>OZ005653.1:56845570-58045570 GCA_963930645.1 Salticus scenicus
CGCACTCATCCTCAGGTGATTTGTGACTCTCTTCATCTTCATCTGTGTTTGTTGCTGATGGTTGCCGGCAAACACAGATGAAGATGAAGAGAGTCACAAATCACCTGAGGATGAGTGCGGATGCACTCAAAATGTGTATAGTGATAAAAAGAACGAAGGACATTATTTAAGTTGAATGTTAAATTTATTAAATGAATTTATCATCCTGCATGAAAAATTATGTGATTAATATTATTTTTTCTTTCAGTACTTTGCCCCCTCCCTCCTCCCTGGATGTTTACATTAGAGAAAAATTATGATATTTTACTGTTTTTGGGGCTTTTAAGAATGTTACACAGCATTTTGATCATAATGCTTCCTTGTAAATTTCTAAAATGACGCTATTTCTGAGGGGCTCATATTGTTTAAATTATAAGGGTCCACTTGCCATTGGGTTTGACAACCCAATGGCAAGTGGGTGGCAACCCTGCCAGTCTGTCACTGGGTATACACGAAATATATATATATATTTTTTAACCCTTTTCAACAAGAAAAATGCCCCCCCCCCCCCCAAAAAAAAAAAAAAAAAAAAATGCATTTCTTCAGGTGTTGTCTGAAGGGCAAAAAACACTTCTCTGAGAAGAAATTTATCTGCATTCATCATGGAAAATAATTTTAATAAATAATTTGTATTGCATGAATTTGTTTAGGAAAATACAGAAGAAATTTTGAGATAGCTCAACATATTAATTGACAGTGTTAGGTTTCTCATGACTGGTCTCATGTGTGAAGATACAAATTATACTCAAATGGACTGTATACTCAAATTTATTTTTAAACACTAACTCAAGGTGGGATCTTGCGCGAGGATCCCTGTTTACATTCTCGTGTCTACTCATACACTGACTCGAACACAGAGGGCACAGCCTCTACACAGCTGTGTGTGCACCTTATTACATCAGATTGTAACTGTAACAAATGCCCGTACAGACAGTTTTTTTTTTCTGAATTATAATTTCTCAGGATTTTATTTTCAAATTTCAATATGTATTTTATTAAATATGTAGTGACATATTTCATCATACAACATAATAGAAAATAGATGTTTTAGAGCAAAAAATGTATATTACTACAGGTACCACAATTATTAATATAACATAAACCTATTATCTTTCTTACAGCAACATTGTGACTATATACAGTCATATATATATATATATATATAAAGAAAGAAAAGAAAAGCCAACCTCAACTAATTTCACCTTAAATTAGCATAGAAACATGTGGCTGGTACCAATCGATTGGTATTAATACCTAGTTATTAAAGCAATAGCAAAATTTTGCTAGAAGGTTGTCTACATATTAAAATTTGAATCAACTTAATTTTTCCGAATGGTAATTTTTGACTTCAAATCCCTGAGATCAAGGCAGTTTGGAAAAAGGTATAGTTTATATTCTTTAAATTAACTTTCAGTAGAGTTACAAGAGAATATAATTTTTCAGGAAGATAAGAATTAATGACAATCACATTCATTTAACATTAGCATCCATATATCTTGACAAATCATAACTCTATAAGAAATTGGGAAAAATATATAAACTATAGCATTATTCTCTGGGCTCATTTGTTTCAAATAACCCCAAAAAGATTGTCAAAAAGGGGGTTGCCAATGAAAAAAATTAAGTTGATGCCAGTTTTAATATGTAGACAACCTCCTAAGCAAAAACAAACTAGGTGTTATTACTAATTGATCAGTACCAGTCGCATGTCTTTTATTGGGTGAATGTGAAAGTTCTACCCATTTTTGGATAGGTAAATTTGTAATGGAATTGACGTCACACATGACACTGTAATGACACAAATCGTCGGCCATCAAACGTGTGGATGCCTCACATATAAATGCATCATGACTCACAAAGTTAATCATCTAAAAAAAATATCAGAGGGTGTAACATGGAAAACGAGAAGGAGCATATAAGACCTTGTTTGTTATACGAGTTCAATAAAAAGAGTACAACAGCCGCAGCATGTTGCAATGTTTGTCAAGTTTATGGAGAGGATGCAATAGACGAAAGCACACGTCATCGAAGGTTTCGTAAATTTAGGGAAGGAGACAGAGGTTGCCCAGATCAGGCTAGGAGTGGACGGCCATCACACACTGGAGACGACGATATTGACAAAGCAATGAGGAACAACCCGAACCCAACCATGCAAGAATTAGTGAAAAACTTCAACATACACCAGACAACAGTTGAGAGACGGCTGGTTAAGTTGGGTTTTACGAGAAAGTTGGATTGTTGGGTTCCACATAACCTGACAGCTAATCAACAGGATGACCGAATCGCCACCTGTGTTTCTTGGCTTTCCTGGTACAAAAATTATCCATTCTTGACACAAATTGTGACAGGAGATGAGAAGTAAGTGGGTTATGTACCGTAACGTAAAGCATCCTAGGACTATGTGTCACCCTTCTGATCCATCTGCATAGACTTCAAAAGCTGAACTTCAACCAAGAAGGTGTTACTGAGTGTGTGATGGATGTACAGAGAATATTACACTTGGAGATCCTGCCACTCAACCAAACAATCAATGCTTCCTTCTACTGTCTACAGTTAGACAAACTGCATTCAAATTTTTTAGCAAAGCAGCCAGGTCTCATCAAACACCACAGTATTATCCTTCAACACGAAAATGCCAGGCCACATGCTGCTGTTATTACTCGCCAAAAGTTACTGGGCTTTGATTGGGAGGTTTTACATATCCCTCTCTCTTCTCCTGACTTGACACCAACTGACTATTACCTATTTCGTGCGTTGAACAATTCCTTTAGTCAGAAAATCTTTGATGATCTTGATGCTGTGGAAACTGCCATCCAAGACTTTTTTGACTTGAAACTGCTGGAATTTTACCGCCGTGAGATTCATCTCCTACCAGAAATATGACAAGAGGTCATAGATAGCAATGGGGATTATGCACAATAATAGGTATTGTTCATTTTGCATTTACTTGCTCTTCTTTATGGGTAATAAAAATGGGTAGAACTTTTGCACTCACTCAAAACACTAATTTATGGCAAAATTAGCCAAAGGATGGCTTTTTTTTTTTTTTTTTTTTGATGATGATTGTACACATTTTTTGTACATAAATATGATAAATGTATATATTATAAGTAAACTTTAATCCTGTTAAGAGTATTATATATATATATTTCAAAAACTTTCCTAAAATAATTAATTGTCAATCAAAAAATATACTTTGAAGAAAGCAGAAGAAATTTAATACCTCATCAGATGAACCACAGAATTTAATAAAAGACTCCTTTTGTTTGTCTGTCATAGAAGACACCGTGACTTCTCCTTTCATGAACATTTCACTTAAAAGTTCAAAAGTCTGACTTTGTAAATTTTTTGCGTTTACAGTTGTACCACATTTAATTTCAAGATCACCTAAGATTATAAATTTAAAAATAATAAAAAGAAACTAATTAATGGTAGCAACATTATTAATGATTTCTTACAATTTATATTATAATGTAAATGAAAATTTCCAGCATCTATGTAATATAATAATGCTTCAATAATAAAAAAATAAATAAATCTTAGAATATAAGTGAGTGCTCTCCTATATCACTACCCTCAGACAATTTTATTTTTCATTTCTTTTTCAATGAACAGTACAGTTTTTAGCATAGCTCAATAATTTTTCTGACTACCTCTGTATTCCATGTACGACTGGTGTATGCTTTAATTGCTCAAATAATTACCACTAATTTATTATTATTACTATTACTATTAAGTCAGCTCTTGAATTTTTAAGGGGGAAAAATTAAAATTATATATAATAAATTGCATACAAACTGTATTTAAACACAGATTACATATGCTTCAATAGATATTCACAATTCTTAATTTTTATTTCATTGTCAGTACTATTGTTATTTTCAAAATAACAGCATCAGAAATTAGTAAACAATAGTACATTTGCAAGAAATATGTAATAATCAAAAACAGTTCACATGCAATTCTCTCCTCCATTTTTTCCTCACAAAAGATGCCGAATTGGGAAAGAGAAAACAATACAATATTATGAGCCAAAAAAAATCTAATTGATGACATCTAGTACATGTATTTAGAATACAAAAAATGAAAATAAATGATATAAAGAGAAACAACATCCCTATAATTCAAATAGTGATCTCTCACCCAACACAACCAGAACTTTTATTACAATACCTTAGACATTCAATCTATTTTCATTCATTAACCTTTAAAATATCACCTTAACTTGCTTTAAAATATGTTACAAAGTAGGTAGTATTGAAATGAATTCTTAGATCAGAGTAATTAAAGGTAGAATCTTTGTATAATATTTATTTTTTTTTTATTAAAATCCAACACACCATGTTTAACATAAGAAAGACAAAAAGGAATACAATATAGAAATTCAAATAAATAATAATAATAATAAACTAATATTCTCTTATATAAAAAATAAAATTTTTAAATGCATATTACCAATGAATGTAAATCAACTTACTCAATTCTTTCAAAGACTGCAATAAAATATCCAATTTTTTCTCAGGAAAAGAATGACACCTTTTATTATTAACTGAACAATAGCACTGAATAAATTTTGACCAGATAATTTGATCTAATGATTTGGATACCTGAAATACAAGATGAAAAAAAAAATTATTGAAAAAAATTACAACTTTCATAGAATATTTCTTGGAGAATAAAAAAAAAAAAAAAAAAAAAAAAAAAAGAGGGGGACAGCACTTTTACCCCTACTTCATTTTCCTACTTTTACTTACTTACTTACATACTTTTCTTTTTTTTTTTCCCTAGTGGCATAGACAGAGTCATTATCTGCAGGGGGGGGCTAAGGTAGCTTGTATAGGGCTGAGGATGATTTAATAGTTTGTTTCAATAGTCAAAAATGAAAATTTATTTAATTTCAAGGTATTGGAGGAGAGGGCGGCTTGAGCCCTTATGGCTACACTTTTGTGTATGCTTACATAATAAGCAATATTTAAAAAAGAAAAAAATTTTTTTTTTTTTTAATTAAAAATATTACAAATTACAAAATGAATAGCTAATTATTTATGCATATTATTTCAAAACTTTTTTTTTTTTTTTTTACAGTCATATTAAAAAAAATATTCATTTTATATTTATTATATCAAATTTATAAAAACAATCTCAGTCTTATAATTTAGTACATTTTTCCCCCCTTAATTAGAAATGACAGAAAGACTACTTTTTAAACAATAAGTTAATAAACCCTTTTACACAAGTTTAAATGCATTATTATTATTATTATTATTTTGTAAGCAGACTTTCTTTTTGTAAAAGAGATGCAGCATTTAAAAAAAAAAAAAAAAAAAAAAAAAGATGATAAAACATACTTTGTATATATCTTTTAAATTCTTTAATGCAACAGGAAAATTCTTTTGTTCAGCAGCATTTTCCCCAAAATGAATTTTAGTTAAGGCAGATGTTTTTAAAGCCATATTTTTAAATTCAAATAATTCTTCTTCAACAACTTCACAGAATTCCATAGAATCTTGAGATGATAATCGTGGTTTAGTAATTTCAGTCTTTTTGTCAATTCTTGACTGCAGTTTCTTTAGATATAATTGCCTATAATGAAATAGTAAACAGAAAAGTATAGTTAATTAAATACAATATTAATATTAAAATATAAATAAAAATTAGAAACAAAACTTTTCTGTCTTTCACTTTAATTTATACAAAACTTCAGCTAAAATACAAAAACTAGTCAAAAATATGATTACAAAATTTGGTACTTGTTGATTTTCAGGGCAACCAGAGCCAAAATCTTCAGGAAAAGAGAGCCAATCTAAATGTTACAAATTTTGGCAATTGTAAAAGGATTATTGGAACAATAACATTAATAAAAAAAAAAAAAAAAATTAGCATCTATATTACAGCCTCCTAAACAACCACCATTCTGATTTATTATTTTTTTTCTGATTGCATCATAAAATTGATATTTACAAATTCTGTACATACTGTGATTTATTAAACCATTAAGACCTTTTTATAGGAAAATAGTTTCAGCTGTAATAAGTAAATACCATTAAGGGTCTCCTTATCCATCAGTCTGGTAACTCTTGTTATAAATGAATAAGAGACAGACAGAAAGAAAAGATTTGAAATTTTCGGTATTAAATAGTATTTAACTATTAAAACAACTATATATACTTTTTTACTTAAAAATACTGTAGAATTTTTTTCTTGTGGATCACAGATGATATATCATTATCATTTAACAGTTATAACCTTAATTAATTTATTTATTATCTTATATTGTTTGTTTTTTAGAATAATAACTACATTCTTCAAATAACTTTGATTATTTTGAAACAATAATTTCCAATCATAATTAAAACATGCTTTTGAAAAATCTAAAAATTTTAGGATTAATTAAAAAACATAGTGAAGCACAGTAACAATCAACAATATTAATAATTTAAAAAACTACCTATTGCAACACATATCATCCCACACATTAACAGGATCAGTTAAACTAGGATATCTTCTTTGCCATTTCTTAAGTATGTCAGCTGTTATGCTCATTTCCAGAAATTTATCTAAAAAAGGCATAGACACGAAACATTTAGAAGTTTTTTATTATTATTATTATTTTTATTGTTTAAAAAATTAAGCAAGCAATAGTATGATACTGATTGGATAAAACTATAAGTCTTCAATACATTTTCCCAAATCCACACCAACTTGAGATCAGATATTTTACAAATTCTATTTTTTTTTTTTTTTTTTTTTTCTAAATAATTATAAACCATCAAAGAATTATTCTGATGAGCAATAAAAATATTAACTTAATTTTTTTTTCTCCCTCACTTGAAAAATGGAAGTCCAAAACTGTGCCTTTATTCAGGAAATAAATATTTTGTCATAAAAATCTAGCAACTGGATGTTTTGAAGGAAGGAAGAAAAATTGTTTATGAAATAAACCACATGTATGATACATTGAAGAATATAAATTAAATGTGATGATCAGTCAGCACACTTAAAAAAGGATGTTGATAATGCCAGGAAATATGAAGAACAGAACAACAATGGTTATACCCTTTAGAGAGAAGACTTAGAAATAATTTTGAATAAATCTGCACATAATTTGGATGATCACACTGCACTGAAACATGGATTGTACAAAGTAAATGGGATTACTGGAATACAGTACGTGACCTGAAATCTATAACTCTAAAATCCAGAATGTCCTAAAATCTGGACAACATTTTTGAAAGAAAAAACGTTCAGTGATTTTGAAGGTCTTAAAATGACAAACTAAAAAAAAAAAAAAAAAAAAAAAAAAAAACCTTTGGAATTGTTTTTATGTGCAAAGACAGTTATTTCAAATATAGTTAGTATTCTAAAGGAAGATACTATTGAAAATTGCTTTGACATAGAAAATTTTACTAATAAACAAATGACACAGATAATAAAATCATAGCAAGTATGTACAATCTTAACCTAGAAGTAGTTCCAAGAACCAAGTGGAATCATGTAGTTCAGAGTCCAGATGTAGAATCAGATTGTGAAAGGAAAAAAAATAAATTAATTAAATAATAAATAATAATAATAATAATAATAATAAATGCTTTCAGCCAAGGAATAGAGTTAGAAATCAGTACTTCAAACTTTCAGAAACCAATGTTGTATTGTACAACAAGAAATAATAACTATATACAGACTTAATAAAATAAAAAAATACACAGTCAACATTTTAAAGTTTTGAAACAACCTACTATTATATTAATGTTTGCAAAATTGTACAAGAAGATGTTAAATGACATACATTAAAGAAAGTACTTATTAAACTCTTTTAAATGTAATTAAAATATATCCGATTCTATTATGTGTATAACTTATCAAGCATTTAATACAATTGTTTTAAAAAAGTTCCTAAAAAATCCTAAAATCTGTGCAAACACGCGGTCACAAATAATCTGGATTTAAGGTCACATATTGTATATCTGACTGGACTTGTCTGATTAACAGAAGATATACTTTGTCAAGGTGCAGTGAAATATTGGTTGTTAAGTTATGATAAAATATTTTGAAATGTTAACTAATAGTGTCTACAGGTGCAGTAACTGTGAATTTTAATGTGCCTTTTATATACAGGTGGATCCACCATTGCTTGTGTTTAACTTTGGATTCATACAATAAAAAAAAAAAAAAAAATATTTTTCTATTAATTAGTAAGTCATTCATTTCTTTATTTTGTTTACTTATTTTCACTCTAGATGTTTTTTCTAAATCCATTCTAGATCTTCAGGACCGCAATGTGCAACCACTAACAAAAAAATAAAATTATTAAATTAATCCTCCTCACTGGAAAAGTGAGTTCAAAATAGATTAAAACCTTAAATAAATTCAGAATCCAACTAAAAATAAATAGAAATATTATTTTTCAAATATTTTTAACCTAAACCCTTTTAATTTTTTTAATTTAAAGTTCAAAATCACTCCTTATTCTTTTTTTGATTACATTTAATAGTTTACAATTAATATTCCAATAAAGCCTAATCAAATCATCTTACAGAGAATCTGAAAGGATAAAAAATACTAACCCTTCCGAAACTAATGCAGATAACAAAACTTCAGAATTGAGAGAGGTCTGGTGCACAGATAATTTTTCCAACTTTTAGTGAAAATTTGAAAATTAGAATGAGACTTTGGAAGCCAGAAAGGGACTGCAAGTTCATATCTCAAAAACAGCTCTAACAATTTTCTTCAAAGTTGCTATATGTATCAGTTGGTTAGTTTAGGAAAATTGATAGGCATTCTGTATAAGTAGATCAGTTTGAGGTCTCGCAAGTGCATTCCTTTAAAAATAGCTGTACACATTTTTTTTTCAAACTTGAAATAGTAACTCCCTTTTAACCTTTTCACATCTTATTGTTGTTTTCCAGTTAAACAATTGAGTTTGTCAAGTTTTTGTGAAAGTCGATATCTTGTAAACGGCTCAAACAATTTTCTTGGAAACTGCTACATAAAACACTTTTTAGATATCCTTTTGCAAATATTACATGGTTATTACAGAAAAATTAACAGTCTTATTGATGAGGTAAGTCAGTGTTACATTTCAGAAATTAGTGTTTCAAAAAACGGCTCCATAGTTTTTTTTTTTTTTTTTTTAAACTTGTGATGTTAACTCTATTTTACATGTCTTTATACACGTATTTACAGGAACATTGTTAAGTCACTTTTATGTCTTCTGACTACATTACCTACAAATAGTGAATATAATACATGTAAGAGTAGGTAATGGTATCGTGTGGTTGCTTCTTCTGACCACATTATCAGTCCATCAGCGACCGAGCAGTTCTGCAGTCAAAGCTGGTAGACGTGAGGTGCCAGGTTCGATCCCAGGTTGCGTTCATCAGCCTAGCCATTCTGTTGGCTAAATTCGCCATTCTCTCATTTTTCCCGTCAGCATTACAAACACTTATTTTTTTTCTTACCTCCGGAGGTTTTATGTTTAAGTAAATTTATTTCTAGCAAACTGTATTCAAGTGCTAAATTAATTTACTTCCTTTTTATGAAAAATAACTAAAATAGGTAAAAATGCCACTTTGTTTACATTCTTCTAGTTAACTCAAACGCTAACCACTACCAGCAAGCAAGTCGCGCTGCTTTCGCAGTATTTTTAATTCAACTCAGTATCTTGCAATCGCAATTATCTAATTTAGTGTCTATTCAAAATTTTTAACTATTAATTAATTAAATAGCACTTGAGTACAAATATAAAATCATTCACCTATTTTTCCTATTTTTTTTTAATTGCATAAATTTGCATATGAAATTAATGCATATGAATTAATTTTCTTGTACTCACGTGTCCAATGTCAGAAAATTTTCTACATAGGAAGGAGTTTATTACTGCTACTCTGCATTTGGGTTGTTTTTTAATTAACAAACAGGGAAAAAACCCACACATTCAAAGTTTCCCGTGGTTTTCTATGAAATTTGCGTAAATACAAGCTAGGACCCCTTAGAAAGACCCCCCACAGAGGGCACTCCTCCTTACACCTAGGACTCTAGAGTAATCAATCAGCCTTACTTCCAAACACACACACCTGACCACATTATGTCCAAAAAATGCATATAATGTGTGTAATAGTGGGTAATGGAAGTCGTGTGGTTGTTACACACAAGATCTTTTTTCCTTAGTATTTGCATTATTTTTTATAAATTTTATTTTATGAGCTTATAAACTGCATTTTATTGATTCAGAACTAATGATCAAGACAATGTAGAAAAAATAAAACAATCAACATTACCATTTTTCATCAGATATAAAAACTCATCCAATTCAGTATATTTAAGTAATTTCTGCAAAATTGATTGCTGCATGTTGACTGCTAAAGGACTTAAATTTTGCCAATCCTAATAAAGAGAAAAAGAATATGTGGCAATTTAGAAATTATTAAAATAATAAATATAGTTCACTGAAATAGTAAATCAACTAAATTAAGTGAATGCAGCCAAAATATATATGCACAAAAATAAAGGACATTTTTGTAAGGTAATTAAAAATAATTCCTTAAATTATACTGTCTCAATAAAAATAAACTGTTACAGAAAGAAAATGCTTACTTTCAAAAACTTTTTAAAACAAGTTGAACTAAACTGCCTAGCTATATCACATTTATCTTGAAGTATATATAACAATGCTAGGTCTTCAGCATAGTTCTACAAATAAAAAATAATGATTATTTTAAAACAAGAAAAAAAAAATAAATCATCAAAATTACACAGAAATATTTCATACATGAATATAAGTAACATATTACCTCTAAATGAATTTTATTTTCTTCGTCTTTTTTGGCAGCATCAAAAAAGTCTAGAAGGGCTTGATCCTGCTTACCATTAAGCAATAGTTTCATTTTTGATCGGATCCAATGTGGTAAGTAGTTGTCCTAAAAAAACAAAATCTACATGTACATAATATTAAGATATACCAATAAAGAAATAAAACTGAGAGAGTAAACAAGTTAGATAAATGCATATGAAAAGATAGAAAAATGAAATTAATATTTATTTAAAATTCCTATTCCAAATTTATAATTAAAAAATAATCCTTAAACTGACCCTGTAACTAAAGTTTTACACTTTATAATGCACATAATTTTTAAATTAGACAACTTTTAAAAGTAATTGCTTTAACATCAGTCCACCTTACTGCTGTTTGTAGTTAAAAGATGAATACAAATTAAAGTTCTGGGAAATTCTCGATGAGCCAATATAGCAATTATTAGCAGTGGTGTTGTGGTGTTAAGATTAAGGTCAATTGACTACAGGAATATCCCAAGCCTGGGTGGAGTGCCCTCTGTAAAAATCTTTCTAAAAGGTATTAGTCCATATGCACACAAGTTTTGGAGAAAATAATGGAAAACTTTGAATGGCTAGGTCAACAAGCATAACCTGCGATCTTTCTGTCTACCAGCTTTAAGCGCAGAACTGCTTGGTCACTGGCCAATCATTAGCTAGTTGGTCAATAAACAATAATTGTCAAAGAAGAAGTGCTTGCCTGCTAGTATATAGCAGACTGCAAAAATAAAATCAGAGACATTAGCTGAAGAGTGTCTTTCGACACTTCAAAAAGTTGGCTCTAAAATCCTGTTAGAACATAGAATTATCTCCAAAACACAAAACCATCATAAATCCCAATCTTACTAATTCTTAATATGTTTAACAGCCACAATGTAAATAGAAAGATTCAATAAAAGATTTTTGAACCCTCAGTAGAACCTGATACCATCCCACCTACTAATTTTTACTGTTCGATAAACATAATCACTAAACATTTCTAGGCTGTGAAAGCCATCATATAGGTTTTAAAAACAACTATTCTGGTGTATGTTTAGTGTTTGGGAATAAGGCTGACTGACTGCTCTAGGGTCCTAGGCCTGAGGGGGAGTGCCTTCCATGGAGGTCTTTCTCATGGGTCCTAATCCGTATTTATGCAAGTTTCAGAGAAAACTATGGAAAATTCTGAACAGCTAGGCCGACAAGCACCAACAACAACTATTCTTGATTTCACTGGAAATCTTTTGATTGAACCTTTAATTCTCAATACTTTTGATTTTAAACAGCAATGTTGTTTTATAAAAAAAAAATCATATCTACATCAGAGACGCCAACTGCAATACACAAACATTTTGAAAGCTAATTAAAAGTATAGTTCTAATAATTTTTCTAATAATTCATTTATTTATTGTTAAATTTTAAAATTAAAAAGTTGTAAAATAGATTATGTGTGAAAATTTTGCATGATATTTCAAGTAAATATAAAAATAGCTTAATTCTTAAAAAGATTTAAAACAACACAAATAAAGAGCTCTAGCACTTATATAAATAATAATAGAAGGACACATACTTTGACATACTGATCTTGCCAAACTAACTGAAGTACATTTACTGAAGCACCTGGTTCCATAAAGCGTTCGGTAACAACAGTTTCTAAGTTTTCCCATTTAGTTAATTTGTCTAAACACTGTTTAAAGAAGAAGGGTATATCATTATTTAGAAGAGGGAAATGTCACTGAAAAATTGAAGAAAAGAAAGAGGCACACAAAACAAAAGTTTTGAAAAATAAAAAATAAATATGGAATAAATTATTTACTGATAATAATGACTTATCCCAAAAATCTTTTTCGGCTTGATCATATTCATCAGATGTATTTTCATAAAGCTGCAATAAAAAATAATAAAAATAGCAATTTTACTTAAACATTTATGCATTTAATAATATAGGTAGTTTTTGGAAAGTTCATTAAAAATAATAGATTCTTCTTCCAGCAGTATATCCACGTGCAAACATTTATTCTTACGATAAATAACTTTAAATAAAAAAAATAAAATAAACTTTAAATTTCAAATTAAAAAAAATTACTATATTTTATGCGTTCAATTTGATTTTTCAATATAATATGGTATTCCCTATTATACCAAAAACTAAATTCGAAAACTGGCGTATAATCAATAGAAAGATATTAAAACTTCTTCACACACCATAAATTTTAAGTCAGCACAACCGGTTTCGAAAGGACGTAGCCTTTCTTCATCAGGTGCAAACACGAGCTACTGCCTTGGAGGCAAAAGCAAGACAGTCTTGCTTTTGCCTCCAAGGCAGTAGCACATGTTTGCACCTCATGAAGAACGGCTACGTCCTTTTGAAACCGGTTGTGCTGACTTAAAATTTATGGTGCGTGAAGAAGTTTTAATATCTTTCTATTCACTATTATAGTTTAATAAGTTATATAAAATTAGTAAAAATATGACAAATTCATAATTTCATCATTCATAAATTGAGTTTCTTTGTCATATCTCTTCTAAATATGATATTAAAGGTAAAAAATAGAAATTAATAGATTAAATCACTTCTGAAAGAATGGTGAATGTTCAATAAATATTTAAATATACCTCATAATATAATTCATAAGCATCAAAATAATGCCCAGAAGCTTCATATTGCAAAGCTTTTCTATTTTCTTTTCTTTGACCCATAGTTAAAGAAAATACTCCATTCACAACATCATAATCATTAAGGGACTTATACAACCTACAAGAGAAAAAAAAAAAAAAAAAAAAAGAATTACATTAAAAGAGAGATTGAGAGAATTTTATTGTTATGTATTCTTCTTTGGATAATGTAAATAAACTTTAATATTATCTCTTTTTGCCGAAACGTCAGTGAAGGCCTTCATGTGAATACTCAAAAAGATTTTGTCCGTTTGTTTGTATATATGTATGTGAGCGGCCGCAAAAATCAACCTATTAACTTGTAAATTGGTACACATGTTCATGAGCCACACAGAATCGGTTGCATAGTTTAGGGTGTTTATTCTGCATGTAGCTCGTGTACAAGGACACACCAAAATATTTCTTATCATTACGACTTATGGACAGAAATTGTATGTACCGTGACAGCGGCTGCAAAAATTACCTGCTTGACTTGTAAATTAGTACACATGTTTCAAACGCTATACTGAAACAGCTGTATGATTTTTGGTGTGTATATTGTTTGTGGATCGTGTACAGGGACACACAAAATTTTTTCTTATCATTACAGTCTATAGGCAGAATTTAGTTTAAATGCATTTTAACATGGTTACAATGCATTCAAGAAAATGAAATTAACATACATCATTGACATGTTTGAAAGCATGTTTTCTGCAGAAAAATGCATGCTTAGACTTAATGATGTACAAGAACAAGAACTTACAAAAGTGTATTTCGATAATGTCCTGTAATCATCCAAATTATGTCAAATTTCAAATAATTGTTCAGGAAATACATAGAATAAATTGAATAATTTTTACTAATGCACACAATATATATATGGCTTGTTTATAGGAACACAAAAAATAATTTTGTTATATAAAAGCATGTAGACAATTTTTTATTTAAATACATTTTAATGCGTTTATGCTGCATTCAACATGGTGGAATTATCTCACATTATTAAGATGCTTAAAAACATGTTCCTACGAGAAAAAAGGCATGCATAGACTAAATAATTTATTTACAAATCCTCACAAAACAATTCTGATGACATTTTGTAAAGATGTTAAATATTATTCAAATGTTAATAAATTACAAGAAATTTGTTATACGGTTTTTATTGGTGTATATGTTTGTAGCTCTTGTGCAGGACAGATAAAAGCATTCCGCACCAATATGGTTTATAGACGGTATTTAGTATATGTCTATTTTAACATGGTTATACTTCCTTAACACAGAAAAATAAACAAAAGTTATTGGCATCTTTAAAAGCATGGGTTCTGTAGAAAATAGCAGGCATAGAACTGGTACCGTAATTTTCAGCATGTAATCCACAGATATGCCATTCTGCCACCAAAAATTTTCTTTAATGGAAAATCTATATATTTTTCAAGAAACAGCTCCAATATCTATAACGTTATTTCTCAATTAAAAATTCTGGTGCAAAACTGAATCTGACGTGCGGATTATATGCAGAAAATTAGGTAACTAGTTACTGGCCCACACAAAATAATTCCAATATGTTATGCAATCAAATAGCAATAAATTTCATATACATATTTATGAGTAACAAGAAAATATATATACAGTTATAGAAAGATAGAAACAATGGGGGTGTTGAGGGGGCAGAATCCCCCCTCAGAAAAGTATATGGTTATGTAGCGAGTTAATCATATATGTATATAATTTAAATAATATGGAATAAATATAAATGATTTATAAGTATAAATGATCAAAAGCCGTATTTAAATGCATTTGAAGGATTTTACATAACATTTATCCAGCAAATCTTAAATTAAAAGAAACAATGTGTATTATATATGTATATATTGAATATTACAAATTTTTATAGATATATACATAAAATGAATGAATACTGCATGTCCCGTTGGACCCATCACATTATTATTATTATTAACAATATTTTGCATCCCACCTTCGATTTAACAAAAGGAAAATTATTACTTAAAATAGAGATTGGTCAAGAAAATATTAAATACTTTTATAAAATAGGATTTTAACATATATAAACATTTTATCATGTATTAATAAAAGAAATGTTTTGAATCTTAAACCTTATATTTTTAAAAAAGAACAAAAGTAGAAATAAATGTTATCTATTTTTTGTTTTAAATATTCACTTTCAGTGAGATAATCAAATTTTTATATGCATTTACACAAGTCTTTAAAAAATAGTGGTATTAAAAACTTATAAATCAATCTTGTTCCTGCATTGGAGTATTTCATAGTTTTATTCATAGGTTACTAAAGTTTATAAGTAAACTCATTACTAAACCTTAAAAGTAACTAAGATCAAGTTATTTCTCCGTATTCCTACATCAATATAAATAAATAAACATTTCATTCCATTTTTTAATAAACATAACTATTTTCTATTTGTTAAATCAAACTTACTAACAGAGTTGTCAACCCTTCGAATTTTTATATCACTATTTTTCTTTTGATTTATCTTCGTCTTAATCACAGAATTTATGATAGTAAATAATATTGATGAATATGACAAATTCATAATTTCATCATTCATAAATTGAGTTTCTTTGTCATATCTCTTCTAAATATGATATTAAAGGTAAAAAATAGAAATTAATAGATTAAATCACTTCTGAAAGAATGGTGAATATTCAATAAATATTTAAATATACCTCATAATATAATTCATAAGCATCAAAATAATGCCCAGAAGCTTCATATTGCAAAGCTTTTCTATTTTCTTTTCACAGAATATTTCTGTGAAAAAATATTGGCATTCAAAAATCCAGAGGGTTGGTAATTCTGTACTAATTATTTATATAGTTTACATACCTTGTCTTGAAATGCTTGAGAGCCACTTCTCATGATTTATTGGATTACTTGGAAATTCATTTAAATTTATTTTTTCACAGTGGCTATTTGAAGTACAAAATGGAACAACACAATAAACCATATTTTAACATAATACAGATATAAACTGTACAGAAAAGAAAAAAAAACCTCTCACATCTGTTAAATTAATAAAATATAAGCTATAAAGTGACAGTGAAACCCAATTGAATAATGGGATATAAAAAGAACTTTATGCACGTATCAAACGCCATCTAACAGCTATGTTTTTCTTGTACTGTTGCCAAGTTTTCGAGCCACATGGAAGGCATCTAGTTTAGGAGGTTCTGATACTACATTCTGTGAAAGCATATGCAATTTTTGAAAAAAAAAAATAATAATAATAAACTGAAAAGCCTTACTGGCCCAGTGGACAACTATAATTTATATTTTGCTGGTCCTTTGAATGTTTTTGTGGTCCCAGACTAATGGATCACTGTTAATTTTGAGCCCTGGTTAGGGTTTGATATTAGCATATAGGCAATTTAAACAGCAGTTACCAACAAATGCCACCCAAAGTCACACACAGGGGACTTCAAATTCGTCCCCTGAAAATATTTTGTCCAATTTTTTATTCAAAAAAAGAAAAAAGAAACAAATTTTGATATTAATAAAATCTTGATAAAATAAATTCTTCTATTAAACAACTGAAAACCTGATTTTAAAACAAACTCTTAATTTCAATTTAATAAATATTAATACAGTTATAAATCCCTTTGTATGGAAACTAGGGGAGGGAATCAATTAACAGTTTTAACTGGGTTAGTCGTAGTTCATTAATCGATTAATCGAATCATTAATCGGTTTTCTTTTCTTTTCTTTTTTTTCTTTCTTTTAAATATAACTTTATTTGAATAATGAATAAAACTCGAATGATGAATAATTTTTGTTTTAATAAATTAATTTTCAATTCATTTTGAAAGAAAAATGAAATGAATTTACACATATTTCAGTTTTATATTTGCAGACCTTGTCCACCTCGCATGTCACTATTTTTAAACGAATTCTCAAAATTCCATATCATTATTATAAAAATCTCAAATTCTTCTTTTACTTCAATGATGAATATATATATAAATTATACAGATGTTAATTTAACTAGTTCCTAAAACAATAAATAATAATAATAATATACATGGAAATTAGTAATGAAAAAATATATTACTAATACATTCTTAAATAAAATTTTTATTCAGAAAAACAGTTGAGAAGTAACTTATATTTTTTATTACTTTTATATTCTAAAAATTAAATTCTCTATAATATTATTTTATTCATAAGTTTGACTTCTTTTTTTTTTCAAATTGATTATATCTGTTTCATAACTGAAATTTAAATCAATTTTCAGCGTAATAATTGGTGAGTTTAAGTGTTAATTTTATATACTTTTTTTCAGCTTATTTAATTTTTGTTTTAATAAATTAATTTTCAATTCATTTTGAAAGAAAAATTAAGTGAATTTACACATATTTCAATTTTATATTTGCAGGCCTTGTCTACCTCACTTGTCACTATTTTTAAACGAATGCTCAAAATTTCATATCATTATTATACAAATCTCAAATTCTTCATTGTTTTTATATTTCAGTTCTTTGTCACTTTGGACTAGAAAACAGAATGTTGTTTTCTGTTTCTACTTCAATAGTTATGATCAGCAATTCTGAACAGACTATAACCGCTCGAAAGTATTGCGAAGCCTTGTTGACATTTCCTCCATCAAAGGGATAGTGGAAATCACAATCCTTTTCTTTTTTTTTCTTTATCTTGAGCATTTCTATTTTTTGGAAACTTCTTGTTTCTGGGAAAACTATTGCCCTAGCCAATACTCCCTGTAGAAGACTGCAGGTGGATATAAAATGGCATTTTGTTTAATAATTGTCCTCCCCCTTTTCTCTATTAACAAAAGTGCAACAACTTCTTTTGAGAGGTTTTATTTTTATTTATTTATTTATTTTTAGATTTTTCATTATTTGATGGAAGTTTCTTAGAATGCTTGTTAGCAAAATATGTGAAAAAATATTTAGCAGGCAGAACAGCATTATTACTTTAATTCGTAGTTTGACTCTAATCTGCAAAATTGTATAATCTCTAATACTTTTCATACCAAGTTTTGCAGGTTAAAGAGAGTTAACATTATAACAGCACACTTAGACGAATATTTTGAAGAGAATTTGAAATAAAGAATTCAATAAACAGAAAAAATGTGAAGGGGAAAAGAGATTTTAAAATTTAAAATTAACTACTTTAGCAATGTTTTTATATTAATTCTTAACAGTAAACATAGATAAATAACAAACCATACTCTGCTAATTTCATCCAAATATTTCTTTCTTCAGATATTGCTTGTCTCTCATTTCTTCTTCTTTTTACATTTGGTTGATATTCAAAGCCTCTGAGAATTTTAGATTCAAGTAACAAAATTCCTTTAAGTAGATATATATATAACATTAGTTGACAGTTCATTTAATGTAAATTGATATCATAATCTCACTTTTGAACACAAATTCTCATATTTTACAATATAAATAATGACTGAAACTGGAATCAAAATCATTTAGCTGGAAAATATTTTACAAAAAAAAAAAAAAAAATCACTGCATGTTATACTCTTATTTAAAGATATGTTACTAAATTTAAGTTTGCTTAAGATAATTAATATATTTAGAAATTTATAATAGTTTACTTTTGCCATTTTATTAATTTAAAAGTAAAATTTTGATTATCCAACATATAATAAAGGTCAACAATTGTCACCAAGTCATCAACAAATATCACCAAAATCACACACATGAATAACAAACTTGTCACCTAAATATTTTTATTAAAAAAAAAAAAAAAAAAAAATCATTTGTTTTTCCTATTTCTCACTAAATGTAAAATTAAAATAAATATATTTTGGGTAAAAAGAAAATCGTTTTAAAAATTGAAAGCTAGACACTTAAAAAAGCCTTTAACTTAAATATTAGTTGCTTGCTAAGTAAAACATCAAGAATTGCTCAATAGTCAACTTTAAGCTTTTTTCATCTTTTATTTTCCATACCAGTGCTAATTTCACTGTACTATATTTCATTTTTCCTTTCATACTGAGCTTGTGTCTCTTTCTTTCTTCTTTTTTTAATCTGAAGAAGGGTAGTTGTGATGTAAATACCTCACCTCTCTTTTAATTCCTATGCCAAAATTCTTCATTTTGCAGGCATCTCATTGCAGCCATTCGTTCCTGGCTCAACACACCCTGTAAAGTTTGCTTCCCATGGCACTTATCAATGGGAGTAACCACCATTCTTTCTCTTGCGTGTGCATACTATTCATTGGTTACCTTGGCGGTTCATTTTATGAATCAAAACCGTGTATCCGTGATTTTAGGTATGCAGACCAGTTTTTTCTTTAGGAGCAAAATTTAAAATTAAAAAATCAGTCAATTCATGTTCCACCTCCATTCTAATAAGAATGGTCAGGTGCTTACGTCTGTGCGTTATTTTTACCATTATTTTAATATGTGGTTAACCACCCTGATACCTTTTTTAAAATATTTTTCCATTGAAAAATATCTATTATTAAAGCTTATTATGACTTGAAATTAAATTGTGAAAATGGCCAGATATGTCATATTTAAATATTTTTGTGAAGTATCTTGAATTTTTTTAAAAAGAAAAATGGCTATGTTATCACAGATTTGAGAGTTGTAATGTGTGTACAGATTCTACATTCTTGAAAATGAAGGAGCCTATTAATAAATATTTCTAAATTAGTGAAATCGAATACTGCCTCTTTTTTTTTTTTTTTTTTTTTTTTTTTTTTTCAAGACTGGGTATGTTTTTCTTTAAATCTTTATCCTGAATTTAAAAATATCTTTAAAAAATAAATAAATAAATAAATAAAATAAAAATTTGAATCTATCTTAAGCTTGGTAAGTACCCATGTATGACTAAGTCGAGACCTAGGGTTCACTCATCACTATTTTCATACGATCACTATTTTTAATATCTTTTGTTTTGGATTAAATGCAGCCTCTAGCCATCTTTATTAAATATTTTTAAGATAAGTCTCTATTCAAGAGCTAGTAGAAAAAGTATCACCACAGGGTAGTGTTTAATTATTTTGACTTAAATAAATATGTGTGTATTAAATTTTGTAATGTTTGATTATGTTCTTCTTTCAACATCAGTTTTCCAATGCATTTTACTGCTGGCTGTCAAAAACTTGTCTTGTATTAAAGTTTCCTCCAGATCAGGGTTCCCACTCAATTTCAGAAATAAAATTCCCCGACTTTTCTACGTCTAATTGTCACATCGTGACATGCAATCTTTCCTGTTTATATTTAATTAACGTATTAAAAAATTTAAAATTCAGAATTTTCATAATTTTATTATTATGAGAAATATAATTTAGTTAACATTTCATGTTTTCTGAATTAATTTAATTCTTTGTTTATTCTAAAACACATTTTAATTTAAGATCGTTTGAATTCTTAAATAATTCATTTAATTCACGTTTTGTTAAGTTTTTCTTAATCTGATTACATCTGCAAATATTTTAAGTATAACATAAAAATATGTTATTTTCTTTAATTACTATCGTTTTTAGTGCACAATTCATTAATTATTTTCATAGTTTAAATGCTTTAGAACTCATATTTCAATATTTTATTTTATTCACATGTGCCCTGTAAATTGCAAATTTTTGTTCTCAGATTTATTTTCTAAAACTTAATTGTTCTCTTTTCTCCACCTCTAAGGTACAGATATTGTTTAAATTACGTCATCGCTATAAACCATGCCCACATCGTTCCCGATTGGCCACGAATATTGTGATGTAACATCACATGACCTATATGGCCCCTCCTTTCATCCAATCAATAAAATGATAGGGGGAGGGGGTGTTCTTTCAATATTTATTTGCAATCAGTAAAAATTATGTTACCTTTGATTGAGTTAAAATAAAAAGTTAAGTAGGACTCCTTACAGTTTTGCATTTTTTGAGAGAAATCATTTCATTCTATCAACAACAACTCTTTGAATTTTTTACTTTATTTACCTGGGACTCTGATATAAGTAACTTAACACCTTTAGCTAATGAATTATGCAAATGAAAACTTATGAACACTTGTACATTTGCAACTAAATTCATTTAGCAAAAACAGTCATATTTCATCAGATTTAGATAATTAATTATTTTTATTTTCTGATTGTAGTATGTTGTGTCAAATGCTGTATTTGTATATGCCAAGTTTTCTAAAAATGACTTTGTATTGGGTTTAATACCCTTCAAAATGTAACAAAAAAGAGCAATTTAAATTTTTTTTTAAATCATCATGTCTCTATAAATATATGCGCTAGTCTCACATAAACAAATAGAAATTACTAAAAGAAACTTCATAGTCACATGCTACAGCCAGAACACACATCAAGCATTTCAGTCGAGTGATCCCAAATATTCTGTTTTTCTATGATTTTTTGTTGGACCACATTTTAACTTTAGGGAAAAACATCCACTCAAATATAAAAAGTATAACATGTTCTTTACACTTTCCAAAGTTAATAGGTGAATTGTTAAAAACTTTTTGAGATATTTAACAGAAGGTCTGAAATCGAAAATATATGTTATATAGAAAGATAAAGAGTTTCAATTGTGAATTTAGTGGTTTGTGAAGTCAAAAAGGTTGGCGTCCGCTGCACCAAAGGATGCATTGACGAATTATGGTTTTGAAATTATGTTAAAGAAATTATTTTGAAAGATATTCTCAAGTCGACCTGACACATAGGGAAAAAAATTCAATCAACTCAACCCGAACTGCAATAGAAAAAAATTGTTCAACATGACCGGTGAAACTGAGTTACCTGAACCAATATGTGACTCAAACCGACCCCTGAATTTCATGACCTTTTCATTGACGTTCATGACCCATTGTTGATTTTCATGACCTTTTCATGACTTTAATGACTTTCATGACCTAGTAGACACTGTCGTGAAACACGACAGCGTTTTTATTTTTTTATGATATTTTTCTGCATTAATAACAATACCTACCAATTTACCAGCATTTAATTTAAATTTCCTCTGCTCAAGTATCTTCCCGTTTTACCCCTGTACGTTTGCTTCACAGCAATACTCAAAATTCTCTCTTGGTTCTTCCTTGAAGTCACTCTTTCTCTCCTCCCGGTAATGTACGTGTTCCAGCATTCCCCTATCGCGATCGCTCGCTCCTACTGGCTGAGCAGCGGCGTGACGTTTTCGGAAGCTCGTTAGCGTCTACCGCAATTTTCAACACACAGAAGGAGACTTGTCATGGACTAGGGAAGCGGTATGAGCTCGTGTGGCCGCGCACAGCGCGCGCCGCGTGTGTTTCGCAGGATTATCTACGTGCTGACATCCAGCTAACTTCTAATCGTCTTATTTCTTTAAAATAAATTAAATTTTTAATAAATTAAGAGTGTATATCCAACCAACGTTATATCATACTACATATTCATATATTTAAATGGAATTAAATCCAAACGCCGCATGGATGGAAACAGATTGAAATTCCTTCACTAGACTTATCCCGAGGAGCAGCCAAGAAACCGATACACGGATCCGGATCCCACTCCTGATGTGAATGGCCTAAATAAAGCTACCTTTGGAATTTTTATCAACTGTGTTCGTCTGACTTATTCATGGATCTTGGTAAGATCTTTCTTATTACATTTTGGTTCTAGATGAATATCGCGATGGCACATCTCAGCGATGTGGGGTATTGCGATCATAACGTATTGCTAAAGTACTCTATTTTTCTTAAATATACGATCACACCTTTGGTTTTAGAACCGTATTATATAAGAACCTACCCAATTCACCCTCTCTTAAGGACTCAACACTTCATGACATTTATGGTGCACGTGCCTTTTTCGCACGATGTGCTGGATTTTAGTTGAGATGAGAATCGTCGTAAATACATTGAAAGTAGTATTTCAGAACTCAGAACTCCAACACGAAGAGAATGATTAAATTAATATATTTAATATCATATTTTTCATGTTTCAACTGGAACTTGACTGTTAATTCTGCATCCTTAAGTTAGGCCTATGCACGCCTGGATTTCACCGATACATCGTTCCTTCTACAAAATCGTGCTAATACAATAGAAGCCATAATTACCGGCCCTTAAATTTTTTTTCGTTGCTCCTACAATCGTCTGTGAGCGTTCTCTGATGATGACTGGACGCAGTTATTTACCCGTGGATGCAGCGATAAATTGATCTGACCTGCCGGACAGATCGGCAATTTGACGTGAGGTGGTTTCCTGAGCAGATGATTGACGTGGAGTCCTGTTCTGATGAAATTCTTGTTTCTCTTGTATCCTTTAACACATTATTACTCATTCCTTTTTTCCTCAATAGCATGAACTTTATGGACCTATTCAATTTAAAATTAATTCAACTCTGTTCCTAAACATAGTTAATAATTTTTTATGGACAGCTTACTTGATAGATGTCCGTTTATAATTATTTCTCGTTCAATATAACTTAAAATATTCAGTTTTTTTTTGTTTTTGTGTATTTTTTTTAATGTATATATATATGCAAGAATTCTAGCACAGTATGCAGTGGATCATGTTTTTTTTTTCATGTTTGGTCAAATTTTTTGTAAATAATTTTTTATGTGTGTTTTATATATATTTTCCCAGTATTAGAGCCTTTCAGAAGCGCTGATGGCATTTTTAACGTGTTACATGATATATATTTATTGAAGTATTGTGTATTTTTTATTAATGTGTGCAAATACATATAATATACAATTATGTTTTTTTTTCTTTTATCTTTCTAAGTATCATGATTTATATATTTTTATTTTTACAATTCACGAGATGTGAATAAATTTTTCCATTTGATTTTTTTTATTTTTGATCGTTTACAATTTAGTTATGAGGGTTGCTATTTATATTTCTGGCCTAATAATGAAAAAACAAATATGTAGGATCGAAATTGGTTTTATTGTTTTTCAAAATATTCTCCATAATGATCAATACAATTTTGCATGCGTTTGAACCAATTTCCAAAGCACTTTTTCCAGTCCGATTGAGGTAACTCCAAAACATGCGTTTTGAATGCATCAACCGCTTCTTCGGGGGTCAAAAATCGTTGTCCACGTAATTTATTTTTGATGTGTGGGAATAAGAAGAAGTCATTGGGTGCCAAATCAGGGCTGTACGGCGGATGACCCATCAGTTCGATCTTTCGCTCAGTCAGAAATGCATTTGTTTGAGTCGATGTGTGAGAGCTCGCATTGTCATGATGAAGAATGATTCTCCTGTTCTTCTGCTTTTTTCGAATTTCTCCGATGACTTCTGGCAAACAAATGGTCGTGTACCATTCAGAATTGACCGTCCTGCGTTGCTCTAACGCCACTGTTGCCACATGACCGTTAATGCCGAAGAAACAGGCAATCATTTGTTTCGATGTGCTTCTTCCTCGAACAACTTTTGTTGTAATTCGTTTAAGTTTTATTTTAGGACGATAACTTAATTATTAAATTTAATTATACCTTATAATTGTCCTTTTAATTTTCATATGCATTTCGGATGCATTCGCATCCTTCATCAGATGAGTTGTGACTTCCATCGCTGCCGGTGTTTTTGTTGTTTTCATCTTGGCTTCCTCCCTTCATTTCACTTCGTTTGTTCTGGTTTTTAAAGATCAAATGGTTCCAATTCTTGGGGATAGTTGCGTGTTCGCGCTCATTAATTGCTGTAGGGTTAGTAATAATTTCAATAGCTTCTCTTTTTAGTGCGTAACTGTGATTGTTATATTGAGCGATTTTTTTAGTTGTTATGGTGTTAATATTAATTGGGTTAGAGGAGTGGGTAGAGGCAAGGGCTGTAGAATGGCGGTTATGTTTTAAATCGGCTTTGTGTTCCTTTTCTCTTTCGTAAATTTTCCGTTTAGTAACCCCGATATAACATGCGTGGGAATTATCAATGTGATTAAAATCTATTTTATAAATCCCTGCGGTTGATTGGCTATCAATTACGTCTTTTTCATTTCGGATGTGTTGGAATATATTACGATTTGGTTTGATCGGAATATTGATTTTGTGTTTTTTGGCTTCGTTTTGGATTTTTATACTATTGCCGTTACAGAAGGGGATGGATGTTGTGAATTTTATTGTTTCTTTCTGGGCGTTATCAATTTTATTTAGGGTTTTGATACGTTTTTTATACAGTTTATTTACCAGATTTTTTGGATAGTTTGCTTTATGTACTATATTTTTGATAAATTTGAGTTCTTCGTTTAGGAGTTTTTTGTTGGAGCATATTAGAATTGCGCGATTAATGTATGAACGGATGGCGGCATATTTATATGGGAGAGGGGTATTACAGCGGTTATTTATAATTTCGATATTAGAAGTTGGTTTTCTATAGATGGTAGTGTCTATGGTATTGTTGGGGTTTTTTATGATTTTTATATCAAGATAATTTATTATACTATTGTTTTCTTCCTCCATTGTAAATTTTATATTTTTATCTAGGTTATTGAGTTTATTTAAGATATTATTAACGTCGGTATTTTTTGGGAAGATTGTAAATATGTCATCCACGTATCTAGTCCAGATTTTGCTGTTTTCTATGATGTTAGTGGCTGAATTTTAAATTAGTCTCATCTTAAGTTCCGCTAGAGTCCCTGAGATGGGTGACCCCATAGGAACGCCTTGGTTTTGTCGATAAATTTTGTTATTGAATTGGAAGTAGGATTTGTTGAGGAGTAAGTTGCTAGTTCTAATTAAAGTTTCGCTAATTTTGTTTTTACCAAAGGTTTCAATTATTTTTTCGTTAATTATGTTACTGATTTCTGTAGTGTCTATTGAGGGGTATAAATCTTTTACGTCATAGCTTATCATTATATCGTCGTGGTTGATTTTTGTGTCTTGGAGTTTTTGCATGAAAATTTCGTTAGAGTTTATGGAGATATTAGAGGGTGGGAGAAGGGTTTGGTAAATATTTTTCATATATTTTTCAAGGAAGTATGTTGGACCTTCTGATTTATTAACAATGGGACGAAATGAGGCCGGATTTTTATGGTCTTTGTATTTGGCAAATAACCGGGGGATAATAGGAGCAAAGTTATTATTTTTAGGGGGGATGTTGTTGGGCCATTGTCCGGTTTTTAGTAAGTCCTTTATTTTTTCGTTGAGTTTATTTAGTGGGGAATTTTTAATTTTTTCTGCTTTAAGTTTATTAATCGTATCATACATAAGCTCGTTATAATGTTCGCGGTTTAGGATTGTGATTAGGTTTGTTTTATCTGATTTTAAGATGGCGAGTTCGCGGTTGTTTTTTAAATTTTTGAGGCATTTAATATCAGCAGAGTTAGTGAATTGTTTATTGGTTTCAGAGATGGATTTAATTGCGATATTTCTAATATTTTGTTGTGTTTCGGGAGGAGTTTTTTCGATAGCGGTTTCAATATGTGCGATTGTGTCTTTGATGTTATTAACTTCGTTTATAATATACTTGGAGCCTAGCTTTAAGAGTGCGTCTTCGTGGATATTAGGGTGATAGTTAGAAAGATTTAAGTATGGGTATGCAATGGGGGTGGAATTGTTTAAGATTTTAGTTTTTTTGTTTTTTAACCAAAATTGGAGTTTTTTGTTATGTCGTTTGGTTAGTAATTCTTTTTCAATTTCGTTGTACTTTTTAATTTTTTCATTTATTCGGTTAAAGTCTTCGTCTGTAGTGGTAGTTTTTAGTTCGGTTTCTAATTTTTTGTAGTTTTGCTTGGTTTTATAAATATCGATCGCTTTACGTTTTATTATTTTCTTAGTGAGGGTTATTTTTAGTTGTTTCGCTAAATGCCGGTAGTTTTTATTAATGTACTTATTTTTAATCCTTAAGAATTTAGGTGTGATATCATAATGAAGGCAGTCTTTTAAGAAGGAGTGGTGGCTAATATCACGCGTTAACTTTTTGGCCGTTTTTCGGAGTTGACCGAAGAGTATTTGTTGAGACATTTTATTAGCTACTAGGAGGAGTTGCCAAGAGTTTAATAATTGCATTCGCTATTAAGCTAAAAACGTGAAACGATAGTGGATTAAAGTTTATAGGTAAAAGACCATGGCAAAAAGCGCTAACGATGTAAAAATGTCATAGTAAACAAATAAAAACAACATTTAAAAGTTAAACATTCAACCACTAAAAGAATGAAATAGTATAAACACTGAAAAGATAAAAGTGTTAAAAGCTAAACGTTAAAATCCAAAAAATATTAAGAAAGAATTAAAATAGAAAAGGTAAAATGTTAAAATATACGTTACAAGTTAGTAGGCGTTATAAGTTCAGCAATTCCAGAGTCGATTGTCCATATTCCATGTCAGCGATGAATTCGTAACGTCACACGTAGTTTCTTTCATTAAAGAATTCACTTTTGTTGGTTTTGCCTCGCCTTGGAAGACCCATACAGTTGATTGCTGTTTTGTTTCCGGCTCATATGCATAAATCCATGATTCGTCACCTGTGTAGATGTTATACACAGCCTTTGATGTACCTTGAACGTATTTTTCCAACATTTCCTTGCACCAATCGACACGAGCCTTTTTTTGAGCATTTGTCAGATTATGCGGGATCCAACGCGAACAAATTTTTTTTATGCTCAAATGTTCATGCAATATTTTATTGATGCTAGTCATACTAACGTCCAAAGACGCCTCAATCTCACGGTATGTCACATGACGATCTTGCTTTATCAGTTCACGCACAGCATCAATCTTTTCTGGCACAACAACGGATTTTGGACGACCTGCACGGGATTCGTCCTGGATCGAACATCGACCACGATTAAATTCGTTATACCAATTTTTTACAGTGCTGTAGGATGGCGCTTTATCGCTGTATAAAGAATTAAGTTCATCGAAGCACTCTTGTCTTGACAATCCACGTCGAAAGTTATGAAAAATAATTATGAAAACGAAAAAGTTATGAAAAAGTTATAAAAGTTATGAAAACGAAAATTTTCACGATTCAATTCCATTTTTTGAAAGAGAAGAACTTTTCAATTTACTGTCAACAACACAAATAAAGCTATAATGGTAAATCGTCTGCTGAATTTACGTTTAAAAATATCAAACTTTCGATTAAAATCGTCTGCGGTCGCCTAGCAACACTTACTGTTGCCAAGGCCAGAAATATAAATAGCAACCCTCGTATAAATGTATGGAAAGAGCCAATTTTTTTACCTTTATTAGAGGTCACAATTTTGAGTAATATTGATTTTCAGACACTCGTGGTGGCTCTACATCATGCCAAGTAACATGATAAATTTATATGTTTTATTTACTGTATTGATTATGTATATATATATTTTTTTGAACTTTACTCATATATTCACGTTCATTTTTTTAATTTTCATTTTCCAATTTTAATAGTTCAAGAAGTGTGAATTCTAGTGTACTTATATTTTTTTTTTCTCATTTATCATATGCATATTATGAATGGACACACAAACAAGTCTTTTTCACTAGTTTATATTTATATTCATATTAATAGAATGACTTTTTATGAAGAATTAAGTTTTTTATGTACATTTTTTTAACCTCACCTTTTTTTGCCTTCTCACATTATAATGTCACTCACTTAAATTTTTTTTATATAATAACCCAATAATTTTCTCAGTTTTTACACATGTGTTTTCTTGTAAAACTTAATTGTGTTTTTTTTTTCACAGTTTTTTTTTTTTTTCCCAATATTGCATTTGGGTGTCACATAACTTCAAAATTTTGTTTGTTTTTTTTTCATTTTTCAAAACTTCATTTAATTGTTCAAAATCTCCATATAACCTGCACATTTTAATGCATTGGGTTAGGAGTCTTCAATATATTTTTAATCACATACACTTACCTTCAATTGTTTTGTTCATTATTTTATTTTTTTGGACTTGAGCATTTTTGGTTCTCTGCTAGAACTCAAATTTCACCTTACGCAACTATGTTTCAATAGTTCTACACACATTTTTGGACAGCTTTTATTTTGGTGGTGTAAACGTCTGTACCTCTTCACATTTTACACTCACATACACCAACTGTTTTAGTGCTAGGCATTTGGTGGTGAGATTGCATAGATTGTTACGGGTTGATTTTTGTCTTCTTTCATAGCTCTTGAATTGCTTTTGTCTAGATTTATTCAATAGATGAATTTTATTTCATCATTTATTATATACACATTCATTTCCTTTCCATAGTTGTTTGTTTATTTTTATGGCCCTTCGGGTGCTCTCGTTTACAGTAATATAATAGTTAGTCATGTGGTTCTCCTATACTACACTCATTGGCACCCATTGATGGGAACTTGATGTCCTTTAGTTCCTGTTTATGGCCAATACGCTATGGAACTGCTGGACAGACCTATGCGGTATTGTGCCATTCATACAGTATAGGCAATGACCACCGTTTAATATCGTTAACATACATTTTTTTATTCATTCATTTCAATATTTTTTTTTATTTTTATGCCCTTTAGTGTGCTTTTATTTACATTATGCAATAGGGAGGTTACTTCCTTTTTACTTACACATTCCTTTTCACACATTCAATAATTGATTTATTTATTGCTATGGGCAGTTAAAGTTTCTTGTTTGATTCCTATGTGTTTTGCAATGTTCAATTTGTTTTGTATGTTTTCCTCACACATTCTCATTACTAGTTACACTCTTCAATAGTTTTGTACTTACTCTACATTTTGTTCATTTGCATATTCACAGCGAGTCAACTCGTCTAATTCATTTTTGTTTTTTTTTTCATGCTATGTCATATGTTGTTACATGATTTTTTTCACACTTACACATCCACACCCTTCAATTTTATTTTTGAAATGGTGTTCATATGTTTACACTTCATACATTCTTATACTATGGCATTTGCCCATACTCAATAGAATTATTCATGTTATATGACAATTTTTTTTTTCTTATTCACTCTTATACACGTATTCACATGTTACTTTACACTTATATGTATATTTGTTTTTAACAGACACATAATCCTCATGTTGTCTCGAGAATATATTTTTGTTTACAATTCACTGACGCAAACACATTTTATTTGTTTTGTGTTTTTTTTTATCCAATTCACTTTTCCAATCTTATGTTATATTCAATAGTATAATATGGTTACACAATTTCCTAGTTACACTTACACATTCACATTGCATTTTTGCATTGGGTTAGTTACACGTCATAACATATAACCAAAAATTTATATTTTCATAACCAATAGTTTTTTTTTATAAAAAAAAAGTGACATTATGTTTTTTTTTTTGTTTACCTTTTCATTACCAAATCATTCAAATGCATCGTATATTTAGATGTTACACTATGCTCAATAGATGATTTAAAAAAAAAAAAAAAAAAAAAAAAAAAAAACATTTTCATACTCTACTTATATATATACTTTACTTTTGTTTTTTATGTGTAATTTCATTATTTCATATAATTCATATATTTTATTCGGATAAATGAAAAATTATCATTGTGTGTTTATTGCATATTTAAAAATATACTCCTCATAGACCTCAGCAGAATTTTTTTGTTGATCACTATTATGTATGTTTTATAGAAAATGAGTAGCCATGAACTAAAATCTTGAACTCTAAATTTGCTAGAGAATGTTAATCAAAATAAAAAGTTAATACAAGGGTTATTTTTAACATCAAATATTACATATTTATTGGACTGCCAAGGCATCAATTATTGATTGCATATATCATAAAACATTTTAATAAGTTTTTCCAAATGGCAGAATGATTTCAAACAAGGCACTGACCTTATGTTTATGTATTATAAAAAAAAAAATTTATTGACATTTACAGTAATGATAAACATTCATGCAGCTATAAAAGCTCGTCTTGTGTTCACATACCCATAATCATGTGTTTATTTATGTATGTTTTTTTGGTTTATATTCACTTTTCATTTTTTGTTTTCATTGCCTTAGTTTTTTAGCAACTGATTCCATTATATATACAAAAAAAAAATAATAATAACAGTCATACTTACCTTTAATCCCTTCTTACGGTTGTATCGGGATTGCATCTTCCTGCAGGGATGTAGTCCTGATGTTCGCCGTCCTCTTGCATTCTCTCCAATCTGGGAATATCCTAGGCCCCATTCCCGAGTTGAAGAGATGCCTTCCATACCTTTTTAGGTTTATTTTTTTGTGTTTATATTTTTTTCAGCGTAACTTGTTGTTTGTAATCACAGATGAAGATTTAATTTTTTGTACAATTCACGATTCAAAATGTTATAATACACTTAACTTTACAGGTCAACATTGTTGATGTCTCACATAGATAGTTTTTGTCAATTTCTGTGAATTTTCAATAAGATTGTAGTACGTATTAGCAAACTCTAATTTTTTTTCAACTACAATCTATGGCAATTTAAAGTGAATATAAAAATGGGAGTTGTATGTCAACGTTTTAAATAAGACACAAGAAAAATGTAAGAAAAATGATTTTATTGTATGCCAAGTAAAATTTTAGAAAAGGTATACTTACCTATATGCTGTCATATAGCAGCTCATTCTGTAACCTCAACTTATGTCAAATTTTTTAGACACACTGTGTGTCTGCTTGTAACCCTTTGTATGGGCTCATCCGTGACCGTCGTATCGACCCGTCTTCTCGGTTGCTCCTGGTTCTAAATTTTTGCGTTCCCTCCCTGTGTAGGTTATATTTTTTTTTCAAATCCTGTTTTTGGGGAGAGTGTCGTGAAACACGACAGCGTTTTTATTTTTTTATGATATTTCTCTGCATTAATAACAATACCTACCAATTTACCAGCATTTAATTTAAATTTCCTCTGCTCAAGTATCTTCCCGTTTTACCCCTGTACGTTTGCTTCACAGCAATACTCAAAATTCTCTCATGGTTCTTCCTTGAAGTCACCCTTTCTCTCCTCCCGGTAATGTACGTGTTCCAGCATTCACCTATTGCGATCGCTCACTCCTATTGGCTGAGCAGCGGCGTGACGTTTTCGGAAGCTCGTTAGCGTCTACCGCGATTTTCAACACACAGAAGGAGACTTGTCATGGACTAGGGAAGCGGTATCAGCTCGTGTGGCCGCGCACAGCGCGCGCCGCGTGTGTTTCGCGGGATTATCTACATGCTGACATCCAGCTAACTTCTAATCGTCTTATTTCTTTAAAATAAATTAAATTTTTAATAAATTAAGGGTGTATATCCAACCAACGTTATATCATACTACATATTCATATATTTAAATGGAATTAAATCCAAACGCCGCATGGATGGAAACAGATTGAAATTCCTTCACTAGACTTATCCCGAGGAGCAGCCAAGAAACCAATACACGGATCCGGATCCCACTCCTGATGTGAATGGCCTAAATAAAGCTACCTTTGGAATTTTTATCAACTGTGTTCGTCTGACTTATTCATGGATCTTGGTAAGATCTTTCTTATTACATTTTGGTTCTAGATGAATATCGCGATGGCACATCTCAGCGATGTGGGGTATTGCAATCATAACGTATTGCTAAAGTACTCTATTTTTCTTAAATATACGATCACACCTTTGGTTTTAGAACCGTATTATATAAGAACCTACCCAATTCACCCTCTCTTAAGGACTCAACACTACATGACAGACACCCTGGTTAAAATCGTCTTTTTCTGTCATGCATATTCAAAATAAAAAGCTGGTGTGGCTAAATTTTGAAATATATGTTGCTTTTTTCGAGAAATTAAGATTAATTTATATGTGTAGTATATAATATTAAATTCTCATACTTGTACTGTGCATAGTATAAATTTTATGAATCATTAAATTGATATACCGAAAGATGGCTAACGCTGAAAGGGTTAAGGCAGAAAATTAAGACAAAATAAAGTTTAAGGATTTTTCAAATTGATGTGGTTATCTCTTAATACTTCCTAATAGAAATATAATGCAAACGCATATATAAAGCATTACATGGATTTTATGCAAGAAAAATACCACACTCACCAAAACATAGCTTGTTACTTAGACACGTTAAATGTTTATTTAAATCTTCATAATAATCAGGCATGAGAGTGCAGAAAATTAAAAAAAAAGGAAACACGTGTGTTCATAAAATTAATTTTAAAAGAAAAATAATATGTGCGGGGAAAATCTATACAAATGTACGTTCATAAAATTTATTTCAAATGAAAAATAATGCTCACAGGAAAAAACTATACAAAATATTTTAAAATTAACTATACAAATTAAACTAAAAGAATAATGCACATCAACACAATAAAACATGTGTTTTAAAAAAAAAAAAGTTAGCTAGCAATCAATATTTAATCATTGGCTGGTGGTGGAAAATGGGAAAGAAGAAAGAAGGGGTGGGGGGGGGTAAAAAGTAGTTCATGAGAGAAATATTAAACACAATTCTACTTCTTTATAGGATCTAGAATATCATAAAGTAAGTTTAAAATAATATTGTGGATGGATAAATATTTAAAAAAAAAAAAAAGCTTCCCGCCGAATGTTTGATCAGCAATGGTTAGAAATGAAAAAAAAAGGGGGGGGGGGGAACAAAAAAAATTACATGAGTGAGAAATATTGAATAATTCTGTTCTTTTACATGTTATAGAATCTGATAAAGCATGTTTAAAATTAATATTGACATTTATATTTTGAGTGGAAAAAGATTGAGAATCTAAAGTTTTTCGTGGAGCGTTTGAACACTGATCGTTATTGGAGTTTGATTTTAACAAAATAAAAAACCGCAAAATTAACAAAAATCACAAAAAAGCGGAAAATCGTGGATCCGCAGAAAATTCTCATGCCTGAATAATAAAACCTCTCTGATATTTTAATTAATTGTGTGAGTAAACATCAAACATATTGTTGCGTACTTGGGGGTTCGTGTGTTGTCTGGGAATGAAAGGCCAAACGTACAAAAATTCAGTAATTTATTCACAGAAAATTCCAGAAAAATGCAGGTCTATAAACCAAGTATCAGCTTCAATTCAAACAGTAAACACAGCTTAAACAACAGCTGTCAATAGCAAATCCACAGTACAAACTGTATAACAATAACACTTGAAGCAAGTCTCTCTCAAAGAGGCTTAAGAGCAATGCAAGCATTAGCGAAGCTGGCTGAGATCTGAACTGAACTGACTGCCTTGGCGAGGAAGCGCTCCTTATATGCTGTTCCATGGAGGCCAGATTTTTCGAGAAAACTCTAGAAAGTGGTCAACCAATCAACTTACAGCTTCCATATTTGGTATATCCCATATAAGGATTTTCTCGCCAAGGTCGCCAAAAAAAATCGCCAAGGTTGGAAAAAGTCGCCAAATTTGGCGCCAAATCCATTATTTGCATTACTGGGGCTTTCTAATGCGTTTTTAAGGGAAAATAAGGCTATTTCAACGCTAAAACGACCAGAAATGCACAAGATTAGCACTTTATCAACTTACTAAGCCTCTTTGAAAGAATTTATACAAAAATAAACACAATTATTTACAATTTCGTAACAATATATTTTTTTTGCACATTCATTTTGGGCAATATGTTATCAAGATTTGTGTTCTTCAGATGTGAACATTTTTCTGTGTGGATTACCTGATTAGAATTTAAAACTAGTATGTTGTGGCCACCACAAGACTTTCTTCTATATTTTCCTATACATATTCAATCAGTAACAATATTAAAAAAAAAAAAAAAGATTTTTTTTTTTACCTTTTTTTTTTTTTTTTTTTTTTTTTGTGAAAATTAATACATATTCAATCACTAACAATAAAAAAAAAAAAAAAAAAAAAATCGAATTTTTTTCTAAGTTTTTTTTTTTTTTTTTTGGTTAAAAGTAAAAAAAAATCGATAACTTTGTTTTAAATTATCACAGATTTATAGTTCAACCATTCGTTTTAAATGTACCCCCCAGGGGGGGAAGCGATGCCCCCCCATGCACAAAATTTTTTTCCTAGTTACATACTACTATTATCAATAATTCATATTAATTTTACAATCACAAGTGTAAAATAACTCTTATTATGCACATGTATACGAATTTTTGTCCTATGCTGCCATGTTAAAAATTTAGATAAAATGCTATCACAGCGCCACCTGTTGAGCTATTGATCCCCAAATATAATCAGCAACAGTTTATGTCGGGGACCAACTAAATACCAAGTTTGGTAAAATTTCGTTTAAAAAAAAAAAAAAAAATACGATTTTTTTTCTAAGTTTTTTTTTTGTTAAAAGTAAAAAAAATCGATAACTTTGTTTTAAATTATCACAGATTTATGGTTCAACCATTCGTTTTAAAGGTATTGACGAGATCTTTCGAATGATACCCATCTTCAAAATTTAACCCCCCCCGGGAGGGTACTTCCCCCCCAGGGGGGGAACCCATGCCCCCCATGCACAAAATTTTTTTCCTAGCTAACTACTACTATCATCAATAATTCAAATTAATTTTACAATCACAAGTTTAAAATAACTCTCATTATGCCCATTCATACGGAATTTTGTCCTATGCTGCCATGTTAAAAATTTGCATAAAATGCGATTACAGCGCCACCTGTTGAGCTATTGATCCCCAAATCTAATGGGCACCAGTTCATGTCAGGGTGCAACTAAATACCAAGTTTGGTTAAATTTCATTCATATGTTCGTGAGATACAGCGTCCACAAAAAAATGATACAGACACACAGACAGACAGACAGACATTTTCTAAAAACTATCAATTCGTGTTCAGGGCATCCCAAAACGTGTAGATCCGTCAAAAAACGGAGGTCGAAAATTTTCGCGAATCCAATACTTTCTCTATATTACATATAGAAGAAAGTAAAAAGAAGAAAAAAAATCAGTTGTGCCCATTTTAGAAACCGATATAAAAAGAGTACAAATATTTGAATTGTCAATCTAAAAATAAAGGAATAGTAACGTTTAATCATCCTTGAATATTATGCCAAAATGGTGAATTTAAAAAGTATACAAGATATCACAAAAGTATTTCATTAAATCTTATTTCATTTTAAAACTGTACCTCACCCCCCCCCCCCCTATGTTCCTAATAAAAGTACGTGTAATATTGATGAAGAGTGGATTATATATTATGTGTGTGATTTTTTTCATATTACTGAAGGTAAGCTGATTTTATATATAGTTATTTAATACATTTCTTTATTAGAATTTTATAAAATAACTTTCTGTAATATCGAAGTATTAAAAATTTAATTAGTTAATTTGCCTAAAAGCTGCTTAAAATGTTTTTTGAATTAAAAAAATCCATTATGTTTTCAGAATTTTTATTTACGATCACAAAGTTTTAAGAAATGAAAAAGAAAACTACAAATTTAATTAATAAAAGCATAAAAAATAAAAATAAATTTAATAGAAATATTACTTGAAATTAAAATAATTGCAATAATATTATATAAATCATTATGTTTCAAACATGAAAATAAATATGTACCTATACTTTGTTGGTTACTTCCTATACTAGCAACAAATACATGCTCTGCATCAAAACTAACATCTTGCAATGAATTCAGTGATTCCTAAGGAGACAAAATATTATACACATTTTCTCATATCACAAAAATTTTGTTTTTATTTTTTTTATTTTTTATAAATTTAAAAGAATGATCAAGCTTATTCAAGTGGACCTAACATTCAAAAACAAAAAATTAACAGGTGTCGATAGAAACTCAGATTTTTCCAAATTTTATACGTATATGTAATTAGTTTAAAAGTTTAACAAATGTCATAATGTGATGTTATATTGATAATTAAGGAATAATAACAGACAATCATAAATAATAATAAAAAGAATTGTTTATAGTCTTTTTTATGTAAAGAAAATTTAAAAGCTCATTAACAAACAAAATAAAAATATTTCTTCAGCTCTTTTAATCTATTTAAACTATAATGTGCACACATTCTGGGATATGCATAATTAAACACACACATACACAAAAAAAAAAATAATAATAATAATAAATTTACTTATATCATTATACTCTTGTAATAAAAAACTAAATTTGTTTATATTTAAGAAGACTTAAAATGAAATGACGTACAAAATTTTTTTTATAAATTGCTGCCCCCCTCCTACTCTTATTCGTTTTATTTTCGCACGTCAATAACTTGCAAAAATCTTTAATTTTTCTTCAGACTGAAGAATAATTTGCTTTTTAAAATATCTTATCAGTTTTTGAAGTCTTAAGAGAATGCACATTTTTCTAGAGTCACAAGTACATTTTCTCAAACTTATAATAATAGTAATGTTATCTTGTACAATTTTTGTGATGTTAGAAGTGCTCTCACATATTTTAAACAGGAAAGGGTTCTTATTTCTTAAAGAACATCATCAGATAATATCAATAATTTGAACTAATGTTAGAGGATTTCAAAATTAATCATTTTTGAAAATGTCAAGTAAAATTAAGTTCATTTAACAATAGCATAATCCTTGCATTTTAAAAAAAAAGAGAGAGAGAAAGAAAAGAAGATTATTTTTGTGTAATATAATACATTTTCTGCCCCCCTCCCCCTCCAAACTTTCAGCAAGATGGTTTGAAATGAACTTTGAGAAAAATGTCAACTTCCTAATCCCTCTTTCTCATATCCAAAAAATTTTATTTTTCAATATTATCTGGGACAGAGAATATTCTTATACAAACAAATCTCTAATTTAGATGCCTACAACAAACTCAAACAAGTTACTTATTTATTCTACAAACTAATACTTTAGTTAGACCCTAAACTGATAATAGTGATAGGGTTAAGAATAACTGACTATGCAAAGGTCTTTGGCCGAGATGGAGTGCCCAATATGGGATTTTTCTAAGAGGGTCCTAGCCCATAGTCAAATAAGAAAACACAGAATACAAGTAGCTCCTTTCACAAGAATCGAATCTGGCACCTCCCATCTACCAATTTTGAGAGCAGATCATCACGACCACTAAAACCTTGCATAGGATTTTCATAAATAAGTCTGCATCAATTTTCCTTTCTTTTTTTAATGCATTTTACTGTTATTGAAACTAATAAGAAACTTATACTAAGACAAATCGATGAATAAAACCTCTTCCCTGACCAAAGGCCATTTTTCATACATTTACAGAGTTGCTAACTTTCTTGAGTTATTAAGGAGCATTTTAGTATCTGCCCTTTTTCCACACCACAATTTATATAGAATAATATTCTCTAATATGTGACTATGATTAAATAAGAAAATTATTCTTTAAAGATACTACTACTGTCAAAAAAAGGCATATACTAATGGTGCTCTGGTATAAATTATAAAGTTGGCACCCCTGCATTTATCCATTTTTCCCCCTTCTCCCTTTCTTATTCGCTTATTTCCTGTTTTTCCAGATTATGGACTCCATGAAAAATGTCAAAATTTATCTATGAACAACGGTAAAGTATTTTAAAGAATTTAACAAGTAAAATTTGAGAAGTATTAATCAATTTGAACATAAATTAAAACATTTAAATAGCATACATACCAAACAAAATGATATGACAGATGGAGTACGTATGTAACTAGTACTGAGAATTTTTTCAAAACAACAGCTAATGTCAGACAATAATGTATGATATTCTTCAGGAGAATCCTCCTTGACATAATTGCATATACCAATAACTAAAGATTTCAATAACAACTTTGCAATTATGATATCGTTCTAAAAAATTGAAAAAGAAATAGTTGTAGAAATTGTAGCAGAAAAATTTTAAACTACATATAATAATTAATAATTAGAATTACTGTATGTTGAATAAAACTTCATAATTAAAAATAACATTTTAAAACAATGTTTACATCAAATATTGATGTATGTACAGTCGGTAACAAAAGTCTCCAAACACTAGCAAAAATTCCTATATAAAAAAAGTACGCTTAATACAGTTTTGCTAAATAAATCCTTGTCGAATCCTGTTCTTAGTAAATCTAATAACAGGATTCAACAAGGATTTGTTTAACAAAACAGTATTAAGTGTACATTTTTTACATAGGAATTTTTGCTAGTGTTCGGACACTTTTGTTACTGACTGTACAGTAAACTCTCAATTATCTGTAGAATTGAGTGGCACGGCCCTGCAGATCATCTGCAAAAAAGTTAAAAATGAGAAACAAATAAAATAAAAGAAATTCTAGCTAAAAAACTTGACTATATTGTATATAAAAAATAATACAAATAGTGAAAATATGTGTGGTACAGTAAAAATATTAATATTTTATGTACTAAAGGATGTAAAAACAATAAACAAAAAAGTGTACTTACTTAGCTAAGGTACAATCTGTCATAAAGTACAACATGTTTTACTTAAATTTACTCCTCAATCATAATAAATAGATAAATAAAGAAAAGAAAAGAAAAAAGAAAGAAAGAAAATGGTAACTTCAAAAGAAAATAGTATCATGATTGTATTTTAGAGTGCAAATTGTATTTTCTTATCAACTAGCAGGCTTTGCCTGCTTCACTGATCACTATATTCAAATGAATTTAAAAAGAGAACCACTATTTTTTATACCGCTTTACAAATTAAAACTAAAACGACAATACAGTGAAATTGCTTAAAAACTTCGTTTCGGGCCCTCATTGCTTTCGGCAGAGACTTCCTCATTGCAACGTCTCGGTAACGGTACTGGATAATTTATGTGAAGAATATTCGCAAACATCAACAAATCAGCGATAGATCACCAAATGTGGTATGGATTTGATAGTCAAGTGTGGTTCATGGTAATCCTGTTATTGTAGTAACCTGTGGTTTTTATGTATACATTTTATCTGTTTTGTGCCGTCATGTAATAAACGTCTTACTTTTTTATTCATGTCTATTGTTTTATAACTGTCTTTGCACTACGCTGTCCAGACACACACACACACAGAGACATTGCCTTTTATACATATAAAAATTTCGCATCTAAGCATATTATTAAAGGTCAGGAACAGGCATGAGAGTGCAGAAAATTTAAAAAAGAGGAAACATGCATGTTCCTAAAATTAATTTCAAATGAAAAATAACATGTGCAGGAAAACTATACAAATGTGTTCATAAAATTTATTTCAAATGAAAAATAAGGAAAAACTATACAAAATATTTTAAAAGTGACAAATTAAACTAAAAGAATAATGTACATCAACACAATAAAACATGTGTTTAAAAAAAAAAAAATTAGCTAGCAATCAGCATTTAATCATTGACTGGTGGTGGAGAATGGGAAGGGGTGGGGAGGTGGGGGGTGGGGGGTAAAAAGTCGTTTATGAGTGAGAAATATTAAACACAATTCTACTTCTTTATGGGTTCTAGAATATCATAAAGTAAGTTTAAAATTAATATTGACATTTTTGTTGCGGATGGATAAATATTCAAATATAAAAGGTTTCCTGCAGAATGTTTGATCAACGATAATTAGAAATGGGAAAAAAAAAGGGGGGGGGAGGGGAGGACAAAAAAAATTACATGGGTGAGAAATATTGAATAATTCTGTTCTTTTATATGTTATAGAATCTGATAAAGCACATTTAAAATGAATATTGACATTTATATTCTGGATAGAGAAAGATTGAGTCATTTTTATTTATTTTTCAAACAGATTTTTATTTTATATTGCATGGAAATTTCGAACGGTTTTTCGGTTTCTTGGTTTGCCAATGGCAGAAACGTTGAATAGACAGAATCTCAATTTTTATATAAATTTTACATTAAACATAATATTTAAAATTTATCAAGTGTTTAATTGCTTTGTTGATAAGGTTATTATTATTTTTTTTTTTTTTTTTTTTTCACTTGTATTTTAGTCACTAATGTTTTTCTATTTTGATGAGAAATATTAGCAGTTGAACCTTTCTTAAAAACACGAGATTACTAAATTTTTAATTTCTGACATTTTCATACAACGAAGTTGGAAAGCATTTATAACTTTGTTTCATTTCTCTTTCTATTTGAGTGAGAACTTTCAGAAATATGCTCGGAAATTTAAGCATTTTAATATCCGTTCTTTAGATTGACCACACTATTTTTCCTATGTACTCCTTTTACGAGGACACACAAAACATCCAGAATGCACTGCTGGCTTGGATAATATTTCAAACCAAATTAAACTGATATATACTATTCAAGCCTTTTTAAATATATCTAAAGAAAATCGTGTTTTAACATTTGTAGATATTTTTTTTTTTAATGCACGGCAATACAGATGTGCAGCAAATTTTGGAAATTCATTTTTAATTATGCTAAGGTTTCATATTTAAATGAAATTTTAGTTTACTGTACCATGTGTAAATTTTAGTTTACTGTACATGTGTGTAAAGTTCGCATTAAAAAAAAATAATAACAATAAAATGTTCGTAATGTTAGACAAGCATTTCATAATCTATGTGATGTGTAAGATTTTACGTCAATGTTAACTCTTTTAATTAATATTTCAAAGGATGTTCTAAATAAATTAATGAAACGTATCATTATAATTGCACTTTTAAGATACGAGCATTACATTACTATAATGTTTTGAGGTCTCCTGAGCTCATTTTTGCTATTTTTACAGTGTTATGTGTATGGTATGAGTAAGTGTATATATGTGAGTGAATATCATAATATCTAAATGCTTGGTTCGATTGAACTGAAAGCTGGTAGGTATGTGAAAGGTCACCATCAAACGAGCTGTATAGAATTTGATGAATGTGAGACTTATAGTTCTGTTACAAGGACACAAAGAAAAATTCCTTATCATTTTGATTAATGGACTTTATGAAGTGCGATTGCACCTAAATGTTTTATCCAATTGAGTTAAAAATTGTTAGGTAGGTTATAGGTTATCGTCACGCAATTTATATAGTTTTGATGAGTACAGGACTTATACATTTTTGTACAGAGACAAAAAATAAAATTCTTTATCATTATGGACTATAGATTCGAATTATTTGCAGTTATTATCGCAAGAACTGTACAGATCTACATAAGTATGTAATCAAACTATTTATTATTATTTTTATATAAATCATTGTGTGTATCTTTTTATTGAGCAAAATTTGATTCATGTATGTATACTTCGTACCATCTTGGAGAAAATAATTGTGATGTTAAAAACATCACTTCTTTTTAAATGTTAAATAAGATTGTTTTCTGCACTTAAATGCATTGTTTCTCTCAGCTGGCTCAACTCACCCTGTTGTGTTTGCTTTACTGCAACACACACACAGGAGAAAAATTGGTTCTTTGTTCCTAGTGGTGATGTCATATCACACCATGCTGAGAACCAATAGGGTGATGGTTCTGACTCCACCTTCTATTATTCCGGCAGTTTTAAATTTAGTTGGGTTTCAGCAGCTCTCAAGAGAAGAACATGGGGTGAGAAAGATTTGTTTTGCTTCTGTTTTAAAATAATGACCATTTTATCATTTGGAGAGAGAGTGCCTACTTATTAATAATAAATATATATATATTAGTTTATATGAATACTTATTCAAATTTTAAAAACCATTAATTTTTATATCCTACTTAATTTGGAATTACTAGTGTGGTTTTGAAAATAAAATTAATTAATTTTGATGCAGCAGATTAGTTTTATTACAAACATTATTTTTGTATGCATTTTTCTTTTTACAGCATTCTAGCCAATAAGTAAATTGATTCCTCTTTTCTCTTATGTAAATAAAATTATTTGGATATATATATTTGACCTTTTGACCCAAAGAATAAAAAGGGTTAGTGGCCAGAACGCAATGTACGCCATGAGGTTCTTTGATCCTCACTAAGTAACTTCTGTTGCTATGAAAATTAAAAATATTAATAAAATTAATTTAAAATATGGAAACATAAAAGGTAAATGAATTATTTACATCACATTTGGTGCCGGAAAGGAATACTTGATTATTGTTCTTAAGAATAAATGGTACTGTAGAGATTGTTTATTTTGAATAAGTCATTTTATTTTTATTGCTAGAATTACTGAAATTATTTTTAAAGTCATACATAACTAATAACATTTTTTTTTGTGATTGAATATATACCAAGTGACCTATAAGACAATTCCCTGTTTCAAAAATTGTGATATGCTGGAACTTTGTACAAATGAAAAATTTTTTTTGGTTCAATATATTTTGTATAACTGATTAAATAAATAATAGTCAACAGAACTTTGTATTGTTGGCTTAAAAAAAAAAAAAAAATTTGTAGGTATCTCTCTCTCTCCTCAACTACGTGAATTTATTATATGCAAATAGCCATCAACACATGTAAAAATCAAGAAATTTAAATAACAAGCTTCATACATCTTCATATATATACAAAAAATAATGGCTTCTAACAAAGGATTGACAAGAGGTTTACCATTCAAAACTTTAGTAACGCCATTTTCTGGAGACCCTCATTTATTGGATTTTTTTATTGAACAAGTGAAATTTAAAATTGAGAACAGCAAATGGGAAGAATCCCATGCTTTGGCTTTTGTGAAATCAAAATTGGCAGATACTGCTCTTAAGTTTTATGTCTCCTCCCCAGCTTGCCAAAAAGCCAAAAATACAAAAGAGTTATTTAATATATTTAAGAAATATTTTAAGGTAGAGTCGGCAACTGCAATAGCACAACAATTTAACGAATTTAAGTTTGAGTCCGATGTCAATATTAATATTTTTGCTAATAAGCTTGAAAATTTAGTGAGAAAACGTTTTCCTGATATGGAAGAAAAAGCCCTTGAACAACTACTAATCGCAAAATTCAATGATCTCATTCCGCCCCACTTTAGAATTCATCTACTATCACAAAAAGCCACAACCTTTTATCAGATGGTGGAATGTCTCGAAAAATTCCAGGAAATTTATAACTTGCAAGTAAACCCTGTCTTACCAGGAACATCTTTTGCTACTATTCAGAACTTCAATCATAAAATAGATAGTGAAGTGATAGGTACAAACTCAGAAAACAATTTGACTAAGATTAACAATTCATCTTATAGCAAGCGGCCATACAATAAATTTCCACAAAATAAAGGTTCGCACACGATTCAATGCCAATGGTGTGAAAGACCTGGACATTCTGCTCAGAGGTGCTTTGCACTCAGAAAATTACAAAATAATAAGTTTTCTCACAGATATCGTAATGGGCAAACTTTCTCTAGACCTTATAGAGACATGTCACGGAGAGCCAGGGCCCCTAAAACATTTAAATCCAACTCCCCTCAAACCAAAAGTAGTCATTCACAATGACTAGAAGTGGAGAATGGTAGAAGTGACACTAAACTCCTAAATACAAAGAGTTCCTCATATAGGTCAGGTTTGAATAAAGTCAATTACCATAACAACTTTTCGCAGACTAACTCAACATATTCTAATCTACCTAATAATTTTTTTGTAAATAACAATGAAATCATTCTGAGATCTCCAGACACACAGGCAAAGTTCCCTTTGTCATTAGAACGCAAAATCAAATCTGTTGCGATACAGACAACATCTCCTGTACTGGTAACGTCCCCGAGTGTGGAGGAAAATGGAGACTGCATATTAGTTAATTCACTGGAATTCTTGTTACACACAGACAATGATCTGCCCAATCTCCCCATCATACAATTACTGTTAAACAAAACATTAGAGAATTTTCTTCTCGACTCAGGAGCTTCTGTGTCATTACTCTCAAAACATTACTTCTTACAAAATCAAAACAAATTATATTACAAAAGAATTGCTTCAAGAGTCAAGATATCTACAGTAAACTCTATAGTCCAATGTGACGGATGTGTTTGCATTTCCTTTAAAATAGGGAAAACTTTTTACAAACACACCTTTTTTCTTATTGAAATACCAACTGAATCTAAATTTATTGGTATACTTGGCTTTGATTTTTTAAAGTCCCATCACGTAGTTATCAATTTACACAATAACAAAATACAAATTAATGAAAATGCTTTAGATATTCTAGACACTGTACCCTCGTGCAGTCTTCTATCATCTGAATCTGATATGAATCGGGCATCACATAAGATAGCTACTCATATGGATTTTCCCCAAACTGGATATAAAAAATCTAAAATTGATGTTCATAAAGAGAACTTACCCTCTTATCAAAAATGTTGGCTTACCCAGAAGATTATGATTGATCCACAGGATACTATATATGTGCCTGTGCGGTCCACGCTTATTCCAGAAAATCAGTTAGTAATGTTTACATCGTCTAACAAGCATTGTCCACTTGTGTCCTATCCTTCTCTTATGGAGGTACAACATATCAAGGAAAATTCTACTAAACAAGAATTAATTCAATTTTTTATTCCTATGTATAATAATTCGAGCAAGAAACTGCATATAAATAAAAATACCGTTTGCGGATACATTTCAGAGATAGATAAAATAGAAGAAAATTCCTTGGATCTTGCAACAAATACACCTGATCACATGTGTAATCTAATTAAGGCTACACCAGAAGTTTTATCCTTAAGACAGAAAGAATTTAATGTAAATAATTTTTCTATTCAGCATTTAAAACCTACAGAAAGGGTAATAATGCAAGATATTCTTCAGAAATTTAACTCTGTATTTTCATGTTCACTAAAGTCGATTGGACACACCGATCATATCACTCCACATATAAAATTCATTTCAGATATTCCCTTAAAAACTTACCCTTTTCCTATTCCACAAGCTATTCAAGAAGAGGCAAAAGATCAACTTGACAAATTACTGGATGCAGGGATCATTGAGAGAAATATCTCTGAATGGGCATGCCCAATGCTTATGGTTAAAAAGAAAGCTGTGTCTAAGGAGGATAAACCTTCCTTTAGATTGGCCCTAGATTTAAGGTTAATCAACTCTATGATTCGATGCTCCACTTATCCTCTTCCAAGAATTGATACGATAATAAATAACATCTCAAAATTTAAATATTTTACAACATTAGACTTTCCCTCAGCGTATCATCAAATTTCATTACCTAAAGAATACAGACGACGTCTCTCATTTACTACACAATGGGGAACTTATTCATTTAAAAGATTAATGTTTGGGCTGAGATCAGCCGCATCAACATTCCAAATGCTTATTGACACAATTATACAAGAGTGCAATTGTTCAGGCATATATGCTTACCAGGATGACATTATTATAGGAAGTGACTCTTTCCAGGAAACAACAGAAAAATTACAAACACTTTTAGCTACTCTACAAAAGTACAATCTGACATTGTCTCCAAAGAAATGTAAATTCCATCAGTCATCTATTGAATATCTCGGTTTCAGCATCCAAAATCAGAAAATACATCCTATTTCTTCCAACATTACAAAAATTACTCAATTTCCTATCCCAGCAACCAGAAAACAACTAAAAAGATTTATAGGATTGTGTGGATTCTACAGAAAACTCATTCCCTGCTACTCGCGATTAATTGATCCTTTGATAAAATTAACATCTCCGAAAACTACATTTAAATGGACAGAGGAACATGCTGAAGTCTTTAAACAAATACAGAAAGTTTTTTTCTCTAAACCTTTTCTTTCTTTACCCGATTGGTCAAAACAATTTTTTCTTAATACAGATGCTAGCAAAATTGCTATTTCAGGGGTTCTTCTACAAGAAAAGGAAGGCATTCTGCTTCCGGTTAGTTACTTTAGTAAAACACTATCTAAATCAGAACAGCGATATTCAGCCATCAAGCTTGAGCTGATGGCCATAGCTAAGTCAGTCAGTGCATTTAAATTTTTCCTTTTCAACCGACCTTTCACCATTCTCAGCGATAGCAGACCACTCTAACACTATAAGAAAATTTCCTCTCCTGCTGATCTAACTACTAAATGGCTAATTGAATTATCAAACTATCAATACACATTCAGATATGTAAAAGGTAAAACAAATGTTTTGGCAGACTATTTTTCAAGAGAAGACTTTTCTGCATACACTCAAGATCTTAACTCAAACCCAGAATTAATTAAAGAGGCTAACAATTTACCCATTTCTTCAGCTTCTCCAACAATTGAACTCCATCATTTCAATGTCACACAAAAATCTGATAAGTCACTCACCTCATCAGAGCCTCATCGTTCTTCCTTACCTCAGTTGTTAAGCAACGATGCTGCTCCTCTCAGTCGTTCCTTAAACAGCTCTGACGCAGATAATCTTATGATGGAAATCTCGGAAGAATGTTTTTTCAAAGAGCAAAGAGAAGATGACTTTCTGCTAAAAATTATTGTCGATATCACTTCGGAGAAACCTTCTCCTAAATATAAAAATTATTTTGTCCATCCGGACACAGGTCTGTTAATGATCAAACGAAAGTTTCACCAGCCTGAAAACTCTCCAAAAACAAAAATTGTAGTACCACAGAAGTTAAAACCTAAAGTATTAAAAATCTGTCACATGCCTCACTTTGGAATTAGAAATACATACAGAAGAATACTTAAACACTTTTATTGGACAGGATTATTTGAAGATGTAAAAAACTTTGTTCTGTCCTGTACATTATGTATTCAATATAAACCGCACAGAATTCCACCTGCTCCACTACAGGAAATGTTTGTTCCTTCTGCGCCGAGTATGTTAGTTTCCATGGACTTTTTGGGTCCTTTCTCCAATGGCTTCCATGTGTTAACATTCCTCGATCATTTTTCTAAACATATTGAATTGGTACCAGTAAAAAATGCAACAGCACAAGCTGTAGTTAAAGCCATTACGGGATACATTACTACCTTTGGTCGACCCTCTGCGATACTCTCAGACTTAGGCCCACAGTTCACAGCAAACATCTTTAACAACTTGGCACAGACATTGAAAATTACAATCTCCCATTCATCATCAGGACACCCGCAAACACAAGGCTCATCAGAAAGAATTAATACCAGCATTAAATCCTCAATTTCCACTCTTACCAAGGAAGGATTTGATTTTCATCAGGCTTTGATGATACACAAGAACCTGTATAACACCACCGTTCATTCTTCAACTGGATATTCTCCAGCCTTTCTGCATTTTGGCAGGTCAATAACAAGCATCTTTGACTTGTTTGAAGCTCCTCAGTTAGAAACACTGGAATTTCCATATGAATACCATAAATACATGGAATCAATGAAACAGATCTTTAGGCAAGTGCATCATAACATGAAGTTTTACCAAAACCAACGTAATACTAGACAACATAAAAAAGCAGTTCTCCGGAAATTCAAAGAAAATGATATGGTCTTTATAAAAACCAAAGATACATTTAAACCAAGATTCATAGGCCCATATTCAGTTCAAAAAGTAATATCTGACGTGTTACTCTCCGTCAGAGAATTCGAAAATGAAGGGGCTGAACCATTCACTATTAACATAGACCGTGTCATCCTGGCGCATAAAAGAAAGCAACATCTCATTCCACAAACAATTCTGACAGGTCAACCAGCTGGGATTGTTCAACCGCAGTCTCATTATGATCTCAGACCAAGATGCAAAACTTAATTTTTGTTTTTTGTTTCCATTTTCACAAATGTTCTTTTAACATGTTTTTTTTTTTAAGTTTTTTTTTAGGGGACTTGATAAGCAATTCATTCACCAAAGTTGCCTGTTGTAAACAAGTATGAGTTGGTACAGGTATATTTGATAAGTTGTATTTTGTATATTGTCCTATTATATATTGTGTAGTTATATATATATATTTTTTTTCTCCTGTGGCAAATGTTGAATATCTACAAAAACTTAGTGAAGTGTGTATTGTAGTTAATATGAATATAAATCTTCTGTTATGCTGATTTATTTTATATATTGTCTTATTTGTTAAATTTGATAACTATACTATAATTATTTACTGCTCAAAATGTACAGTATGTGTGTGTTATATGTATCGGAAACTTGCATATTTATATGTGTATACATAATTTTTCTTCTTTCTTTTCCTACACATTGTCATGTTTATAAATATATTGGGTTATTAAATACAATTTCTGGAAGCTTCCACACCATTTTCACAGACACAGACATCACTTATACAACACAAGTATACACTACATCCACACTATTACACAATCAAATTAATACACAATCCACACATGATATGTATATAAATGTGTATAATGTTTGATAAAATTTTTTGTTTATTGTGATTATTGACATTGCAGTTTTGTTTTGGTTATATCTGATAGTATGTTTATTTGAGTATTATTTGACGTTTATATTAAGTGCATTTTTGATTTTGTTTAGTAATCTAACTTGGTGGCCTCAGTAGCCACTCACATTTATTATTTCCATTTATAATATGTATATTCTTTAAATAATAATAATAATAATGGTAATGATAAAATTTAAAAAAAAATCTTATTCGAATATTATACTCGAGTACTTGGAATGTCTTTTCCGTAATGTAATATTTATCTGTAAGATTATTTTGACATTTGTATTGATACTTATTTTGATTTTTTTTTTCTCCTTCATAATAATGCTTCAAGAGGTCATCTGTAAATATTTTATACTGAAATACAATAACTGATTTTGTTTTATCATAATGCGTGTATTTAATATCAAGATTATTGGTTAAATATTTTTGTTGAAATTGTACATCCACTAAAATTCTTTTGCCATGTCATGCATTTTTTTTATTCGCTCTAACTAATTATTTTTACAAATTTATAGGAAAGAAATTTTGCAGCACTTTGTATGATTTTCAATATTTCTGTTTATAATATTTTTTTTTTTTTAAAGGTATCAATATTTTTTTTACTCATGTTACTTGTTGATAAAAGCTGTGTCTGTTTGCATTTATAGATATATTTTATTAGTTGTCAATATCCTAATAAATATTGTTAGATATGTCACTGACCACTTTTGTATCAATAAAATCTTTTATTTCAGAATGTCTGTAACCACAGTGCTGAAATAGTATTGTTTTTGATGAAATGGTGTATTCCTCGCCTATTTTGGTAGAATTGATCACCTACCAGGGTAGGCGTTGATATTGGGTTGTTTGTCGGAATTTTATTGTTTCAGCTTTACTTATCGATTTTGTATTGTGTTTGGTTCAGATTTTGTGTCACATGTACATTGTTCTCAAAATTTCCAAATTTTTTTATCAAGTGCGTGTTATTAAGAGTATTGTAAGACCTTTCAGTTGCTTAAAAATTTGCTTTGTTACATTCATGCCTTTAATGGCCGTTCCTACAATATTATGTAGTCAATATGGATATTTTTTTTTCACATGTAAGTAAAAAAAAAAAAAAAAAAAAAAAATTGTAATCCTTCATGTAAATGTAGGTATGCACTCTCCATTCACATTTTTAGTCTTCCAAATTTTTTTAATGGTCGTTAGGGGTAATGTGATGTTAAAAACATCACTTCTTTTTAAATGTTAAATAAGATCGTTTTCTGCACTTAAATGCATTGTTTCTCTCAGCTGGCTCAACTCACCCTGTTGTGTTTGCTTTACTGCAACACACACACAGGAGAAAAATTGGTTCTTTGTTCCTAGTGGTGATGTCATATCACACCATGCTGAGAACCAATAGGGTGATGGTTCTGACTCCACCTTCTGTTATTCCGGCAGTTTTAAATTTAGTTGGGTTTCAGCAGCTCTCAAGAGAAGAACATGGGGTGAGAAAGATTTGTTTTGCTTCTGTTTTAAAATAATGACCATTTTATCATTTGGAGAGAGAGTGCCTACTTATTAATAATAAATATATATATATTAGTTTATATGAATACTTATTCAAATTTTAAAAACCATTAATTTTTATATCCTACTTAATTTGGAATTACTAGTGTGGTTTTGAAAATAAAATTAATTAATTTTGATGCAGCAGATTAGTTTTATTACAAACATTATTTTTGTATGCATTTTTCTTTTTACAGCATTCTAGCCAATAAGTAAATTGATTCCTCTTTTCTCTTATGTAAATAAAATTATTTGGATATATATATTTGACCTTTTGACCCAAAGAATAAAAAGGGTTAGTGGCCAGAACGCAATGTACGCCATGAGGTTCTTTGATCCTCACTAAGTAACTTCTGTTGCTATGAAAATTAAAAATATTAATAAAATTAATTTAAAATATGGAAACATAAAAGGTAAATGAATTATTTACATCACAATAATAGCATGCAGATGAAAAATATTTTGTTTGGGGAAAATTGATTATCATTAATAAATGAAGTTAACAAAATAAAATCTCCATTTTTATTTTATTTTTTCCCCCTTTGTAATGAATGTCCAATAATATAAAATTTTAAATCTATGCTGTATCCTGCATTGCTCTGCTTCTTGCTCAGTCTGTGCATATAAAACCCGAAGACCCCGATTAAAACAGATTATTTAGAAAATCATTTTCGCTTTTTTCTCAAATCTTACGTAGACATGCAGCTATGCAGCCCCCCTGTAAAGGAATCTCACGAGCCGCTACTGACAGCCTCTTCCCAAAGGATATTTATTGATGGATCTCGATTTCATTTGTTATCTACTTAATTTTTGAAGAATCAAAGGTAATCGTTTTTATTTATTTAAAAATCAATGAAGCTATCCAGTCATACTTTTTTAAAAAGAGTTCTATTTTAGCTATGTTCCTTTTGAATAACAATTAGAGCCTGAGATCATGTTTTTTTTTTTTAATTATTATTATTTGACTATATATTATAAATATTATTTATATACATTATGATCACTCCTAAAGTATCAATATGATACAATCTGTAAGTGCAAATTAAATAATACTATACTACGCTGTAAAAAAAATAAATAAATAAACAGTTTTTTACATTTCCTTTATTATTATTATTTGAAAAATCAATCATTTGTTTCGATTTCTTGTTGAGAAAGCATTTTTTTCTTCTTGACCTTGCCTTTTTTTTTTTTTTTTTTTTTTTTTTTTATACACTCATGGATAATTGGGAATTTAGTACATGAAAATATTTTATAACAGCAGAAAAAAATTATGAACATTTTTAAAATTCTATAAATTATGCATGACTGAAACATATCGAATTCACAGACAATGCTATTTATTAAAACAAATTTATATTTATAACATTGAAATTAACACTACTTTTAACGCCCTGTGTATCAAAGTACTCTTTTTGATGCATCACAGTTAGAAAGTACATTTATGAAAATAATAATAAATATCTTCATTCTTCAAAAAATATTAAATGCATACCATTGCCAAGGCCTGTACTGGAGCAATAAGTGCAGAATTGCTAATTTCTATGTCAGGTAATTCTCCAATACGGTATCTACGATACATAACAACCTGAGCTTCTCTACGTGATTGCTGCTCTTTTAGAATTTCCTAAATTAAGAAAAAACAAAAAAAGGGAAAAAATCTTCATTATGCCTTTTTTTGGTGTGTGTGAGGGAGGGAGGGGGGGGGGGAAGCAATGAATTCTATATTTAATTATTATATTATTATATGAAAATGGGCTGGTATATTTTATAATATTCAAAACACAAATAAGAGTGTTCAATGCTTTACATTTTTTTGTGACTTATTGTACATTTTATGAGCACAGTATATATTATCAGTTAAAAACTCACCATGGAAAACAGATCATATACTAAAAAGTAAAAAACACAAATATTTAAATATAAAATACCATTATGGTGTCACAGTAATGTAAATACCATAATGATAGATCACCTTGAATTTTGTGTGATAAGAAATGACCTATTAAAGAATTTCAGAGTTTTCATACACATAAAAAAGAAGAGTCTAAGTCGAAAATGGAGTTTAGGTACTAAATTAAATCCTGTTTAGGAAAACAAAATTAATAACTTTAATATAATTTAATATAATAGTTATTTTTACTTTAAATATACAAAAAGCATACAAAAAAAATAAATAAATAAATACCAATTTTTTATTTTAAAATATGAAGTTGCTTTCCTTAGCTATGATTACTTTATTAATTTAAATTAAAAATTACACTACCAGAAACTTTGCTCAACTTTAATTATTATTTCTAGGACCAGAGTCTTTTTTTTCCCCCCCAAGATAGGAAAAAAGTGTCATTACTATTTGTGGTAGCAACCCTGAAACTTGCTTAGTAAAAAATATACTATTGCAGAATTTTAGAATTTACAAATATGTAAAGAGGATATGTCTGAATCAAAAACATGACTCTGTATTAAATTAAATTCTTTCTAGGGAAGAATTGTTATCCTTTATTTTTGTAGTTCATAAAAACTTAATAACTGATTTTAAGCATTCCTTATTGAAAGATCTAAAGATGCTGTGCATCAAAGAAAATCAATGTTTATTGTTTAGACTAAACTTAAAATAAACCTTTTTTTTTTTTTTTTTTTTTTTTTTTGTCGTTTTGTAATTATACTTAGTTATATAATATCATAGAGAAAAATAACTGGGGAAAAGTTATGTTAAAAGAGGTATTTCCTTTCACTCATTATTTCATTGATACTAAATAAAAAACAATGAGCTTAACATACATATAATTAAATTTAAATCTAAATGTTTACAATAAGCATAATTTGCTATTTTAAATATTAATGCTCTGATAATATATGACATATTTAATTATGTGGTCTCAGTAATATAGATAAAATTTAAACTTAGACTAATTGAAATAAAAGGGAGGGAAATAGAGAGAGAGTAATGTGACATATCTTATATTGTTAAATATAATCATAAATAATAAATACTTGCTATTTACTTATCTACTTTTTTGCAAATTTTATTATTATTATTATAATTAATTTTGAAAGAAATCTTTAAAAGTTTAAGAACTAATTGAAACTTAAAATAGGGGAAAGGATACAAAATTGTTAAATCGTAAGAGGATTTATCAGAGTAAAATAAAATGAAATTTAAATTAAGAAATAAGAAAAACCCATTTTACTTTTCTCCTATCTTGTCTTCTCAATTCTTGTTTCGCAAATAAATCAGAATTTCCTTTGTCTTTCCAGAATCGTCTTTTTAGCATCCAAACAGTAGATTTCTCTAAATCTAAAATAAAACAATCACATTAGGCAGGAAATAGATTAGATATTAATGTTAAGTGACACTTTAAAAAAATTAAAATGTAAAGCCTGCAAATTAATTTCTAATACTGATAGAATTTCATTAAATAAAATTTTAAAACTAGAATTTCATTTGAAAAAAAAAATAAATAAATAAATCTAGGTTTGATTTAATTTGATAAGGGATTGATGTTCCCAACATATATTTTACGAATGAGCAAAACAGCTTAAGTTTTAATTAAAATTACTTTTACCAATTATGGAAAAAGGGGGGATTCTATTAAAAAAGGGGGGATGCATATTCCTTTCACCTACAGTTTTAATCAACAATAATAGATAGAAAAATAAATAAATAAATAAAGCAACTGGCCATAAAAATCAAAATTTGCCTCTTGATTCGAATTTGAATCTTCTCTTACAGATTTTAGCATTATCACCCACAATAGCTGTATCTTTCCATTACAAATAGGGAAAATGTTTCACAATTTATGTGTGATATATACATGATTTTAATACATGAGTGTGAGTATGTGAATGAAGAAGAGTAAGACTACCCAGTACCCACCAGATGACTGGATAGTGTTTGTCCGTTTAGAGTTTAAATTTATTTAAAAATTATACTTTCCCCCTTTTTAAACTAACGGTCATATCCCCTAAATAAATAAATAAAGTATTATTTCATTACGTTTTAGTTATTTAAACTTTAAATTAAATAGCTCCGATTTTATAATTAACTTATAACAATATTAATATTTATATATATACTTTTAATAACGGAATAGTCTTTTTACCTCAGTGATCGGTAAACATAGTTATGATCCCCGATAATTTAATAAACAAAATATTAAATATTTCAAATTACAATATATAACCTTTAAACCTTAACTAAAAGATACAAAACTTAATTTAATAAAGTTCGACGTATGTACCGACCTCCAATGTTAAATATTACGCAAGTTATCTAAATTCATAATTCTCATTATTTTCTCCTTTTTAAAAATAAAGATTCCAGCCGGCATCCATGTTTTTTGACGACCATAGCATAAGTTTGAATTCAAAATAGAACACCTTTTGAAAGGAGTACCGTGATTGGCCAGAAGTCCGCAGAGCGTCTCATTCCCACCGAAGTTACCGGCGAGAACGGTCGCAAGAAAAACATCGCTCAAGCGATGTATATATTTTGGCATTCGCCTCCTCTATTCCCTAACCTTCCTTGGATTAGATAAATAAAACTGCTGATTAATTTTATATTCAAGCGGCTCCTACACTTAAAGTGAAATCTTCCCCTTCTATTTTCTTAAAAAGGAATTAAAGTGTTCGTTAGTATTTATTCCGTTGTATGAGTGACTCAATTAGCTAAAAAGGCATTTTTTCCAGGACAAGTGTCACGATTGTGAAGGTAAAATAAAAATGCACCAACTACACAAGGAAAAACTGTAAGTAGAAAAATTTATTAATCATCACCTTCGGCCATTCCATCTGCTATTAGGAGCGAGTATATTTAACCAACGGCCTTATAAAAATACAACCATAAAGTGTAGCGAAGATGATTGTTTTAATTGTCTAATCTGATTGTTCTCCCATACTTTTATCACGAACAATGTGATAGGTGTATACACATATATGCAACTATAATTATTTCTGGTAATATAGGAAAAATGTTTCCTCCTAGATAAAATTCACATTGCAAATTAGCAATTGCCTTTGTAGAGTTTAAAAAAAATAATAATAATAAACAAAAAATTGTTAAACATGGTATAAATATATAAAAGTAAACAAAATAATGTGTAACAAAGTTAATTTGAAGTTATAAATTTCTAAAAAAACTTACTTTTATCATCTTTCTTTTTAATTTCTGAAATTGTACGAATTTCTTTAGCAGATGTTTTTGAACTGCCTTTTAAAGCATACAAATGAGATTTCTCAGCACTTCCACTAAAACTGCCCAGGAAAGATTCTTCAGAGGAACTTTCATGTGCATAAGTGTCCATACTTTGTCCAGTCAGCCAATTATATGTATCACTTTTTATGATTTTGCCTACAAAACAATTTTAGAAATGTGTATATTAAAATTAATAGAAAACAATTTATTAAAAGATATTTGAAAAGTTATATATATATAAAAGGATAAAAAGAATTAAGATTTTAAAGATTTTATGGCCTCAAATTTTCCAAAGTGCGATATAGACTTAGACTATAGTGTTTTATCCAATTCACCTGAAAGTTCATATACATGTTATAAGTCAATGTCGCATGAAATGTATAGATTTTGGAGAATCTAGTATTTATAGATTTTTACAGGGACAGAGCGAAGTACTCTATCATTATCATGTATGGGCTCAAATTATTTGAAGAGCAATGACGTTAATTAAAACAACATACTATATAGAGAAAAATGCTTGAATATCCTACTATAATTTTCTTTTTGTTTCTTCGATGAATTGTCTTATTTTACTTTTTCTATGCAACAATTAATTAGTCTATGTTCGGAAAATCTAGTAGAGTCACTCCAGATTTTTTTTTTTTTTTCATGGGAGAGGGATGAAGGCGGATAAGGATATATTAATTCAACACTAAAGTATAAAGTTATGATGGAATTAGGAATGGACCTTCGTCTGTCAAGTTTCACTGCAGGATGAAGGAGGGTGCGCAATGTGTTTTCCGTGAAACGTCTGTTGCTATGTTGCTGTCACCAAAAATTTCTTATTTGGAAACCTAATATATGTTATAAAAATTTACAGTTTACACTGATCATAATTCTTTTGCAAAACATGAAGGTTTTAATTGATTTATACATTTAAATGCGAGTCCGCCGAATTTCCTTTTATTGCTTGTATTCCTAACTTTTTTCTTTTTTTTTTTTTTTAAAGAAAACGCTTTTTTAAGCTTCAAAAATATAAATAAATAATAAATGAGAATAATGAAAATTAGGTGGACTGGGAGAGCAAATTATTGGGTGGGCTCGTGCCCCACGGGCCCATATAAGTTGGCACCACTGTTTATATGTATGAAAGGTTAAGGAAAAGTTTAAATTTTAAATCAAAATCAAATTCAAAATTTTTAACTCAAAAATAATTCATAAATTCTTTTTATAACCTTAACTGTTCCAGCTTTTTTAATGTGATCCTGGCTTCAAAATGCAAAAACATCATGAATTTAAAATTTATTAACTTTTAACCAACTTAATGGCACAATGATATAATGAAAACACATTCAACAAAAGATTTTTAAAGCCTTATAATTCTTCGTCAACTAAACATGCTTTCTAATATATATATACAGATACATTCTAATGATATTCTCAAGAATAACACATAAATTTGTTTTACAAATATATTATAAAATATAATTATTTGATTAATAATACAAATAAATATCTTTACTTGGATCAATGGTTTCTGGAAAATCATAATCTTGTTGGGTTGCTTTCACAAAATTTCCATCACCAGCTAGAGATCTGGAAACATCAAAACTCTCTCCCATCATTAAAGATGAACTAAGAGAATTAGAGACTGTTTCAGTAAAAAGAGGAGAAGACATAGCAATGTTCCTTTTTCTCCATGATATTTGAATCTGATAAGTCTATAAAATAAATAATAATGTTAATTAAAGTTTTAAACTTTAATGCTTCGTAATTACAGAGACAGTGTATTCGCTTTATTCAAGGGATCTCCTGCTTCATCAGCATTTAATTAAGATAATTATGCTTCATTAAAAATTAATTTTAAGTATGAAAGATTTTAAAAATCTGCAATTTTTCTATTTTTTGAATTACACATCAGATTTTGTTTTATACAGTTCCCGCCATTTATTAAAATCACATTCGTCCTGAGCGAAAGGGATTGTATTAAGTGGCTGATTTTTATATCCGGCGAACGTTCCTGCACTTAAGAAAAAGGCATTTCTTCTTTGAATTTGGAAAGCAATTTCAAAAGGTAACGAATAATGGAAAAAAAGTAAACAATATTAATTAATTTTTTATATGTAATTAAATAATTGTTGTAATTAAACACATTCCAAGTTCCTATGCGTTTTCCTATGAGGAAAATCATCGTTACTTTACCAAAAGTTCACGCTTTTCATATATATTTAAAATCTTATTCCTGTTTAAACTTGATTTATAGTTATTTCAAAATAAGAACTAGAAATTGTCTTTTACTAATTAAAAATTAAAAAATATATCATTTGCAAATCAAATCAAATTTGTAATTTATTAATGCACTTTGAGTGTTTAATTTGTAACTGTAACTATGTTGCACGTGTAAAATTTTCAACAATGAGTGATAACAGAGGGATTGCTGTGCTTTAATTTCATTTTTAAAAAATGTGAATATATATATATATATATATATTATGCATGAATGATCTTTTTGTCTACCGAAGAGATATTTTTGAGTTTATTAACTGGCGATGCTGATTTTATTAAACGGCGGCTTTAAAAGTAGTTTGTATTGATTTGATTCCGGTCCTGGCAATTTGATCAGATTAAGCGGCTGATTTTATTAACCAGTGAATTTATTAAGCAGTGGTTACTGTATATACATATATGTATACAATGCTTTTTAATTATACATACATTATCCAAAAAGTTTATTAATTCATTCTTTTTTACAAATATATGTATAATAGTAATAATAACACATGGTTTTATTCATTTTTAATTCATCCAACTTCAGATTCTGGAGAATTGCTAATAGTGGCCACCTTGTGTTCTGCTCTCATTACAACTGTTATCGAGTTGCTGACACACCAAATTGGCGAACTGCATTATAAGCACACTGCTCACTTTTTTTTAGGTGACATTTGGCACAGTTATTTGATTTCTGATACATATGTTTGCTGTATTTGGTGATTGCAATTTTTGTTTTCAACATCAAAAGTGGACTTTAAAATCAGTATCTGAATAGTATCAAAAGTGGATTTTTAATCAGTATCTGAAATGAATTTATTTATTTATTTTTTAATGAATAATTACGCTCTCCAATGGTTAAAAAGATTAATCTTTTGTGAAATTCTTGTGCCTAATAATTTCCCCACCCCTCCTCCTATTTTTAATTCTAAAACTTTTGCTAGTATACCATATTATAAAAAAGCATTTCTGAAAATATAATAGATTTTTATAACACAATTCTCTATATAATGCACAATTTCTCAGGCATAAACAATGAACTTTCCAGTTAACAAGTACTTGCATTCCCACATTGCATAAAACTTACTCTCTAGAGGATTAAATGTAATACATTAATTAATAAATAAATACATTTAAATTAATACAGTAGTTTTTCTTTACCTTTTTTAATTTAGAGTCATTTTTAATGAAAAAATTGCTATTATAACAATATATATATATATATATATAAAATAGGATAAAAAAGAGGTAAGAATTAAATTAGTATTTTTATATTTTAAATTATTATTTTCATATTTTAGAGTATTATTTTCATATTTCAAAATGAATTAATGGAAATCTCATAAGGTCGTAAGTGGCTTTTAAACAATAGAAAAAACAAAATAGAAAATTATAATTGCGTTCATTTGAAAATGATGAGTGTAAAAAAAAAATCTGGTACAGTAAATTGGAATAAAAATGTCAGTAAGTTAAATTAAATGAGTAATAAATTAAGTTTAATGAGTAGTTGGCGCCGGAAAGATTCAATATAAGAATTAAATTAGCAATGTTAAAAGAAATAAAGGATTTATGACTATAAATTAGGGTTTGATTACTTATGTCAGATGTAAAGCTATAAATATTGTGTTAACGGCTTGGCGATTACAGGTGTCACGGTGTCTAGCAAGCACAAAATTATGGCCAATAAGAAACAAAGAAGTTTGTATTATTATACAAGATAGCCAATAAAAGAAATAGGGAAAAGTTTAAGATTACACCAGAAATACACCAAAATTATGAGTATAAAAAGACGAAACTTGTCAACATTAACAAACTTCCTTGATTAGCTCTTGCCAGTAAAATCTAGTAAAGCTGCACCACCGAATTTGAAAGTTAACATATGAGGTCGTACACTGGCAAATTCTGCTGATGCGGTCGGGGTCTCCTTCAATACCCCACTGATCTTCATTGCCTTAGCAGACTTGGATTCCCAGCCCTGAAATGGATTTTAAATAAAGAGATGTTCCAGCAAGGCTGACTGTTTTCTTTATATGTTCCACGATAGCAAGCAAGGAGCAAGAAATACGTGACTTTTATATATATATATATTTAAATGAGTAATAATAAATGACTTGTCTAGACATAATTGGACTATGTTTATAAGCAAATTTAACAATGAAATTTGTAATTTGCCCTAAGTAACATACAACTTCATTTTTAGGTTTGAATTATAAAGATCTACTGTATTATAAAAATTCTTTAAAGCATTAATATTTCTTCTGTATTTGAACTTCCAGTATTGTATATTGTATCCCCCATAAAAATTGTGAATCTACTTATTTTGGTGAGACAAGGTGTTCCTCTGTTATTTGCATTAAACAGCACAAAATGTTCCCATAAAAATGGTGTTTTTTGTTCAAAATTGGTTAACCATGCAGCTGAAACAGCTCATTTGGCAGATAGGTAATTTCAGGCTATGATAATTATCATTCTTGAATTTTCTTAGAAGGATAGTTTGTTAAAATTCAATCTGTTCCATTGAACAAGGCATGAATAGTTCCATCTGAATATGTAATCCAGTCTTTGTTTCTGCAGCTGCTAGTTCCAGTTTATTGATGTAAATACTGATAAGGTATTATGATATAGCGTGAGATGTTTATGATTTTTATGTAATTTTATCTTGTAATATATTATTATTATTTAATTAATAAATATTTCAAATTAGGTGTTCTTAACTGATTTAAAAATCCTGTATCTTATAAAGAAAAAACAAATTAACATGAAGTATTTAAATTACAAACATTAGACAAATTTTAATTATACATACCTGAAAATTACATTGAGTTAAAGGATGCTCAAAAATTTTCCTTTTATAATCAGGACTATTAGATGTTCTTTCAAGTAGCAAAAATGTTGCATAATGAAGAAAAGATTCTTCAGTAGAAGGTGAATACAAATTTTTCAGCAATGCAACTAGTCTCTCTTTTGTACTAGATGGCAACCTCTTTTCATTGCTCCAGAAATTATCAACAGTTAACCTGAAAATAAAAAAAAATAAAAAGAAGAAGAAGAAATGGGGAGAGAGAGAATGTGTTTAAACAAATTTTATAAATTGTAAAAACATGCACAATTGTTTTGGATCAATATAAATAAAATTTACCTTTTATCAGACAAAAAAGTCTTTAATTATGCAAGGCTTTTTAAAGTAAGAATGAGTGAAAGCAACATATGCTGGACTCAGATTTACTTTTTTTTAATCCATGAAAGAGAGTCATACTTATTTATATCCATCCAAAACAACTGTTGCATGTTTTTGCAATTTACAGTGTTTATTTAGAAAGTTTTTATTCTTCAAGATTTTAAATGGTTAATTTATGTGGAAAAAAATTGATAAAATCAATTATAAGAATAAATAAAATTTGGTAGAAGAGAAAAAACTAATTTTTTTTTTTAATTTTGCTTATAAAATTTTTTACATAATACATAGATATTTTTTCTCTCCCTTGACGAAAAAGATTTGTATTACTTTATTTTATTTGCATATACATTTGTGCATGTAAGTAAATTTTTTAAAAACATGTTTAGATATTTGCAGAGAAATATAGTGGAGCACCGTTTATAGGTTTTTCAAGGGACCATTCCTAAAAAACATATAACTGAAAAAAACGTACAACTGAAAATTGGTTTTAACATTAAGACACAATAAAGTATCATATTAATAATAAAAGTCTAATCAATTTTCATGATTTCCTTTACATTTATTCGAATAAGATATATTTTTAATTATATTTAAAATATTTTTAAAAGGTTGAATAAAAGTTAAATGATAATTAAAAATTGTCTTTCCAACCGTAATGTCAAATAAACACAATAAGAAAATCTTCCGAGTCGCCCAACGGAAGTGAGTAATAAATCTTCAAGTTTACAAAATACCTATAAAGTTGTGGGATTTTTTCCTTTCATACCCCATTCCTGGAATCAATTAAAAGAGAAAGTGGGAGGTCTTCAAGTGGTCACTGGCTACTTGTATACCTACCATTCAACCCAGTTGCCTATTGCTTATCTCTGAAAATTTCTTTACCCCCTTCCCCCCAGGCTATCAATGCAAGTCGCACTTTGTTCCATAGCCGCACCTTGTTACCACAGTTCTAAGAAAAAATAATCAAAAAAAAAAAAAAAAAGAATAAAATATAAAGAGCATTCATCTTTTTTTTTTTTTTTTTTTCTTTTAAATCTTGAAATGAAACTCAAACTTGGGATTCTACAAGGAGAAAAAAAAAACCTATAAGTGAAAGTAAGAATTTACTTGTGTCGTATAAACGAAATATTTTAACATTAGAATTCAATGGAATGATTTGGGACCGAAGTCGAAAAACGTATAAATGAGAAACGTATAAAAGGTGCTCCACTGTAATTTAATAATAATCTTTATTTAAAAATAAATAAAAAAGAGTACATTGAATTTAATGACACATCATTTTTGTTAATAGATATTTAAAACAAAATTATAGTGCTTTTCTTACTTATTATTATAATTACTTGATTAAAAAAAAGGAGCTTTACGTGCAAAAATTAATTAATAAAGGCCTTTTTCTAAATACCAAGTGTATAAATTAAGTAATAAGATTGGCAACATCGTGCTCAATTTGGCAACACTTGGGAGGCAGACATGGCAAACAAACATGTGATATGCTCTCAATATGCGTTTGAACTTGTTACAGTCATTTGTTTGTCTATAGCAAACCTTATGGGAAATATACTTTTCCACTGGATTCTAAACATTAGTGGCATCAATTTAAAAAATGGTGTACAATCGGTTTTTGCTTCAGAATCAGGTACATTACAATGGAAACTTTTGTAAAACTTTGAAAATGGGTCAAATGTTCAAATATCAAAGACTAAATATCAAGAACAACTGAGCTTTGCATCACAACAATATGGCTCGTCATACATCAATTTTAATAAACAATTTTTACTAGTAAAAACATTCCTATGGCTCCTTAGACTTCTTACACATCTGACTTGAGTCCTTGTGATTTTTCCCTCTTCCTTAGGCAGAAAAATTATCCCAAGCAACACTATTTATGGACACTCAAAAATATTAAATCCCGCTGAAGTCTATTTTATTACCCAAGTTCCAACGGTGCTATGAGGATTGGAAGTCAAGTCTCCAGCTCAGAGTGGCTTCCCAAGGAAATTATTTTAAGGGATACAATATTGAATTGTAATCTGATTTGAATTAAAAAATAAATAAATAAATAATAATCAAGCTCATTACTTAATTCCCACACCTCATGCATTTCAATTTTGGAAATGTCACACAAAACGTCACATTTCGCACAAATCAATTTTGCAAATTTAAATATTTCTGAATAATTTTTACTTTAAGGGAAAAAAATTATCTATGTTTATTTATTTGTGGATATGTTTGTTTATAAGTGCATGTTTTACTTTTTATTTTATCATTCACTTATTAATTTTTTTTCATTTTTTCTCAGACATCTTCTAAAGGATGAAGGTTTTATTTCATTCAAATTTTGTTAATAAATGTTAAAAACATAATTATACCGTTGTTGTTGTTTTTGTATCATAGTTTTAAAAACAGAAAAATAGAGTTATGATGAAAAGATTTACCAGTAAAAATGAATTATTTGATAATTTATACAGAAAAAATAAAAATCAAGGTAATAAAAGGAAATAACAGAACTTTTAACAATGACTAAAACTAATCTGATTTGAATTTAAATCGTGGCATTTACCTTTAAGTGACAAAACAACAACTGCAGCTTTTCCAAATTAATTTTGCAAACATTAAAAAAAAAAAAAAAAACATGAAAATCTGACATTGACAGATTTTAATTTAGTGCCAAAGGCCTACTGCTAAACTTGTTAATATCGACAAATTCTTCTTTAGTTAATTCGTGACGATCTAAATTCCATGATAAAGTTTTCATTAAATCAAACCAATGTGTTTCAGCTGCAGATATTGTAACAAATAACGTTGGAAGTCCAAACTGTTTTATAGCCGCAAAACAATGTTTTTTCTCTTTTTCCCAATGAGGGGGAGGTGTGCCTTGGGGGGGACTCATGTCAAAGGTGTGCCTTGGGAGGGGGACTCATGTCAAAGTTGTACCTTGGGGGGGACTCATGTCAAAGTTGGGCCTTGGGGGGACTTCATTCAATAAATCCCCATTCAATAAACCGACTGAAATAGGCCCTTAGCACTATTAAGAGTGTATTATAAAAATTCGACAACACTGTACCAACTGAAATAGGGGTACCTTGGGGAAGACTCATGTCTGTCGAATAGCAGACTCTGGGTGCTGCTATCGACTTAAATGAGGAGTTCATTTTAATATATAGTACTTACGCAAAGAAAGGTGATCGTATATTTTATGATAATTATAAGCAAAAGGAACGTTGTGTAGCACAAAAACCCCTTCGGCGTTAGCCGGACTCGCTATGATGCACTGTATGGAGATTCACTCGAGATAGAATAAAATAAGAAAGTTCTTACCAAATTCCAAAAATAAGTCAGGCGAAGGCAATAGATAGATTTTCCAGAATACTTTAATGGATCAATAATTATCAGGAATGGGCTCTGGATCGCTTAGCGTCGTCTTGGTTGCTCTCTATGATGGGTCCAATGACGGAATTACCATCCATTTCAATCCTTGCGATATACGCCCTTACTTCCATTAAAATTTGAAAATACATATTATAATACACTATTGATTGGATATGTTAAATTAATTTATTAACAACTCTGTCTATTTTAAAGAAATATGGTGATGATAAATTAGATATATATCAGCTGGCGGACAATCACATGGCGCGCGCTGAGCGCGGCCACACGAGAAGCACACCTCTTCACTATCCCATGGCAAGTCCTCTTCTGCTACTAGAAGATCGCGGTAGATGAGAACGAGCTTCCTAAAACGTCACGGCGATGCCTAGCCAATCGGAGCGCGCAATCTCGAGGAGAAAGCTGAACACCTACACTACAGAGGGGACAGGAATGAAGAAGCAAGAGAGAATTTTGAGTGTTTGTTGTGAAACGAACGTGCAGGGGTAAAACGGGAGAAATCGGAAATTAGAGACTGAATATTAAATACTAGTTTGATTTTGATAAAAATTTGCACAAATAAATAAAATTGAATAAAAACGCTGTCGTGTTTCACGACACACTCCCCGAAAAAAGGATTGAAAAAAATAACTGAACAGGGTGGAAAAGCAAACGCAAGAGAGCAGGGGCAGGAGCCGGAGCAAGAGCAACCAAGAAGACGGGTCAGACGGTCACGGATGAGCCCCATACAAAGGGTTACAGGCCGACACACATAGTGTCTAAAAAAAATTGACATAAACTGATGTTACAGAATGAGCTGCAATATGACAGCATATAGGTAAGTATACCTTTTTACTAAATTTGAGTTGGCATGCAATAAAATTAGTTTTGTTACATATGTCTTGTGTCATTACTATATAATCAATTGATACAAAAAAAAACATATTGGTATTCACTTCTAATTGCCATAGATTGCAGTTGGAAAATTTAAAGTTCACTAACATGTATTGCAATCTTATTAAGAAAATACACAGAAATTGAGAAAAAATCTATAAATATGAGCAATCAAAAAAATGTTGACCTATAAAGGTAAGTATGATATAACAACATTTTAAATCTTAAATTGTACAAAAAAAAATTTTTTTTTATAAAAATCTTCATCTGTGACTATACACATCATGTAAGGCTGAACAAAGAATTAAACACCAAAATAAACATGAAAAAAAAACATATGTAAGGCATTTCTTCAACACGGGAAAGGGGCCTAGGATATTCCCAGATTGGAGAGAATGCAAGAGGACGGCGAACATCAGGACTACATCCCTGCAGGCAGATGCAATCCCGATACAACCGTAAGAAGGGATTAAAGGTAAGTATAACTATTATTTTTTTTATACAATGAAAATAGATCAGTTGCTAAAAAAAACTGAGGCGATGAAAACAAAAAACTGAGAAGTGAATCTAAACCAAAAAAATACATAAATAAGCATATGATTATGGGTATGTGAACACAAGACGAGCTTTTTATAGCTGCATGAATATATCAATTCCGTAAATGTCAATAAAAAATTTTTTTTTTATAAAAGGACATAAGGTCAGTGCCTTGTTTTAAATAATTCTGCCATTTCTTTCTTTTTTTTTTAAAAAAAAAAGGACAATCACAAATTTTTTGTGATACATAATCAACAGTTGTGACCTAGGCAGTAAGGTAAATATTAAATTTTGCTGTAAAAAGAATAACCCTTGTATTAACGATTTTATTTTCCCTAAAAGTTTCTATGAAATTTATAGTCCAACCTTTTAGTTCATGACCACTTATTTATATAATAGTGATCTAAGTCCTGATGAGATCTATGAGGAGTCTATTTTTAAATAAGTAATACACACACAATAAAACATCTAGTATTTCCGAATAATATATATGAATCATATAAAAATAATGAAATTACACATAAAAAATATATATAGCTATAGCAAAGCCTAATGAAAAATTTTGAAATCGAATATTGATGAACACACATAATAAAAAATTCAGATGAAATTGAGTAAATAAACATACACATTTTTAAAAAATGATATGTGTTTTGATAAGTATTGTATGAAAATACTGGTAAAAAGAAACTATCTGTTAAGCAAATTGTACACATCTAAATTTACGATGCACTTGAATAAATTAGTAATGAAAAGTGAAAAAAAAAATAATGTCACATTTTTTAAAAAAAACTATTGGATGTGAAAATACAAATTTGGGTTATGACGTGTCGTTAACCCAATGCAAAAATGAAATGTATACGTGTAAGTGTAATTAGAAAATTGTATAACCATAAAATACTATTGAATATATCATAAGATTGGGAAGATGAATACAAATAATCGAACATAAAACAAATAGAATCTGTTTATGTCAGTAAATTGTAAACAAAAAAAAAATCAAGACAACATGAGAATTATGTGTCTGTGAGAAAACATAATATAAGTGTACAGTAACATATGAATACTAGTACTGAGATTGCATAAGAACAAAAAAATTGTCACACAACATGAATAAATCTATTGATTATGAGAAAATGTCATAGTATAGGAATGTGTGAAGTGTAAATAAATGAACAACATTTCAAAAGTAAAATTGAAAAGTGTGGATGTGTAAATGTGAAAATTATGTAACAACATATGACATAGCATGAAAAAACAAAACAAAAAAATGAATTGAACAGGTTGACTCGACTGTGAATAAGCAAATGAACAACATGTAGAGTAAGTATAAAACTATTGAAGAGTGTGACTAGTAATGAAAATGTGTAATGAAAACAAACAAAACAAATTGAACATTGCATATCACATAAGAATCAAACCAGAGAAAGTTTAATTGCACATAGCAAATAAGTAACTCAACTATTGAATGAATGGATAGAAATGTGTAAGTAAAACGGAAATATATTCCCCTATTGTATAATGTAAATAAAAGCACACTAAAGGGCATAAAAAAAATATTGAAAAGAATGAATAAAAAAATGTATGTTAACGATATTAAACGGTGGTCATTGCCTATACTGCATGAATGGCACAATACCGCATAAGTCTGTCCAGCAGTTCCATAGCGTATTGGCCATAAACAGGAACCAAAGGACGTCAAGTTCCCATCAATGGGTGCCAATGAGTGTAGTATAGGAGAACCACATGACTAACTATTATATTATTGTAAACGAGAGCACCCGAAGGGCCATAAAAATAAACAACTATGGAAAGGAAATGAATGTGTATTTAATAAATGATGAAATAAAATTCATCTATTGAATAAATCTAGACAAAAGCAATTCAAGAGCTATGAAAGAAGACAAAAAAAAAAAAACCCGTAACAATCTATGCAATCTCACCACCAAATTGTCTCCCTCAAAACAACTGGTGAATGTGAGTGAAAATGTGTAAATTGTGAAAAGGTACAGACGTTTACACCATCAAAATAAACGCTGTCCAAACGTTAAAAACTATTGGGACATAGTTGAACAGGGTAAAATTTAACTTCCAACAAAGAACCAAAAATGCTTAAGTCAACAAAAATAAAATTATGAACAAAACAAATACAGGTAAATGCATGTGAATAAATGTAAATAAAAAAAATTGAGGACTCCTAACCCAATGTATTGGAATGTGCAGGTTATATGGAGATTTAAAAATGAAATAAAGTTTTGGAAATGCAAAGCAAAATTGAAGTTATGTGACACACAAAAACATAAGATTGAAAAAACAAAAAAAACTATGTGAAGAAAACACAATTAAGTTTTACAAGAAAACACATGTGTAAAATTGAGACATTTATTGGGTAATGATATAAAAAATTTTAATTAAGTGACATTATAATGTGAGAAGCCAAAAAAAATTGAGGTTAAAAAAAAACGTAAAGAGCTTAATTTTACGTAACAAGTCATTCTATTAATGTGAATGTAAATATAAAAAGAATGTGAAAAAAAAAATCTTGTTTGTGTAATTGTTTTCTTTTTTTTTTTTTATAAATGACTGGGAAAAGAAAAAAAACTTAGATATACCTAAAGTTTATGCATAAGCCATAAGATAATCCATTCATATAAATATGTGATAAATGAGAAAAAAAAACATATAAATACACTAAAATTCAGGCTTTGTAGCTATTAAAAGTCGACAAAAAGACAGCATTAAGAAATTAAAAAAAAGAAATGTGAAAATATGAGTAAATTTAAAAAAAAAACGTACACAACAATGTAAATACAACATAAAAGCTTTTCATGTAGAGCCACCACGATTGACTGAAAGTCAATATTGCTCAAAATCGTGGCTTCTAATGCAAGTAAACATAGACTACTTTCCATATATATATATATATATATAAATAAATTGTAAGCGATGGAAAATAAACAAACCATAATCCCCTCTTGTGAATTATTAAAAAAATAATCATGATACATAGAAAATTCAAGAAATATTTATATATATTTACACACAATAATAAATAATAAGAAAAATATGCAATAATTCAAAAATATGTATGTTGAATCGATGTTAAATAAAAAAATAAGAGCTTGTGAAAGTCTCTACTACTGGAGAATACATATATATAAAGCACACATATAAAATTATTTAAAAAAAAACTTCCCTTTTTTTTTTTTTTTTTTTTTTTTTTTTTAGTTGGACGAACATTCCTATAAAACGAAATGCATATTATGATGATAACATATATATTTTTTTTATATAACCACATTAAAAATAACACACAAAAACAAACAAAAAAAAAAACTGAATACTTTAAGATATATTGAATGGAAAATAATTGTAAACTGACATCTATAACGTAAGATGTCTAAAAAAATAAAATAAAATATAGCTATGAACAGCCTGTATGTCCATTAAATTAATTTTTTTATTTTTATTATTGAATGAATAGTTCTATTGTTCATAAAGTTCGTGCAATTGGAGAAAAAAAACGAATGGGTGTTAAAGTGTTAAAAAAAGGATACAGTAGAAATTAACATTTCATCAGAACAGGTCTCCACCGTCGATCCTCAGAGAGTTCCTTCCTCAATACTTGTTAAAAAAAACTGGCCGGCAGTTCCAAACTTCGTAGAGAGGGCTCAAGGAAACATACGGCGTCCCATATCTTCTTTGAAAAACACTCAAAAGGTCGTCGATGGAATTGAAAAATTTTAACTGAAATTGCTATCATGTTGAATACTATTAGTAGCATGATTTTATAACTTCTAAAAGATCGTCAACTTATTGTATGTTAACACAACGGTGTAACGGCGAAGTCCAGGCGTGCAGAGGCTTAATTTAATAAAACGGAATTAACAGTCAAGTTCCGGTTGAACAATGAAAAATCTGATTTTAAATGTAATAATTTACTCATTCTCTTCTTCAATTTGAGAGTTCTAACACATTACGTTTCACTGTATTTACAACTACTTTCTTCTTACATAAATTCCAGTACATCGTGCGAAAATGGCACGTGCACCAAATGTCGAATAGCAGACTCTGGGTGCTGCTATCGACTTAAATGAGGAGTTCATTTTAATATATAGTACTTATGCAAAGAAAGGTGATCGTATATTTTATGATAATTATAAGCAAAAGGAACGTTGTGTAGCACAAAAACCCCTTCGGCGTTAGCCGGACTCGCTATGATGCACTGTATGGAGATTCACTCGAGATAGAATAAAATAAGAAAGTTCTTACCAAATTCCAAAAATAAGTCAGGCGAAGGCAATAGATAGATTTTCCAGAATACTTTAATGGATCAATAATTATCAGGAATGGGCTCTGGATCGCTTAGCGTCGTCTTGGTTGCTCTCTATGATGGGTCCAATGACGGAATTACCATCCATTTCAATCCTTGCGATATACGCCCTTACTTCCATTAAAATTTGAAAATACATATTATAATACACTATTGATTGGATATGTTAAATTAATTTATTAACAACTCTGTCTATTTTAAAGAAATATGGTGATGATAAATTAGATATATATCAGCTGGCGGACAATCACATGGCGCGCGCTGAGCGCGGCCACACGAGAAGCACACCTCTTCACTATCCCATGGCAAGTCCTCTTCTGCTACTAGAAGATCGCGGTAGATGAGAACGAGCTTCCTAAAACGTCACGGCGATGCCTAGCCAATCGGAGCGTGCGATCTCGAGGAGAAAGCTGAACACCTACACTACAGAGGGGACAGGAATGAAGAAGCAAGAGAGAATTTTGAGTGTTTGCTGTGAAACGAACGTGCAGGGGTAAAACGGGAGAAATCGGAAATTAGAGACTGAATATTAAATACTAGTTTGATTTTGATAAAAATTTGCACAAATAAATAAAATTGAATAAAAACGCTGTCGTGTTTCACGACACATGTCAAAGTTGGGCCTGGGGGGGACTCATGTCAAAGTTGTGCCTTGGGGGGACTTCATTCAATAAATCCCCATTCAATAAACCGACTGAAATAGGCCCTTAGCACTATTAAGAGTGTATTATAAAAATTCGACAACGCTGTACCGACTGAAATAGGGGTACCTTGGGGGGGACTCATGTCAAAGTTGGGACTTGGGGGGACTTCCATTCAATAAATCCCCATTCAATAAACCGACTGAAATACTACTCCGATTCAAAAAATTAGAATAATGAAAAGAAATATGGTCAAGGGAAATGAAAATCGAATTTATCAAATAAATAATCAACAATATCAAATATAAAGTACTATAATATGAATCTGCATATTTTGCAGATTATAAAAATGTAAACACATTACAATGAAATAGAAAATATATTTAAATCAGCTAACAACAAAAAATTCAAAATATTAGAATACTTTCTAACATGGTTCAAAAAATTAGAATAATGAAAATATATTGAACATAATTTAAACTCTAAGTATTTTTACTTGCTAATCAGTACTTTGTTGCATCACCCTTAGCTTTAATGACAGCTCTTAAACGTTTTGGCATGTTTTTACCTAAAGGTTCACAATCTTTTTTATCCAAATTCGCCCATATGCTCTTTATACTAGAAATAAGTTCTTTTTTGTCTCTAGGCGCAACTTCTTGAAGTCGTTTCTTCATAATTCCCCACAAATTCTCAATAGGATTTAGATCGGGTGAGTTTGCAGGCCAAGGGAGTACAGGTATGTCCTTCTCTTTGAGCCATTTAGTTGTTGATTTGGAAGTGTGGGGAGAAGCTGAATCTTGCTGAAACAAGAAATCGTCATCACATAAATCCTCAGCTGAAGGAATCATGAAATGTTCAAGAATTTCTTGATAGACTTCTGAATTGACTGTTGTGGAAACAATACACAACCTGCCTGGGCCTTCAGCAGTCATGCAGCCCCATACCATAACAGAGGTCGCAAATTTAAACGAACGTTTTAAACATTCTTTCTTATAAGCTTCATGTTTGAGTCTCCAGACACGTATACCTTGATTTCCGTGAGACACACAAAACACACTTTCATCGCTGAAAAGTATCTTTTTCCAATCGTCGTGATCCCAAAATAGCCTTTGTTTACACCATTTAACTCTAGCAGCCCTTTGCTTAGATGATAAGAACTTTTTATAGCAAAAGAAGTGAAATGCTCTCAAGCAAGTGTGAGTAGAGTTTTGAGAGAATATTCTAATAATAAGTGTTTTCAAAATAAACACTTTAAAAGTGGTCGAAAGCCAGTAACTTCAAGAAGAGATGAAAGGCAATTGAAAAAGATTGTGAAGAAACATCGTTTTCGGAGTGTGAGATATGTGCATAGAAAATGGAAAGAAATGGGTATAAATGTCTCCAAATCTACAACACTACGAAGACTTCGCAAATTAGGTTTTAGATCACGTGTGCCTAAGATAAAGCCATTCTTATCATCTAAGCAAAGGGCTGCTAGAGTTAAATGGTGTAAACAAAGGCTATTTTGGGATCACGACGATTGGAAAAAGATACTTTTCAGCGATGAAAGTGTGTTTTGTGTGTCTCACGGAAATCAAGGTATACGTGTCTGGAGACTCAAACATGAAGCTTATAAGAAAGAATGTTTAAAACGTTCGTTTAAATTTGCGACCTCTGTTATGGTATGGGACTGCATGACTGCTGAAGGCCCAGGCAGGTTGTGTATTGTTTCCACAACAGTCAATTCAGAAGTCTATCAAGAAATTCTTGAACATTTCATGATTCCTTCAGCTGAGGATTTATGTGATGACGATTTCTTGTTTCAGCAAGATTCAGCTTCTCCCCACAATTCCAAATCAACAACTAAATGGCTCAAAGAGAAGGACATACCTGTACTCCCTTGGCCTGCAAACTCACCCGATCTAAATCCTATCGAGAATTTGTGGAGAATTATGAAGAAACGACTTCAAGAAGTTGCGCCTAGAGACAAAAAAGAACTTATTTCTAGTATAAAGAGCATATGGGCGAATTTGGATAAAAAAGATTGTGAACCTTTAGTTAAAAACATGCCAAAACGTTTAAGAGCTGTCATTAAAGCTAAGGGTGATGCAACAAAGTACTGATTAGCAAGTAAAAATACTTAGAGTTTAAATTATGTTCAATATATTTTCATTATTCTAATTATTTGAACCATGTTAGAAAGTATTCTAATATTTTGAATTTTTTGTTGTTAGCTGATTTAAATATATTTTCTATTTCATTGTAATGTGTTTACATTTTTATAATCTGCAAAATATGCAGATTCATATTATAGTACTTTATATTTGATATTGTTGATTATTTATTTGATAAATTCGATTTTCATTTCCCTTGACCATATTTCTTTTCATTATTCTAATTTTTTGAATCGGAGTAGTAGGCCCTTAGCACTATTAAGAGTGTATTATAAAAATTCGACAATGCTGTACCGACTGAAATAGGGGTACCTTGGGGGGGACTCATGTCAAAGTTGGGCCTGGGGGGGGGACTCATGTCAAAGTTGTGCCTTGGGGGGACTTCATTCAATAAATCCCCATTCAATAAACCAACTGAAATAGGCCCTTAGCACTATTAAGAGTGTATTATAAAAATTCGACAACGCTGTACCGACTGAAATAGGGGTACCTTGGGGGGGACTCATGTCAAAGTTGGGCCTGGGGGGGACTCATGTCAAAGTTGGGCCTTGGGGGGACTTCATTCAATAAATCCCCATTCAATAAACCGACTGAAATAGGCCCTTAGCACTAATTAAGAGTGACGTATAAAAATTCGACAACGCTGTACCGACTGAAATAGGGGTACCTTGGGGGGGACTCATGTCAATGTTGTGCCTTGGGGGGACTTCATTCAATAAATCCCCATTCAATAAACCGACTGAAATAGGCCCTTAGCACTAATTAAGAGTGACGTATAAAAATTCGACAACGCTGTACCGACTGAAATAGGGGTACCTTGGGGGGGGGGACTCATATCAAAGTTTGGCCTGGGGGGGGGGGGGACTCATGTCAAAGTTGTGCCTTGGGGGGACTTCATTCAATAAATCCCCATTCAATAAACCGACTGAAACAGGCCCTTAGCACTATTAAGAGTGTATTATAAAAATTCGACAACGCTGTACCGACTGAAATAGGTGTACCTTGGGGAAGACTCATGTCAAAGTTGGGCCTTGGGGGGACTTCATTCAATAAATCCCCATTCAATAAACCGACTGAAATAGGCCCTTAGCACTATTAAGAGTGTATTATAAAAATTCGACAACGCTGTACCGACTGAAATAGGGGTACCTTGGGGGGGGACTCATGTCAAAGTTGGGCCTTGGGGGGACTTCATTCAATAAATCCCCATTCAATAAACCGACTGAAATAGGCCCTTAGCACTATTAAGAGTGTATTATAAAAATTCGACAACGCTGTACCGACTGAAATAGGGGTGCCTTGGGGGGGACTCATGTCAAAGTTGGGCCTTGGGGGGACTTCATTCAATAAATCCCCATTCAATAAACCGACTGAAATAGGCCCTTAGCACTAATTAAGAGTGACGTATAAAAATTCGACAACGCTGTACCGACTGAAATAGGGGTACCTTGGGGGGGACTCATGTCAATGTTGTGCCTTGGGGGAACTTCATTCAATAAATCCCCATTCAATAAACCGACTGAAATAGGCCCTTAGCACTAATTAAGAGTGACGTATAAAAATTCGACAACGCTGTACCGACTGAAAAAGGGTTCCTTGGGGGGGGGGACTCATGTCAAAGTTTGGCCTGGGGGGGGGGGACTCATGTCAAAGTTGTGCCTTGGGGGGACTTCATTCAATAAATCCCCATTCAATAAACCGACTGAAATAGGCCCTTAGCACTAATTAAGAGTGTATTATAAAAATTCGACAACTGTACCGACTGAAATAGGCCTCTAGCACTAAAAAAAAAAAAGAAGAAGCAGCAGCATTTTATAGTAACCACATAAGGTATGTTATTACCTTTATATAGTTTAAAAGATATTTTAAAAACTATTTATACAAATATATAATATATATTTTTTTTACCTCACAGATTGATCTGGATCCGCAAGGCCAGCAATGAGAGTTTCTCGAGCAAGCCTAGTAATTTCTTTCTCCTTAGCACCGTCATTATTGCTATGATTTAAAAGATTAACATTTAATTCACTCTAATAATTATATACTATAAATTTTTAAATACAAAGAAACAGAGTTTTAAAAACAAGCAAAAGTAAATATTACATGAAAGTTTAGCAGTATATACAATATTATTCCTGAAAATTTTAAACTTCCTAAAAAAATACCATAATATATTATCATTTGTAACTAGAACAAGCATGCTGTCTTCTTCAATGGAGACGAATTTAAGCAGATGCTGTGGGTGCTCTACCACAAACACCACTGAAAATTGGTGTCAAATGATAGTTATTTTCGTATATCTTATGGTAAACAAAATTCTAGTTTGGATTCCAAATTTCAAAGCTGATTTTTTTTTTTTTTTTCTCTAGAATTATACGTTTTAAAATCCCTGTAGACGAAAATCTAGATTTTAGTGTTTTAACTGTGAATAGATCTATAACTGTACACAGGATATATTTTAATATTATATCATTATATTATGCAGGGTGGTTATTAAGTATTCGGAAAAAAATTGAGGAGCTTTTATAGACTACATACTTCATTATAACCACTTTTATCTTTAAATATTATTTATTAAAATAATTTACATTTACTCAACAGGCAGTTGTTGAGCGATCAGGAAAAGTAAAATCTATTACATAAATAAAAATGTTTCATGAATTTTTCGAAGTGCGGCACACATCTAAGATATTTTGTGATCCGATGAGAAAGTTTTTACTGTTTAAGTCGCTAAAAACTCTCAAAATCATCTCAAATTTTTGAATCTAGCTCTCAAGAACACCAGAAAACAAAAAGATGCAACAAGGTCTTTGTTTTTAAAATGTTTGATGGTTTAAGCTGAGATTAGCAACAATAGGATGACTCAACTGTTTTTTTTTTTTTTTTTTTTTTTAAGAAAATGCAAAAAAAATAATGGAAAAGTTTATCAAAAAGATGTTTTAGAGAAAGCTGTACTTCCATGGAAGCAAAATCACCCAGCTAAGATCTTTCACCAAGTTTGTACTCTGGCCCATGGAGTCAAATCAACGTTTGCTTTAATCGATGTCAAAGTGAAAAGGTATCTGACCAACAATTTGTGTTCTTCTAACAGCTTTGATTTGTATTCAATGGATTTTTGAGTGTGTGGGTTCTTAGAAGAACAATTGCAAACACAGAAAATCATACATTTGATAGACTCAAGAAAGCCCTGAACAAAATATGAGAAGATTTAGATCCAAACTACTTGCGCCGCACCGTCACCTCACTTCTGAAGAAGATGGCAGTTTGCGTCAAAACCGATGACTGCCATTTCGAAAACTCATAGTAAAAAATAATTGTTAGACATTACTTGTCGAAAAAATAGAAGCTTTAAATTTGTTTGTCATATATATTATTATATATATGAATTATTACACTACAAAAAGTTGAATTTAGCTGAAAAGTTAAAAAATTTCATCTCTGTATTACCTCATCTGCAAAACTGCAAACAATGGAATTTAGGACCATATCCATTTCATTATGCGCATAGGCAGACCACTGTTTGTCGCGGTCTATTTTGATTTTATTTAACATGTTGAGTGCCATGTCAGCCATTCTAGATTCTAGACATTTTGTCATATATCTCTAAAAGTACTGAAGGAATCATCTTGAAACTTTAGGAGTGTGCAGAACATGTTATACTTCAAACATTTCTGTGAAAGTTTTACCCCGAAAGTAAAAGCAGTACCAATAAAAAATTAGTATGTTGAGCACCATGTCAGCCATCGGTGGTTGACAGGGTAAAAAAAAGATATAAAACTAAAAATATTACATTATTTTAAGTAATTATTGAACATTTATTTAAAAGTTGCTTAATTTTTATTTATTATAGGAGGAATCATTATGAAATTTTAATGGATTTTAAGAATTTGCATGGCACTCAACGTGTTAAGTGCATTTGGAAAATTTTGATGCATGCTGACAGAATTCACAGGACTAGATACAACCTAAATTGTAGATTTCGGTAATATTAAATTTAAAAACAGAAAAATGCAAATGAATAGCATCAATTAAAAGTTAATATGAGTAGAAAATTAGAGTTAAAATCCAAATTAGAGGGCTTGATCAATGAACTTCCTCAGGAATTACAGCTAGTCCTGGTCCATTATCTTCAAGATGCTAATGAATGGCATGAAACTACACACAAACTGAATAAAATTCAATAGACAGAAACTTTAAGGAAAAAATAAAGCACAGAAAAAATTTAAATGCTTTCTTTTATAAGTCACAGTAGCAAGCCTCAAATTGAGAAAAAATTAAAAATCATAAGAAACATCTAAATGTACTTATACAAATTAGACATTGAACTATTAAATACTTACACATATTTTTCAAATAAAACAAACAAAATCTTGAACAAAGCAAGACGACATTGCACAGATGGCTGTGAATGTATTTCAACCATGTCTGGAAGTATATCAAGCAGATCATCGCAATTTAATGAAGGAATAAGTTTTTCAAGAGCTTGAAGAGATAAAAATTGTACAGTCTCACTCCTGAATAAAATAGAAAATATATATATATATATATAAAACATAACAAGTTTAATCAATCTATGTGAAATATTGAGCAATAATTTTTTATAATTGTTCATTACTATTATCATTAAATCTTTATAATAAGAAAATTCTATACTTTAAATAGTGAAAATTTACTGAAAAAAAAATTATTTAATGCTGTATGCTTTTCTGTTTTGATATATACGAAAAGACAGAAAGAATTAAGATATTAAATTATTTTTTTATTAATTTAAACTAATGTTGTGTGAGAATCTAAAAAAAATATCATTCGAAATTCATAAATTGAAATTAATTCTGAAGTTTCCCCTGTAAAGTTAGTTTCATGGTAAAGCATGTTCATAACTCAAGAGTCAGAAATTTGGACAACTTTTAGAATAAAATTTGCTGAAAAAGTGCTAAATTTGTGCAATTCATTAAATAATTTATATTAATTAACCCTGGATTTCTGGGTTTGAGGTAAACTGTCAATCATTAAGTTATAACCAATGAAAAAGTGTGGAGGAGATTATAATCATGCTAAAATAAGGACTAATTAAGCAGCTGCACACGAAAATCTGCACCTTTTTGCACATAGCTCTTGTTAAGGAAGTCTAAGTTAATATCTGAATCATATAAGAGTCAGATAAAATTAACCCACAATCCATAAGGATCCGACTTACCTTAGAAATTTGTTGAATGGGTGCTATCCAAGCTGATCTATTATATTTTTTTCAAGTGTCAGTCACTTGAAATTTTTTAACTCACATTTTTTTTTTTTTTTTTTTTTTCTTTTAACCATTATTGCACTTGAAATTTTACATTTGTGTTTATGAATCTATTTGCTTAAAACTCATTATATGTATATAAAGTACACAAGATGATAAGATATCATATTGACCTAATTTAGTTCAATATGATATCTTATCATATTGAAATGTTCATAACAGATTTCTGTCTGGACATCGTAATTTTAATAAATTGCTTAAAATGATCAAATGCTTTTTAGATATGTGATGTAACCTGTTCGGTATCTATTAAAGTATCCTTTCCTAAAAAGCAAATATTTCTTATGATTTTTTTTTTTTTTTTTAAATATTTTTTCTAAAATATAAAAATGCATTCTCTTTGTAATTTTATATTTAAGGTGCCTGCATACCATAAAATGCGCAATTTTCGGTCAAAACTCCGATTTTCTATTTTTGGTTTAGTATTAAAGCCTGACATTTTATCTTTCAAAATCAGTTTGAATTTCTTTCTATGTTGCTTAGAACTTGAGTTACAGGCATTTTAATATTAGTCACTCGCTAGTTTTTGAAACCGGAAGTGACCATAAATGTTTGTTTACATAAATGTTTTACTCAATATAAGCATCAAAATTTGTTACTGCATATAAAATGAATTTTAAAAAATAATAAAAACTTTGAAATAAATCAGGAACTTATTAAAATTATTTTTTTATTTAATAGGTAAAATCTGGTTTTTAATTACATTTTCTGCTTTTTCTCAAAATGAGATTTTTAACATTTTGCTTTATCGCAAAACATGATAATTCCAAAAGTCATAATTGAAACCTTATGAAACTTTGACAAAATACTCTAGAGGAGTTGATTTAGAGATTGAACTACATCAATGAATCTAGCTAAATTATTATTATTATTATTTTTTTTTTTTTTTTTTTTTTTTGTCGATAAAAGTTATGAACTGCCATGTATTTTCATCATTAAAAATGTTATTGTCTCTAAAATATTAAATAACATAGTTATAGTTTTGAGAATAGTTCACTCCCTTAAAGACCTTTCAATAATCAAAATAAAATTTACAGAATAAAAATAACCTTATTTAAATTTGACTTATGATATTTTGAAAAAGTGCTCTTTTTTTTTGTCAAATTTTATGTATGTTTTGAGCCTAAATATCAAAATATTTTAAAATTGGCATATTTTTTCATGTTATTTGCTGTTTTTAACTATATTAGCGATATAACTAATTCTATTAACGATATAACTAACGATAAATAACAATATAATTAACGATATAATTATGTAATGCACATAAATAGGCAATTTTTCAATTAAAAAAAAAAAAAAAAAAAAAAAAAAAATCACCTCCGACAGTAGGCAGGCACCTTAAGCATTGTTTTTAATTTCAAAATTTGTTTTTAAAATCAGCAATAAAAAAATTCAAAACAAAATATCAGGTTTGTATTGAATATGAAGTAACAAATAAATTACTCAAATGCAAATATTTATTTATTTATTTTAATTAAAAATCCACATTACTTTTTCTCCATATCCTTGAAAAGGTTTAATAACTTCAATGACTTGAATGCATTGGGAATAGCTTCTACTCTTGAACAAACAACTTCTAATATGTAAGTTGCATAAACTCCATGCAATGATGGAAATAAAAATAAAAGCTTTGAAATAAATCTAAAAAAAAAGAAAGAAAATAGTATAATAATTTTATTACAATAAAGTTTACAAGCAATACTTTGAGAAGGACAGACATTTTCTTTCATAACAAAATTAAAAGTGTAATAATAAAGTTGAATTTCTAATTTGTCCAGTAGTATTTAAATAATCTAGTGTGGCACTCAAATTACTTTCACTTACCCTACACTCCTTAAAATTACAGTTTAAAGTACAACATATGAGATATTGTATCAGAAAATTTTTAGTGCATTTAAAAAAGTACAAAGAAATTTTAGAAATAGCTTTATTTCACCAAAATTTCTATGTAAGAGTGATCTACTGCCCGTTCAGCCCATTTGAAAATTGCAGCCATGTTTGGAAGACTTACTTTAAAGACTTTTATTAAATTTAAAAAAAAAAAATTCAAATTATTCAATTTCAGCTCAAGTCTTAGATTTACTGAAATTTAGCATAGCACCAAAATGAAATGCATGCACAACTAGAAATACATGAGCCATTTCTAAACATAGCTCTAATATATTGGAATACTTTTGTGTGGCTCTATAAATGAATGGGGAATGATTTTAATACCATAATTCATACAAAATATGTTTTTGTGCATATAAAGAATGCATGCTAATATGATTTTGTGTAGTGTAGTTTAAATATGTTAAACCGGACCTACCAGAATTTCCACCTATAGATGTAATGTATTTGAATACTTTTGTACAACCTAGTGAATGGACTATTAGTCCAATTTTAATAAAAAGCTCAAGTAGCGTCTCCATATATTACAAATAGATTTAGAATACTAGAGATTGGACTTCCTAGTGATATTTGTTTTTGAATTATGCTCATAACAGACTCACAGACAGATAGACACACAGGCTAAACATTAAGGAAACCATATCTCAATTTTGAAAATTTGATCCAAAAACAATACCGTATATTTCCGAATATAAGCCGATCCGTATATAAGCCGAGAGTACATTTTTCCCTGCAGAAATTTGCCCAAAATTGCAAACCCGTGTATAAGCCGAATTGAAAAAATACTCTTTTTAAAGTTTGAGTATATCGCCAAAATGGAGAAAATATTGCCAATCTATACAACCTTCAGGATAATCTGTCCAATGAAATTGCGCGAAATGCGTGCTTATCCAATAGAATTCCTTACCTTGCTTAGCCACAACGTAAAACGTTCACAGATTGTTCGCCAACGGCGATAGTTTTAACTCTGGCAACCCTATCAGAAGGGAGGCAAACACAGACGCGAACGCAAGTCCCGGCAGCGGCAGCCGAAAACGATGGCTACCGTAATACCGGGCCAGGAGACCTAACCCTAACGTCGATGAAGCAATGCCGCCGCTGGATGTTTACATAAATAAGCCGTGTAAAGTCCGATTGCATCGATTTTTTTTAATGACGTATCTAAATTATTTTGTATATTTCTACTTTTCAGTATTTTTATCAGTGCTTCAAGGCAATCTTCAACAAAATAAAAATACTTCTATAAAAAAAACGAAGCTTTGCCGCTTTTGCTAGTGTAAGCCTAGAAACATTTTAAACAGAGATGATTTAAATTTAATTGTATAAATTAAAAATATGTCCGGGAGTCCTGTTTTTTTCAAGTTTCTCTTATACTATTTCTGAATCAGACAGAGAATTTACTTCGTTCGTGCACTCTGCCGATGACTTCAGTTACCGGCAGGTCAAAAAGAAATGTAAACAAACGTGACTACATCGAGCGTTTCGTGAAATAAATTTAAAATTGCTAATTTAAGAGTTTTATATGTGATAATTATTTAAAAATAAGGTTTAATATAACTATTTTACTTTATATATACTTTTTAAGCTTAAAATATATGTATTCAATCATTGTTTCTGAAGTACGTTTTTTGCTAGAAATGTAGATCCGTATATAAGCCGACGATTATAATACAGCTTCCGAAAAATTTCCAAAAATTCTCGGCTTATACATGGAAATATACGGTATTTTCTCTACTACTATATAGGTAACAAAAAATAAAATAGAAAAATTTAATTACATTTCAATAACATTTAGAATAGTGAATAAATATTAGAGCAATTCACAAATGCTCTATGACCATTAATATAATAAATTCATAAAACTAAACTGATTACTCTACTTGTTTATTCTTCTTTCACTTAAAACAGACTATAATAGAAAATAGAATTATTTTAAGATTTAATTTTTCCTAGTTCATGGAAAAAAACATTTGTTAGACTCCTTGCAATCTTTTGAATGAAAATTTTTACTTATATCTTAAAAAAAGAAAAAAATATTTTTTGATAGCTTTATTTATTTTTTAAAGCAAAATTATCACTGTGAATATGGAAGAGTCATATTTACTTCATATTCTTTTAAATGCAACTTTAAATGACGAATGATTGAATTTAAAATAATGTAATAAAAAATATTATTATAATTAGTTTTGCAATGCATAATTTTTTTTTGAATGAGACCTGAAACAGAAAATTTCCTTTCTTTAAATAGAAATTCGGTGTTTAACATACATTGCAGCTTTATATATGTATCCATATACAGTAGAAAGCTGAAGGAAAAAGAAAAAAAAAAATGTAATTCTATCTAATGCTCATCTTCTCACTTGCAATACGATATGTTTATAAAAATAAATAAAACAGTTGCACATATCAATATATATATAGATTAAAGTTATTGGATATCAAAATCAAACCTGCCTTTTACAAATTTTTGTAGTTTTCCTCAGTGGTTTGCTCATCGAAAACCACTAAAAAACTAATTGGATCAGTAATAAATAAAATTCAATAATTTGTGAGATTAGTAGCCAACATTTTTAATTCTCTCTGGTTCAATATATATTTGTTATGTTATTTAAAATACTAATTGTATGTATTTGTGTAATTTTTCCTTTAATATCATAAATTGTACAATATAATTTGTTAAAAGATAAATAATGATGTATATAATTAGGTGAAAAATATCTCTACTTTTGTAAATTAAATGTGCAATCAAAATAATGTGCTTATAAAATATCACGCTATAATCAAATATTTATTTCATCACCGATTTTCAACTGGCATCATCACCAATACTGAAAAATTTCCTTCCACTAACCAAAGGGGAAAAAAATAACTTACATTTTTCTTTCTTTTCTACATTTATTTTATATTTAAAGAAAAAATAAATATTAACAATATTATAATACAATATTTTACATATAAATTATGCAATTCCTATTTAAAGAATTAAATAAATAAAAGCATTTTTTTAGAGATAAAGACAGACACTATCCGCAGGGAGCTAAAGTAGCTTGCAGGGCACTAAGACCAACCAAGACTAAGAAAATATATTTAACTGGGGAGAGAGGACAAAATTTAGGTGACCTCTCTCTCCTCCCTCAGCTGTGTCCTTGATTTTCCTTTCCCATCAGCTACATTCATTATGAACAATTTATTGGTAGTTATAAAACATAATTTCAATACGCAGAGATATTCGAAAGAAAACAAAACTTACTTATCAGCAATTTTAGGACAACCAATATGTATCTTATTCAAGCAGTATAAAAAATTGCTTTCCATTTTCTGTGACATCATACTTTCTAAATTATTAACTACTTTAATAAAAAATGGATGCTTCTCTATATTTTCATCTTTCTCAGAAAAATTCTTTAAAACCAGAGAAATAACTTCTGCTGCAGATCCATGAATTTCTTTATATTTGTGGCTCAAATTTTTCAACAATATGTTAAGATAGCTGAAAAATATACATGAAATATTTTATTATCACTTATTTTCTTTTTAAATCATACACACAAGAAGACAAATATTAAAACAATGATGTAAATTAGAAATTCTAAAATTCTTTCAATAAATAAAAAATATAATAAAAACTAGTTGGCATAGGCAGACTCTGCTCAGTTCCCCATCATATATATATTCTCATAAATTTCTAGTGCGAGATATATTATAATCGTGCGACAGAATGAAATCCCTGCCTAATAGGCTAACTACACTGCTCGGCATGAAAATTGCCTCTGACACCATTTCAGCATATTCTTATGTAAAATGACCTTGTGAATGACACTCATTTTGCTCTATCACCCACCGTTTTTTAGAAATGATCCTCTATTTTTATCATTTTTTTCGTGATTTTGCCATTATAAATTTGATTTTTAGGAGGGGGGGGAGGATTATTTTAACCGTTAAATATCTTCTGAGGGGCTACAGAGTTGGAAAATTCTAAAACATGAACATTTGTGACACAGGATTTTTTTTTTTTTTTTTTTTTTTTTTTGGGGGGGGGGGGAGAGGGATTTGCCACTGAAATTATGCATACATATCTTATATTTTTTTACTGTTATTAATGTTAATTTTTAAACTTTATATATTTTTATTTTTAGGTGTTAAATTATTTTTCATTCTTCAAATCAAATTCATGGTCATAAAATTATTGAACAGGGAAAGTAATTGAAGGAGAGGGTGGTGTATCTAGAAAACGGTGGGTGACTCGGCAAAATGGGAGTCATATTCGGATTCAGGGGGCCATTTTACATAAGAATCAGCAAGAATGGTATCCGATCTTGAAAAAAAAATTTTTTTGTAGAACAGTGCCATCGTTCACTTTGACATAGTTATCTTATTCTAATCTATTAATTTATTTTATTAGGGTCAATTTCGTAGTTTAGCTTTGATACTACTATTTCCAATGCAACAATCCTCAAAATTCCTACTTATACAGAAAATTTTCAATTTTCCTATGTTGATAAAATCTTAAATTACGAAATTTTCCTATTTGAATATTTGCAATCAATCATGTTCAAACAAATATCATAAATGTTATTTTGAAGTTGTCTGATATATTTATTATCCTGAAAATAGACATTTATGCTCAATTTTGCCCTATTCTGCCATGTTGAGTAAATCATAAATTCCAAATAACTTACAATTTTTTTTTAATTAAAAAATTCATTTTCATAGTTCATGATATTCATGCCAATATCCTAAATAATATTTCAAAAGTGGTCTGACATCTTTCTGATGAAAATATACCTGAAGAAGATTCACGTTTATGTGAAATTTTGCCCTATTCTGCATGTTAAGAAATTCGTAAATTCCCAATAACTTGAAAAAATTTCCCACTAGCATGTTTATCATTAATGATGTTTATTCCAGCATCAAAACCATTATTTTAAAACTGGACTGACAATTTTACATTAAAAATTTCCATTTAATGCACGTTTAAGTGAAATTTTACCATATTCTCCCACGTTAAGAAAATCATAAATTTTTAATAACTTACGAAGTTTTGTAATTCAAATGTTGCAAATAAATAGGGTTTTTGCCAGTGTTGAAAGTAACATTTTAAAACTAATCTGACTTCTCTGCAACTATTTGTTCTTGAGATATTGTGTACAAAGACTAACACACTAATGGATTAACAAACTAACAGACACCATACAAATTTTGTTAATTTTGGATTCCTCACACCTGAAAACGTGTAAAAAAGTAAAAAAAAAAAAAAAAAAAAAAAAAAAAAGAGGTCTAAAATATTCACGATTACCTAAGTTCCCCATACCTATAGTATGATGGGGAACAAATAGTGATGAATAAATTAATCACCTTGTAAACATTTCTTTCACAAATTAAAAAAATCTCAAGTGACTCCACTCGACTTTCCGAACATTGAGTAATTAATGGTTTTGTAGATAAAGTAAAGTAAAGAGGAGTTGTTAAATAAACAAAAGAGAAAATTATAATAGGGTGTTTGAGTATTTTTTTTTATATAGTACACAATGTTTAATTTAACGCTATTTTACGGAACATGTAGATCATAATTATTTCGTTGTGTCCTTGTAAAAACCTACAAATGCTATATTCACCAAAATGCTTATAGTTAGTGCAACAGTGACTTATAATATTTATACAAATTTTCAGCTTCATCGGATGAGGCATTTAGATGCTATCACACTTTAAAGTTTGAGCCTATATGCCCCAATGATAAAGAAATTTGCATTTTGTCCCTGTAAAAATAACCATAAGAGCTAGATTCTCTAAAGTTCGTGTGAGAGTACACATATATGTATATAAATTTTCAGTTCATTTGAATAAGGCGTTTAGTCGCTGTCACACTTTAAATAATTTGAGCCTATAGGTCTTAACAATTAACAATTTTTATTTGTGTCCCTGTAAAACTCGTTAAGTGCTAGAGTCGCCAAAATCTACATAGTTTATGTGATGGTGATAACTTGCATATAAATTTTCCACTGAAACGGATAAGGCATTTACATGCTATCACACTTTAAATAATTTCACCCCCATAGGCCATAATGATACAGAATTATTTGTTGTGTCCCTGTAAAACAACTAGCAGTACTAGATTCACCAAAACCTACACAGATCATGAAACTGTGACCTATAATATGTATATAATTTTTTTGTTCAATTGAATATGGCGTTTAGACGCTATCACACTTTTTAAAATTTGGTCCCTTAGGCCATAATGATAAAGAATTTTTCTTTGTGTCCCTGTAAAAAAACTATAAGTGCTAGATTCACCAAAATCTATGCAGTTCATGCAACTATCACCTATAATGTGTATATAAATCGTTTGCTCAGTTTAATAAGGCATTCAGACGCTATCACACTTTTTAAAATTTGGTTCCATAGGCCATAATGATAAAGAATTTTTCTTTGTGTCCCTGCAAAAAAACTATAAGTGCTAAATTCACCAAAGTCTATACAGTTCATGCAACTGTGACTTATAATATGGTGTTTTTTTTTTTTTTTGCTCAGTTTAATAAGGCGTTTAGACGTTATCGCACTTTTAAAAATTTGGCCCCATAGGCCATAATGATAAAGAATTTTTCTTTGTGTCCCTGTAAAAAAAACTATAAGTGCTAGATCCACCAAAATCAATAGGGTTTGTGCTACAGTGACTTACAACATGCGTACCAACTTTCAGTTCATTCGAGCAAAGCGTTTAGACGCTAGCGTGTTCACTCACATACATACACACACACACATATCATCGTAAAAATAGTGAATACGGACTCAGGGAACCTCAAAACGTATAGAAACACCAAAATCTCGAATTCGGATTTCTAACACGATTACAATACTTTCCTTACATACGCATGTTCGGAAAGTAAAAAGAAGTTTGAATAAAATTAAAATAAGTTGAAACTATTAATCAAAACATTAAGACAAAAGACACTGACATCGTGCAGATAAATTCACTTGTCCCCACGAAAGGATAAAGTACCTACAAATATGTTACACTACATGTATGAAGAAATTCTCTTAAAATAAGATAACTGCAGTTAATGTTCAACTACCTCAATTAAAAAAAAAAAAAAAAAAAAAAAAAATTGTATTCCTTGAAACAAATTTAAAATGACCTGGTACAAGCATATTAATTAAGAAGTAGCTGTTAAAACGCTGAACTAATACTTCATTATAAATGCATTCAAACATTACAGCCACAAAAAGACTTTGTAAATCTAACTTTTCTTTATGATTTCAACATTAACAGAAAAGGGGTGGGGGGGATATCACACCCGCACACACATACAAGAAAAAAAAAATCACACCAGATAAGAGGCTTTCCTCTTGCAGTGGATTGATAAAGGCTGAAACTGATGATGATATTCTACTTATAATTCATTACCTCAATCCTCTTGTTTCTTCCCGAGGATCAAATGGAGGAAAGTTACTCAGTATAACAACTCCAAGCAGCTGGATTCCAAAAAGATTCTTTTTACAGTCAGATTCTTGATGGTTCATCTTTTGATATATGACACTACAATAGATTAAAAAAAATAATAATAAAAAATTCTATTAAAAATTTCATTTTTTTTTTTTTTTTTTTTTTAATGGAATAGCACTAAGATATTTTTTTAATATTAATAAATTTAGATGAACAAGTTTAATGGAGAATTGAAATGAAATTTAAATGCAAGCTAAAGTAATTTATCATTTTTATTAAATAAAAATCAACAACATTTTTTGAGTTCAAAAATAATATAAAAATAATGTGAAATAAAACATAGGACGAATGTTGAGTTGATATTTTAAGAATGCATATTTATAAAAAATTTATGCATTTACATAAGAATTCATTAAATTTAAAGAGTTAAAAAATTGTTGAAATTTAACACCATAGTATGTATTGCATATGAGCTCCAATATATTAGATACTGCTTCTACAATATATGTATAGCAAAAGATTGCATAGAAAATTAAATCACAATGAAATTATTAATAAATGTTCAAAATATGATTAAACTAGCAGGCTATGCCCGCTTCGCAGGTCACTTTATTTAAATGAATTTTCAAAAGAATTGGACCAGTATTTATTTTTTACATACCATTATAAATAAAATAAAATAAATTACATTGAAATCACTCTAGACCTCGCTTCAGGTACCTGCTGCCTACTGCAGCTCTTTTTTTCACCCGACTGCATCGGGTCCAGGTTCCCATTGTCTGCAGAAAGGTCTTTCCCGGGCACTTCAATCTGGGTATTTATCGACGACATGTGGATCTTCTGTTATTTAAGAACTACGATTTTAAAGATGACTGTATCTCAGCATCTATTATATATTTTAGTTTTTGAACCATGTGTTTTATAGCCCCCTTTATTTACTCTATATTACGATTTTATTCTGACCAGTATAACAAAATAAAACAAGTCCTTCTGGCTCATTCGGAAAGGTAGGTTGATTTCTTTCTTCTTATCATCAAGTAGCTGCCATTTTGAAACAAAATGGCAGTTACAAATTATTAATGGACTTGGTGATATTTGAATGATAAATCCATTTTTCAACTTTGGTTTGAATTGATTAAGTATTTCAAAAGTTACTGTGATAACAAATTTTCAAGTGTCCGCCACTTGGAAACAATATAATGGAGCAAGTTGCACCGTAAATTCGTCCAAGATATTTAAAGCATAAGTTCACTGTCAACTTTGGTTCGAATCAGTGCAGTGTTTCAAAAGTTATTGTTATGACAAATTTTCAAGTGCCAGTCTAAATGACAGCAACTTGGAAACAAAATGGCGAAGCAACTTGTCCAGCAAAATAATACAAGATATTTGTATGATAAGTTCAATGTCCAACTTTAGCTCAAACTAATTCAGTATTTAAAAAATTATCGTGATAAGAAATTTCCAAGTTGCCACCACTTAGAACCAAAAAAGAAGAGTAAGATGCCCAGCAAACTTATCTGAGATATTTGAATGGTAAATCCACTAGCAAAATTTTATGTGAATTGATTTAGTATTACAAAAGTTATTATAATGACAAATTTTGAAGTGGCTGCTACTTGGAAATAAAATTTCGGATCAAGTTACCAAGCCAATGTATCCAAGATATTTGAACAATAAATTCACTATACAACTTTTGTTTGAATCAATTTAGTATTTAAAAAATTATCTTGATAGCACAATTTTCAAGTGGCAGCATGATTTCAAGTGGCCGTAACAAGAAATTGGAACAAGTTGCCCAGTGAAATCATCCAAGGTAATTATAAGATAAGATCACTGTTCAACTTTAGTTCGAACTGAATCAGAATTTTAAAAGTTATATTTATAAATTTTTAAGTGGTAGCCTAATTTCAAGTTGTCTCGTTTAGTTTATAACATCCTCACTTTGTTAAAAATGACGGATAAAGTTCATTAATAAAGTTGATTGAGACACTTATGTGGTCTATGGATACATCAAATTTCAAATAAACATGGAATACGCTTTTCCCAATTTGAATTTGAAATTTTCAAGTGATCCCCACTTGAAAACAAAGTGGTGGAGCAACTCGGTTAACCCTCTCAGCGTGTAGCCTCAAATGACATTTTTACTTAAAATATAATTTTATTGTCTAAAAAAACAATCTTATTGACTACTTTAGCTCCATGATTTTAAGTTACAATTTTACGTCTTGTACGATTTGAAGAGAGATTTCTTGCTTTACACAAATCAGTCTCAAATCATTTCAAAGTTGTTTATTTGAGTTACAAAAACCTGGTTCAAATGCTTAGAGGGTTAAGAAACTCATCCAAGATATTCATAAGATAAGTTAAGACACTGTCCAAATCTGGTTCGATTTGGAGTATTATTTCGGAAGTTATGATTTTAAATTTTCATGTGGTAGCGGGATTTCAAGTGGCCCCGCTTAACTTAAGATTTATTAAAAATGGCAGATAAAGTTCATTAATAAAGTTCATTGAGACACTTATATAATGTATGTATACATCAAAATTCAAACAAATTCAGAATATGCTTTTTATAATTTGAATTTGAAATTTTCAAGTGGTGTCCACTTGAAAACAAAAGGTCGGAGTAACTTGATTAACAAACTCCTCTAAGATATTTATAAGATAAGTTAAGACACTGTCCAAATTTGGTTCAATTTGGAAATTAATAAATATGTGTTTAATAAATGTGAAAATCTATAGAAAATTTTCTCAATGAACATCCTTCACTAATACATTTCAAGGTAAAAATTAAACAAGACTTTTTTTGATAAAAATTCTTGTAATTTAAATACAGAAAACTCTACAAAAGACTTGTGAAAAAACATTATCTTAGAGAAACTTCTAACTTTACTAGGAAAGTTAGAAGTTTAACACTAATAAAGCAAAGAATTAGAATTTTAAAATCTACACCTATCAAAAAAATACCATGAAATTTCGTAGACAAAAATAAATAAATAAAGTCTTATATTTAAAATTTTTCATACCTTAAAATTAATCCTTGAAAAACAACGAATATATTTCTCGGCTGTTGTCACAGCCATCTTCAACGTTGCGAATGACGAAACATAGGATTGCCGGTCTTCATAGTAAACAAAATTCTCCTGCTGATGTTTCCTCTTCACTTCATTTCGCGGTAGACAGGAGCTGTTGCCATTCTTCTGGGATAATACTGTGTTCGCGTTCGTTAATGGAGGAAGGAGTGGTTAGAATTTCAATAGCTTCGCGTTTCAGGGCATATTTGTGATTATTGTAATGGGCTATTTTTTGAGTTTTAATAGTGTTAATGTTAATCGGGTTATTGTTATGGGCGGTAGATAGAGCGGTAGAAAATTTATTATGTCTAAGGTCGGATAGATGTTCTTTTTCGCGTTCCCCAATAGTCCTCTTGGTCATACCCACATAGCTAGCTTGAGTTTGATCTTCAAAATTAAAATCTATTTTATAAATTCCGGAGGTGTCTTTAGGAGGAATAGTATCTTTTTCATTTCGGAGGTGTTGGAATATATTTTTATTTGGTTTGATTGGAATGTTAATATTAAGTTTAGCTGCTTCGTTTTTGATTTTATTGGCGGCCCCATTACAGAACGGAATGGCGGTGGTAAATTTCATTTTGGTTTTTTGAGCATTAGGGATTATATTATTGTTTTTTAGGCGTTTTTTATAGAGTTTCTGTACTAGATTTTTGCTGTAGTTCGCTTTACTAGCGATAAATTTGATGTGGTTGATTTCATTTTTTAGGAGGATATGGTTTGAGCAAATTAGGATGGCGCGGTCAATGTAGGAACGGATGGCAGCGAGTTTGTACGCGGTGGGAGTATTGCATTTATTATTGATTATTTCATTACTGGATGTGGGTTTTCTATATACAGTAGTTTCAAAAGTGTTTTTCGGTTTTTTAGTTATGAGAACATCTAAGAAAGGTAAGGAGTTATTATTTTCGGTTTCATTGGTGAATTTTAAGTTGGGATCGAGTTTATTAAGATCTTCGAGGAGGGAGGTTGGGTAAATATCTTTCATATATAATTCTAAGCTATATGTTGGTCTTAGAATTATATATGAAAGATATTTACCGATCAATCCTTCCTCCTTCAACCTATTCCATAACCTCCACCGCGGATTTCATTCAAACTTTGCGCAACACCAACTACAATTTTAATGACACTCTCAACAGCTACGACGTCAAAGACCTTTACCCTTCAATTAATATCCCTGAAATAAACCAAATCATTAACTCCAAATTAATTACTACTTATGGTGACAACAAAATTAGCGAAACTCTCATCCGTGCAAATAACCTCCTTCTTAACGAATCCTACTTTGCTTTTAATAATACCATCTATAAACAAACCCAAGGTGTCCCCATGGGGTCTCCCATATCGGGGCCCATCGCCGAATTAAAAATGTGTTTAATTGAAAATCAAGCCTCAAATATTATCAATCACTGTAAACTATGGTCTCGTTACGTCGACGACATTTTCACAATTATTCCCGCTCACATTAACCCAACCTCCCTCCTCGAAGATCTTAATAAACTCGATCCCAACTTAAAATTCACCAATGAAACCGAAAATAATAACTCCTTACCTTTCTTAGACGTTCTCATAACTAAAAAACCGAAAAACACTTTTGAAACTACTGTATATAGAAAACCCACATCCAGTAATGAAATAATCAATAATAAATGCAATACTCCCACCGCGTACAAACTCGCTGCCATCCGTTCCTACATTGACCGCGCCATCCTAATTTGCTCAAACCATATCCTCCTAAAAAACGAAATCAACCACATCAAAGATATCGCTAATAAAGCGAACTACAGCAAAAATCTAGTACAGAAACTCTATAAAAAACGCCTAAAAAACAATAATATAATCCCTAATGCTCAAAAAACCAAAATGAAATTTACCACCGCCATTCCGTTCTGTAATGGGGCCGCCAATAAAATCAAAAACGAAGCAGCTAAACTTAATATTAACATTCCAATCAAACCAAATAAAAATATATTCCAACACCTCCGAAATGAAAAAGATACTATTCCTCCTAGAGACACCTCCGGAATTTATAAAATAGATTTTAATTTTGAAGATCAAACTCAAGCTAGCTATGTGGGTATGACCAAGAGGACTATTGGGGAACGCGAAAGAGAACATCTATCCGACCTTAGACATAATAAATTTTCTACCGCTCTATCTACCGCCCATAACAATAACCCGATTAACATTAACACTATTAAAACTCAAAAAATAGCCCATTACAATAATCACAAATATGCCCTGAAACGCGAAGCTATTGAAATTCTAACCACTCCTTCCTCCATTAACGAACGCGAACACAGTATTATCCCAGAAGAATGGCAACAGCTCCTGTCTACCACGAAATGAAGTGAAGAGGAAACATCAGCAGGAGAATCTTGTTTACTATGAAGACCGGCAATCCTATGTTTCGTTATTCTCAACGTTGAAGATGGCTGTGACAACAGCCGAAATATATTCGTTGTTTTTCAAGGATTAATTTTAAGGTATGAAAAATTTTAAATGTAATTGTAATCCTTTTGTCTTGTAATGAATAAAGTCTTATATTTTACAATAACTATCCATAGAAAAATATACATGTAATTTAGTATGATAAATTATTTTTTACTATAAAGAGAGGCATAAGCTTATTTACTAAAATAAAATATTTGCCGAGTCGTATTAACCCTCGACGATGTATTGAACGCCCCAATCCTACCCTCGTGCTCCTCCATGTCTTTTTCTAGTTAATTATGTCCTTTTATCCTTTCCGGAGTTAGCCTTTTTTTTTTTCTCCCACACTTGACATTGCGAGTTTTTTTTTTTTTTTTTTTTTTTCATCACATGCTTTTTTCTATGGAATTTTGACACTTTTTTCCTGTGTTTCTATGGGTTTTTAGTTTTTTTCCATTATTTTCTACATTCTAAAGCGCGGGTCAAATATTTGGCCCAAATTTTAAATAATTTAAAAAACAGTAAATGAAATGACATTCTTAAGTGTATACCTATATAAACACATAAACATGAAAAATTAAATGTTTAAAATCAAGGTGCAACATACAATAAAATTAAAATTACTTTTAAAATAAAAAATATTTAAAAATATTTCGATCTCTACTTTCATATGATTGATTTTGATTGTCTAAAGAATGTAGATTAAATCTTATGAAACAAACATCATATTCTTCATTTTTAAGGTATATTAAAAAATTTATTTTCACAAAATCAGAGTTGTCAATTTTTTTTCAATAACTTCAGGGACAATTACTTGAAATTTGGGGAGTTTCTGACTGAAGTTCTTCAGGAGCAACAATAAAGCATAAAAAAATCATAGCTTTTCACAAAAATTTCATTCATAATGTTCTAGAACCCACCAATTATAAATACAAAACAAATTGTAAATAAATATATATTTTTCTTTCTTTACTAAAAACTGATTATTTTTCAATTTGATACATTTGCTGAAAATTCTAGAATGATAAGAGTATTAAGATTTTCAGCCTTATTAGAGATTTTTAAATATGTTGTTACTTTTCCTTTATTTTATTTTGAAACACAACATACAAAATTTGCAAATTTAAATGCATACATACTCCCTTTTACTTACAGCAAACATTTAATAGTTACACAAATACAAATGTATTCAATGTTCAAATACCACTTCCCTATTTCCCATTCTATTAAAAGTACATTTAAAATAGCAAATGCTTTAAATAAATTTCTAACAGTTTTTTTTTTTTTTTTTTTTTTTTTTTTTTATGATTACATTTTCCTCAAAAAAAAAAAAAAAAATCAACTTATCTGTAACACATTGAATGCTGCTGATCATTGCCATCATTGGTTAGAACACTGCCATCATTGGCTGACAGTGTCAAATATGATATAAAGCTGTATCAACCATCGGTGGTTGACAGCATAAAATAGGATATAAAATTAAAAATATTACATTGTTTTAAGTAATTACTGAAACTTTATTTAAAATTTACTGAATTTTCATTTATTACAGAGTAATATCATAAAAGAATTTTAATGGATTTCATTAAGAATTCGCATAGCGCTCAACGTGTTAAAAAATGTACATTTCAGAAATTCAGAGTTTAAAGAATCAAAAGGAACTTTTTTCATTACCAATGAAGCAAGAGCATAACTTTACTAGCTTTTGTAATAAACTGTATATTGTTTATACAGGCAAAATCATCATGTTAAGATTTTAAATAATGAAAAAAAAAAAAAAGTTATGATACGAAATTGTCCCCTTTTTCAAGGTTCTCCTCCCTTCCCCAATATTTATGCAGATTTCCGAAACAATTAATATAGCAATTTTCCATGTAATTGTTGAGTTATTCCACACGTTCTGGAACAGTTGGCAACTCTACAATAATAAATGCACAAAAATATTCTGTATACTATATGTATCACTTAAATCATGTTATACTAAAAAAATATATATTACTCGTATGGAATTTCCAATATGTCTTTCCAACATTCTAAAATAGTTTTTATTACTTCCATATTATTTCTAAATATTTCTCTTCGGGAATGGTCACAGTGTTTGATGACAAATTTTAATAACTCAGATGCTTCATACGATAGAGTGTCCTAAAAACAAAAATAATAGAGTCTTTATCTTAAAACTGGTATGACTGAATTTTAATTAATAAAATAACTATTTATAACAAAAAATCTGCACAAAGATTGCTCAATTATAAAGTACTTATAACCTAATAAATTTCATGCTGATGTCCATTAAAAAATAACTATGATAAGTGAATTATATGTTTAAAAATATTTTCTTATTGCAGATTAAGACAAAGTCATAAATGGTATCTAAAGGGGAAATCCTATGCAAATGCATTTTCCAGTTTCACCTGAAACATTAGGAATTGAGGAAAATCTTATTTTAATGCTGTTGGTATTCCGAGAAGAACAGTGTATGTAATTTTAATTTTAAAACTTATAATTGTTATGCTTTAATTAGTATAACACTGTTTTATTTTATGTTCAATTAGCATAACTGTATTTTATTTAAAACTATAGGCTTTCAGGTTTTTCTTATTTAAAAAGCTTTCTTGTCTGAAATCAATCTTGAAACTTTATAAATTTTAGTTTAAATTGATCCTGATTTAGTAATTTAAAAAATTTCTGTTTTCACTTTGGAAATTAACCTTTTACAAAAATAGATGAATAAATAAATAATTCTAATATTTCCAGATTAAAATGATAATTTAAGCGATTATCCTTTCAGTAAAACAACTAAAAAAATAGAGAAATCCCTAAAATAGGAGACAAATAAATAAATAAAATTTAAAATCAGAATTGCTTTTGTCAGTGGTCAATGTTTATTTTTTGTATTTAAGGTATTTTTTCTAAATTTTATTTCTATGTATTTTTGGTTTCATGAGATTGCGTTATAAATAACATTGAATTTGATATATCCCTCATCAAAACAGCTTAAAATTTAATATTTTTCTTTTCAGAAAATCTTAAGCTCAAAAACATTCTTTTTTATTCACTAAGTTTTTAAAATCCGAAGTCAGCCGCATTTCCAGAAACAATTCATAGCTCCCGCGCATTTGGAGAGGGAAAATCCATATGCTTCCAGAACTTACCAAGGACACGCAGAGGACGGCAATCCGCATGTGCTGTGACGAAGTAAGTGTCACTTCTGACATCAGTAGAGTCCCTTTCTAGATTGGCTCACTTCCCAAGAAGTGCAAATTTCTGATACTTTTCGCAGCAGAACAGCAGGGGATCTTGTACAAGTTAGACGTTTGCTCCAGCGCAGGCTGGGATGCTTTATTCCTGAACCGAAGCTTGGAGGTCTTGCATTTTTATCCTATAACATCGTCTAGTGTGGAGATCAACTAACATATTTCTTATAGAACAGCAGGAGCAGTAAAAAAAATTACTGTTTATCTTTTGCTACATATATGAATCCAGAGTTTATCAATGTTTTTGTAAAATGTGAATTAAGAATATGAAAAAAAAAAAAAAACTAATTTATTTCAAATAAAGTGGAGTGGAAGGGATTTTTATATCAACTATGTGAATAATACCAGAGCCAGGAATCGAACACCGACCCTCTGCTAAACGCACGGATGCTCTAACCACTGAGCTACCCTGGGTGATAACCAGTTTGGCATTTCCCACATTCCACTCTACTTTGTTGGTGAATGAAAAATTTCTAAAACAAAAAAACTAAGTTTTATCCTGCTGTGATCCCAATAAAAATTACGCCTGAGAAAAAAATTATGGCAATTAAAAAAAAATAATTAGGTGCCATTGACACCTGATTTTCACATTCTAATTTCTAACCCTGGATCATGCTATTGTATACTACTGTTATTCATTCAGGGTTCATACTCAAATATGGGAAAAAAATTCCCTGAGTTTTCCCTGAGTTCCCAGAGAAGTTTGAAGAAAATATTAGCGACATATTATAAGAAACGCTCTTCTAGACAGGACAAAATACAGCTACTTCCACTGTATGATGTCATATTACTGCTGATCATGAGATAAATTCAGATAGAAATCATTATTTACATGTGTATTTTCACAATACTTAATCATTTAAATTTTGAAACGAAGCTAAACAAGAAAAACATAACTTGAGAGAAAAAAAAACATTTGTTTTTCCAGGTTTTATAACTGATTTTCCCTGATTTTTAATGAAAATTTTTATTTTCCCTGAGTTTTCCCTGACTTTTTGTAACAAATTCCAAATTCCCTGAGTATTCCCTGTTTTCCAGGTTTTCCCTGAGGAGTATGAACCCTGGTCATTTAAATTTTGCATATATTTTTTATTGTAGCTAATAATAATGTATAAGAAATAAAATGTTTGTATTATTTAACATTAACAAACCATAAAAACTTACTTCTGGAACATAAGATGGAGCCCAGGATAACATAGTTATGATTACATCCAGAATAAAATAATTTAATTCTGTTCCAGCAATCCCTGATACAATTAATTTTATTAAAGGCTTCAATAAAAATTTAGCATACGGCTGAAGAATCTAAGGAAAAAAAAAATACATGTTTAAATAGCAATTAAAAATAATTCTATTTAAAATATTTTAAAATCATTACATCACAACACAATTATATTGTCGTGATGACATATTTTAGGTCACTTTTAGGACTTAAGATTTATTTAGTAACTTCACATTCTGAAATTTAGGATCTAACTTTTGCTTTACAATTTAATTTAAGTTTACCTATATCTAATTTGCAACATCGTTTTTGTTAACTTAAAAACCTTACTTTGAGAGGTTATAGCTTAAATTGTTCAAGTTAATCACCTTCAATCAACATCCATAATTTTGATCGCGATTTTCCATTTCTTTACAATCTTTTCAGCCTTAACACTTTACCTAACAGCTCAACCGCCCGTTCTGTTTCAGCGCATGCGCAGCACGCTTGGTTGTGTATTGTCTCCCTACCTTCTTTACTGCTTGACTCCATGGTCTCAGGGTTTTTTTTTTTTTTTTTCATTGCACTGCCGCTTTTCGTGTTTGGGGGTGCGATGGCGACTTTTTTTCGTCACGTTTTTTTCAGATCCAGTCAGTAGGATTGGGAGTGTGGTGTATGACGCACATGCATGCTTAAGTGTTTTCTTTTAGGTTTGGAAGGTCCAGACAGGTTAGGCAAAGGCAATATAAAGTTCATCATGGATTTTTTTATTAAAATGAGAGTCGCTTCATCTGTTTTTTTTTTTGTTTTTTTTATCACTAATCATTAACTAAGTGTTGGAAAGCCACTGTTGTCCTCATTAAAAATCAAATAAAGAGATGTCTGCATAATTCATCCTCATTATTGTGTCCTGATAACGTGCATTTTTACCTTACAGCTACTCAAGACCCTTGTTTCAGGTTGTATGCTTTATTTATTTCTTTTTCAACTTTTTTTTTTAAATATAAGTAATTACAGATTTACGAAAAGGATCTCTTAGAGATATCTTGTTTTCAATGTATGACAAATTGTCCTCCCGGTGTATGTGAACCAGTTACAACTTAGTGAATTCACAGATATTTATAATTATTGATGCAATTTGATTTTATTTCCACTATACAGAAAGATTAGTAATTTAATACCACATAATATGGTGCCGCTCTGACCAGTGCACATGGAAGTGCTCTCATGCATTGTGTGTAGGACTTTGCCATTTTCTGTTTTCCCATAGATACTACAGGTACTGAAAATAATGGAATATTAGTTCAGAATGCAATGTTTCAAGCTCAACTCATTTGATATTTCTTATGTTAGACTAAAATTCTGTTTGATGCTAATGGATTAGAAGAACATGTTCGTATCTATGAGTGTTTAATATTTTTCCACATGCACTTTGAATCCAACTTAATCCTCAATCTGGTCAATATTAAACTCAATTTAATCAAATGTATTAGTATTTACAACTGTTTTTTTTTTAAACTCTGCACATGAATTAATTTAATAGTATGCATATTTTATTTTCTTATGTGGAACTGCTAACACATAAGGTTCAGCCCCTGGCTTCAACTTAATATGATATGCTTTCTGAATTTTCCCGACTCCCTCAAACAATTTGGGAAACTCTTTATATGGATCAAAATTGGAATCTATTTTATTGATTCTCATAACAACATTTAATTTCTCGCTTGCATTGCAGCTGAGCAAAGGGTGTTGCAACTTATTAATCACAAGAATCTTCTCTTCAATTTCACAATTTTTATTTGACAAACTTTCGATATTATCATTCAACATTGACAAGTCTACACAAATTCTTATTTCGCCTGATTTCTTTCGGACCAAAACCACTGGAGCACACCAATCGGTTGGTTCATCAACAGCTTCGATAACGCCTTGTTCAATCATACTATTTAAAGCTTGTCGTAGTTTACTCTTTAAAGGTAAAGGAACCTTACGTGGAACTGCTAATGCATAAGGTTCAGCTCCTGGCTTCAACTTAATATGATATGCTTTCTGAATTTTCCCGACTCCCTCAAACAATTTGGGAAACTCTTTATATGGATCAAAATTGGAATCTATTTTATTGATTCTCATAACAACATTTAATTTCTCGCTTGCAATGCAGCTGAGCAAAGGGTGTTGCAACTTACTAATCACAAGAATCTTCTCTTCAATTTCACGATTTTTATTTGACAAACTTTCGATATTATCATCCAACATTGACAAGTCTACACAAATTCTTATTTCGCCTGATTTCTTTGGGACCAAAACCACTGGAGCACACCAATCAGTTGGTTCATCAACAGCTTCGATAATGCCTTGTTCAATCATACTATTTAAAGTTTGTCGTAGTTTACTCTTTAAAGGTAAAGGAAACTTACGTGGACGCATAAGGTTCAGCTCCTGGCTTCAACAAACTTTCGAATAATGACCAATTTTTTTACATTTATTGCAAATTGCTTTAAGTGCTGGACAGTTTTATTTTGTGTGTTTTTGATATTTACCACATCGAGAACAAATACTCTGAGTTTTATTTTTGTCTAAAGAACTATCGTGTTTTTGTTTTTGTTTCGTTTTATAATTCGCACTTTTTCCTACAGTACAAATATTAGATGTGGCATGATTAGTAAAGGCTTCTTGTTGCTTCTTAATCATTTCTGCTTGTCCGGCAACATTAATTGCTTTTTCTAATATTAGTTCCATTTCTTAACTGCAAACGCTCTGACACTTTATTATCACGTATACCAAACACAATTCTATCCCTAATCATTTCATCTTGAAATGCAACAAGAAAATCACAAATTTTAACTAAACTATATAAAGCAGTAACGAAATTTTCAACGTTTTCCCCTTCTTTTTGAAAGCGAGAATAAAATTTATATTTTTCATAAATTACATTCTTAGTTGGAATAAAATATTTTTCGAAAGCTTCCTTAACTTTAGCATAATTGGATTTATCAGCTTCCAAAAGTGTAAAAGATGCTAATATTTCTTCCGCTTTCTGGTCCATTAAATAAATTAGAGAATTTACCTGATCTACAGCAGGTTTACTTTGGAATCCAGACACTGTTTGAAATCATTTGAATCGTCCTATCCATTTATTCCAGTCTTCGGGGCAAAAATTAAAGGATTCAGGGGCAGGTATTTGATACATGTTAATCAAAGTTTACTTAATTTATAAGCTGCCACCATGTTTTATTATCGAGAAGCACAATAAAAAGGTTGAAAATACTTTAATGAGCACGCCTCATGTTGTTTACAGAATCGGAACTCGCAACACGAACCCAAACAAAAACTCTTGTGTTGCCATACACAAAACAAACAATTTACAAAAATATCGATAGTTAATCGATTACATCACACTTAACATTTTGAGCCTCGATAGGACATTCAATTTTACTTTTATCCAAAGTCTGTAATTGTAATTGCGTCTCCTCTGAGCAAAGTTCAATAACAATATTTTTAAACTTAAAGTCTTTATCGGACAATCTCAAAATTTGCTGGACAATTTGATCATACTTGTCTGGCAGGTACCTCAAAATTTGAAAACAAATATATTCATCATTAATCGGCTTACCTATAGCCTTTAACTGGTCCAGAATTTTAGAAATTCTAGCTGCAAAAAGACCTACAGATTCGCCAGGTTCTAAAAAATATGTCAATAACTCGGAGAAAAGTTTCATATGATGGCTCCTACTATCTGGCTGGAAATTGACTTTAATAATTTCCAAGCATCTGAGAGGTCAGTACAGTCACTTATTAAACCACGAAATTCTGGCTCAATATTTAAGTACATAAGTGACATGGCAGCATTCTTGTTGGCTAAATTCACCATTCTCTCATTTTTCACGTCAGCATTACAAACACTTATTTATTTATTTTTTTTTCCTTACCTCCGGAGGTTTTATGTTTAAGTAACTTTATTTCTAGCAAACTGTATTAAAGTGCTGAATCAATTTACTTCCTTTTTATGTAAAATAACTATAATAGGTAAAAATGCCGCTTTGTTTACATTCTTCTAGTTAACTCAAACACTAACCGCTACCACCAAGCAAGTGACGCTGCTTTCGCAGTATTTCTAATTCAACTCAGTTTCTTGCGATCGCAATTATCTAATTTAGTTTCTATTCGAAATTTGTAACTATTAATCAATTAAATAGCACTTGAGTACAAATATAAAATCATTCACCTATTTTTCCTATTTTTTTTTTAATTGCATAAATTTGCATATGAAATTAATGGCAGTACAGCTAACTGTTTCTTTAACTGCCAGCGAATCTTCTAGACAGCATCGCAGTTCATTTAAAAGGGGTGTGTACTGCACATCAGCTAGCTTTGCTTTTCGATGATGTTTTTGATGCTGCCGGTTGCGTAATGCACGATTCGTTTTCTAAAAATTTCTTTTTCGGCTTATAGTCAAAATAGGTGAATGACTCTAATTAAACAAGTATCAATTGTTTTCTAACTTTGTTATTTTTTTTTAAAGTTATGTTTAAAGTTAAGAGAAATTTATTAGTTAAAATGATTCAAGTTGAATCTTAATAAAAATAGTAGTTTTCAAGACTGTTTTTCTTCATTATGAAATTTTACACCAGTACAGGAACATCACCTACTGACTACTGGCACTTGAGTACATACTTTTCAATCTCATTCATTCTTTTGTAAGTCTATATTTTCAACCAGGATGTCATTTTATTTTTTTACTTGTACTCACGTGTCCAGTGTCAGAAAATTTTCTACATTGGGAAGGAGCTTATTGCTGCTACTCTGCATTTGGGTTTTTAATTAACAAACAGAGAAATAAACCCACAATTCTGCCTTCTTTTAAAATCATTTACTGCCTCCTCAGTCACCATTTCACTTAATTTAGGTTGCTTTTCAACACCAGTAACGATGTCATAAGCATTACGCTCCATCAACAAAAATTTGATATCACATTCCCAAATTATACAGCTCACCCCTTCTCTTTTCTCTGCCTCTAGAGGGAAAGCAACATTTTAATATATAGTGACTCTTTTTTCACATACATGTGAGGTAATTGTCTTACAAATCTGTCAGAAGGTGTGGACTTGTATAATAAACAAACAAATTTTCAAATTTTTATAATTATAAATCTTCTAAGCCTTTTTTTTTTTTTTTTTAAAGGATAAAAGTTACTTTGACAACAATAAATTCAAACAGCAATTAATTAAATACAACAAGACGATTTTTTTCAAGAAATAAGAGGGAAAAGATAATATATATGAAGCAAAAATTTTCCTAATAAATAAAATCATACCACTGCGTTGTTCACAATCAGTCGTGCAATAAATAATTTTATATTGTCGTGTGAAGATGAATCTTCAAGGCTTTGAGCAAGAAAATTTATCCAACTTGGAGCTACTTCCTCCTACAAATATGTAATAAAGATAATCATACAACTAGAAATCTTAAAATAGAAGGACATATTCTGAGGAAAGAAACATTGAAAGAGTATTTGAAAGAATATTTAAATAAATTAATAAAATACAAGGAAAAAAGAAAATTAAGATCTGTTACTCTTATACATACCAGATATCTTTATGATTGGTTTATTATGCATAGATCGCTGTCTTTTCTTAAATAGATTAGTCTAAGCAATTTTGTTGAAAACATTTATTTATTAATAACTTATAATAAGAAATTGAAATGCCATTTTTAATTAATTGGTTTTATCTCAATGACAAGTACTGCTTAGGGCCTTTTAAAGGCGCAGTCTATCTCAAGTGATGGAATTTCTTTTAAACATGCTTTATGGAATTATTTTTGTTCTAAAGAAGTTAGAATAGTTTCAAAATATCATCTATGATACTAGAGTGAACATTACTGAAATGAATGTCAATATTGTACTATAAAAACTTTGCAAATTATTCAAAATTAAACCATTCTTTATAAAATGGAAAAAGGCAATTTGTTACATAAATACTGTGAAAACATAAAAAAGGATAAAGTTATAAATAATAAAAAAAAAAAAAAAAAAAAAAAAAAAAACATGTTTTCCATGAAATATATAGAGAGACAGACCACTATATCCCAATGCTGCTGCAAAGTTAACAGAAAAAAATATGCTTGGCTGATATTGAAATAGAGCTGATTAATTAAGGAAACAAGCAAGCTTTGCCTGCTTCAATGGATATTTAAAGAAATTTACAGAGCCTCACTGTTTTTGACAATGTCTTTCTCACACTAAGTCATATCATACAATGTGTTACCTTTCTTATTTTTACTTACATTATTTTATATGTATAAAAAATGTAATTAACTTTTAATATTTATAATAATACATTTACAATGCTTGTGACTTAATTTTTTGTATACCTGTACTGTTATATTTCCCTAATATTTAGCTTTTCTAAGTTCTTTTGTTTAGGTTTTTGTCTTTTGTTTCATTAATGTTTTCTCCTTTTTCATTAATATCTATTCACTATCAAAAACCAATAGTTAAGCACTAGAGTGGTTGTAGGTGTCATTTTGATTCCTCACACTTTTGTCAGTTGATCCCCCCCCCCACTTAATACCTGTATGTAATTTAGAGTATTTTAAACATTAAATAAAATTCAAACAAAATGATTCATATATTAATCATTCAACTATACTTATAATAAAAAAATGGATACATCAGAATGCATTTTTCATTTATGGATTTAAAGAATGAATAATTTTATGTGAAATAAAAAAAATATATAGTACATATATATAAATTTAAGATTTCAGTATCGTTATAAAATTTAGCAATTAATACATACTTTATCTATATATATAAAAGAGTAAACTGACTCCACTGACTCAACACGGCTATGGCCATTCTATGGGAGACTAGGAGCTAAGGTCACAAATTTTCGTGTGCAGCTTTTTTACGTGTATCCAACACCCATTGTGACGGGATTTTGCAAAAGCCCCCTTTCCCACCTTGGAGGTGGGAGGGGGAATAAACATGTTTCCAAGCATAACTTTGCTTCAAATTATCTCAATAAGATTAAATTTTATGTGTGGGTTGTTTATGCGTTCCTAACATGCACTATAAAGGAATTTTATGAAATCCCCCCCCCCCCTCCGGGCAGAGGGCAGTAAACTCACTGATCACTGACTCAACATGGTCATGGCAATTCTATGGGAGATAGAGTCACAATTTTTGGTGAGCAGGTTAGTTTTAGGACCCGGGAGGGGAGGGGGGAGCAGAAAGCAAAAACCACCTTCATAAGCATAACTCGGCTCAAAATTACTTCATGGTGAAGAAATTGCAGGTGGAAAGACTAGACTTAAATACAAAAAAATCATTTCTGCGATTTTGAATTTTTAAGAGGGGTCGGGGGGGGGGGGGGGAATAAAAATGGTTTTTGGCGACAAATTTAGCAAAGTACGGATTTTTGAGTAAAATTTTACCAGTAATAGCTCAAAGATATAAAAAAAAAAAAAAACTGCCAAGCATCTTCTTGAAGGTATTTCAAAAATTAATTTTTGATTTTTTCCGATTTTTAATTTTGGGGGGGTATTTACAAGGGGACAAATTCGATTCCCCTTTTAGCGCTAAATTCTTCCGTGGAAATCTACAGGAGTATAGGTCACAAATTTTAGTGTGTGGCTTATTTATGTGTGTCCAACACCCATTGTAATGGGATTTTGTGAAAGTTCCCCCCTTTTCCCCCTTGGGGATGGGATGGGGAATAAGCACGTTTCGAAGCTAACTTTCCTTCAAATTATCTCAGTAAGATTAAATTTTATGTGTGGGTTGTTTATGTGTTCCCAATACACACTATACAGGGATTTTACGAAATTTCTCCCTCCTCTCCCCTCTGGGGGGGGGGGAAGGGGGGGAAAAAACACGCTTATAAGAGTAACTGTGCTCTAAATTATTTCAGGATAGCGATTTTTTGATATGTAGATTGGTCATGTGTGCTCAAGACACTCACTACAAAAGGATTTCATAAAATTCCACCATATCCCCCTTGGGGGTGAGGAGGGAAATCATTTTTCCATGTGCAACTCTGCTCTGAACTATATTAGGGGATTTTTTATTCGTGGGCTGGTTATGCGTTCCCAACACACACAATAAAGGGATTTTGTAAAATTTCCTCTTTCCTTCCTTTAAGGGTGGAAGTTAAGGAGGGCAAAAACACATTTTAAAGAGTAACTCTGCTCCAAATTATCTCAGGAAAGCGATTTTTTGATATGTCGATTGGTTATGCATACTCAACACACAAAAACTACAAAGGGATTATTTTAAATTCTGTGTTATCCCTCCCTCCCCCCCCTTTTGAGGGTTGGGGGGGGGGTAAAAAAAAAGTTTCCATACATAACTCTGTTCAAAATTATCCTAGAATGGCAATTTTTTATGAGTGGACTACTTATGTGTATTCAACATACACTACAAAGTGACTCTGTGAAATTACACACTACCAAAAAAAAAAAAAAAAAGTGTATTCATGCGTAATACTGCAGTAAATTACCTTAGGAAAGACCTTTTTAATGTGTAGGTCAGTTGCAAAATTCCCTCCCCCTTCTTTCCTTTAAGAACAGGACTAAAAAAACATTGGGTGGGGGAGGCTAAAAAACACATTTTAAAACATAGCTTTGCTTCAAATAATCTCAGGATCTCGATTTTTTTAATGTGTCGCTTATGTAAAAGTGTATGCAACATGGTTGGGGGGGGGGGGGGGGGTGTAAAAAACACATTTTCAAGCTTAAATCTTAGAATGGTGAATTTTGTGCGTGAGTTTTCATTAAATGTACATAATATGTACTTTCATGAGATTTTGCAAAATTTTCCACTTTATCTGCAAGGCAGAGGGGAATAAAATGCATTCAAGGAGCTACTGAAGACATTGTTGCTCCAGACTCGATGTGTGGCACGTGGGAAAATCACTACCGAAGGTAGCGAGAACTTTAACTTAGATTCTGACTGATTTCAATGATTTTTTTTATTATTATTATGATATGGTATTTTGAGAATTCATTTCAATATAATGGTCAGCGAAGCGGGCAAAGCCTGCTAGTATATTATGAATTGTGTTCTATTCTAGTTAGAATTAATTTTAATTTGTAAAAACCCTTTATTTGAAATCAATTTTTATAGCAAATTAATGAGTAATTTGAGCAGTTGTTGTATGATCCAATTGATCACTTTGTAGTGGATATATTTACAGTATTTCCAAAATTTCAATAAATTATCAAGCAATATTAAATATAAATTATGAGATATACATATAAATTAGATATTTTTGCCAATGTATGTCATTTAAAATTGTTTTATCATTGTTATTTCTGTAGTTTCATTAAGGGGTCAAAATGGCCCTTCCCCCTCATTGCAGTAGATAAGAATTTTGTGCCATTCATGTGTTAAAGTCTTACTTTAATACTTCCCAAATAAACTATAACAGTAAAAAAATATTAGAAAAACAATTTATGATTTAAAACAATTTATGATTATTTTTGTAAATAACATTTTAAAGATATTTATCAATGTACTTAAAGTTAGATATAAATAATACAAGGAATTGTGTATTTGTATACTATAAAATTGTGCGAAAAATGGTATCATTATGAACTTTAATCTGGTTGTCAACAAAAAACTTCAGCTGGTAAAAATGACAGATTAAATACGTAAGTTTAATTCAAAACACTCAAACAAAGCTTACTTTTTAAATTAGCTAAAAAAATGTTAATTTAAACATTTAATTGAACTTTTTATCTAATTTCTAAGCAGATTAAAAACTTTTTTTTTTTTTTTTTTTTTCAGATATTGGACAGTTTTTTTTTTTTTTTTTTTTTTTTTTTGTCACACTTACATTTAACTTCTGTGAAAATTTCAACAAAATTCAGCAAATATTTGTTGAGTTTTCCTTTATAAAATGATTTAATATCTATCTTAGCTATATATGTGCCTAAAATAACAGCACTGCGTATTAGTCTTTGTTTTGTTGAGACACTATCATATTATAAAAAAGATAAGATTATCAGATATCACATTTTAATTGTAAAAAAAGCAAAAGATTCTTTATTTTTAAATTTTCAGAATGAAGCAATTTAATAAAATAACAGGATTTTCTCAGAACAACTAAACGATAAAAAAAAACACATGTACTCACATAAGAAGCAAGTTCTTAAATTATTTATAGAACTAGTCCCACAGCCTTAAATGATGCAGAAATATCATAGGGCCAAAGGTAAAAATGTCATAAAATAAAAAATTATCTATATATTTAGATTAAACAAAATACGGCTACAACAGTGGTAATGAAATAGGTTAGAGAAACTTTAAAAGTCCAAAATTAATTGTTATTGTCTAAGATGAAATTTTGAGTGATTTCAAAAGATTTTTTTTTTTTTTTAAGTACTTTAAAAAACAATTCAATTAAAAAAAAAAAAAAAATCCTTTAAATGAGGTGACCAGCTATGTTAGCAAAGAACTCTCGTACATTGTTTAAATACTGCAAATTTCGATTAAAAATGTTTCTTTTAGTGAAGGTAAAATAAGTAAATAATTAAATAAAAATATAAAATAAAATAATAAATTTAGTAGCCCATAGAAGCCCAGTAAAATATTTCTTTTTAAAAATATAAAATCTATAATGACATACAAAGTATTATCACTAAAGGTTTTATTTAAATATAATTGCACTTACAGACACTTCAGCAGGGATTAAACCTAATAACTTCATATGCTTAATAAGCCAAGATAATGAGAGCATACATTCGTGTTTGTTTAAATCATCATCTTCTAGTTCAATAGTATTTATATATGATTTATCCTTTAAAAAATTTAAAGAGTATGCGTTAAAATATAAAATAATAATAAAACAAGCATGCAAATATTACAATTTATATAAAGTGTGGAACTATGATTATTTCTAGGAGCAAATACTTTACTTTTATCATACAGATAAATATAGATTTTATTTGTTAAATTAAATTCTCAATAGAAGATCAACTGAATCGTTAATTAGAAATGTGTTGTTAAAAAGAGAAAACCTCACACATCAAAGTGAACATTAAAAATATACAATTCAAATTATTCAATTATTTTACAAAAAATCCTTTTTGGTTTGTGCAGCAAATATATTACAGCCATCAGTCACAGCCATCATCAGTGCACTTGTGATTTGTGTTTTCTTAAGCTTCCTCTTTCTCTTTTTTTTCCCTTCTTCTCTTCGATTTGCTTATGATGTGATGCCATTCAAGTGGGATTATACTATGCTCTCAGTCATTAACAGCAGAGTTAGTTGTCAGTATTTCAATGGCTTTGTGTTTTAGAGCATATTGGTGTGAATTATAGGTGCTATTTTTCAGATATTTAGAGTGCAAAGGTTAATAGGGTTAGTTAGATGTGTTCTAGAGAGGGCAGAGGATTGAAAACAACTAACTCTGCTTTTAATGACCAAGAGCATAGTATAATCCCACCCAAACGACAACAGATCGTAAGTGAACTGAAGAGAAGAAGGGAGAGTGAGGGGGGGGGGAAGAGGGAGAGACAGACAGAGAAAGAGAATGAAGCCAAAGAAAAGACAGATCACAAATGCATTGATGATGGCTGTGGCTGACAACCGAAATATATTTGCTGCACAAATCAAAAAAGGATTTTTTGTAAGGTAATTGAATATTGTTTTAATTACAAAATAATTAAAGTAGACCTTACTTTTACTTTTCGTGTACACCTGAGTACTCGCGGGAGGGCTCCCCTTCATCAGAGGCAGTCCGCCGAAAAGCTGCCTCTGACGAAATGGGGGGGGGGGGGGGTCTTCCCACAAGTACTCAGGCGTACATGAGGAATAAAAGTAAGGTTTACTTTAATTATTTTGTAATTGTATGCTTCTCGCTTCAATGATATAAATGAATTTTTTTTTATGTTAATATATCCTTCCTCTATAATGAAATATATAATGAAATATTTATATATAAATGAATTCTGATTTTTAAATTTTAATGTAAAACAATTTATGAAAAGATTGAATAAAATCAAAAACATATTTAAAAAAAAATATTGACTTTAAATTATAAAACTGTTTCAATATGGCACAGATTAAAGAAATTTATGAAGAAACTTTTCTTAATACTATTAATAAAATTACTTATGAAAAACAGTTAAATGAATCATGATAAAAAAAATATCTTCATAAACATTTTTGAAGACACTAATGACTAAGATTACAAATTTTTTAAATTGAAATCGCAAGTGTTAAATGTTTTTTAATAAGATATGTAGTTAGAGCTTACTGATTTTCTTGTCTGCATAAATTTGCTTTCTTTGTCATTAGAGTATAATTCACCTTTTTCTTTATTGAAAACCTTGAAGAAAAATTTAGAAGTATGTAATATGCATAATAAATAAGATAAAAAATTCTGTCAATTAAGAGAAAAATTACTTAATTAAAAGAAAAATGCATGATAAATGCTATTTTGGTACATACAGAAAAGAAAGAGCGAGAAAAAATTAACTGTTGATAGTCATTAACCCTTTAAGCGTGCTTGACGAGCTCACCTCGTCATCGGAATGTTACGCTATACCCGGGTTTGACGAGTCCTACTCATCAACTAATTTTAAAGTCAGAATTTCAACGTGTTTGACGGAAATATCTCGTCATATCCTTATATTCTTATAGGAAAACACTTTATGTTTTCAAAATGTGCCACTGGATGTCAATAGTAGTTCCGTAAAGTGAAATATAATTTCTTGGGAAAACTTTGGTGTGTTTGATTTTCGCATTCTGGTGAAAATGGCCAGCTGTAGCGGTGTTTCTAGGTGCTTTTGTGCGAAAAGACCGTTATTATCGAACGATTCCAGTGATTCAGAAGACGACATTTTGGATCATTCTGACTTTGAAAGTGGATCTGATTCCGATACTAGTATTTATAGTTATGTGTCACATGAGGAAATAAATAATTTGGATTCGGTGCAAGAATGGTGTAAAGTTTCAAGTGCAACCCCAGTTCCACCACGATTTCAATTTCATGGAAAACCTGGAATAAATTTTCAGATAAAATATATTGATATTTCCGTAGATTTTTTTTCAACTATTCATAACTAAGGAATTGTTGGAAACTATAGTAGAGGAAACAAATATATATGCAGAACAATTTTTGCTAAAAAACATAAGTGTACTGAAAGTTAGATCCCGAGTGCATAAGTGGAAACCGGTAACTGCATCTGAAATATGGATTTATTTAGCTCTTCTTTTACTCCAGGATATTATTTTGAAGCCCGTGACAGCCTGGTATTGGTCAAAAAAGAAAACTTTGATCACTCCTTTTTTTTGATGAAGTTATGTCAGAGCAAAGATTTTCTTTGATAAGCAAGTTTCTGCATTTTTCAAATAATGAAACTATGGATGAAGAAACTCATCTTTGCTGGAAACTTCGAAAAATATGGCCCATTTACAGTTTCCTTTTGGAAAAATTTCGAACTCTGTATACTCCTGAGCGTGGCATTGATGAAAGCTTGATGTTACATAAAGGGAGGCTTTCTTGGAAACAATACATACCCTTGAAGAGAGCTAGATTTGGATTGAAATTCTATATGCTCTATGAATCAGACACAGGTTACATATGGAATTATATTTTATATACTGGAAATGGGATGATTATAAGCCCAGACTTCAACAAGGAAAGCCTTACATCGCAAATTGTGCTAAGTTTGATCCAACCTTTGCTCAACAAAGGATACTCCCTTACAGCCGATAATTTTATATGTCACCAAATCATTGTGATAAACTTATATCATTCAAACCTGACTCGTACGGGACAGTTCGAGTGAACTGCAAAGATGTTCCAAAAGAAATGCAATCATCGAAACTTTGAAAGGGTGACATTATTACTTTTCAACGCGGAAAACTAATTGCAATGAAATGGAAAGATAAAAAAGATGTTCATTTATTGAGTACAATCCAGAATATTGAAATGAGTAAAGTTTCTTGTAATGGAAAAGAGGTTGAAAAGCCAAAGGTTGTCAATTTATCAATGGGAGGTGTGGACAGAGCGGACCAAAATGTATCCCATTATGAGACAGTACGGAAAAGAATGAAAGTATACGACAAAAAAATTTTCAGTCATATGCCTGATCAATGTATTTTCAATGCATCGATTCTACAGAGCAAGGTAACTAACACAAATATAAAACTGTTGGATTTTTGAATTGCAGTCATTGAAGAAATATTACGTAAATATCAAGTGTCTACAGCCATGACGGGAAATACGGGAAGAAAAAGTGATACAAATGATCCATTGCATCTTACAGGAAGACACTTCGCAGACTATATACCTGCGTTACCCTGCAAACGAGAACCAACAAGACTATGTGTTGTTTGCTATGTGTCTAATAAAAACGGTAAGAAGATTAGAAAGGAGACAAGGATATGGTGTCCAGACTGTGAGGCTGCTCTTTGTAACATTCCATACTTTAAAATTTATCACACCAAAAGAAAGTACTAGAAAATGTATGTATGTTTAATTATGTATTTATGTCCTTACTTAGTTATTACTTTCTTTTTTTAGATTTTATTTATTGTAGCATGCCACAGAATATATCTCCAATGCAGCGCGCCCGCTTACTCCTTCCTACTATTGCGAGAAACACTCCCCACTGCAGTGCACGCGCGGGAGCAAACGCTACACGCTTAAAGGGTTAAAAATATCGATTTTTTTTTTTTTTTTTTTTTTTTTTTTTTTATAAAAAAATATATATAAGATCTTAAGATTTAGTAATAAATGAAATACATATATCCTGTCTATTTCAGGAATTATATTTCTTTTCTTTTCAAATATTTTACTATGTTAATTATTAAAAAATATAGACTTTGAATAATCAAGTAATAATATTTTTTAGACTCATCAAAGTAGTATGTATTATAGTATATGGTAATTTAATTTAGCCTTGCTGCTTTAGCATTCTACAATGTAATGCACCTCCATTTTTCAATGAACTAAACATTCTCAATATGATAATATAACTTAGTAAAGTTTGAAATTTACTTGATAATATTCATCAATTTTATTTTAAACAACTTATTATTATTATTATTATCATTATTATTATTTACATTTAAGATTTTCAAGATTATGTCAGTTAAAAATAATAATAATAATAATAATAATAATAAATAAATTAATTAATTTTTAATAGTTTATTACTATTTTGATGACACATTTATAAAAAGATATAATCTTTCTCAAATCAATATATCTATACAAAGTATAAATTTAAATTTTTCATCTTTTATAATTTCAATATATATGTTTATATTTTATTTAAACAACTCAAAATTTTCAACAAGCATATTTTATAAATTATTTACAGTTTTGAAATGTTCTAATAATACAGCACAGTAAAACTATCTGGAGGAAAAAAAAAAGTTACATGGTAGGGAATTACTTGAAAAATATATAAATCTACAATTTATTTCTAAAAACCAAAATATATTTATTCATGTTCAGTGACAAATTGCACTTTTATTAAATTCTATTTGCTTTAAATATTTTACTACTACATTATGAAACCGACAAAAAATGAATCTTAATGTTTTAATTTCTTAAGACTATGTCTTAAAGATATACACAATAAAATTATGCATATCACCTTATCACAGTAATTAATGAAGATTTTGTGCTGTGGTGTTTTAATGTACCACTGGTACAGAAAGGTCAGAAAAGATATTTGGACCTTATAAAACTGTAAAATGTCATTTACTTTTTATCAGGGATGAGATTAGCAAAATTAGAAAAAAGCTGAAACTGTATGCAAAGGCAAGACGTTGAAATGAAATACCAGAATTTTGACGACAAAATCTATTATATTAGAGTAATAAATATTTATTTTAATTTTCAATGTATAAAAAAAAGAACAAATGCACATCAGAAACATAAAAAAAGCTGAAAAACTAAATGTACAAAAAAGATAAAATCAGCTGAAAAATCTCATCCCTGTTTTTATGTTCTATATATTTTTTTTCTAAGATTCTTGGGGGGTGTGGGTTCTTGAAGGGAGATTATAATATAGGGAATTAATTATAACACACGTGAAGGTCATGAAAAATGCCAAGCAAAAACAACAAAAATACTCTATAAAATGAATTATTTCTCGATTAAAAATAACTACATGTAGTGTCCAGTGCATTGTAGTGAGATATATATTCTTACAAATATTTTTTTTTGACATTTCTTCCATAAATTTAATTTTATACGCTTTTTGAACTACTGGTATTTTCAAGAACTGTTGGTAGATAAATTGTTAAATGATATTTACATCAAATCATCATAAAATCTTACCTGTTCTTCAGTAGAAAATACAAATTTGCTTGCATCTTCTGCTAAACTACTTAAACCCAAGCTTTCAGATCCTAATAGTTGTAGTGATGATGGAATTTCATTAGCGACATTTTCTTGTAAATCTGAATTATTTCTTATTTGATGCCTCATTGAAATAAATTTTTTTTGCCTCTGAAGAGATGATGACTAAAAGTAAAAAATAAATAAAACAATTACTGAAACCTATACGTAATGTCAGGATGCAATCTGTGGACATGCATATATTAAAAATTTATAAAATTACATATTTTCAAAAACACACTATACTGCAAAAAAGAAAAAGGCATTCATAGTAAACATACACTTACATCCAATTCCATATCAAATTTCAAACATTGATCTTTATCTATAATTCTCTCCCAGATACGTTCATTCTGGAAAAGAAAATAATTTAAATAAAAGCAACTGCTAAAACACTGAAATTATGATAAAATATGTAAAATTTTATTTTAAATATTACCGTATATTTCCGTGTATAAGCCGAGAATTTTTCGGAAGCTGAATTATGTAGGTTGGCTTATATACGGATCCACATTTCTAGCAAAAATCGCATGTTGGAAACGATGATTGAATACATATATTTTAAGCTTAAAAACTATATATAAAGTAAAATAGTGATATTAAACCTTATTTTTATATAATTATCACACATAAACTCTTAAATTAGCAATTTTAAATTTATTTCTAGAGCAGCTCAATGTAGTCATGTGTGTTTATATCTTTTATTTTTTTTCACGATGAAGCACTTTACGTCAAAGGTCACATTTACGGCCATTTTTGTTTCTCTATTCTGGTGATAGATGGCAGCACCAAACAATTTTTTCTACCACCATGAATGACTTCAATTCTATTTTTTTTTGTTGTTGTTGTTTAAGCTCATTTTAATACAGGATTTTTGTGAAATTTTCTAGTTCTTTATTTTATTTTATGTTTCAGCATATAATATTTCTAGCAATAGTAAAAAGAAACATTCCCAAATCGAAATGCATATAAGCTAATTGCGATATTTAATATATAATTTCTGTTTTGCTTTTCTGCCGACAGATGGCTGTACCAATCAATTTTTACTTGAGCAATTCAGGAAAATGTAAATAAGGAAGGAGAGTGATTTTAAAAATTAATCGGAAATTATTGAAAACGACAAAATTTCTACTGAAAATTTAATTGCTGCATTAGATAATAAAGTAAAAAGTTTGAAACAAAGAAACTTTATCACTGAACATGAGTTAATGTCATTGCAATTGCACAGAAACCTAAATTAAAACAAAAAACATTACTAGAAATGTTTAAAGATTTTTATAACAAAAATATGAATTTATATTGTTTTTTAATAACTTAATACATTTTAAAAGCAAATTATTTGTGGAAATAGACTGTATGATATTATTAAACTAAATATAACAATATTTTACTCAAACTTAACTTAAAATATACTCTGTGAGGTAAGTAATAAGCAGTGGCGCCAAGTTATATGGGCCCGTGGGGCACGAGCCCACCCAATAATTTGCTCTTGCAGGCCACCCAATTTTCATTATTCTGATTTATTATTTATTTATATTTTTGAAACTTATAAAAAAACACTTTCTTTGAAAAAATTTAGGAAAACGAGCCTCAGGCAGACTCAGTTAAATGTATATCAAATTAAAACTTCATATTTTACAAATGAATTCTGATTAGTGTAAATTCTTATAATATGAATTAGGTTTCGAAAGAAGAAATTTTTGGTGATAGCAACAGAGAACAGACGTTTCCCGGAAAATGTACTACACATCCTCCTTCACCCTGCAGTGGAACTTGACCAGACAGAGGTCTATTCTTAATTCCATCATAACTTTAAATAATATTGAATTAAAGTATCCTTATCTACCTTCATCTCTCTCCAAAGAAAAATAAATCTGGAGTGACTTTACTCGACTTTCCAAACATAATTAACGATTGTGTAGATAAAATAAAGTAACAGGAATCGTTAAATAAACAAAAGAGAAGATTATAATAGAGTGTTTTAGTATTTTTTCTACATAGCATATTGTTTGTTTTAACACTGTTGTACTTTTAAAAAAATTGAGCTCATAGATTATAATGATAAAGAATATTTCGTTCTGTCCCTGTAAAAATCTATAAATCCTAGATCCAATGAAATTTATACATTTCATACGACAGTGACCTGTAACATGCATATAAACTTTCAGCTGAATCGGATAAAACACTATCTTCTAAGATGCTATCGCATTTAAAAAATTTTGAGCCCATAAGCCTAATGATAGAGAAAATTTCGTTGTGTACCTGTAAAAAACTACAAGTGCTATATTCCCTAAAATTCATACAGTTTGTGAGACGGGGATCTATAACATGTAAGGTAAATTTCCTGTTCATTTGAATATGACGTTTAGACACTGTCGCATTTTAAATAATTTAAATCCATAGGCCAAAAGAATTTTTCCTTGTGTTTCTGTACAAATTTATAAGTAGTAGAGAGTCCCCAAAATTTATACAGTTTGTTCGATGGTGACCTATAACACCTACATAAATTTTAAACTCAATTGGATAAGGCATTTAAATGATATCACACTATAATTTCAGCCTTTAGATCATAATGATAAAGAATTTTTTTGTGTGTGCCTAAAAAAATCTATAAGCGCTAGATTCACCAAAATCTATATACAGTTCGTGTGAAAGTGACCGATAACATTTCTATAATTTTTTGTTTATTTGAATGAGGTGTTTAGATATTATTGCATTTTAAATAATTTGAGCCCATAGACTATAATGATAAAGAATTTTTTGTTGTGTCCCTATAAAAATACTATAAGTTCACCAACATCAATAGGTTCATGCTACGGTGATCTACAAACCTAAAACATATATACCAACTTCCAGCTCATTGAAACAAAGCGTTTAGACGCTATCGTGTTCACTCACACAGATACACGTACATACACATTCATACATCATCGTAAAAATAGCAAAAAATGAACTCAGGAGACCTCAAAATGTATAGCTATACTAAAATCTCAAATTCAAATTTTTGTCATGATTACAATACTTTCCTTGCATAGCATGTTCGGAAAGTAAAAATCTCTATAGCATTGTTAATTTTACCCAAAAATATTTGAGCCCACCCAATCTTTTTCAAAAGCTGGCGCCACTGGTAATAAGACATTTTATTTGTTTAAGCATGGTGATTTCTTTGCTGATTTTAGTTCAAAATATGCCCGTGCTCCGTGTAACAAAACAAAAATACTTTTTATTTACATTTAGATTATCATGAAAGTTTTACAGATTGGCAATATTTTCGCCGTTTTGGCGATATAATACTCAAACTTTAAAAGAATATTTTTTCAATTTGGCTTATACATGGGTTTTCAATTTAGGGCAAATTTCTGCAGGGAAAAACATATACTCGGCTTATATACGGATCGGCTTATATTCGGAAATATACGATAATTATCCACAAACTTAAAAATTATATATATATAGGCAAGTCACAAGTCTTGCCGCCTGCCTCCTTCTTCCTATCTTGTGTTTCTTGGGTTGTTTTTTCCTTAATTTTGATAAGTTTATGGTTTTAAGTTAAGATTTGTTGTTTTACTTTATTGATTCGTTTGTTTTGCAGGCTGTTAATTAATAGATCTGGTTTCTTTACATTAGTGTATTTCATCCACTGACGATTTTTTTTTTTTTTTTTTTTATCTTATTGGTCATTGGTGTTTCAGTGATCTTGTATCTGTTGCTTATCTTCTACTATGCTTAATAGATCATCTTTATTATATATATATATATATATATATATATATATATATACATATATGACAAGATATTAAAAATAACTATAATATTTTAAATGTTTAAATTAATTTTAATATAATTCAGTAAAATTGGAACAATTCAAAATAGAAATTAAATGTCTATAAATGAATTTAAATCCAAATTATTCTTTAATATAAGCTAGTTTTTTAAAACTGAAATCCTAAAGAGAACTCCAAACCAAAACTGAAAGAATTCATATCTGAACTAATTTAGCCATTCCTAGAAGAGAAATTTCCAGATCATCTGGAATATATCCATTATGTCACACACAGAAAGCATAGAAGTTTTATAAAAATCACATAAACTTGAAACAGAAAATTAACATATTTTAATACAGTTTTAAAGAACTTTGTTAATAGGCATGTTGTTACCATCAATTTATTTGTAGAAAATTCAATAATCATAATATAGTAATTGCACTAAAACTGTATAAAACAATAAGCAAAGTCTAATGAGTAGTATCTATTTAAAGCATACATTCTAAATTTGCAAGCCCAGCCAAGTAGAAGTAAGTCTAGAATTAAAAATGTCTCTGAACAATCTTATATATCACAGTAATACAAGAGACTTTCAGAAATCCATATTTTTGAATATCTGCAATATCCAGAATTTCACTTATTGCAATCAATGTAAACAATGAAACTTATAACTAATTACTTCATTTACTTTTCTTAATAATATTGTTCAGAATTCTAATAACTCTGAATTTTGACAATAGATGGCAGCACTATGCAATTTTATGACTCTTTAGAATATAAAACTTTGATTTAAATTCATTCTTTTTATTGATATTTTAATGTGTTTTAAACGCTAAATTAATTCTTTTTTCTTTTATTATTATTTATTTTATTTATGTTTTCAATTAATTGTTAGTTATACTTTAAATAATTTCTTTTCAATTTGCTGTGAAGCAGTTATGTTTCTGCAGACCTATTCTAGTTTGTTCTTTTTGTTGTGAATTTTTGGTTGCGTTTTCTTGCGGTAAGCTAGAAGAATTCATTCTAACGTATGAGCTGAAATAAAGTCAATAATTCATGTTTGTATTCAACTCGGTTTATTTATTCAAGCTTTTATTCATTGTTTCTTAAATATGATGTTATTAATTCAATTGAAAGGAAGGTGAGTCCTTCAAATTCATTTTAAACTGATTTATGATTTAATATAATTTAAACCAGCGATTTTTAAAACCATACAGTCCACAATTCTATTCAAAATCCCTCCATATTTTTGGCCGTCTAGAGCCGGAGATATATTAAATTATGAAATCTTTTAGTAAAAATTAATATTTTTCAAATTTGAGAAAAAAAAAAAAAAAAAAAAAAGTGTTCTAATGGCTTCGAAAATTGAAAAACTAAAAGCAAAAAGAACTATTATTCGGTCGTCAGTGACTAAATTTGAAAACAAAGCGACAAAAGCTTTGGAAGCGGATCCTTTAGACATTCAAGAAATAAAAATTTTGAAAGGTCATTTGCATGAAAGGCAAACTCGATTAGAACAAATTAACAATGAAGTTGAGGAAGTTATTTCTGATTTAGATGATTTAAAAAAGGAAATTGAAGATAATGAAAAATGGACAGAGAAACTTACTCGTATAAAATATCAGATAGAGTCAAGATTAGAACTTTCTTGTTTTCAGAACACTAAAGTTGTAACACAGGTTAATGAAAATTCTTGTTCTGTTTCGAAGCAATCTATCAACCTTCCAAAATTCGAATTGCCTGTTTTCTCTGGTAATTTGGAAGACTGGTTAAGCTTTAAGCAAATATTCGTAACCACTATTCATGAGAACACTCAGCTTTCCGATTTGCAAAAATTACAATATTTAAAAGCGTCTGTTATTGGATCTGCCAATAAGTTAATAAAAGGCTTTCCAATAACTGAAGCAAGTTATAAGGAAGCTTGGGCAACACTAATTTCTAGATTCGATAATAAAAAAAATCTAGCTTATGCCCAGTTAAACAAATTCTTTAATTCGAAATCTTTGAAACCAAATTGTCGGAAATCTATGCTAGATTTATTAGATAGCTGTAATGAAGCAATACGTAACTTGAAATGTTTAGGATTTGAATTTAATTTATTTGTGGATTTAATTCTTGTTTATAATTTGCAAACAAAATTGGATGATAATTTAAAGAAGCAATGGGAATTATCTTTAGATAGTGATTCTTTTCCCACCTATGATGAATTTATTTTGTTTCTTGAAAAACAAGCGAGAAGCTTGCAAGATATTGTTGATAGTACTTATTCTAAATCTGAAAGTAAACAAAAAGTAGTATTTAAAAAATCTGTGTCTAATGCTGTAATATCTAATTCAGATATAAAATCCAATAATTCTATCTGTTCAGAATGCTCGGAATCTCATGCACTTTTCAAGTGCCCACACTTTCTTAAAAAATCTGTTGAAGATAGATGGAATATTGTGAAGGGTAAAAAACTATGCATAAATTGTTTACGTGGTAATCATTTCGTTAATAAATGTTTGATTTCGACAAAATGTCGACAGTGTAATGCTAAGCACCATACACTTCTCCATTTCGAGAAAAATAAAGTTAATTCTCCACATGTTATTGAAAATACTAATCTCAACATTGAAAGTCCATCCTTTGTCAACTCTAGTTGTTTAACCAGTACCCAAGAGAGTTGTCAAACTTTGTTATCGACAGCTATGGTTCTTGTAAAATCAAATACTGGAAGGTTTGTGCCATGTAGAGTCATGGTGGATTCAGGAAGTCAAAAATCATTAATTTCCAGCTCTTGTGCTAAAAAATTAGGTTTACCTATGAAAACCACAAATCATAGAATCTCGGGTGTAAATAATATTGTTGCAGAAACTGCTCATTTTGAAGTTAATATTATTTTAAAGTCTTATTATAGTAATGAAATCTTTGATGTGAATGCTTTAATAGTAAATAATGTTACGGTAAATCTTCCTAATTTTGTTGTCCGAAAATCTTCATGGCCTCATTTGGAAGGTTTATCTTTAGCAGATCCTAAATTTTATGTTTCGAGTCAAGTTGAAATTTTGCTTGGTGCAGATTTATTTCCCTTAATAATTTTAGGGCAATCTATTCTGGGTCCTAAAGGTACTCCATGTGCTTTAAATTCCAAATTGGGATGGTTACTCTCGGGTGTCATACATGCAAACAATTTTCAGCATTCTAAAACTGTCCTTAGTTGCCATGCTACAGTTCAGTTAACTTATGATCTTCAGAAATTTTGGGAAATTGAGTCCCTTCCTGATGCAACACCAATTCACAGTTCTGAAGAAAAATACACTAAAACTGTTAGACGAATTCAGTCTGGAAGGTACATGGTGGATCTTCCCTTTAAAGAAGCTCCAAATTTAGGTGACTCACAATCAAATGCTTTAAAACGGTTTTATTTGTTAGAATCCAAACTTAATAAAAATCATGAGCTTAAGGAGCAATACCATGCCTTTATGCAAGAATATATTGACTTACATCATATGGAACCAGTCCCAAATTCTGAAATTGATTCTAAAGATTATTTTTACATGCCTCATCATGGGGTTTTGAAAGAAGATAGTACAACTACTAAATTGAGGGTGGTATTTGATGCCTCGGCTAAAGGAACATCAGGCCACTCTTTAAACGACTTTCTTGAAATAGGTCCAAAGTTGCAACCAGATTTGTTTAAACTTCTTCTTAAGTTTAGAACATATTCCATAGCCTTAACCGGAGACATCGCCAAAATGTACAGACAGATATTGGTAAACCCCAAACATGTTGACTTTCAGCGAATCTTTTGGCGATTCCAGCCACATGAATCTATTGCGAGTTTCAGATTATTGACTGTAACATATGGCACAGCCTGTGCCCCATTCCTGGCTATAAGGACATTGCACGAACTAGCCAAAGATTATAGTTCAGAATTTCCTATTGCTGCGCAGTCAATTTTCGAGAACTTTTATGTGGATGATTATCTTGGTGGGTCGCATTCAATTGATGTAGCAAAACAATTGGTCAAAGACCTAAATCACGTTTTAAATCAAGGAGGCTTTACACTTAGAAAATGGGCTTCCAATGTACCCGCAGTCATTGAAAATCTACCAGAAGATCTTAAATCCACTAGGCAAAATGTAAAACTTTCCGAAGATTCCTCCCAAAAAATCTTAGGCCTAGTTTGGAATTCGGCAGAAGACTTATTGAAAATTCATTTGAATGGCGTCAAATCGGTGCATACCAAGCGAGAATTGCTATCGATGATAGCTCAAATCTTTGATCCTTTTGGGATTCTAGCTCCAACCACGATCATGTTAAAAATCATGATGCAAGAGCTTTGGAAAGATAAGTGTGCTTGGGATGATCAAATCCCAGATTCCATTTTGAAAACTTGGCAAGAATTTAACTCTCAAACTGAACTCTTAAAGTCCATTGGCATACCAAGATATCTGAACTGTGAAACATCTCCAGAGAACCACATAGAGATCCATGGTTTTTGTGATGGATCTGGCAAGGCCTACGCTGCAGTGGTATACCTTCGGACACTATCTTCTCTAGGTGAGATTTCAGTTAACTTTGTCGCTGCAAAAACCAGAGTTAATCCTTTAAAACATGTCACGCTTCCGAGAATTGAGTTATGTGCTGCATTCTTGCTTGCACAATTAAGTTCCACAATATTAGAATCTTTAACCTTTAATGTAAATAAAATTTATTTGTGGTCCGATTCACAAATTGCTTTAAATTGGATTGAATCTCCTCCAACCAAAGGAAATCAGTTCGTAACAAATCGAGCAAACAAAATCAAATCACTTGTCCCACAAGCAGTGTGGACTTATGTTGAGAGTTCGTCAAATCCGGCAGACTGTGCCTCAAGAGGCATTCTACCGAAGAGTCTTTTGCATCACAAATTGTGGTGGCTTGGGCCTGAATGGCTTAGTGCTAGTGTCAAGTTACCATTATTCCTAGTCAAATCTTCAAATGTTAAGTCAAAAAATTCTGAAGAAAATTTAAGTCATGTTGCAACATCTAGTCATAAAACCTTTCCTGATTTTCTACTCAAATTCTCTTCTTTTTCAAAACTTTGCAGAATCCTTGCATTGTGTTTGAGATTCATTTATAACATTCGTAGTTGTAATCGTAATTCTAGACGTATTGGACTTGTCAGTACGCCTGAAGTTTCAAGTGCTATTACACATATTCTTAAATTGATTCAGGAACAAGAGTTTTCGGTAGAACTGAATTTGCTCAGGAAAAATCAACCTTTACCAACCAACAACAAATATTTATCCTTAAATATATTTCTAGATGATCAAGGTTTAATCAGAGTTGGCGGACGGTTGTCCAGACATCAGTCACTTAATCAAGATCAGAAATATCCAGTGCTTTTATCGAGAAATCATTTCATTACAAAATTAATTGTTGAGCAATATCATAAAAAACATTTTCATGCTGGTGCACAATTGATTCTTTCCCTAATTAGACAAAAGTATTGGATACTAAATGGTCGCTCTTACATTCGTCGAATTCTCAATGAATGTATTTTGTGCAAACGTTTGAAGAAACAAACTTGCCAACAAATTATGGGTGAGTTGCCAGTCGAACGTATAACTCCAACTCGACCTTTTTCAAAGGTGGGACTAGATTTTGCTGGCCCACTCATCACTAAACCAAATGTGCCTCGATCTAAAGTTAAATTGAAGTCATATATTTGTGTTTTTGTCTGCATGTGCACAAAAGCGGTGCACCTAGAGGCTGTTTCAGATTTATCCTCATCAGCTTTCTTAGCATCCCTAAAACGATTTGTTTCTAGAAGAGGACTGCCATCAGACATATTCAGTGACAACGGAAAAAATTTCAGAGGAGTTGCTAACTATCTTAAGCAACTAATTCGAATCATTAGTTCTGAAAATGTTCAAAATTTTGCTACCAGCAACTTCATCAATTGGCATTTTATCCCACCATATTCCCGCCATTTCGGTGGACTGTGGGAAGCTGCTGTTAAATTGACGAAAAGTCATCTAATTAAAGCTTGTAAGGCTACCATTCTAAATTTTAAAGAGCTTACTACTCTTTTATGTCAAATAGAAGCCTGCTTAAATTCCAGACCATTAACGCCACTTTCTTCAGATCCATCCGATTTTAGAGCCCTCACTCCCGGACATTTCCTGATAGGAGTTCCACTCCTTGAGATTCCTGAAAGTGGAAATTCACCAAATCTCACTTTATCTTCTCGTTGGACTCTAATCCAGCGAATGAAGCAAGACTTCTGGAAGCGATGGTCTAGAGACTATCTACATCACCTGCAAAATCGACCTAAATGGTTCACTCCACGAACTGATCTTCAAGTTGGGGACTTGGTTGCTATTCATGATTCACAATCTATTCCTCTTCAGTGGAAGCTGGGTAGAATTATTCGTACCTATCCAGGACCTGATAATAGAGTTCGTGTAGTCAGCATTTGGACTCAGAGTGGTGAAATTCAACGCCCTATTGCTAAAGTGACACTCCTTCTCCCGGTGGGGGAGAATGTTCAGAATTCTAATAACTCTGAATTTTGACAATAGATGGCAGCACTATGCAATTTTATGACTCTTTAGAATATAAAACTTTGATTTAAATTCATTCTTTTTATTGATATTTTAATGTGTTTTAAACGCTAAATTAATTCTTTTTTCTTTTATTATTATTTATTTTATTTATGTTTTCAATTAATTGTTAGTTATACTTTAAATAATTTCTTTTCAATTTGCTGTGAAGCAGTTATGTTTCTGCAGACCTATTCTAGTTGTTCTTTTTGTTGTGAATTTTTGGTTGCGTTTTCTTGCGGTAAGCTAGAAGAATTCATTCTAACGTATGAGCTGAAATAAAGTCAATAATTCATGTTTGTATTCAACTCGGTTTATTTATTCAAGCTTTTATTCATTGTTTCTTAAATATGATGTTATTAATTCAATTGAAAGGAAGGTGAGTCCTTCAAATTCATTTTAAACTGATTTATGATTTAATATAATTTAAACCAGCGATTTTTAAAACCATACAGTCCACAATTCTATTCAAAATCCCTCCAAATATTTACATGCTTTCTATGCTTATTGATTTATAATCACTATCATCTTTAATGTAATATAATAATCACTGTTGTTTGAGAAATGCTAGAGGAAAAATAATAATAATAATTTTATAAAATTTTAAAATTTACACTCACCCAAGCTGTGCAGATTTCTGAGAGCCTATTGTACTACTGCAAAGCCAATTGAGCATTATCATTTGAATACTTACATAAAAGAAATTTTATCACTTTATCAGAAATAATGTGAAATATACTTAATACCACACAAACTATTAAAATCCAATTGTATGTATGTCTGATTATCTCCTTATGAACTGCTGAACACAGAAAGGTGGGGAAAATATTAAAAGATGGAAAATAACCCAAGGATTCTGAGTTGATCATTTAAATTAAATTATTCAAATTAGTTAACAAGATATTAATTAAAAAACCAAAATGAGTACTAGATAAGCAGTACAAGATACTGTTAAAAAAAAAGTGTACCCACAGAAGTACAAACTGCCTGAAGCAGGTGGGCTGAAAATACAACCAGAAGAAGCAAGATCACTTACAGAAACCTTAAAATTATATGCACTCAGCCAAAAAGAGATTTTGAGTTGAATTTTTAAAAGTCTCTTTTTATTAAAGTGATATAAAAAAATATGTGATATAAAAGAATTCCTTTTTTTTAATTATTTATTTAAATCTTTGCCAGTCCAATTTAATTTCACTCCTCTGGTCAGTATTGTCAAATTTAAAGACTATTTCATTCAATATTTATCACTAAATTTTAACTGTAACTGTTGCTTAATCACCTTGAAAGTTTTTCACCCATTATGTATATCAAATATCATTCCTGAAAATTACTGGTGACAGTTGAATAAAAAAGTCCCTAAATTTGGCAACACTGTTTAGAGTGCTTCAGAGCATTTGAGCCACAAAGGGCAAAACCAGCTAATTTTCCGTAATTGGTGCATATAAATGTTATATGCACCAATATAAATTAGAAAGAGGCTCAGCAGCAGAAACAGTGGAGCACGACAGTAAGTACTGCAGACTGTTTTAACAATTAAAAATAAAACATATTAACAGAGTTTGTATTATGTCTAGATCATTGTTATAAGAAAACACCACACAGCTGGTGTTTAAAAGTAATAAGTATAAAACTTTGAATAAACACCATAAAAAGCAAGAACTCACAACAATTGTTTCGGGTCAAAAGAAAACACAACCCTTCAACAAGCAAACAAAGTAGGTATGAGTGTTACAATGCAAACTAGGTGTGTTACCCCTTTGTTTGCATTGCAGCACTTGTGCCTATTTTGTTCACCTGTCGAAGGGTCATGTTTTTTGCCCCCCCCGAAACAATTGTTGTGAGTTCTTGCTTTTTATGGTGTTTATTTAAACTTTTATACTTATTTCTAGATCACTGTATTTGTTTTATTTTCTTAATTTATTTTCTTTGTACATGCAAATTTTACATATTACAAATTGCTAATACTTCTTGTGATAGCAAACTTGACTCAGTATTCCTAGATAGCAGATAAATTTTGTTTTACTGCAGATAATAAATTTTGTTTTACTGCAGATAGATGCAGAAAATTCTGGTGCACACAAGGGAAACATGCTAAAATAAAAGTCAATTACATATGTTTAATTCATTATGTCTGAAGAAACATCACATCACTCAAGAATTTTTTTTAATACACTGGCTAAATGTATCTGAAAAGCCCTTTTAAGTAATATAAATCAACAATGAAAAATATGACTATGCAGCAACTTTTTCTAAAAGGAACATGGTGTTGCAAATCTTAATCTACATAATTCTGTTGCTTTCCATATATATTCATGAATATTATAATATAGCTAGACAGAAGGGTGATAAAAACAAATGAACTGAATTTATAAATAATTTTTCATTGTACAGTTCAAAGATCAATATCTACTCCACATGTATCTAAAAAGAATTACGATTGAATCAAACGATTATTACAATAATTTTTTAACGTTGTAAACTAAAGGATGTTAGAATTAATTACATACACTTAAACATTGAACCCAAATATGGAGTTAAAATACTATAAGAATGTAAAAATATTTCAAAATCATAAAATATGTTTTTATAAGTGTTTTAATTCATTTGAAAACTTATGCCAATGTAAATAAAGATAAAGTACACTGAAAAAGAAATGAATAATTACAACAGGTTAATTACTTTCACTGGATGCTCTTTGAATAGGATTCCATTGTAGAACCTGAGATCATTTTGAGTGCATGTTACTACAGCAATGAGAGTATTGTAACTAAAACAATTAAGTTTTCTGTACAAATCTTTATAGAGAGGCTCATTTTCAAAACTAGTTCTTTTAAATTCTATACATGATCTAAAAATAATAATAATATTTATTATTATTACAATACAAGGTGTTACAACAAAGGAAATTAATTACTTTCACTGGAAACTCTTCGAATAGAATTCCATTGTAGAAGTCAAGATTATTTTGAATGCATGTTACTACAGCAATGAGAGTATTGTAACTAAAACAATTAAGTTTTCTGTACAAATCTTTATAGAGAGGCTCATTTTCAAAACTAGTTCTTTTAAATTCTATACATGATCTAAAAATAATAATAATATTTATTATTATTACAATACAAGGTGTTACAACAAAGGAAATTAATTACTTTCACTGGAAACTCTTCGAATAGAATTCCATTGTAGAAGTCAAGATTATTTTGAATGCATGTTACTACAGCAATGAGAGTATTGTAACTAAAACAATTAAGTTTTCAGTACAAATCTTTATAGAGAGGCTCATTTTCAAAACTAGTTCTTTTAAATTCTATACATGATCTAGAAATAATAATAATATTTATTATTATTACAATACAAGGTGTTACAACAAAGGAAATTAATTACTTTCACTGGAAACTCTTCGAATAGAATTCCATTGTAGAAGTCAAGATTATTTTGAATGCATGTTACTACAGCAATGAGAGTATTGTAACTAAAACAATTAAGTTTTCTGTACAAATATTTATAGAGAGGCTCATTTTCAAAACTAGTTCTTTTAAATTCTATACATGATCTAAAAATAATAATAATATTTATTATTATTACAATACAAGGTGTTACAACAAAGGAAATTAATTACTTTCACTGGAAACTCTTCGAATAGAATTCCATTGTAGAAGTCAAGATTATTTTGAATGCATGTTACTACAGCAATGAGAGTATTGTAACTAAAACAATTAAGTTTTCAGTACAAATCTTTATAGAGAGGCTCATTTTCAAAACTAGTTCTTTTAAATTCTATACATGATCTAGAAATAATAATAATATTTATTATTATTACAATACAAGGTGTTACAACAAAGGAAATTAATTACTTTCACTGGAAACTCTTCGAATAGAATTCCATTGTAGAAGTCAAGATTATTTTGAATGCATGTTACTACAGCAATGAGAGTATTGTAACTAAAACAATTAAGTTTTCTGTACAAATATTTATAGAGAGGCTCATTTTCAAAACTAGTTCTTTTAAATTCTATACATGATCTAAAAATAATAATAATATTTATTATTATTACAATACAAGGTGTTACAACAAAGGAAATTAATTACTTTCACTGGAAACTCTTCGAATAGAATTCCATCGTAGAAGTCAAGATTATTTTGAGTGCATGTTATTACAGCAATGAGAGCATTGTAAATTGTAACTAGAACAATTAAGCTTTCTGTACAACTCTTTAGAGGTAGGTTCCTTTTCAAAACTAGTTCTTTTACATTTAATACATAATCTATAATAATTAATAGTACAAAGTGATTTTTCTTCTGTATACAAAATATAAAGTATTAGATTCAAGAAAATTTTCCATCTGTGGTTTTTTATGATGGTGTGGTGTGGTGTCGGGGTTATAACCAATTTTGATAGCCTGAGGGTCCTAGGACTTGATAGTATGCTCTCCATGGGAGTCTTTCTAAGGGGTCCAAGTCCATATTTACACAATGTTTTTGAGACGCAATTACACATTTTGGGACATTCTGAACTTGATTTGACTATTTTGAGAAAAATGTCTGTGTGTTGCCAAAATTTTACAAATACTGTATCTCCCTAATCCACTGAACCAAATAAATATAACCATTGGAATCAATAGTTCAATAGGTGGTGCTGACATCCAATTTCTTTTATAATTTTTAATGTGGCAGTATAAAACATAATTTTGTATGAATGTATTTTGACTTTTCAATGTGAAATTATATACAAATTTATAATAGTAATAGTCAATCTGGCAAAAAAAGAAAAAAAAAAATTGTATATAGGGACATCACATAAAAAATTTGTTTTTGTCATATGTCATGTGCAGGGCAAAAAAATTGATATTTTTTCAACATTTAGTGTTATGTCTTATCTTCAAAATGAAAATCATCTAAATTCATCATAGAATAAAATTTTTATAAATAAAAAGTTTAATACAGAATTTCCCTTGGATTTTAAAGAACAGGCAGTGTTAGTAAAAAAAAAAAAGGGGGGGGGCACTTTTTAAGATTTTAAGGACAGTTTCGGATTCTTCAAGGCGCGTTTATTTAACATTTAAAATCCACGCTCATTTAAAAATTCTGTTATAAGTATGCATATAATGAATACTTTTTTAATTTTAACTTTCTTTACTTTTGCTTGTTACTAACAAACAGATAAATTCAGTTCAGATAAACTGGAATGAAAGGCTGATCTAAATCAGCCTTTTACTCCAGTTTATCTGAAATGAATTTTACAAAAACTGATAAATGTTTATAATCATACATCATTTATCTTCAGTATATGAATATACTGAAGTCTGTAGGTTATTTTTTCCTAAATTTGTTCTCCAATACAAGAGGCAATAAGAGTGCAATTTTTTCTTTAGATTTTAACTTTCTTCACTTTTGCTTGTTACTAACAATCAGATAAATTCATTTCAGATAAAATGGAGTGGTCTGAAATGGATTTTCCAGGTTGCTGAATAAAAAATTTCTAATAACAGATAAATGTTGATGATCGTCCACTTATTATGTATTATTTATCTTCAGTATATCAATATACTTAAGTTTGTACGTTATTTTCTCCTAAATTTGTGCTGCAATACAGGAGGCAATAAGAGTGCAATTTATTTTAGATAAGGGGCAAGAAGGGTGCTATTTCTTCAACCAAAAGACAGGCAGGGTGCAGCACCCACTTAAAAGTGTCTGGGGGAAATTCTGTTGAAAAAATTAAGGATAATTGAGTTAGTTGGAAATTAAAAAAAAAAAAAAAAAAAATGTGTGAAATTAAGGTTTTATTATTATTATTATCAAATTATTTGTTATTTAAATTTATTATGATCTTTTTAATTCTTATTTTAGGGTAGTCTTAATTTAACTAAATGTTTTGGGTATAATTTGACAGTTTATTGCATGGGCTACAAAACCCCCACCAAATTACCACCACCACATATTTTTTCATTATTATAATTGGTGACAGTGTTAATTTAATCACATTATTGATTTTAAAAAAATAATATCAAATACTTACTTTGTTACTTCAGTAGTAAGTTCATTTCCATTCTCTGGTTTTTTGCCCAAATATGTTTCAACAATTTGCGATTCTTTAGTATGAAGCAAATCTTTGGACAGGTGTCTGTATAATAATTCAATAAGTTTAAATCCATAAATTCTTTTAACAAGTTTGATATCTTCTCCAGTAGTCTGCTAGCAAAGAAAGTAAAATTTTATAAAGGAAGTTGAAAGATTTAAAATCCATACACATTGAATATTATTATACATTATTTTGAAATTTATGTATTAATTCACTTTAGATTTCTAATAATAATAAAATATAAAGAAAGAAAAATCAACAAAGAATGATTCTAAAAAATTTCTAAATTTAAAAAATTTTAAATTACGCAATAAAATGTTTTATATTTGTCAAATACTTATATTTTGTAACTTCAAATAAATAAATAAATAATAAATAAGTAATAAATAAATAAAACTAACAAATTCCTCCTTACCATGAAAAAAAACTAGTTTGTTGTGAACACCACAAAACTTTTTTCTGTATTTTTCCTATACAAATTCATGCAGTACCAATTACTTATTAAAGTTATTCTCTATGATAAATACAAATTATTTTCATCTCAAAGTAGAATAAAACTAAATACTAAAAGAAAGTCACTATTTCACCCCCACATAATGCATGACATCTCATCTTAGAAAATGCTTTTCAAAGTCATTTTTTTTTTTTTTTCAATGAAGAACATTGATAAATTTGTTATCAATTATCGCAGATCTATGATTGAACCATTTGTTTTAAAGATACTGAGAAATTCTTTTGAAAAACAGTCAAACTGAAAATTTACAACCCCAGAGGAAAAAGATACTTCTTACACGTACAAACATTTTTTTCTAGTTGACCATTACTATTATAAATAATACCTTTTAATAAAAATAATTCATATTACATTATTTGTACAAGATTTAGTCCTGCACTGCCATACTGAAAATATGAAGAAGAAGGGGTGACAGTGCTGTGATGATTAGAAGAATGTAGATCATGAAGAGGCGATCCTTTTCCAAGAAAACTATTTATTTTCTCATTTACATACACAACACATCACAAATAATATAAAAAAGAACGTAAATAAACTATGTAAACATTATTATTTTTAAATGGACATAATTTTCCAATCCACCAAACAAAAATATAAGCGGTCCTCAAACCAGGCGTTTTTACACCTTCATTGCATCCTCCACTCTCTAAAAAACTAAGTCAAAAGTCTCTTCAAATCGAAAGTCTTTTTCGTCTGCACTGGACAGACAGCGCCCTCTAGTCGGTCTAAAAGTTATTACAGACCTCCTCCCTTCAGGGGAGAAACTTTTCACTATTGTAGAGGGGAAAGTTTGGTTAAATAATACTTGATTAGGAAAAGTCTATATTCAAATAAAATAAAGTCACAATGTTCAACATATTGGTCCATTTTCTAGATATCGTAATCAATTTAAAACAAGTGATTAAAAAGCAAATACGAGCAAGCACCAATTCTATGCAGAAACAGTACCTGGTTATATTTAAATGCACCAGACTTATCCCTATTTTAAATTAAACACATTATTTAACTTATTTTAAATATGCAAATAACATATACCAAATAGAAATTTAAATATTATTACACACAATATACCTGTGACACTAAATAGATATGCAAAGTAAAATATAGATAGTGAAAACAAATATATACCACATATATATATATAGCAATAATTAAACAAATACGATATATAGCAATAATTAAACAAATACAATATATAGCAATAATTAAACAATTACATAAACTGTTTTTTTTTTTTTTTTTAACTAAGGGATAAGACTTAATCTATCAGCATTCTGAGATTGTAATTCTATACACTCAACAACCTCATAATTAAATAAAACTGCATAGAGTTCCCAAAGTAAAAGTCCGGGATTTGGTCTTTTTTTTTTTTTTTCTTTTTCTCGGGAACATGAATAGTTCCATACAATTAGGACCAAATAAAATAGGATTTTGAAATAAATTCTCCTTTAGTTCTTCAAATGCCCTTTGGCAAGAGCTATTCCAGTCAGTGGATTTTAGAGTCCAATCCTTTAGTAAGTCTGACAAAGTTGCATTTTCAGAAAATTCAGGAATGCACTTTCGATAGTATTCAGCTAATTTCAAAAAGGCTGTCACGTGAGTCTTGGTAGTATGAGACGAAGAATCTTTCTTGTCTCGAACCTTCATTTCACTTGGAGTTCTCAACCTCTGGCCTACTAAATGTCTGGAATTTTTCACATGAGCTCGAGTAGGTTGACAGTTAGAAGGTTTAATGTGCAACTTAGTAACACTCATCTTGAAGGAAATGTCTCTTACATGTATTTTTCTTGCTTTAGAAAAATTGACGACTTTCTCACTATATGGCACTGGACACTTTTCACTATGTTTCAATGAATTTGCCATTAGTTCACTAGAATCTTTTGGTACATTGTTCTTGGGCTTGAATGTACTCAATGTAGTTGCAGAAAGCTTTTCTTTCAAATAATTTTGTTCCTTCAATTGTTTCTCATAAGTTAAGCATTTTTCAGATAATTGCATAAGATCTAATTTATTTTTTTGCAATTCAGCTGTCAACTTATAAAATTTAGCATTAGAAATTTTTTCTTTCTCTTCAAGAATACTAAACAGGTAATCTAATTTGGAATTAATTATAGTAATTTCATTTCTTTCTTCAACAAGTTTTTCATTTTTAAGACAAATTTCTTTTTCTTTACTTTTCATTCTTAAGAGTTCTTCTTTCATTATGTTAATTTCATTAGACAGCTTAAGATTTTCAATTTTAGTATTTTCCAGTTCTTGTTTGTAATTATTCTTTTCAACATTCAGAATTTCTAACTGATTTAGAAAATTCTTCTTTTCACTTTGTGAATTAAGACGAAGAGTTTTTAACTGATTTTCAAACTTTTCTTTCTCTTGAATTTCTTCATTTATCTGCTTTTGATATTCTAAGCATTTTTTATTCAGATAAGCTTCTATTTCTGCTTATAGTTTTTCCATCACAAAATTAGAGTCTTCATTTTTTTGTTTAAGGTCTTTTAAGGCATTATCTAGTTCCGAATAAATTTTGGTAGTATGTTCCAACTCTTCAGTAAGTTTTTTATTTTCAAGAGACAGTTTTTGTTCTTTAATTTTCTTTTCTTCCATCTCTCCTTTTAAACATATGATTTCATTTAACAATCTGAAATTTTCAGTTTTGCGATGGTCAAAATTTATTTTCTCTTTAAGAACAACTTCATTTTCTATTTTATTTTGATTTTCTGTTATATCCTGCAGTTCTTCAACAAACACTTTTGGAGAGGTTGTATTGAGTTCTGGCCATGAAAATTCTGGCAGGATTTCTTCTACCTCTTCGGTTTTCTTTTCATCTGCAGATTTCCTTTCAATCAACTTTTGGTCAAAATGAGCAACATCTTTATTTTGAATATTTTTATTCATCTTTAAAAATTTCTTAGCATTTCTTGTTTGTACTGATTTTAGCTTATGCTCTTGTACATTTTCTTTTGATTTGCAATTTTTGAACATTGCAGCAGTTTTATTTCCTAACAAATACTTGTTACTATAAAAGGAATTTTGTAAGACAGCTGCTTTAGTTTTTAAGCGTCCCATTTTACAATCCAATTCAATTTCTGCAAGTGGTAAACAGATAGGATCCACTTCTAATGGATTTCTAATATACACTTTCTCATTTGTGTACATATGTGGTTTCACGTACTTGCTGCTGATCAAATCACATGAAGCACCCGTGTCCCGAATTATTTTCATCTCAACACCATTCACTTTACCTATACTAGTATAAGGTGTCATTGATTCATCAGAACCAGCCTCAGTTATAATATGTGAAATAAATTCTTCATTTTTCTTTAATTTATCACACTGAGGTCTAAGATGATTAGTAGAACCACATTCATAGCAACGAGCAATTTTTCTTTTATCAAACTCTTCATTTCTTTGATTTTCTTGGGATGTTTCGGGTTTTGCATGAAATTTCGGCTTGACATCTTTGTTATTATCGTTAGACTTATCATCACATAAGTTTTCACTTTGTTTTCGAAAGCTGGAAAATTTCTTTTTGGACAATTCCCTCCTTTTGAAACTTTCCAAGTCCATAGGTGTCATGAAAGTAAGCCAGTTTCCTAAAAAATGATCTCTTACATCAGCAGGCACTCGAAACTTCAACTGCTCAGTCACTATTAGGTCTTTCAGCTGTTGGAAATTCTCTATCTTTAATTCTGTGAGCCATTCCGTAAAATAAGTAGAAAGCTCTTGGGCATAATTTCTCAAGATTTTTCGGACGATTTGTGGTGCTTATAAAAACATTGTTTCAATTTTTCACTATTTAATTTATATCTTTTCATAATGATATTTTTAACAAAATCATAATTTGTCGCATCGGTTGGCGACTCTCTGGCCAACATATTGGAAAGTTCTGGCGGTAAAACTGCTAACAGGTAGGGCACCCAATCCTTTTTTGGAACTCGTGCCATCTCCGCTCTTCTTTCGAAATTTATTAAATATAAACCCATTTCATCAAATCTTGGGGTAATTTGCGTTAACTGAATTCTTGGAACCGATTCAGTCACCTTTTCTGGTTCTAATATTTTTGCAGGATTTTCTCTTGAAATTTCCAATTTTTTTAATTCAATTTCATATTGTTGAGTTTCTCGGGTCCTTCTTTCTTCTCTTTCTTCTTGTCTTATTCTCTCTTCTTCTTGTATTTTTTTATCTTCAAGAAGCCTTTCCAATATTAATTTTACTTCTTCCTCATTATAGGACTTGCTAGATAAAATTAATTTCTTGATGTCAATAACTCTACTGGAAGTATCTACTTCGACACCGATTTCTTCACAAATTTGAACCAATTCATGTTTTCGAGCTTTAGCTAAAAATGCCATGTTTGTAAACCCCAAACAAAACCAGAATACTCTCAAAACGATAATAAAATATAAACAAATAAAATAATCAGAATTTTTTTTTTTTTTTCCCAAAAATCAATCAAACACACACACACAAAAAAAAAGGATACTAAGGGTAATTAACCTTTGCAATTAATTAAAAAATAATATCTAATACCGTTAATGGTATCTACTTATGAAAAATACCTTATTTTTCTCTATTTAAGAGAACACTTTTTTTTTTTTTTTTTTTTTAATATATATATTTTTTTTTTTCACAAAAAGAAACACTTTTCTTCTTAAAGAACAGAATACGTGAACATTTTTAATTGCCCAAATTTCTTTTTTTTAAATAAATCATATATTCAAAAATAATATTCAAAATAATATTTTAAACCAAGTATGTTCTCATACTAAGTACTACTTGTTTCCTACACAATCATTATTTCAATTCAAAACAGAAATAAATTAATTTATTTGCAAAACTATTTGATTCTTTTTGCACACATATTTCTCAGGAAACAGAATAATTAATATTTTTCTTCAAACCCCCCCCCCCCCCCAAAAAAAAAAACAATAGTTTCGTTTCGAAACCGAAACTCTTTTCTTTATCAAAAAAAAAAAGGTAAGTTCCACAAAATTAGATTTAAGTAACATAAATTACCATAGTAATTAATATTAAGAAATAAAATGAACATCAAATCGTTAAACACTTCATCTGAAACAGAAACTACTATTTTACTTCAAATCGAAACGAAAATATTTTGTTCCAAACACGAACAAATTCATTTTACATGAAATCGAAACTAATTTCTTTTTTATTTTTATCCTTCATTCACTCTTTATTTACCCATTTATTTTTGTATTATTAAGCAAAGAAATACCAAATCAGTAAAAAGAGACAGAAAGAAAAATAAATCCAATAAAATATCAGAAATAAAGATGACCTGAAATGCACATTAATATGAATCATTCAACATTTTTCTTTTTAATTCGATAATAAATACATTCCTTTTTATTTCTCAAAGCCCTAAAAAAGAATATCTATTCTTTATTTAGCTATAATTACAGAACAGATACTTTATTTCAACTTGTTCTCAAATTTTGCAATTCCGTTTAAAACCGAAATTCTTTTCAAAATGCACTTATTTTACAGTAAGTTTTTATTATTATTATACCATTAAACAAAAGAAAAAACATATATATTCATTTATTTCTCACTGATTCATCAACTTTATTTTTTTTTCGAAATACATCGACAAAAAAAATTGAAAGATTTTCTTCTTTTTTTTTTTTAATTTCTTTTAACCAACGGATAAATCAGTTTAATATATATATATTTTTTCTCTACAAATAATAATTTCAAATAATCTTTTTATCAAATAGATAGGGATAAGCAGTGCTATTTATATTTCACGATTAAATATATAATGTGAATTTAAGTACTTTAAAAAAAAATATTTTCTCACGTCCTAATACAAGGACTGAGCTGATTTATTATATTATTTTTAAATCAAGGCACTGTTTCATACAGAAAATGGTACTTACCCCTTTAGTAGCGTGAATTCTTTGTAGCATCGGACGTATCCCTTTAGCTGCCACCATAACAGTAGACTGTGATGATTAGAAGAATGTAGATCATGAAGAGGCGATCCTTTTCCGAGAAAACTATTTATTTTCTCATTTACATACACAACACATCACAAATAACATAAAAAAGAACGTAAATAAACTATGTAAACATTATTATTTTTAAATGGACATAATTTTCCAGGCCACCAAACAAAAATACGAGCAGTCCCAAAACCAGGCGTTTTTACACCTTCATTGCATCCTCCACTCTCCAAAAAACTAAGTCAAAAGTCTCTCTTCAAATCGAAAGTCTTTTTCGTCTGCGCTGGACAGACAGCGCCCTCTAGTCGGTCTAAAAGTCATTACAATGCCATCTGTTGGGTAATTTTCACCGAAAGTTAATAGACACTAATTTATCTCGCAACTACATATAAATTTACATCTGTGCATTTGTCCTTGATCTAGAGCTGCCACAAACTTTTTCTCTCTCACACGTACATTGATATTAGAAAAAAAAAAAATAAGGCACCACCTCCCAAATATAATCTTGTGTAAATGTCTCTTTACATCAATCATAGGAGCATCACAATGGGAAGTTAAAAAAATTTAATGAAATTAGTTTAATGCAATACAAATATAAAATTACTGTTATATATATAAATTTAATAAATGAGAGTTGCATTTAAAAAGCTGTACTTACTAGATTAGATCCTTTCAATAAAGCCATGATAGTTTTAATATGACTTAAAAAGAAATTGATGAATGAAGCCATTTTACATCTTTCTACCAAAGGAACTAATACTTTTTCAAGAATGGCAATGAGAATTTCAGATTTCAAGGAGCACTTTTCTTTACATACCAGGTTGAAAATTAAATCAGCAAACAAATGTTGTTTTTCTAACTGTGTTCTAGAAGTATGAATAAATCAATACACATGTACACAAAATATATTCAATAATACAGAAATTTAAAAATACTAGGGAGCTCAGCTCCCTGTCCCCTCTGCTCACCCAACACCCGAGGGAGACTTCATCCTCCCCAATTCGCTTCACTCATTAACCCCTGTGGGGCTCTACCCACACCTATTTACAGCTTTGCCTTTCTTTGAATAGGAATATTAATAATACATATAATAGCAGGAGACTTGGCGTTGGAATATTAAAACAGGAATAAACTACTACATCAGAAACGCCAAAGAAAAATTATTGAGGTGCATACAGCTGTTTCGGTAGCCTAAAGCTGTTAAAACTACAAAATAGTTTTAACATGGCTTACTTTAAAATTCTGATTAGAAATACTCAGAGAAAAACGTTTCCAAAAGCAATCATTAAATAATTTCTAAAAGAGAGTTTTAAGAAAAATAATCTGAATTAAAATGCTCAAAAAAAAAAAAAAAAAAAAAATTAAATTAAATCAGAATTAATAATATCCAGTCTAGCCATTTTCTTTTCATTTACCACCCACAGAAAATAAGAGTTCAACTTAGTGCATTCACCCCAGAGTCCCAAGGGACGCTCAAGAATTTTACCACCCCCGCATTCCAAATTTTCAAAATTCCCAGACAAACAAAATTCCGGAGGTAATCTTCCGCGGAATTTTAAATGAGCGTTACTTTGGCGTCCTTTTCAAAAAAATATAAAATTATTAATATTAGAAGTTAAATACAAAAAAAAATTATAAAGAATTTAATTATAGCCCTAGCAAAAATATTTTCAAAGAAAAGATTCTAGTTATAAACAGAGAATATATATATAAAAAAAATATTTAATGCGCGCTCTTTCATCTTGCGCTTCTATACGATGAGAAGAGGAGGCGAATTGGGGGAAGAACGGATGAACTGATGAGAGAAAAAGACCACAAAAAAGGCTTGGAGTATCAATATCGACGGAGGCCTGTGGGGGCATCTCCGCTGCGGCGGGATGCGTTCCCCTGGCAGTCTCGAAGAAGCGGCGGATGGTAGAAGTCGCAAAGAAAGAGGAATAGAATCCTCTCCTGAAATAATACGTAAATATGGCCAGTCTTTTCAACCTATGTAAGAATAAAATGATTCGACATTAAAACATCTTCTATTGGATCGGCTGCGAATATATGCTTACTACAAAGATGATCTAAAGATTAGTAAAATCATACTTATTATTTTACTAAACCGGCCAGTAATGAAGAAATGAATAACGTCAATGAAATGAACATTATTTGAAGTGGTTTCAAAATCTCATCATTTTCCTTGGCTGGAGAACTGATGCTATCTTCTATTTAAAATAATGCATTAATTGATTCTAGATACAGTAGCCATCAACTAAAGAAATAATTCGTATTAGAGAATAATCAATCTTGAATCACATTCTCTAATTTCATAAGGAGAATTGTCTCATGCCTCAACAATATAAGACTTATCGGTGCAATGTTCGTCCTTTTTAATTAAATTTTGGTGAATGGACAAGTCATTATGAACTGCAGTAATATAGTTGGTTGTACAACTAATTAAAATATGTCAAAATTCACTATTTTTTCTATTGGTTTATGGCTCCGGAGCTCACTATCATAATGTGTGTTGATTGAAGTTAATAAAAAATTGATGCATCACATCTGCTATTCTGCTTTAATTTTGAGGTAAGAGTTTATTTATTTTTTTATTTCTCTTGCAGCCATTTTGATACAGCTGAGTTCGGAGAATTTAGGATTCTAATAAAAAAAACTATTATTAAAATAATAATAACAAACAAAAAAATAAAATGCCATTAATTCTAAGCAATTTATCCTAAAGATACATCTATCTCCGACCTCATCTGTATATATTGAAATAAAATAAGAACAAAATTGATGATAATTAAATTACATTAATCTACTATTTTGTGATTTAAGCAATCACAATATCATAATTATCTAGCACTCATTTCTTTTTTAGATAATTTAATATATCGTTTCAGGCAATCATTCATTCCTTTAAAAATTTCGTAATCAATCTGTCATTTATTTATTTACTAATTATTTATTTATTTTTAAATAATTTGACATTCAATAGAATAAAAATTCTTTTTTTAATTAAAAATTTTAACATGGTGCCGTGAACCAAAAGTAATATACATATACTTTTTAACGGGTTGAGAACAGGGTTCATTTATGTTGATTTATTTTAGAACGCAATGATCTCATATCAAGTAGTGGAGAATCATCTTTCATGCAAATTTAATTTTTTGTGTAATATATATTGTGTAATTAAATTTTCTTAAAGAAAATTCATTTCTGAAATATTCATTTAATCACTGCCTATTCATATTTTATATGTTAGAATCAAAAATTCTAACACTTTTGAATTCGGTTAATTCTTATTAAATCCTCCGGAAAATATTTTAGTTACTTTTATTTTATTTATTTTCTCCATTTAAAATTTCTTAAAATTCGTAATTTTCAATAAGCAAAAAAATTTAAGAATTTCCAGTGAAGCGTTTTGTTTGTAAACAAAACTACCGATGTTTCCTGATTGTAAACAAACGCCTTAGCCAATAAAGAAATTCAATTTTAATCATGATTCAAATCAGTTCAAAATCTTTTTAGATCGTCTGCAAATAATTTAAAAATAATTGTATTAATTTTCCTAACGTTCATTTTTCACTAATTAAAATCAGTGACGTCATTTTCATTGACGATTTTCAAATTTTTCTTCTGGAAGATTCCATTCAGTTCGCAGCGAATATATCAGGTCCGCAGCGTATATATCACGGCGCCGATTCAAAAGTGGCGTCTCTCTAGGAAAATGTGTATTTTTTAATATTAATATTGAATCCAAAAATTAACCCAATATAAAATATTCCGTTCATAAAATTAAATTTATTTATTTCCATTTTATTAGTTATTATTCAGCAGACGATCCGGATAAAAATAATTCATTTTCGGACTATTTATCGCGCGCAGCAATTTGAATGTGCGTAGTCTCGCGGCGCGGGAGATTGGAAGGCATCTCTCATAACTCTTCTCTAGGATGGTGTGAGAATCGGACGTTAAGAATTCACGGAGCGAGTCGGCGGCTTCGGCCGCTGGCCGACTACCAACCTTTCAAAAACTCTCTCAGGCATTTTAAACATTGTTGTGGATTATAAGTGCAACTGAAAGAGCAAAATATCACATATCAACGGAATATGTATGTTGCATGATCGAAGAGCTTTTATCCAAGGAATGAAAAGTTCGAATGAGAATGGAGCCCAGATAGGCTTAGCTGACTATCACGTTAAGCTATGGCATGGAATCTGCATTACAGTGCCCATATTTCAGGCAACGAAAATTCATTGTTCTACACTCCTATAAAGATTCGACATCCAAAAATGCTTAAAATTTGGAATAGCAGCAATGCCTCTGATCAGTGCCACGGTATCGTCAACTTCATCAATATTGACAAGAGAAATTAGCTTATATACCTCATACGCGAGAGTGTGATAAGATTTACTTACGTACGAAACTACATGGGACTATTTGAACAATCATGATAATGAATAGTTATAAATATATATTCAGGATTAATCCAACGGCATTATAAGTTCAGCGATATCGTATATGCTCTATTAGTGATCTACAACATCGTTTTAAATATGTGTTATAGCAGTGTGGCAATTTAATGCTATATAGTGTAAGCCGGTACCGGAAAAGCTATGGAAACAAAAATAAAAAGTGTGTGTTTTTAAAGATAAATTTTGTTTTGTTTCAGTGTATTCTCACGGATTACTTAATTTTTTTTCTTTCAGCTATTATTTTCTACATTGGGGTAAGTTAATTCCAAATTATTATTTTTCTATGATTGTTTTATTATTCAATTTAAATTATTATTATTGATTGCAATATGAAATATTTGATTTCAGGAAGGGTTAATGATTCGCGGCACTATATACGCACAAGTAATCCACTATTCCTAAATCGATCACGTTCGGCCATTTTTTCATTTCTTATTTTCTTATCTAGCTTTATAAATTTCCAAAATCCAACAATCAAGTTTTATTATTGAATAACCTAAATTCAATGTTTAACATTTGGTGCCGTCGCGAAAGAAATAACCGATTTTAAGGTCTCGAACCTGAGGTTATGAATGGCCATTAAAAAAGTAATTAATTTTAGCGATCGCGATTTAAAAAAAAAAAAAAAAAAAAAAAAGAAAAAATAATCGTGAAGATTTATTTTTTGTCTCATTATGCATGCCACTTAAAATAATCTAGATATTATATTTTCATGTTATATGTTTTATTTTATTTGATTTCAAGGTGGGAAATCTCAATATATGGCATTCCAAGAAAGGGAATGTAGATAAATTTTTGAGCTATTTTAGCTGTAAACTTTTAAAGAAAATAAACAAAAAATTGAGATTTGCCACTATTACATGCCCTATATTAATATTTAATGGAAATTTTGTGTGTTTTATTTTATTTTAATGTGGTAAGTCCCAATTTATTGTATTCCAGTAAATAAAAGGAATACATGTAATTTTTAGAGCTATTTTAGCTATAATTATTTAAAAAATAAAGAAATAATTGAGATTTGCCACATCTTTTTAAACATTCCATGGAATTGGAGTGTGATTTAATGTTCGGAAATTAGATATTGATTTTAATTTTATGTTGAACAAAGAAAATGATAATTTTTTTTATTCATATAATTGTGTTTTTTTTCTATGGAAATCTGCTAAGTGAAATTTAATATAGATATTTAATTTACAGTTATTTACTTAGTGTCCTTTTCCATTTATTACATTTTCTCTCTGGGTAGAGTTAAAAATAAGATGATTTTAATAACTCTAGATAGAGGTTTTTGCAAAAAAAAAAAAAAAAAAAAAAAAAATCCTTTCTGGATATGCAAGATTTATTTATTTTTGATGGATAATATGCTGCAATGATTACATAGAGAAAATTTCAAAAAAAAAAAAAAAAAAAAAAAATGTTTTGAAAAATTAAAAAGATGAAAAAATTTACATCAAAAAATTCAGAATATAAATTTATTTGTAAGGGATGAATGATTATAAACTACATGGTGTTACTTAGAAAATTCTAAAAAAAAAAAAAGTCCAAAGGTGCGAAATATTTTTTTTTGGAGACGAAGGTGTTTAGATTTGATTATTGGGACGGTGAAATTTTGCGTTTATGGTAATCTGAGCTGATGGCCACAGCAATCATTGTGCCGTGCGAAATTTTAACTATAAACCCAGTTGACTAGGCATTTCACTTCAAAAATAAATAAAGGGTTACATACCTTTTAATTTTCCATCACACCTAAAGAATTTACAGGAAACATTTATAGGCAATTAAAATTCAGATCATTGTTCTATTTATATATACAAAAATTATATTTGATTTATTATATTAAAACTGTGCACAGTATGTATAAAATTTATAGGGTAGATGATAGGGCATGACACTTGCAGTTATTATATAAGTCGATGAGGTTAAAACTGATTAGGTACCCGTTTTTCACTTCTGGTGAATGTAAGTCTGTGGCTTAAACTGACATGCATGCTTTCTATTCAAAATTCTATATATGAAAACTACCTTGAATATTATTTATAGCATAGGTAGAGACCATTATAAGCTGAGCCTATAATTAGTGTGAACAGCAGTCTCGTTATGCATTGCCTTTATTGATATGGGACGAATAAATTCCCCTTTTCTTCAATTAAAATGAATTAAAAGAAAAAACAATGATCTAAAATTATGTTATATATATGATGTGATCATCACAATGCCTGTTTTCCTGCTAAGAAATTCAAAGAACATTAATATTACTCTAAGATGTTCAAATTTTTCTTTGTTTTTGTCACTCTTCATCTTTATGAGATTGCATTTGAACCCCAAACAATTTTAATATTCAAATCTACTCATAACTAAAACTTCTCAGCAAAGCAAAAAAAAAAAAAAAAAAAAAAAAAAAAACTATTTTTCACTCTCTTTTCAAATTTTATGATACTGGCTCCTCCAATAGACATTCAAGTTAGCAGACAAAATACATAAATTAATATATAGCAAAAAATTTTTTTTTACTTACATTAAAGTATTCTGGAATTGCTTTTGATGGGATACTGAGAAATCCGAGCCCAGAGTGATTCAAAATCTGTCAGGCTGGTCCGAGGTAATGTTTCACTTTTGTGCACTGGTACTGCAGTTCTTAGATATTCTCACTTCTTCAATTTCAGAATAAAATTTTTAACCTAAATGTTACATTATGAAAATCTACAAAAAACATATTCACTTACCTGTTAAAAAAAAAAAAAAAAAAAAAAAAAAAAGATATATGCATTTTTTTTTCAAATTATTAAAGTATATTCAAAAACGTTTAATCACTGACACCTACCTGTTGTAAACCTTTTGCGATTTGGCAGGAGTGTATATTCTAAAATAACACAAATCAATTTTACAAACAGTATTTATTTTCCAATTCTTTATGCATGTGGCACATTGTAGAAATATAGGTATTGTCCTAGAGTATTGATGGAGACCATTTATAGCCGAGCCTTTATGTAAGTGTCATTGGCTGTCTCACATGCTCATCACAATAGTGTTACAGCTCATAAGCCTCTCAGTTGTAGATAGGACAATGTGCGGATGGCAAAGGCAACATCGTTATGGGGGTCACTAGCGGTTTCACATAATTATATACCGTCATCTGTAACAATGTGTGCGCTGTAACTGCTTCATTCGTACTTGTTTAGTATATCTACTATTGAGTTCCAATAAATTTTTTACCTTTAGTGATTTGTTGTTAGGTGCATATTTTTTACTTTAAATATTCCGTCATAAATTTTTAGCTGAGATGTTTTTGGTAAAAAAAAAAAAAAAAAAAAAAACTTATTCATAACTAAAATTTTCTTTTCAAGTGGTTTATTTTGGCAGATTTCCATTATCTCCATTATCTTCATTACCTCTGTTTATTATGTTATGTGTTTAAAAAGTGGTATGCATATGATTTTTTTAACTTGCCCCAAATCATTTATGTTTTGAGTGTTATTATATATATTCGGATATGCACTCATGTAGTGTATTTTTTATATTTAGTGTATGTTTTATGTTACTAAGTCCTTCCAATTTCCTGCTGCTATAATTTTTTTTTGGAGAAGGGGGGTAATGTTAGAATCAAAAATTCTAACACTTTTGAATTCGGTTAATTCTTATTAAATCCTCCGGAAAATATTTTAGTTACTTTTATTTTATTTATTTTCTCCATTTAAAATTTCTTAAAATTCGTAATTTTCAATAAGCAAAAAAATTTAAGAATTTCCAGTGAAGCGTTTTGTTTGTAAACAAAACTACCGATGTTTCCTGATTGTAAACAAACGCCTTAGCCAATAAAGAAATTCAATTTTAATCATGATTCAAATCAGTTCAAAATCTTTTTAGATCGTCTGCAAATAATTTAAAAATAATTGTATTAATTTTCCTAACGTTCATTTTTCACTAATTAAAATCAGTGACGTCATTTTCATTGACGATTTTCAAATTTTTCTTCTGGAAGATTCCATTCAGTTCGCAGCGAATATATCAGGTCCGCAGCGTATATATCACGGCGCCGATTCAAAAGTGGCGTCTCTCTAGGAAAATGTGTATTTTTTAATATTAATATTGAATCCAAAAATTAACCCAATATAAAATATTCCGTTCATAAAATTAAATTTATTTATTTCCATTTTATTAGTTATTATTCAGCAGACGATCCGGATAAAAATAATTCATTTTCGGACTATTTATCGCGCGCAGCAATTTGAATGTGCGTAGTCTCGCGGCGCGGGAGATTGGAAGGCATCTCTCATAACTCTTCTCTAGGATGGTGTGAGAATCGGACGTTAAGAATTCACGGAGCGAGTCGGCGGCTTCGGCCGCTGGCCGACTACCAACCTTTCAAAAACTCTCTCAGGCATTTTAAACATTGTTGTGGATTATAAGTGCAACTGAAAGAGCAAAATATCACATATCAACGGAATATGTATGTTGCATGATCGAAGAGCTTTTATCCAAGGAATGAAAAGTTCGAATGAGAATGGAGCCCAGATAGGCTTAGCTGACTATCACGTTAAGCTATGGCATGGAATCTGCATTACAGTGCCCATATTTCAGGCAACGAAAATTCATTGTTCTACACTCCTATAAAGATTCGACATCCAAAAATGCTTAAAATTTGGAATAGCAGCAATGCCTCTGATCAGTGCCACGGTATCGTCAACTTCATCAATATTGACAAGAGAAATTAGCTTATATACCTCATACGCGAGAGTGTGATAAGATTTACTTACGTACGAAACTACATGGGACTATTTGAACAATCATGATAATGAATAGTTATAAATATATATTCAGGATTAATCCAACGGCATTATAAGTTCAGCGATATCGTATATGCTCTATTAGTGATCTACAACATCGTTTTAAATATGTGTTATAGCAGTGTGGCAATTTAATGCTATATAGTGTAAGCCGGTACCGGAAAAGCTATGGAAACAAAAATAAAAAGTGTGTGTTTTTAAAGATAAATTTTGTTTTGTTTCAGTGTATTCTCACGGATTACTTAATTTTTTTTCTTTCAGCTATTATTTTCTACATTGGGGTAAGTTAATTCCAAATTATTATTTTTCTATGATTGTTTTATTATTCAATTTAAATTATTATTATTGATTGCAATATGAAATATTTGATTTCAGGAAGGGTTAATGATTCGCGGCACTATATACGCACAAGTAATCCACTATTCCTAAATCGATCACGTTCGGCCATTTTTTCATTTCTTATTTTCTTATCTAGCTTTATAAATTTCCAAAATCCAACAATCAAGTTTTATTATTGAATAACCTAAATTCAATGTTTAACATTATATATATCTATTTATTAATTATTTTATATATATCTATTTATTAATTATTTCAAATATATGTATTATTTATATTCAGAAATGGATTTTCATCTCATGTTTTTTTTTTTCATGGCCATTTAAAATCCTTTCCTTCGCATTTTATAACTATATTTATTTGAAATTATTTGTATCAATATATGTAATTAATTTTTGAAGGGAATTACAATGTCAAATGGTAAGGATTTAAGCTTAGTTTCCTCGATTGAGACATTCTGTGGGGGTGAAACCGAAAATTTTGGCTTCTTTATTGAGCAATTAGAGGACCTAAAAAATCTTGAAAGATGGTCTGATGCCAGGGCTCTATGCATATTAAAATTGAAACTAAAAGGCAAAGCCCTTGACTTCATATCTACGGACCCAAATGCAAGCAAAGCTAAAAGCTTTGCTGATCTGAAACAAATACTAAAAAATAAATTTACGTCAAAAAAAAGTTTCTCGGAACTCCAAGTAGAGTTCCATAACATATCTCAAAGCCCAAACCAAACAATAAATGATTTGGCTGAAGAAATATCAGCCAAAGCATTAGCTTATTTAAACCCCACCAACGACAATGATCCCAAACTAAATTATTTAATTGAATCCATGAAATTGACTCAATTTCTACAGACATTAAATCCAAGTGTGAGATGCGAAGTCAAAAAATTAGGACCCAAAAGCTTTAATGAAGCAATTAGAAGTGCAAAAAATATACACAATGCACTTTCAGAAGAAAGTAATAACTCTTCCGAAAATTTTGAACTTAACAATATTATAAAATCCCAGGCGGAGACAAATAACACCTTAAACAAACTTAACGAGCGGTTGGAGAAAATCTCAAATATTAATTCGACAACAAACTCCAACGTAACACCAACACATATTCCGGCTCAGCCAATTATATGCCATATATGCAAAAAAGTGGGCCATATCACAACGGATTGTTGGTTTTTTCCAAGGCCTCAAAATCATTCTCATATTTTCCCTCAGCAACCTCTGATGGTCCAACCCCGATATAAATTCTCTCAAATGCACTCCAACTTCTCTCCTTACCAGAGAAATTTTCCTGATAATAAAACAGATTTTAGACGAAGAGATGACGGCAATAACCGGGGTGCATATGCCGACCAAAATCGTGGGAGGAATCATAATTATCGTAATCAACAAAAAAGAAGATACAACCCATACAAAAAAAATGGGAAGAATAATCAGAATTTAAACTAAAGGTGGGTTCTTACCACTATCATCAGGGTAAGAACCCTAATGCAAAAAATGTCAAGAGATTTAATAATCCCACGCACAAAACTTCAATAAAATCTTCGAATCCTACTCCAAATGTCATTCTCTCTATTTCGCAAAATTCTCAGGATTTACCTTTAATCAATTTGCAGTTTGGTAAAACATCATGTAAGGCATTGATCGATACAGGGGCAAATGTATGTCTTATCCAATCCTCAACTCTAGAAAAAATAAAAGCCTTCACAAAAATTGACTATTTATCCCGCCCAGTCCTTCTCCACACATTAAATCAAATCCCCATACCATTTATTTCAGTAGTTAAATTAAAATTTAAAATCAATAGCAAATGGTTTAATTCTGTTTTTTATGTCACTAAGGAGCAATGGAATTGCAATTATGAAATGATTCTGAGCTATAATTTCTTGCAGGCCAATAAAATCATCATTGACACTCTAAATAAACAAATAATTCATCAAAACAATAGAATAAGCTATGATGAAAAACCACCTAAACTCAATAATAAAAATCAATCAACAAGAATTAATCACCCTATCAATAATGTATTCCTCACAAAATCAATCAACATTCCCCCTAAGTCATCCGAATTAGTAGAAATTGAAATTCCATCTAAGGCTTTATACAATTCAGATATTTTATTTACTCCTTACTCAGGTCGAAATAAGTTTCACATGTCTAGTTCTATACATTCTCCAGGCAACTCTAACTTAATATATGTAATAATCGATAATGATTCTGATGATAAACTAACCTTAAGAAAAGGTCATAAAATTGGTTCTGTTGAATTACTGAATAAAAATGACATAATCACACCCAATAAAAATGAACTACTACAAATCAACAATATAAATTTGGAAGAAATTCACCAACTTAGAGCAAAAGAAATTCATGAAAACGACTTTGATTTATCCCACCTCAATGATGACGACAAAAAAAAATTGCTAAATCTACTTATGAACAATTCACAGGTTTTTTCAAAATCTTACAAAACACTAGGTTCAACTAATGCAGTCACTCCACAATTTCAACTCCTTCATGATTTCCCAATTCAAACAAAACCATACCCCATACCCAAGATAGCAAAGCAATACGCTCAACAAGAAATAAAAGAATTACTCGAAGCAGGCATAATAGAACAAACTAACTCAAATTATATAGTTTTAACATGGCTTACTTTAAAATTCTGATTAGAAATACTCAGAGAAAAACGTTTCCAAAAGCAATCATTAAATAATTTCTAAAAGAGAGTTTTAAGAAAAATAATCTGAATTAAAATGCTCAAAAAAAAAAAAAAAAAAAAAAATTAAATTAAATCAGAATTAATAATATCCAGAACTATTAAGATAGCTTAAGATTATGTGAAAAATATGTTCAAGAGAATATTTTCAGCTTCAAAGTCTAGCCATTTTCTTTTCATTTACCACCCACAGAAAATAAGAGTTCAACTTAGTGCATTCACCCCAGAGTCCCAAGGGACGCTCAAGAATTTTACCACCCCCGCATTCCAAATTTTCAAAATTCCCAGACAAACAAAATTCCGGAGGTAATCTTCCGCGGAATTTTAAATGAGCGTTACTTTGGCGTCCTTTTCAAAAAAATATAAAATTATTAATATTAGAAGTTAAATACAAAAAAAAATTATAAAGAATTTAATTATAGCCCTAGCAAAAATATTTTCAAAGAAAAGATTCTAGTTATAAACAGAGAATATATATATAAAAAAAATATTTAATGCGCGCTCTTTCATCTCGCGCTTCTATACGATGAGAAGAGGAGGCGAATTGGGGGAAGAACGGATGAACTGATGAGAGAAAAAGACCACAAAAAAGGCTTGGAGTATCAATATCGACGGAGGCCTGTGGGGGCATCTCCGCTGCGGCGGGATGCGTTCCCCTGGCAGTCTCGAAGAAGCGGCGGATGGTAGAAGTCGCAAAGAAAGAGGAATAGAATCCTCTCCTGAAATAATACGTAAATATGGCCAGTCTTTTCAACCTATGTAAGAATAAAATGATTCGACATTAAAACATCTTCTATTGGATCGGCTGCGAATATATGCTTACTACAAAGATGATCTAAAGATTAGTAAAATCATACTTATTATTTTACTAAACCGGCCAGTAATGAAGAAATGAATAACGTCAATGAAATGAACATTATTTGAAGTGGTTTCAAAATCTCATCATTTTCCTTGGCTGGAGAACTGATGCTATCTTCTATTTAAAATAATGCATTAATTGATTCTAGATACAGTAGCCATCAACTAAAGAAATAATTCGTATTAGAGAATAATCAATCTTGAATCACATTCTCTAATTTCATAAGGAGAATTGTCTCATGCCTCAACAATATAAGACTTATCGGTGCAATGTTCGTCCTTTTTAATTAAATTTTGGTGAATGGACAAGTCATTATGAACTGCAGTAATATAGTTGGTTGTACAACTAATTAAAATATGTCAAAATTCACTATTTTTTCTATTGGTTTATGGCTCCGTAGCTCACTATCATAATGTGTGTTGATTGAAGTTAATAAAAAATTGATGCATCACATCTGCTATTCTGCTTTAATTTTGAGGTAAGAGTTTATTTATTTTTTTATTTCTCTTGCAGCCATTTTGATACAGCTGAGTTCGGAGAATTTAGGATTCTAATAAAAAAAAACTATTATTAAAATAATAATAACAAACAAAAAAAATAAAATGCCATTAATTCTAAGCAATTTATCCTAAAGATACATCTATCTCCGACCTCATCTGTATATATTGAAATAAAATAAGAACAAAATTGATGATAATTAAATTACATTAATCTACTATTTTGTGATTTAAGCAATCACAATATCATAATTATCTAGCACTCATTTCTTTTTTAGATAATTTAATATATCGTTTCAGGCAATCATTCATTCCTTTAAAAATTTCGTAATCAATCTGTCATTTATTTATTTACTAATTATTTATTTATTTTTAAATAATTTGACATTCAATAGAATAAAAATTCTTTTTTTAATTAAAAATTTTAACAAAAGCGTACCGTCTTCAGTGCAAAAAGAATGCTGAATCTGGAGAAGTGTTCGCATAAATAGGAGAGGGACCGGATTTAGTTCAACCAATAGGATTGCGGAAGAGGTGGGGAATGTGGCCAATAGGAATTAAGGAATGAGTAGTTGTGTAAACAGTAGAAAAATTTAGGAAATGTGGACTGAATGTAAAATTTCCAACAATCAGACAAATAGGGAACAGCGAAATCACAATTTACAAGGTTTTTAAAATTTTTATAAATATGAAAAGCTTCAAAGAAATCGAGTTCATGAATGGATTTAGGTCTGCAAATTATTTCAGCTGAATTAAATTTAAAATTATGATTTTCCTCCCAGCAATGTTTAGAAATAGCCGATTTATTGGTTTCTTGTTTGCGGACGTAATTCATATGTTCTTTTAGACGAAATTTAAGACTGCGTTTAGTTTGGCCAATATATGATAAACCACACTGACAAGAAATACTATAAATGCCCCAAGAATTATGCATATCAATAGGATCTTTTAACTGAGAAAAGGTGAGTTTATTGGAAGGCGAAAATATTATTTTAAAATCATATTGTTTGAGAATTTTAGCTATGGTTTGACTGGTTTTAGAAAAATAGGGTAAAACAATACTGATATTAGATGTGACTGATTTAGTTGACGAAATACGAGGGAGTACAAACACTTCTCCAGATTCAGCATTCTTTTTGCACTGAAGACGGTACGCTTTAGGCTACCGAAACAGCTGTATGCACCTCAATAATTTTTCTTTGGCGTTTCTGACGTAGTAGTTTATTCCTGTTTTATTAATAATACATAACACAAAACAAAAGCAATACAATATTATAGATATCCTCATATTTGATATCACATTGAAATATACAATATTTAATATTATATTGTATATAATATATCAATAATCTGTTTTAATGTTCGACAACTTAATAACAATTTACCATTATTTTGGCAGAAACATACGCTAAGACACTAGACACACAAAATAAACGATGACAGGTTTTTTTTTTTTTTTTTTTTACGAACAGAGAAAAATTTGTAATAGTGTTACTACTTTAGTATATGACCCCCTTGAAGACTTAAATTTTTGTCACTATTTGGTGATGAATTTTTAATGTAAATTTTTGTTTAAAAAAATTATAAACTTATTCTGTATAATGCCTGTATTTTTAACTATTACATTTTTTAAGTTAATTTAGGACAATATGTAATACTGTGTATTTATTTCTAATATAAAGCTAGGTTTAAAATGGTGCTTGCAGCAGTAAAGATTCAACTTTTTAAATTATATATATATATATATATAGAGAGAGAGAGAGAGAGATAGAATGTGATTTATTCAGACACAATCAAAATAAATAACTTATGTGATCGTAAACATTTTAACCATTTCATTATTATTTTAAATATTATTATTATTAAAAGTGGCAAGTAAATTTAAAGGACCTATTGACCACTAACGAGTAACTTAAAATTTCAGTTTTCAGGACTATAAAATAATATAAGTAACAATGATAAAGTATTAAATAAATAAATAAAGCACTTTCCAAAAAACTGCCTTGAAGAACTGGTACTGAACGAGGAAAAATAAAAACAAATTTGTTATCCCCCTTGATATTCACGTTAACGAGGTTTGACTGTAAATATATATATGTATATATAATTTAAAGGTTTTATTTTTCTAATACACATAATTACTTCATTATAAACATATATTTTTCCTGATTCATAATATTAGATAACTTATTTCAACACTTCAAACAAAATATAAAACAGTTTTAGATTTAATTATATTTATTTAAGCATTTAAATGTACTTGCATAAATTAAAATCAGAAAAATAAACAGGTATATGAACAGATATATCTATGTTACTTTTGGATTCAAATTAAGAATAAAGTTAACGCAGGAATAACATAAAAATTTAAGAACCCCCCAAAAGTTATTTTAATTCATTTCTCTTGATTTTCTATGAAAATAAATTTTGAAAATCCACAGTAAAATTGTTTTAAATTAATATTTCCCCAATATTTATTTTTTCTCCATTACATTTATAAGGAATTAATTTTTTGTAAAGAAAATAAGAAGAAGTAATGCCTTATTTTAAAACAGTTTATAAGAAATCTGGTATAATCATCATCAGTTTTTCAATAATATTTGCAAAACATAATATATTTTTAAATGTTTTCAAATTTAATTTTATTGTATAAAAAATTCATAACCTCATATAAATTAAGAAAAATAAAATTACTCTTATTTATACACAATAAAACACATAATAAAAAATACCGGTTTAATCATACCTCTTCATCATTTGAACAATGGAATTCTTAAAGTCATCCTCTAAAATATGAGAATTTTCTTTGCAAATTAAAACGGTGAGAATTTCTAATAAGAAATTGCATCCTGTAAGGCATAAGGCAGTAAACAACTGAAAAATGTAATAATGAAATTTAAGAAAGGTAAATACTAGAATATCAAGATAAGAAAAATGAAAAAAAGAAATAAAATTTCACAAACCTTTCTTAAAGCAGAAATGTAAGCATGGTAAGAGGAACTACCAGGTTTTAATTCTGTGCTTGTCAATGGAAAATAATTTGCAATGATTTCTTCTAAACATTCCCTACATTTAAAAAACAAATAATTAATGTGCATTACTTGAATTTTATAGTTTTTAATCACAATATTACTGCAAAAAATCATTTACCTTAGATCAGTTTTATTTGGATCAAGGAAGAAAGGGAGAATATTGAATGCTTGTACCTAATAATTATAAAACATCGGGGGAAAAGGTTATTTGTAATGCTTTACAAAAATATCACACACAGTACAAAATCATATAACAAAATTATTTTTAATTGCACTTTTATTTTTTTCTCCTCAAAAATGCACACAAGTACTAAATGACAAAAAAATTTTATAACTTGCAATTCAAAATAATTCTTTAACCAACAGTATAATCTATCCAGTCTCCCAAACTAAAAAAAAAAAAAAAAAAAAAAAAAAAATCCTCAATCACTTAATATTTTATATATCCGCATCATATACAGAAGGTTAACAAAATAATGTGTCCACTTTTGATTTAACTCATTTTGTCAGATATCTTAAGAAATATTTGATGACTTTTTCTATATATTTAAGAATGTCAAGTAGATGTTAGAAGAAATATTTTCCAGTAACATTTCGTTCATGCAGACTTTCAAAGGATCCACTACAAATGCAATTTTAAAGAAAAACTAATATTTGTGATCACCCTGTATATGAAAATGCTTTATGGATAAGAGACCAATCAACAATAGTAAAACTAGTAAAAATAACACAGCTTTAACACAAACTAACCAGAATTTTAACAGTGACACAAATTTGAATAATATCAAAAAACTAGCTAACTATCAAAACTATAATTATGCCGGGATGAGTAAAACAATTGAAATAGTAACAAATTCACACAGCTGTAATGACATGGAGATGGAGCCCAATGTAAATCTAGAAAAATGACAGCATCAGATGTTGAATGTAAACAAAAGAGTATGGCAGTCGAAAATGAGGCATAGTACATGTCTGTTTCCTGAGGATGACCCAGCAGTGGGTTGAAAAGCTTTGAGGAAAAAGAACAATAAGGTATTTTTAATATAAAACGAATGGTAAAAGGTCATTTAAAAAATTATTTTTAGTTTAAATAAATAAATCAATATATATATAAAAAAAAAAAAAAACACTTTGGGAATGTTATATTTTAAAAAACACGGTAAAACACATTGATACACAAATCAATAAGTAAATATAAATAAAGTAATTCAGTAGTTGCATTAATATACAAGACAATATGAAGGAAAATTAATAATTTAAAACAAAATATATATTACAATGAAATTGAAGCCAATGCCTTCCTTCTTCAGTAGAGATTTATATGATGGGTAAAGAGACATAGAATATGTTCCTGAATTGTTAAGAGCCACCTAAAATGATAATGAAATAATAATTAAAACAAAAGTAGAAAACATGCTATAAAACTGTCTTATTATTAGGATTCATGCCAGTGTGAAGACATTTGTCAGTAAATCATTGGCAAATATCACTAAAATGCCAAATATGGATGAAACTTTTTTTTTCTATTTTCTACTTATATTTTAAAAATTATTGAATTAAATTTACTTTGATATTTACAAAGTTCTGAGAGAAAAATTAATGTAGAAATTGAAATCCATGTACATTTGAATTAAATAAACAAATAAGTTTCTGCCATCAACTTTCGTTGTTCATTTGGTCATCATTAATAACTCAATCAAATTCTTCTAGTCACATAGTTTTGTTTCTGTTTCCATCTGTTTTTGTTTTGAGATAATATAACAAGCACAAAAAAATAAATAAATAAAATTAATTAAAATCAGAAGGTATTTAATATATTTTCTTATAAATGTTCTAATTAAAAAATAACAAGATTAAAATAATTTCAGATTCAGTCTTTTTTTTTTTTTTTCTATTTTAGCACCATCGCTTGTAATAAGATTTGGTCTAACTTGAGGCATCTTCCTTTTTTTATTTTCTTTCCTGCATCACTGAGACTTATTTCCTCAATGAATTGTTTTAATTGCAAAAAAAACTGCCAATCTGGTCAAATTATTTAAGAGTATTATAGATTTGTTCTTCTATCGTGTATGGAATTAGTGACATTTCCTTCATCCGAGATCTGAATATATTTTTTGCACTCAATATTTTAATATCTGCAATGTGTGAAGAGTAACAGCAAGACTAATGTTTCCACCTACCCATTTTTAAATCATCATTTTATATAATTTTTGCATTTTTAAATAATGCGTAATGAATTAAGCATTGATAAATTTCAACAGTGGTTGCAAAGTTCACAATTCAAAATCATTGTCCCAAAATATACAGCTTGTGTATACCAAATTTCTGCCATCAAATATGATGATGCCTCATTGATCTTCAAGAATTATTTTTTTATGAAAAAATAAATAATCAAGACTGTGCATACATGATTTTTGATTTCATGTGTTCAAAAGATCATGTTTTCTCAACTAGCATTGTAAGCTATATGTTACTAAAAAATCCTTCATCAAAAAACATCTTGATTAATTTTCATAATGAACTATAAATTTTTTTAAGAACGATCAATAATTTTTTATTGAGAAACTGTAAAAGAAAACATGCATTGCATCACCATCAAGAAATATAAGAATAAAATTTTATTATTCCATCTGCGGCAGCATTATTAAAGGTATATGCCATAACCATATACATATAATCAAGAAAAATAATTTAAAAGAAAAAAAATCATAAAAATTAAAGTTGTTTCTTCTTATTATGGATTTAAGAATATTTCTATTTTATTTTTTATTTCCTTTACAGCTGCAATGATGTTTATTCATTAAAAAAATTTTATATACAGTAGAGTGTCGATTATTTGGACGGCAATTAAACAGAATGTCCAATAAACCGGATCGATCAAGGAGAATTTTTTCTATTTTTTTATTTCCCAGTCTCCTTCCCCACACCCTACCCCGCCCAAAAAAAAAAAAAAAAAAAAAAAATCCCATGAAAATCAGTTTTTATCTTTAGATTCTCCGAAGACGGTTGAAATTGCTCCTTTTGTCACCCGCCCTCTCCACTCGCTTTCTTCCGCCCAGTTTCAGTGAGGGGGGAGAGTGGAAAGGGCTGAATAAAAGGATTAGGATTTTTCTTTTTCATAGAATGCGTTTCCTGATTCATTTTCTTTTGACTGGCTTCTTCACTGAATTAGCACATAGACTCCAAAATGGGCGATTTAGTGAATCCATGATAAAAAAAAATGCAGTATCAATTGTATCAGGCTGCGTGAATGGAATGAGGGGACGGGGAATGTTTTTCCCAGAAATTCCATCCATTTGGTGATAAAGGAAAATCGACCATTGTCTAAACTCTAAACACGTCATTTGCAATGTGCTAAATAGGCACTACTACAATTGCCAGTTCTAAGCATGGAAAAAGTGTGAAGGGAAGTTACCTAAAATCATTGACTTGGCCGTTTTATAAGTTGTCCAATTATCCGGATTTTTCTTAAATGTTGACCCATTTAATATTTTCACCAAAACTTTGCAAGCTCATCTATATGCCAGAAAACAACTAATAGAAATGACATTTATAACTGATGTGTGATATATATGTGGCAAGTTTGAAAGAAGTACCTACAGCTATTTTTTACAACATCCCCTTCCAAGACCTAAAACTGGCCTACCAAATCTAGATACCTATCATTTTTCCTGCAGTAACTAATTAATGCATAGAAAGGGCATCTAAAAGGGTATTTATATAGCGAATTTGAAGAAAACTGTTAGAGCCATTTTTGAGATACAAACTTAAAATGTGGTTCCACTTCTGTCTTCCCATATCCCACTTCTGGTTTTATAAATTTCATTAAAACTTAGAAAACCCATTATATAAGGGATCTCTCATAATTATATATATATATTGGCATGACGATTAGAATCTTTCTCTATCTATCCCCCCCCCCCCTCTCTCTCTCTCTCTCTCTTCACACACACACACACATAATGATTAGTTTCCAAAAAACACTATTTCTAACTCAGGCTACCTCAAAAATGTAAATCAGATGAAAACACTACATCAAAACTTTTGACTGAAAACAATATTTTAAGTCATAGTTGGATAATGGAAGTAAAGAAGAATGTGTAAAAGCTTTTTCTATAAAGGGTATTTATGATATAATAAATATTTCTTTACTCTAGCATTGTTCAAAACTAAAAGAACAGTGTATGAAAAACATTTTTTTACCTCTGAATCAATGAGCAATATTTTTTGCATAATTGATAACACTGAATAGATACTATCACAGTCTGGATGGTTATATGACCATGAACAAAGAGAATCCCAGTTGGAGAGAAATGCTTCAATAACATCTTTTCCATATCTGCATAAACAATAAAATAACTATTCAGAAGAAGAGTTAACCAAAATAAACTTAAAAAGGTCATTTTTGAAAATACCTTTATTGCACAGCAAATTAACAGTTGAAAATTTAAATGTGAAATAAAGCAGGGATTCTAAGATTAAATATACAATCAGAATCATCCAATGCATCCACAATTTCTTAAAAATAGTTTTATTTCATTAAAATATTCAGTAAAATCTAAAAGCAGCTGTAGATAAAAAAATAATAATGGTAATAAAATACTAGAAAGGTTAATGAAAAACCAATGTAAGAGCTTCCAAAAATTAACAAACAATATCTCTTCCTAAGGATAAATACAAACCACCAGAGATGTGCGATTGTTACACTTGTAATTATATAATTAACATTTAAAATATACTAGGGACTAGGGGGCTCTGACCCCTGTTCGCTCCGCTCACCAAACCCCGAGGAAGGCTTCGTCTCCCCCCGACTCCCTTTACTTATTAACACATGCAGAGCTCTGCCCACCTATTCGCTGCTTTCTTTCACCTAAAAGGAATATTAATAGTGCATATTACAAGACAAAAACAGAAAAATATTCAATTGAAATGTATAATATTTATATTTTTTTTAATAGAAAGAAATTTATAATATCTAGACCATTTTGCATTACAGCTTTAGTATATGACCCTTTTTATTTCTTTTTTGCAACCTTAGATACGGACCACGGTACCCTAGTCAGTAGAGCGCCGAGCTCGTAATTGGAAGATTGTGAGTTTGGTTCTTGAGCCGGCCAAAGTTCGTCGTGTACACTAATGGTGGCTGGTGCACGTAAAATTTGTCGTGGCCACACTATCCTCCATGTTCCAATCAAAATTATACCTCTGGGGGCCACCAAAGCGGGGGAGCCATCCCCATCGTGTAGGACCAAAATTGTGGTGGCATGTCTCCGGAACATCTGTAGGGGTGCGTCCCAGACCGTCGCCAATTATCCATAGTGCAGTAATGGTGCGACGTCAAACACAATCTACCTAATTATCTACCTACCTACAACCAGGGATCATATTTTAATTTTCCTGTGTAAGAAAATTAATTTTCTAAAAGCAGAGAAAAAAAGTTATTTATTTTCTTTCTTTTTTAAATCTATGGTTTCGGACCGTGGTACCCTAGTCGGTAAAGCACCGAGCACGTAATTGGAAGATTGCCGATTCGATACTTGTGCCGACCAAAGACCGTCGTGTACACTAATGGTGGCTGGTGCAGATAAAATCTGTCGCGACAGCAAAGTCCTCCATGTTCCCATCCATACTATACATCTGGGGATCATCCCCTCCGTGAAGGATCAAAATTGTGATGACATGCCTCCGGAACATCTCTAGGGGTGCGTCCCAGACCGTCGCCAATTAACCAAAGCGCAGTAGTGGTGTGACGTTAAATCCAACCTACCTGCCTACCTACCTACATACAACCATGGATCATATTTTAATTTTCCCATGTAAAATGACTTCATGACTGAAGAACAACGTCACTGGGAGAAACTTTTTTCAAAATGGCAAATAGAGTACCTTCATAAACTTATCGTTTTTAGTTGATAACTTCTTTAATTAAAATGATAGAAATTTCTAAGCAGCTGAAATGTCTTCCTTGGAGTATTCGGAACCCATTGATACCTGTGATGACATGAAGGACCCTGCCCTCTGTTAGAAGATGCTGTCGCAGATAAAGAAATTTGACGCCAGTGACAGTAACTTTTTTTTAATATATAGATAGATATATATATACACATTTTTTTTTTTTTTTTAGTACTTTAGGTTTTTCAAATTAAAAGTTTGGGCAGAATTGAAATAGAATATAGAATTTAACTCTCAATTAGATAAATGTTTAAGAATTGTTACTATTATTATAATTTTCTTCCTGTTACACACTGGTTTATTAGTAACATTTTTAAATTAAAATTTCCCGACGTATACATCGTTAAAAATATCAGTAACATTTATTTCATTAAAATTTCCTGACGCAGACATCGTTAAAAGTTATTAAAATAGACAATATACATAATTATGGATAATAATCTACCATAAAATTTAATACGTTGATAATACTACATTTTAAAATAATTTAGTATTTAATGTAAAATGCTATATCGCTCAAAATTTAATGAAACAATTTTACAAGCAGTCAATTTTAACCATTCTTTAATATTTTTACTTTCCCTTTTAGACTCCAAAATAAAATATGATCGGTAGGTATCGCGGCAATGACACCAATACAGGAGAAATCTACAAATCATGACCTTTAAAATGAGATATCCCCTATCCAAATACGTTGAAAATATCGCGATCCAACTTCAAAATTTTAATACAACAATTTTGTCTATTTTAAATTACGCGCGCCAAGGTTTTGTTTCACTTTTACCGTCAGCCATTTTCTCTCATCGCTTCTTCCCGTTTTCCCGCCCAATAAGAGGGGAGGCAGGCAGGGAATTCCTTCTGAAACCTTGTAGAACATGATAGAACAATTAGAGGAAGTGACGATACACTCGACTTCCGGGAGATGTGCAAGAATTCGCGCAAGCTGATTGGTGGAAGACGGCATGTTCATTCGAAATTCGCCGGTGAAAAAATTCGTTTTGATCAGATTCAGAAGAGAGCAAGCAGGAGGTAGTCGTGAGGCTAAGAGCCCGGCAGTTACGCCGTGGACTCAGAGCCAACGTCACTGTAAGAAATCTTGATGGAAGAAATAACATTTTGCTATCCTTATGTGATGAAATAATATTCGCGATCTTTATCTATGATACTCTATCAAGTACTATCCTCATGATGTTCAACTGGAAAAATATTTAATTACATTTTACCATCATCCAAAGACTACAAGTAGTGATCGTCGTTGTAAGTGCTTCAAAAATCCATGCCCGGTGAAATCGACGACATCTCTAACAGTTTCACCCCTGTCCTGGATTAGGGGTGAAACACTTTCATTGCGGTCAGTATATCGTCAGCTTAGAAAATAATTACATGTGGCTTAAATAGAGTGCCAATGAGTGCTAATTTACATAGCGCCATTTTTCGATTAATTGGTGATCCCTCAACGGCTACAGGCGCCATCTTGTGCTGCGAGTGGTTTTGCGCCATTTTCAAATAACATCGGAAATAATTCGAAGCATGTGAACGGTACTATGGTACTTTGAATAGCTTGGCTTTACATATAAATCGGCTTTACGAATTGATTGCAAGAGCAACTGGGTGAAAAATCATATATAGAAAATCGCCGATGATACGTGGCACTAATGTTTATTTTCCGAAATAATAATATATAGGTCAGCTAAGTGATTCACAACAACCATTTGTACTTATGCAATTTAATCAATGTGCATAAAAAAATCGATGCTAATTCAAAGAGCTAAGTGATTCACGACAACAATTTGTACTTATGCAACTCAATCAGTGTGCATGTAGAAATCTATGCTAATTCAAAGGAAACATAGTTTAAAGAGTTTGTGTATTAAGTAATGATTTTGTGTGCCTTGATGTTGTTTATTATAGTAAAATTAGAGCTGACCAGCATCTGGTGAAATGTTTCTTGTGTGTACGTCCTATAAATAAAAATGTGTGTTATAATTACTACGTCCTCTTTATTCAAGTCTGGTAGTCTGGTGAGTTATTTTATTTTAAATTTTATTTCAGCTCAAGTGTTTTCTTAAGTCGTCATCGGATCTTGTATACTACCAACGCAATTACTAAATTACTACTACGGCCATTAAATATAATCTTATTTAATTGTAGATTTATTTACAAATGAATTTTTAGGATTTAAGAAATTAATCGTTTGAGTGTTAAAGCTCTCATATTCTTAATTTTAATTTGATCGAAATTATACTATTACATTTAAATTTAATATCTTAATGTTTCACAATTTAAAGTATTTACATCTTTAAGTTTCACAATTTTAGCAATTTCCTAAAATTAAAATTTCACACTTCCCCCTCCTCTTTCAGACTTTGCAAATGCCGGTTTTGAAGACTAATAAGAAATAAAATACTTTTTCGGTTCTTTTTTTAAATATATTTATACTTAAAAAAAAAAAAAAAAAAAAAAGAAAAGAAATTGCTGATGATGATGATGATGATTAACATTGCCGAAACTGTACGGATTTTTGGCAATTCCTGGTTTTCGGCTTCGTATTATAGTAAGTATTTGTTTGGTTTCAGCGATCAATCTTTTATTTAAGGTGTTTTTCAAGACTGATTTCAAGGTGTCATTACAGAGACCTTGGATAATGAAGACTATTTCAGCATTTTGGAGAGAAACTCATGTGGAATATTATACTGATAGGAATTATGTAGTCTACATATTTTTCACAGAGATCCTGTGGAGATCTCGGAAATGTATGGTATGCAAGCCTTTTCAGGATTACTGTATATCCATATATTTTTTTATAAAGACAATGTTTATCAACATACAGCTTATTTGATTGAAAAATGTTAGAAGATACTGAGAGGATGGATGGCCAATAAATTTTCCAGTTTTATAACCAATGGAGTTTATCGATGATACTCTTAGAAGATACTATACTTCGATTGTACTGCATACAGAACCCTCTAATTAGCTAAAAATCTCACTATTTGTAAATAGAACTATAGCCTAAAAAGTTTTAGAAGTATAAATAACATGACAAGTCACTATGACATTTCTGCAAATGTCAGAAGAAACGTTACTATTATTCAATTAATCTTTATTATAAAAACTTGCATGCAATTTGGATGTTTTGCGTATAGCAATATAAATTAAAAGAAAATTAGTGATTTTTTTTTTTTTTTTTTTTTTAAATACAGTAAATAGAATAGAAAACATAATGCATATAATAAGAAAAACTTCTCAAGCTAAAATACATTTAATTATTAAGAGGGGACAGTACCTAATCTCGCCGGCAGCCTTTGCCCATGTTATTCTATGGGAAAATTTGTTACGACAATTACACATTACCCAATGAATATTTTTAAATTCTGTTTTCGCAGTCAGAAAATTCATAACCGTTAAATGAGTATTCATTTTTTTTTAATTTTTACATTTTAATTTTGAGTTCAAAAATGCGATTTTTCACAAAATGCGTTTTTCTCATTTTCTAATCGCAAAATGAAATACTAAAATTTTAAAAAATCAATTTTTGGAAAACAAGTACTAATTGAACGCTTATGAATTTTCTAAATGTGAAAACAGAATTGAAAAATATTCATTAGGTAATGAGTAATTATGTAAACAAATTTTTCCATAGAATAACATGGGCAAAGGCTGCCGGCGGGATTAGGTATTGTCCGCTCTTAAGTGTGTTGCTGCTTTAATCTCTGGTTCCCAAATCAAAGATTATAACTTCAAAGCAGGATGTTTTCATGACACTCATGCTTCCTCTTTTTTTTTTTTTTTTTTTTTGTGGGGGGGGGGGGGGCTAATAAATAGCTATTATGTCAGCCATATAGCAAGCTAAAAAAAATAACAGTCCAACATTTCTAGATTTACTGAAATGTATACACATGTATTTTATCATTCTACGATACAATTTATGTAGAATTATTAAAAAATTAAAATAAACAAAAGCTAAAAATGAAATTGCCTCCTATATATTTTATTATTTTTGCCCACAACTTCTTTTTTTTTCCCTCCCTTTCCCTATCAAGATGGGATAATTTATTTTAAAATACAGCACAAATGCATGATTTTACTTTATGCGTCAGAGTATCTCACACATTTATGTGCATTTTTATGAGTATGTGTACAAGCATGTGCCATTAAAAAATAAAAAATCAGATTTCCTGTGGATTGAGTGAAATTTTGAAAAGCGGCCAACAGAAGGTAAATCGAAAGACACAGATTTAATCAAATATTGTAATATATTTTCATAATAATTTTGTCACATATAAATTACAGTAAATACAAATTTTGTTTTATTTTACTTTTATCATCTGCAAACTAATGTAATGTGTAAATATTAAGAAAAATTAAACTTTTTGTTGTTCCTATTATTTTTATTGGGAGGAAGGAAAAAAAAAAAAAAGGAAAATTCAGCCAGTGAGTTCTGGTTTCTGCAGAACCTTTAGAAAAGCAGCGTACACATTTTATCAAAAAATAATGCACCAATCTTATTAAAATTTTGCACACATCTTCAAAATAAAATTTACCAGTGCTTGAATGAAGGATTTTTCTTCCTTTTTAATTATAATCAATTTTGCAAGGTTATATGTATTTACAAAATGTATTGAAAATTGTACTGTTTTTACATACAACTCTGCCAAAAATTCCAATGGGCTATTCCCACTGTCGTCTGCTCAATCATGTGATAGAGGAATATGAATAATCGAATTCAATTAAATACTGTTCTTAAGAACAAAAATTTTAATATTTAATATAAAATAAAATAAAAGTAATATTGTGCATTTGTAAACAGTAGAATAATTAATTATATTTGTGAGTTTAATAATTTTTAAAAAACATTTTATGTGTTTATTTTCACCTTTAAGAATCGATTTTTGTATATTGTAGTGTAACTGTAACATTAACTGATCTAGCAATAAATAATAGCTTCTTGTGGAATGTTTATGGATTATAATTTGAAATTTTAAAATGTTTTCATTTAATTTAATTGCATAAAGGTGTTACAACAAGTTAATTAACTTAGTTACTGGTCTAAATGGATTTACGCAATACGATATTGGACTGTCACTGATTTAAGTACCAAAAATCAGAATATTAAACATGTTCTTCATGAACATCAATAACAAATATAAACTAAATGATGATTGCAAATGTATACGGCAAACCAAAGATGATGAATAATGATATAAAATGGATTAAAAATGATGATTTATAAAAAATAACACAGATTAAATACGATTGATCAAAAATAAGAATAGAAAATATGTTATTTCAGCAATCGCTATAGATAACATGACTTTGTCTGCTATTTGTTTTTCCTCTATCATGTGACCTCTGACGTCAAGTGGGAAGAGCCCATTGTTTTTTAAATACTTTGTTCAAGCACTAGTCAATTCTATTCTGAAGAAGTGTGTGAAATTTCAATAAGATCAGCATATTAGTTTTTGAGAAATCGTGTTCACTGCAACTTTTAATAAAAATTTTATTCATTAAAAAAAAAAAAACTTTTTAGAACCCACGAAACCCTTTAAATAGGCGTATGAAAACGAAGGTAAATGAAATATTTTTCAAATTATTTTTTATGCATGAGACTTTGTTTATTCAGTAATATTAAATTGCTTTCTTTAGTATATATTTAGTGTTTTTAAAAAGTTTATAAATGGTCTTTAGGACTGACGCTTTGATTTTTATGTGAGCAAAAGTGATTGTTGCAATACAGAATTTCGTGCATTTTGAGACTCATGCATAGCGAGGTAGGGGTACGAATCATTTTTCATACTGTTCATGCACACATACATTTGGAATAATATGTTCTGCTATATGAAATTTCATGCATTTAGATATTCATGCATAGCAACAGATGGGTACTCAGAGATTTTTTTTTTTTTCTTTTTCTTTCTCGTGTAGCATGATGTACATACATGTGTAATAATAATTGGAGCTGTATGGAATTTCATACATTAATTTTATATGATTATACATTTTATTATTCAAATTTTTTATTTGTAATTGCTTATAATTTTGTAATTTTTAACTTAAATTTTCACTTAAAACTATATTTATAATGTTTCAGACATACTATTTCCAACTAAATTGTTTATTTCTGATGCATTCAGGGATTTTTGTTTAATTCACTGAAAAAAGCACTTTACCTAGGCAGAGAAGGGTTGCAAATTGGGATGTGATATAACACATTGGTAACTTAGCGAATATTTAAAAAATGTGCCAAGGAGACATTTGATCTAGATGCTCACCAATAATGATAGTTTTTATTTTGGAAATATCCCTTCAACTGTAATTCTAAGATATTTTGTACACAAACAGCTGACTTCAATGTTTTAAATTTTTTCCAGCAAAATTTTATATACTTAGTGCCAAGGAGACATTTGATTTATATGCTCATCAATAATGATAGTTTTTATTTTGGAAATATCCCTTGAACTGTAATTCTAAGATATTTTATTTACAAGCAGCTGACTTCAGTGTTTTAAAATTTTTCAAGCAAAATTTTATATACTTAAAAACTTAAATCATCATTTGATGAATATATACTCCCCCCCCCCCCCAAACCAAACTCTGTATAGCATATATTCCTTTGCAACTAGCTTTAAAAAACTTCATTGCAGAAGAGCATAGTTCACTTAATATTATCAATACAATTTTTGCAAAAATGATTTCAATGTAGATACACAAATTATTAGTTGCATAATAAATCAGATTCATTGCTATATCTTTCATTTTTCCTAATGTTTCAAACATAACTTCCTCTTTATTCTTAAAGAATTGAGCTGAGAAATGCTTGGAAAATTTCATTAATAATAATAAAATAAAATAAAATAAATAAATGAATAAATGCATTAGCAAGCAGTTATACCGATTCTTTTAGATAGCTATTGTATCATGCAGAAAAATCTTCAATTACTGTAAAAAAATTTAAATGAACTGTTTATTCCTTTTTTTTTTTTTTTTTTTAAAAGAAATGTTAATTTATGTATAATATGGTTAAGTGATATGGTTAATATGAATATTGTTTAGGAGAATAATCTCCAAAAGATTATTACTGAGAACTTTACACTTCTACCTGAAAGATGCATTTAAAGAAGCTATTATTCTAAAACCAAAATTGACTCTAATGAAAATAGCTTAAAAACTGTTTAAGAATATATAAAGTAATAGATCAGCAGATAATATATATTTTTTAATTTTTCTAGTATTTTTTATTAGAATATATAATTTATATAAATAAAAAATAATATTGCAGTCAACAAATCAAACATTAAATAAAATTAATTTTCTGCCCTGATGTTAAAAATACCCATTGGTATCAATTTATTACTCATATTATATAACATATCCCATATCAACAAAATCTAGAATAAATTGCACATATTTTATATTTTTATACTATACATTGAAATATAAAGATGTTTCATAGAATATCAATACACACCTTTTTCGGAGAAATTTCGTTCTTGCTACATAATCAATGAATTTTAGAAGGATAGAAATTTCTGTGAAAGATGACGTGTTTAGATTGTCTACCAGTGTTTGGATAAAAGGAGAGGGATTTTTGACAACAAATTCACATATATTTTTAGTAAAATTACTAAAGGCAAGGGGTTTTGAGTTGTTGCAGTGCTGATTTTTCTTGTTTATAAGTCTTAGAGCTAAATCATTCACCTACAAAGAAAAAAAGAATTATTTATAAGCATATTTTTTTCAAAATGTTGTTAAATCTTTTTTCTTGTTTTATTTATCAGAAAGGGAAAAAAAAAAAATACATACTGAATATATAATTTTGTTAATATTGTTACGAAATTGTAAATAATTGTGTTTATTTTTGTATAAATTCTTTCAAAGAGGCTTAGTAAGTTGATAAAGTGCTAATTTTGTGCATTTCTAGTCATTTTAGCGTTGAAATAGCCTTATTTTCCCTTAAAAATGCATTAAAAAGCCCCAGTAATGCAGGTGATAGATTTGGCGCCAAATTTGGTGACTTTTTCCCACCTTGGCGATTTTTTTGGCGACCTTGGCGAGAAAATCCTTATATGGGATATACCAAATATGGAAGCTGTAAGTTGATTGGTTGACCACTTTCTAGAGTTTTCTCGAAAAATCTGGGCTCCATGGAACAGCATATAAGGAGCGCTTCCTCGCCAAGGCAGTCAGGTCAGTTCAGTTCAGATCTCAGCCAGCTTCGCTAGTGCTTGCATTGCTCTTAAGCCTCTTTGAGAGAGACTTGCTTTATGTGTTATTACTATACAGTTTGTACTGTGGATTTGCTATTGACAGCTGTTGTTTAAGCTGTGGTTACTGCTTGAATTGAAGCTGATAATTGGTTTATTGACCTGTATTTTTCTGGAACTTTCTGTGAATAAATTACTGAATTTTTGTACGTTTGGCCTTTCATTCTCAGACAACTCACGAACCCCCAAGTACGCAACATTTCTGGTGTCAGAAGCGGGGATTTGTCTGTGAATGGTGATAACGAGAGCTATGGAGCAAGAGATGAAAAAAATTCTAGAAGGTCTCACTGCTCAGATGAATGAGTTAAGATCTGGATTGATAGAGAAAATGGAAACAGGACAGGAGAAGATGGAAACCGGATTGATCGAAAGAATGAAAGAAGGACAAAGAGAGATGAAAGAAAGTATGGAAGCATCGCAAAGAGAGTTGAAAGACGGTTTGACTGAAGAAATGAAGGTAGCACAAGAGAAAATGGAAACATCACAAAGAGAGTTGAAAGACACTATGGGTGAAGTTCAGGAAGAATTTAAATCTAATCAAGATGAGATGAAGAGAGAGCTTTCAACGGTGAAAGAATCAATCGAGGGTAAATTAACGGTTATGGAAAACAGAATGGATGGAATAGAAGAGAAAGTTATAAAGATAGAAGAAAATTTTGAAGAGAAAGTTTTGAAAATGGATAAGAATTTTGAAGAGAGATTTATGAAGATAGAAGAGAATTTTGAGGAGAAATTTAAAGAAAACTTTGATCAAGAGCTGAAAGGAAAGGTTTCAGAGATAGAAAGAAAGTTTAAGAGAATGGAGGAAGATCTTGAGAGAAAAATGAGAGAAGAGTGGAGCGGAGAGGTAATAGGGAATGAACTGCAGAGCAAGATTCGGAATCTCGAAGAAAAGTTAGAATCCAAGCCCTAGGAAACTGAAAAGAAAGAGAGAAGAAGCCAGAATCACGAATTTATTAAGCTATCTACCTACGACGGCAGTTCCTCCTGGCATGTATATAAGACGCAGTTTTCCATCGTAGCTGAAGCTAACGGCTGGGACTCTACCGCCAAGTCGGTCCACTTAGCAGCAGCATTACGGGGAGATGCAGCCGAGATACTAAGAAATGTTTCTAAAGAAGAAAGGAACGACTTCGAGGCCTTGACTAGAGCACTGGAGCTACGGTTTGGAGAGAAGTGTTCTAAGGACTATAGTCGCCTCCAGCTAAAGTCCCGTTACCAGAAAACGGGCGAAAGTTTGCAAGAGCTGGCAGCGGACATTCAGAGATTGTCACACCTAGCATTCTCAGACTGCCAAGCTGACACTCGAAACGACTTAGCTCTTCAGTACTTTATCGATGGTGTTCGGGATCAAGAAATTCAAAAAGCGCTGAGACTCTCCAACATCAGAGACGTAGAATCAGCTTTAGGCTATGCCCTTAGGATAGAGGCAGCCCAACAATCCTCCCGTAAAGACCGCCATACCATAAGAGCAGTCTCATTAAATGATACGCCTGCTGATGAGAATGAAATGAAGAGAAGTCTCGCAGAGATCTTAAAGAGATTGCGCAACCTGGAAAATAACATAGAAATAAAGGATCGGAAGATAAAGTGCTGGGGCTGTGGAGGGGATGGTCATGTGAAGAGGAACTGCCCCATACGACCAACTATAGGAAATCACCCAGCTTCACCATCACTGCAGGGAAACTAAGAGGAGGCCATCTCGCGGGGCGGAGGTTGCCTAAAATTAAAGAGCCCCAATTTACAGTATTTCATGTTTCATCGATGAGTGGCGGCGATAATGGACTTCACGTCTATGGCCAAGTCAACAACGCCACCTGCCGGATGATTCTGGACACGGGAGCCAACATGACCATCATTAGAACGGATTTGGCTCAAGAACTAAAAGAGAAGATCATCTGGACGCTGTCCTGCATTAAACTCCAGACTGTGACCGGAGACGAAATCAAAATATATGGAAAAATGAACTTGATCATCACTTTTGGGAATGCCAGTTACCATCATATGGCATATGTGGCAGATATAAGAGATTCTGCAATCATTGGAATTGATTTCCTGAGAAAATTTAACTTTAAATTGGACTTCAAGAATAATGAACTGCATTCGAGTTCGGAAGACATAGCTGTGTTCAACACTGAAAATCAAGACATTCAGCCAATATGCCAGATAACAGCCAAGTCGGAAATTTCCATCCCTCCACATACAGAGACAATAGTTTCAGGAACACCTCCTACCAAGCAATACTTCCGCTATGGACTGATTGAATACCCGAATACAGACAATAGCCCAAGAGGAGTTCGGTAGCTTCATCTCTAGTTGATCTCTCAAAGAGTACTATTCCTGTGAGAGTCGCATACGTCAGCGATAAGGTCCGGACAGTGAAGAAGGATGAGGTGTTAGCAACCTGCACTCCTGTTACATGCATCAACCGCCCCACGCAATCAACTGAATCCAAGTCTTCTGAACAATTTATAACGGAATTACTCAAGAATGCAGAGTTAGGAAAGGAACAGAGATGTGCTGCGGAGAAGCTACTCCAAGAATTTAAAGACCTTTTTTCTCGAACACCTGAAGACGTCGGGAGAACGAACATCACCCAGCACAGAATTGATACAGGAAATCATCCTCCAATCAAACAACATCCAAGAAGACTTCCCTTTGCTAAACAGGAAGAGGTCACTGAACTTCTAAGTGAAATGCAGCACTATGATGTCATCGAGCCATCAACGAGTCCTTGGGCCTCTCCCATAGTACTGGTGCGGAAAAAGGATGGTTCAACAAGGTTTTGTGTGGATTATCGTCGTTTGAATGACATCACAAAGAAAGACAGTTACCCTCTTCCCAGAATTGACGACACATTAGACACACTTGCTGGCAATAAATAGTTCTCGACTTTGGATCTGAAGAGCAGTTACTGGCAAGTAGAGTTACATCCTGATGATCGTGAGAAGACTGCATTCACCACGGGACAAGGACTGTGGCAATTTAAAGTTAGGCCATTCGGATTATGTAATGCACCTGCCACCTTCGAACGCCTGATGGAGACAGTGCTGAAAGGACTTTCCTATGAAGCCTGTCTGGTGTATTTGGATGATATTATCATTGTGGGGCGCACCTTTGAAGACCATCTTCGAAATATCCGAAAGGTGCTGGAGAAACTCAGAATGGCTAACCTCAAGTTGAATCCAGGCAAGTGTAACTTGTTCCGTCGTGAAGTGAGCTACCTTGGCCATATCATCTCTGCCGAAGGTGTGAGAACTGATCCTGAGAAGATCTCTGCAGTCGAGAACTGGAGTCGCCCTGAAAATATACACCAACTACGAAGTTTCCTGGGGTTATGCACTTACTACAGGAAGTTTGTCAAGGGTTTCTCAAATATTGCCAGACCACTCCACAAGCTGACGGAAGCCAAACAGAAGTTCCTGTGGACAGATGAATGTGAAAATGCGTTCAAGCGACTTAAAGAGGCCTTAAAGAGGCGCCTATCTTGACGTATCCACAGCCTGACAGACAGTTCATACTTGATACAGATGCCAGCCATGAGAGTGTCGGTGCTGTTCTGTCGCAGGAAATTGATGGTCAAGAACATGTCATTGCCTATTGGAGTAAATGCCAGTCTAAACCGGAGCGAAATTACTGTACCACCAGGAAAGAGCTACTCGCCATCGTAAAAGCCGTAGAACATTTCCATCATTACCTCTATGGCAGAAGATTCCTGCTCCAGACTGACCATGCATCTTTAACGTGGTTGCTCCAGTTCAAGAACCCGGAAGGACAGATTGCCAGGTGGATACAACGCCTGCAGGAATATGACTTCGAGATACGTCATCGTAAAGGGACTCTACATGGTAATGCAGATGCCTTGTCACGGAAGCCCTGCTCGGAAAGCTGCAAGTACTGCTCTAGAGCCGAACAGAAATACCTGCCGATAAATCCGGTTGCCTGCCAAGTTACTGTCTCAACATCATCAGATCAAGATCCCGATCCATGGAGTGACGAAGAACTTAGAAAAGCCCAGTTGGAAGATCCTGACATAAAGCCAATATTACAGCTGAAGGAGACGACCAGCAACAGACCTATCTGGCAGGACATTTCCAGATTTAGTCCCATTACGAAAAGTTATTGGGCACTTTGGGACTCTCTTCATATCAGAAACGGCGTATTATACAGAAAGTGGGAATCTGATGATGGGAAAAGCTTCAGATGGCAGATTTTATTACCAAGATCAAAAATTCCAGCTGTTTTAGAACAACTGCATAGTAGCTCTACCGGAGGCCATTTTGGGGTTATGAAGACTCTGCAGAAAGTTCGGGAACGCTTCTACTGGTGCAAGGCAAAGGAGGATGTGGAGAAATGGTGTAAATCCTGTGATGCTTGTGCGGCACGTAAAGGCCCGCAGAAACGAAGTCGAGGAAGACTGCAACGGTATAACGTGGGAGCACCATTTGAGCGGATTGCAATCGACATCTTGGGTCCTTTGCCACGGACCTCCAGTGGAAATAAATACATTCTCGTCGTGATGGACTATTTCACCAAGTGGCCTGAGGCATATTCCATTCCCAATCAAGAGGCATGCACAGTCGCAGAAGTCCTAGTGCAGCAATGGGTGTCAAGGTACGGCACACCCCTACAACTTCATACCGACCAAGGTAGGAACTTTACCTCTGATGTTTTCAAAGGACTGTGTGAACTACTCGGCATAGACAAAACCCGGACAACACCCTTACATCCCCAGTTGGACGGCATGGTCGAGAGGTTCAATCGTACCATCCTGAATAACCTCTCCCTTCTAGTATCAAGGAACCAGCAAGATTGGGACTTGAAGTTGCCATTGTTCCTGCTGGCTTATCGAAGTGCTGTCCATGAAACCACCGGCTATACTCCAGCCCAGATGCTGTTTGGACGTGAACTTCGTCTCCCTTGTGATCTCCTGTTTGGTTGTCCACCCGATGCGCCTTCATCGCCCGAGGAGTACATCCAAGATCTCCAGGCACGATTTGAGGACGTTCACAACTTTGCTCGGGAGCGAATTCACATTGCATCGGAGAAAATGAAGACAAGGTACGATCTAAAGGCTACGCAACATGAGTTTCAGGAAGGAGAGAAGGTCTGGTTGTGGAATCCTGTTCGACGCAAAGGACTCTCTCCCAAGTTACAGTGCAACTGGGATGGACCATACACAGTCTTAAAAAGGCTGAATGATGTAGTGGTGCGGATCACTAAAACACCTTCATCAAAACCGAAGGTGGTGCACTATAATAGGCTAGCCAAGTACCACAAGTAACGGTAATATTAAAAGTTAAAAATGCAAATACTGGTAAAATTTGCACATGCGTAATGTAAATATTTGTATATAAATATTTGAACATATTTGTGAATTTTTAAATATTTCTCACTTGATTTGTATTTCTATTTTATCGTTATATGCAACTTAGTTTTTGTGTTTTAGATTGTGTAAATTTGTTTAGTTTCGCCTCTTGACCAAGGGTTGCACTGCCCGGGACGTGCAGTCCTTGGGAGGGGGGCAGAGCTACGAAATTGTAAATAATTGTGTTTATTTTTGTATAAATTCTTCCAAAGAGGCTTAGTAAGTTGATAAAGTGCTAATTTTGTGCATTTCTAGTCATTTTAGCGTTGAAATAGCCTTATTTTCCCTTAAAAACGCTTTAAAAAGCCCCAGTAATGCAGGTGATGGATTTGGCGCCAAATTTGGCGACTTTTTCCCACCTTGGCGATTTTTTTGGCGACCTTGGCAAGAAAATCCTTATATGGGATATACCAAATATGGAAGCTGTAAGTTGATTGGCTGACCACTTTCTAGAGTTTTCTCGAAAAATCTGGGCTCCATGGAACAGCATATAAGGAGCGCTTCCTCGCCAAGGCAGTCAGGTCAGTTCAGTTCAGATCTCAGCCAGCTTCGCTAGTGCTTGCATTGCTCTTAAGCCTCTTTGAGAGAGACTTGCTTTATGTGTTATTACTATACAGTTTGTACTGTGGATTTGCTATTGACAGCTGTTGTTTAAGCTGTGGTTACTGCTTGAATTGAAGCTGATAATTGGTTTATTGACCTGTATTTTTCTGGAACTTTCTGTGAATAAATTACTGAATTTTTGTACATTTGGCCTTTCATTCTCAGACAACTCACGAACCCCCAAGTACGCAACAATATATTTTAATACCTTATAAAAATCTTTTTTCATGTGTATGCAGCAGATATATTTTAACATACATTCATAACTATCAACAATGTACAACTGGTCTCTGATTGTTTTTCTTGCTGGTTCTTTCTTTCTCTCCCCCATTTCTTCTCTTCAGCTTGTTTATTATGTGTTGCAAATCAGACTGAAATATACTATGCTCCTGGTTGTTAACTGCATAACGAATTAGCAGTATTTCCAGAGCTTCGCATTTCAGAGCATACTGGTGTGAATTACAGTGTGTTATATTTTAGATATTTATAGTGTTAAGGTTAATAAATTCTGAAAGTGCTTAACTGAAACTTTTTTTGCCTGAGAATGAAAGTCTGGCAGAAGAAAGAGCCAATCAGTGACCGTCGACAGTTGATCACTGCAAATGGAAATGCACACAGAGCCACTTCCATAGAAACTTCCAAAACATTCTCGATTGGTTTCCTCCACGGTGGTCACACATGCAGATGATCAACTAGATACATGGTTGCCAGTTAAAAGTATTGTTGCACATATTTAAAATTGCTAATTTTGTTTTGATAAAAATTTGGAAGTTAAAACTTTATTTTTTGATCAATTTTGAAAAGAGAGGGTACCATTTTAAAGGGTTTTGAATGTAGAATATAATGGAAACATGAAACTTATTAATACTTACAGATAATAAATTAAGATTTTTAAACGGAGAAGATTGTTAATGGTGACAAAATATTTTGAAACAAAAGTTAAAGTTATTAAATCGTTATTGTTTACTTTAGAAGCTTAGATTGAGAAAAGTCAACGTAATGTAAGAATTAAAGAATTAATTATTTTAATTTGGAATATTTAATGCTAATTAAGCTATTTATTATGATTTCAGAAATGGATTTATTAAAACAAATTAATGATGTTATTGAATATTTAAAATTTAAAAATGAAATGTTACATAATATAAAGTAACACCCATTACAAAAAGGTATAGCAGGAGTGAAATTAGGTTTGTTGTTCTGAGCATTATTTATGGATTCAAAGTTTTTTAAGGCAATTTTTGTAAAGTTTTTGGTTAACAGACCTGTTGCAATTTGTTTTTTTGACCGATAATTTTAATAAATTTAATTTCTTTATTAAGAAGTATTTTATTAGAACAAATGAGAATGGCACAACCACTGTGTACATTCTCATTTGTTCTAATAAAATGCTTCTTAATAAAGAAATTTAAAATGAAATTTATTAAAGTCAATGGTCAAAAAGTAAGTTATATTAGATTCATTATCCAAAAACTTTACAAAAATTACCTAAAAATCCTTGAATCCATAAATAATGCTTAAAACAACAAACCTAATTTCATTCCTGCCATATCTTTTAGTAATAGGGCTGCTAATAAAATCAAATATGAAGGCACAAAATCTAGTATCAACATCTCAATAAAAACAAATAACAATATTTTTTAATATTTAAGGAATGAAAAAGACTCTACTGACTTTAAAGACACTTCCGGCATTTATAAAATTAACTTCAAATTTAAAAACGATGATGATTATTGCTATATAAGGGAACCAGGAGAAAAATAAAAGAACGTGAAGTCAAACATCTTTCAGATCATAAATTTTAATTTAATAAATAATCTACTGTTCTTTCAAGAAAACATTTAACCCTATTAACCTAAACGTTTTAAATATCTAAAAAATAGCCTAATATAACTCCACCACTAGGCTCTAAGATGCGAAGTTCTGGAAATACTGCTAACTTACAATGCAGTTAACAACCGAGAGCATAGTATTGTTCAGCCAGATAGGCAACGTACAATAAACAAGCTGAAGAGAAGAAACGAGAGAGAGAAAGGAAAAACCGGCAAGAAAAAACAGAGACTAGTTGTGCACTGATGACGGTTATGAATGTATGCAAAATATATCTGTTGCATACACATGAAAAAAAGATTTTTATAAGGTATTAAAATTTATTCATGTTATTTATATTTATCAATAATTAAATATGTAATTTTGTTCATAAATAAATTTATTTTTGATCAAATGAACAGCACCTTTTTCATTTAAAGACTTAAAATGGTCTAATCTGTATTTAGCATTTAAATAATACATATTCTTGTTTTAATTCTAGTTTATTGCTCTGATTTCTAATGCTTCAATTATTAAGCTAACACAAACCTACATCTATTACTCATTTTCATCTACAACTATTACTATTCACATAAGATTTCTTTGAAAATAATTTACAATAAATATGCTTAGCAATTAAACATATAAATAATGCAGCATATATATAATAAATTTTTTTATCACCAATGAAATTTCATAACAAAAAAAAAAAAAATGTTTTGACAGTTTCTAACTTAATATTTTAAAGTAAAAATGAATTTCACTTAAATCTGCAAAAAATTATTTAAATTTAAATTTGCATGAGTAAAGTAAACTACAGATATTTTTTATTTTGAATTTGAATTTTCTGATTTCCATATAAGCAATGCTCATATCTCAAAAATAAAGACCTACAAACCTGATTAATTCAAACGATCTAAGGAAATTTCCACTTAAAATGTGTGTTTTTCCCTTCCCCCCTTTTTTTTTTTTTTTTTTTTTTTATATATAAAAAACATTTTTGCCAAGAAATAAGATGATTAATATTATTATAGATATCTGGTTTTACTTACTATTAGTAGCTAGCAGATCTAAACTAATTGCATATAAAAATAAAGACATAAAATTACTTTAATAGCTACCATAAGAGCAGCAAATAAATCCTACTCTTTGTGAATTTCATTTAACTAACAAAAGTGTTTTAATATAAAAAAAAAAGCAAAATTTGATTGCTGAAAAGCAATCAGGGAACTGTCTGAATTTTAAAGGGTAAATAACATGCAGTGTCTTCTACATTTTTTACAAAATGATTACTATATTAGAGGCACCAAATATTCAGTTATTATTGATATTCTGTCTTTTTGGATTCGGCAGATGACACTGAATATTCAGTTTGGCTGAATATCTTGATATTTGGCAACCAAATAGTAGAGTTAAATTTAAATTTACATTAAAATATTAAAATTGGTAAAAATATTTTTTAACATATAAAATTAATTGATAAGAAATTTTTAAAATTCATCAATGTTATGACAAAGAATATTAAATAAGTAAAAAATATCAGTTTAATAAAGTTTCTATCGTATTAACTTCTAACCTAAATTAAAAATCTGTATTAAAATATAATACATTTTTAAAAAAAATCACTTCTTGTAATTACATGTAAAAAAACTCATTTTTGCAAATTCAAAAAGTAAAAATTTATTTATTCTTTTTTCATGTATTTGGTCCTTTTTTAGTGTGTTTAACGAAGTTAAAAATTTTACAAAGAGGGGAAAAACAAGGAATTATATATTTTTTTTTCTATTTTGATTATAAAATTTATCTTTTAATGCTTAAATTTTATGCCGATACTGTTTAATGCACATTGTATTCTTTTTATATGCAATAAATGTTAAAAATAATTAAGCTCTTCTGGGTATACAGTGTGGAGCATCAAAACTTTTCCAAATTCCCTAACACTTTTTTGGCCATTTTTTCTGACTTTTCCATGACTTATGCTCTTTATTACTCACAAAAATAATATTACAACATTAGTGAACAATTTGCAATTTACAATAACTAACTTTCAAATATGGCTTATTTCCTTAAATAAAATTCCTTGACTATTCCCAAGACTTTACTTGATCAATGACTACCTATTAAAAAAAGAAATCTTTTACACTAAAATTTAAGTATACAGCCAAATACTGAATATTCGATCAAATTTTGACCGAATATTTGATATTTGTTATTCGGCAAAAATCACTGTTCAGTGCAACTCTTTATTATATGATACACATTATTTCATATTGGCAGTCACAGTTTAAAAGTGTCTTTAACTGCAAAAAATCCTTTTATAATTCATTTAAATAATTGGATTAAAATCAAATTTGTACCATATTTTTTATTTCACATTCTCGAATATTTTAACATTATATATATATATATATATATATATATCAGCACCAACAATAAAGTTAAAAGTAAGTTCTCACCATGCACAGAAGTAAGAATTGTTCTTTCTTATGTGCTACTAAATGAACCTCTTGGCTACTTTATGAATAAGTAATAAGATAAAGGTTTTCCATATTGCTATTTTGCCCACTTAAAGAACTTGATATATGTGTGTGTATTCATCAATAAAGGTACGTTTAAATTTTCCTCAACTGCTCATTATGGAAAAGTAAGTTTACCGTAATTTCGCGCGTATAGTCCGCGGACTATGTGTGTTTAAAAAGCAAATTTTTTCACCTGTGGACTATACGGTGGTGCGGATTATCTGCTAGTTATTCACAGTTCAAATCCTCAAAATCAGAATTAAACATGCGAATACTACGAACTGCCGATTCTGACGATCAAATATAAACATAAACAAAAGAATAAGACACAAAGAAAACATCGTATCGGTAGTGAACCATGGAGCATAAAGCAAAAGATCACTATTAGGATAGCACATTGCTGAATATTCCTGTACTGTTATTTTTTAAATTATGTTCGCAAAATATCGTCGAAGTTTTACTGCTGAGCAATACCAATGACAAACATTGAGATAATCTTCCAAAAAATATATCTCCTAGTGCTGAATCACAGACAATCACCCATAGTGCATTTCTAGTAGGAAAGTAAAACTCACTCAATGATTCAACCGGGAATTCCGATAGAAAATGTAAACATCAACTTTAAAGGTTTCTTTTAATGTATAATTTTTAAAATATGGTTTATTAATAACAAGTACTTTTTTTCTATATACTATTTATTTTAATAGTGGGAATGCTTTAATATTTTCATATAAAACTACATAATAGTGGATTTACTTGCTGTTTTCTTGGGGTTATATTTTTCTCCCGCGGACTATACGGTAGTGCGGACAATCTGATGATATTTAAAATAATTTTTACATAAACCTTCACCTGCGGACTATACGATGATGCGGACTATGCGCGCGAAATTACGGTACTAGAAAATAATTTCTCATTCTAAAAAATAACAAATTAATAGTAAAAAGAATAAATCAAACTAAGGCACAATTTTTTTTTACACATTTGAGAATCATATTTACCTCAAAGCCTAATACATAAGCGAGTAACAACATTTTCTCAGCTACTGTCACAACAATAGGATTAGACACAATTTTTTGGTTAGTTACACCATCCTTAACAGCAGATACATTAGCAACAGAACACAGTATACTTTCAATCAACTCCTTTTCTGTAGTATCTAATGAATATCTGGGTGACCACAAATTATATGATATCAATTGTTCGTATCCAATAAATATTTGAATCAATCTTAAAGGATCTTCTTTTGTTACTTTTAAAGTGAGAGGTAACATCTTGGGCAAATAGTATTCTTTCTGTAACAGAAATTTGCAGCAAAATTCTTGAAAGTCTTCTCTTTTGCTTAAACAATTTTCAAGGAGATTAGACACCTATGAATATCAAAAGGAAGAAAAAAATACTTGTTAAATAATTACTTTCATTATTTGATTTTAAATTAAGAGAGAATGAATGTAACACAGATAAAATTACTAATTTTTTAAAAACATAAATAATATGACCACACATATATACACACACAAAATAAATAAATAAATAACAGCTAGCCTTTGAAACATACAAACAAGCAGGGGTGCAGAAAATGTTCAAACCTCGGAAATTTCCCCCAAACACAGTATAAATTTCCCTCAATAATGCAAAAATCTACTTTGCTATACAAAGTCATTTGTGCTATGTAATAAATCTTTAAGAGAATAAGTATACAGTGTAACATAAAAATATCGCTGTTAGTGTATAAGCACTTCAAAGTAGCAAATTGTTATTTTTTATTTACATTTTTATTTTCTCTTAAAAAAATATTCAAAATTTCCCCAGTCAGTTTAAATTTCCCCCGAACCTTGTTCGGGCGTTCGGACATATTCTGCACCCCTGCAAACAAGTAACTAATATACCCAGGAGCAGAAAGTGCTTAAAACTGCGACGCACGTCGCAGAACAATTGAGGCTTTTGCAGAACATTTCATCTATCCCCTAACTGGATGATGTTGATTGATACAGCTAACATTTTAAAATTAATAAAACCTAGATATGCTCAACTGACCTGTAAATCTGTTAGCATACTAGAAAATTGCTGGAAACAGTCATTGTTTCAATGTATAGACAAAATTTATAAAAATTTTGTAAGTAGTATATCCACATTAATGTGACAATATTAATGCCAAAAGCCATTGAAAAAATTGCAAATTCTGGGTGTATGCCTCAGTTTTAGATTATAAAAATTTTAAACCATGTTTTATTATAAATGTGTAATAAATATTTTACTAATAAGTATTATTTTTATGCTTATTTTGCATTTTACTGTGCTTTGACAAATTTGGACAAAATACCTGCAGAACGTTTGCAAATTTTAATGTCTCGTTGCAGAACATCAGATATAATTCTGCTCCTGGGCTAATATATATATCCAGAATACTGAGCTCTCCCCACCAAATTACTGAAAAGCACAAAAGTATTAATTTTGCTGAAAAGATGATATTCAAACTAAATCTCTTACTCCAAGATTCATATTCAGTTACAAGGAAACCTTTCTGAAACTTCGGCATTATATTAAGAACTACATTCCTTTAGGTCAAATTTTTTCCAGCCCCAAATTTTCCTCATATGACTTCATTTTAAGGCCCTTATGCTCTTACTTATAACTCTTACGGCCTACATTTTGTGAAAGCAGATAGCTTTATGTTTTCCTTGACTTAAACTGATAACTGACACTATGTTAATGAGTAGAAAGCTATTAAAACTTCTTCACACACATAAATTTTAAGTCAGCACAACCGGTTTCGAAAGGACGTAGCCTTTCTTCATCAGGTGCAAACACGTGCTACTGCCGTGAAGGCAAAAGCAAGAAAGCAGAGCAAAACCCAGACTTGGAGCAGTTGGGAATTTGATCATAGTTTTAATTTTAAGAATGCCAAAATTATCTTTCATGCCAAACGCGTTTTCGAACTGGATTTTTTGGAAAATTTAGCTATTTACCTTAATCGTGATAAAATTGTCAATGAAAAATCTGATTCCACTTTGCTGTCTACAGCCTGGAAAAATTTGTTTAATTCAATTAAATAATTTCCTTCATTATAACATAATATTTATAATAAAATAATTCTAATTAAAAAAAAAAAAAATAAATAAATAAATTTTATCAAATTTACTTATTAGTATGATATTAATTAAATAAAAAATAAATAAATAAATAAATTTAATTAATTACTCCTTCCCTCCCTCCTTTCTTTTTTTTTTTTGAGTGTGTGTGTATGTGTGTTCCTCTCTGATTGGTCCTGCCCTGCATGACGCTTCCTATTGGTTGTTTGTGTTGCTCCTCCCCCTCTGGGTTTTGCCCTGCTTTCAGTCTTGCTTTTGCCTCCACGGCAGTAGCACGTGTTTGCACCTGATGAAGAAAGGCTACGTCCTTTCGAAACCGGTTGTGCTGAGTTAAAATTTATGATGTGTGAAGAAGTTTTAATAGCTTTCTATTATTGTACGCCAGTTTTTGAATTTAGTTTTTGGTCATGTTAATGAGGTTACTCACCATGTGTTTAATAATAATTTGCGTCTACACTGTTAAAAAAATGCAACTTTGGTGCCACAAATTTTCTGTAATTCGAGAAAATAGAAGAAAATTACAGAAAAATTACGTTGACAAAACATATTTTTCTGTCATTACAGAGAATTTCTGGTAGCAAAGTTGCATTTTTTTAATAGTATAGGGAAAAGGAATGAGTGATAAGACACCATAATTATGAATGAGCATACTGAGGAATAAAATTCAAGTTTTGAAAAAGAAATTTTATGTCATACTATTATTTAGCTAATAATTCAACTGCAGTAGCTTTTAAATGGCTAATGCTGTCTTTAAATAGCAAAGTAAAAATACATTAGAATCCCAGTTATCTGAATCAAAATCATCTTAAACGAAAAGCCTTATTCCAATTTTCATTCCTGTTTTCAATACACCTATAATTTTTCATTTGATTGTGGTGTTTCCCTAAAAATTCAAACTTAAGCTAGTAAGTATAATTATAAATACTTATCAAACCCAATTGAAATATTTATCAGCTCATCTGCAATGACAAAGATTTATCTGACTGCCTTGAAACTGCTGGTATCTATAAAATCCCTTTTTCTAAACAAGAATTTAATAATGGTTATTATATTCATATGACAAAAAGAAAAATTAAAAATAGAATCAAAGAGCATATCTCAGACATTAAATTTAATAAAAATACTACAGCTTTGACTAAAACCATCCAAAACAAAAATATTAATATCGAATTCAACGAAACTCACGAATACAAAAACCTGACTTACGCATTCTATCACGAAACTGAGCCCTAAACTAACATAGATCGAATGTGACAACACCTAATTGAGGATTCTTTTATTTATTTATTTATTTTTTAAGTTTTTATTTATAAAGTGATAGGGAAAAAAACCCGATGATTAAATTTTTTTTAAATTCCTTTAAATACAGTGACCAGTGAAGTGGGTAAAGCCTGCTAGTATAAAATAAATTACAGGTCTTCATAATAATAACAATATGTCCTAACTAGATGATATACATAATATTTAATTAAGAGCTTACCTCTTTAGGCAAATTAGTAAATATTTCTGGATCATTCATGTCAAAACCAATGGACGATGCATGAACAGTGCAAAGCATAAGCACTTCCCACAAATCAGGAGTCCACAAAATTTTAAAGAATTTTTCATGAAACCAATTGGCATTCTCTTTGAATACTGAAGGAATCAAACTCATCAATCTGACTAGAACAGAACATTTCAATCTGCAAAAGTATAGTTAAAAATGCTTTATTTAATTTTAAATGAGTTAATAAAAAAATAAAGTTTTGTTCATCATACAAACATATTGCTTTGTATGGTACTTATATACTGATATAAATAAACTTATGATTGTGTACAGAAATGTATATCTCAGCTTTTAAAATTTCGACGGATCTCAGATAAATTCAGCATATGTATTAGTTGAATGTTGAATGAACTGAGAGGATAAGTGGTAGGTTTTAGGATCCCAGCACTGTGACCAGTAGTTTACTGTGCAGCGCTATAAATTTTAGTCTGTGAAAAGATTTGTGGCCATTAAAAAAGCCAAATTTAACCGGGATATACCAGGGATGACCAAAATGTTGCACTTTGTAGTAAAGCCTATACCTCAAATTCACAGAATATGTGATTCAGTGTAATATTTTTCTATTGAGCTTCATCAGCTCTTTCTGCCTAGTACTAGGATTATTTAGTTTGCCTGTTCCTTTCAGTCACAAACCAGAAATGTATTGTAAAATGCTGCCCTGAATTTTCAAACCACACCTCAAACTCACAGAATATGTAATGTGGTAATATTGGGTGAGTACAAAAGTTCATGCGGAGTTTGTGAGTAAAAGTTCTTTATTCAATCAATGATATATTCGCCATCATTTTCAATAATCTGTTTCCAACGTTCTGGCAGCATACAGATGCCCCGATCATAAAAACTGCGTGGTTTAGATTCGAAGAACGAAAATACGACGTTTTTTAAGGCATCCAAAGAGTGAAGTTTCTTTCCATTTAAATGATTTTGCAGTGACCGGAACAAGTGATAATCAGATGGTGCGATATCAGGAGAATATGGTGGATGAGTTAGGACATCCCATTTCAGGCTGTTCAGTTTGCGCAGCGTCTGTCTCGAAACGTGTGGTCTGGTGTTGTCCTGATGAAAGACTACGCCCTTGCGATTTTACAAAATCGGACGTTTCTGTTTGATTTCTCAATTCAGATTGGTTAATTGGTGACAGTACTTGTCCGAATCAATCATTTGGCCAGTGGGGAGAAACTCAAAATAAATTATGCCCTTGCAATCCCACCAAACACAGAGCATCACCTTCATCGGGTGCAAACTGGCCTTTGCCATTGCATCACCACGCTCACCTGCCTGTTTCCATGTGTGTTTATGCTGAACATTGTTGTACAGGACCCATTTCTCAATGCCCGTCACTAATCGATCCAAAAATGGCTCATTTTTGAGCCGCCCGAGTAAGGAAACGACAGCAGAAATTCGCTCGATTTTGTTTCTCTCGGTCAGCAAATGGGGCACCCATCAAGCTTCAAATCGAATCCCATGTTTTTTAAACGCCAAAAAGTGCCTGATCGGTCAACGTTAAGTGCTGTAGCAACTTCCTCTGTTGATATTCACGGAGTATTCTGAACTAAACTATGCACAACATTGTCATCAATGTCTGAAGGTCGACCTGAGCTTGGCTTGTCTTCAAGGCTAAACTCTCCGCAGCGAAAGTTTGCAAACCATTTTTCCACAGTTCGTTTAGCTGGTGCTTGATCTTGATAAACCTTTTGAATGTTTTTTTTACGGCTGCTGCAACGTTTATTCCCTACCGAAACTCGTAAAGCATAACATGCCATAAATGCAACTTATCGACACTCATTTTGAAAGTAATCTTTCTTGAAGCAGTTTGTATCTACACAAATTATTTTGTTTGAGATGAAAGCTGCACACGTCACCTTTCCAATGATCTGTCTTACGTAGATGGCAGGATTAATGACAACACTTTACGCCGCTTCTAACACCATCTATTACACCTCCACATGAACATATGCACTCACCCAATACATTTTCCATTGAATTGCATTAGTTTCTTATACTAAGTACTAGGATCACTACAATTAAGCTCTTTAGCTTGCCTGCATCTTTAGTCACAAGCCAAACCAAATATTATACCATAACTCCTTTACAAAGGACAAAACAGTATTGCTAAACATACATTACGATACGTTCAGGACTGGTTTAGGACACAGACAAACTATAAATGAGAACCTTTCATGGCTAGTTCATCAGCTAACTTACTCACCAAGATGCTACTGTGACATGGTGCTCAGTAAAGAAAGAAATTGTTGTTAGCAGCAAGAACATAAAGAGTGGAATGACACTCCCACACAAGGGGAGAAATAATCACATTCTTCAAAGACAAAAAAGCAGATTAGCTATAAAGAAAAATATTAATATATTTAACATTGTGGCCAATGCAAATTCTACAACATAGAATTAAAAAAGACTTGTCTGTTTAAAATCATTTAGATCTGAGCAAGCCATGCCAGCCTGAAATAACAACAATAATAATAAAATGTTTATTTCCGGATGAGCCAAGATTCTAACCATATAGATACAGGCTGAAAGTACGCCAGATTAGGCCCAAGATTTCAAGCCTCTAAGGAAATCTAATACATATATACCTCTTCAGAAATGACATATATGTGTACATATATACATATAGAAAGAGAGAGAGAGAGAGAGAGAATATAAAACCATGTCCATTTTCTTTATTCATAACAAATGTTATTAATTTCATTATAGTATAATTCTTAAAAAACATGGTGTTCTTTACCACCAGGATACAGATATATATTAAAGAATGCTTTCTCCTTTTCAATAAACAAGATAAAAGTAAGACATTTTTTACAAAATTAGTTTTTACTTTTTATTAATGATTTTGAAAAAAAAATATGTATATATATAAATGTGAAAATTACTAGAACACATACCTGTTATATCTCATCTCTTCTTCAGGAGTATAAACATCAATATTATCTACAGTAGATTTATGGGTAACAGAAGATAATGTTTCTTTAATAATGTTTGTGATAAAATAACTTGCAGCATTAAAAATTTTTACAGATGACAAAAGTGATGCATGTTTTACACCTGAAAGAAAGATGTATAAACTACACTTTCAAACAACAATTTTAACACATATAAATTAATATATGAAAGGATAAAAGAATTAAGATTTTAAATTATTATTTTATTATTTTAAATAAATATTGAGTGATAACTTAAAGACAATCCTATTAAAAATTCTTAACTTGAAATTAATTCTAAAGATTCCCATATAAAATTAGTTTTATGACAATGCACGTTCATAACGCAAAAGTCAGAAAATTGGACAGTTTTTCGAATAAAAAGTGCTGAGTAGTACACTATTCTCCTTTTCTTGTGGTTAAGTAATGCATATTAATTAATCCTGGGGATCCGGGGCTAAGCTAAATTGCCAATCATTAAGTGATTAAGCAAAGGAGGAGTGTAGGTTCGAGCCAAATATGGGCAGTATTTAAGAGAGAGCACCCAAAAAAAAAAAAAAACGAGGACTCTTTGAGTGTTGTCTTGCCAAATTAACTTATGTCAAATAACGCCCCCAGGTGAGAGAACAATTTGCAGCTCCGCGATGTAATCGGCAAAAAGGCGGTAGCCTTCGTACTCAGCTTATGAAGGCATATGTTTCACCTGCTTAGCTCTAAGGACTTGAAAATAACCTGTAAGATGTCCAAGAGTTTCAAATAAATGACTGCCTAGAACCACTGGACTTGTTACTGAGTGAAAAGCCTCTCTTCATTATGGATAATATGTGTTACTAAGTAATATTCGTCACATAATTAAAATCGACAAGATAAAGTTATGGCCCTGAAGTAGCAGGACAAGAAGAGTGCCTGCCTTATGCGCATTATTCATGATGCAAGCTCTTATTTGGTGACATGCAAATCTAACAAGATTGTTATGAAACCAGTTGTTGTTTGTGACTATAATAATACATAGGTGGCATCGATTTATGCGACCAAGAAATTTCCTACTACCCTATGCTCCAAAAACAACAGGGGAAGTATTATATTAAAAATTTCAGGCAGTTTTTAGATCAATTGTTGTGGAATGCCTATGTACTTTACAAAAAGCAAAACCCAACACAAAATATAAAGCTTTTGAAATTTCGTTTGCAAATGGTTGAAGAAAGTATTCAAAAGTATTCTGATGGAGATAAAAGCAGTTGTCCTCGAAAACCAAGTTCTACTCTGGACCCTTTGAGATTAACCCATTCCCGTGCCATGTACCTTGATGAAACTTGGGCCCAAGTGTTATGGGTTAACGTGAGGTAAACAAGCCAGACTGATGCTGTTATTGCTCATTTTCTCTGTGTCAGATGACTGTCACACCTAGTTTAGCATTGGACTCGTTGAGTTCATACTTGCACAGATGCTTCCATGGTTTTATGAAATGTGGTCGAAGAATAAATAATGTTCACGAGCCCAGCTCGTGATGTTTATGTTTGGCTCGACTTTCTTTTCACGAGCCTGGCTCGTGATGTTTATATTTGGGACAAAATCTTCATCACGAGTCAGACTCGTTAAAGCACGGAAAGGGTTAACAGCTCATCATTTTGCAAGCCACATACCACCTAACCCCATAAAAAGAGAGCCTCGAAGACAGTGTGCTGTTTGCTGTTCAAGAAAAGATGCAAATGGAAAAATAATTTGCAAAGAAACACGAATCTGGTGCAAAGACTGTGAAGTTGGACTTTGCTTTGAACCCTGTTACGAACTCTATCATACTAAACTACATTTCTAAGGTATTTTTTTCTCAGTGCATTATATTTTCTTAAGTTTTATACATTTTACTTTTTTATATTATATAATAAATAGAAATTAACAGTAACTAAATTGAAATTTATTTAATTTTTTTTTAAATAACATCTGAAATTCGTTTTTCTGATAACTTAGTTTCTCATGATAAAAATCTATATAAAAAATCTTTTCTAGAGAGAAAAAATGCATATTTCAATTCTCCAATATATATAGAATTAAAATATGGGGGGGGGGGGGGGACATAATTTTTTTAGTGATTTTGGTCCACAAATTGAGCAGTAAGAGGGTTAAGACTATAAAATGCTAGTTTGTGCTTGTGAGGACATTCCAGACTTATTTACATAATGTGACAAATTAATCAGTAAACATAATATCTTTAGGATTTTACTCACAGCTGATTTGTATACTTCAGTAGCTATCACTTCCAAGATAGATTGTACAGTCTGGAAATCTCCTAATATGGGAATACTTAGAAGAAGTAAAAAGACTTAAATATGTTTTTGACAAATTCATTTTTAATTTAAATACATTTTATGATGTGTAAGTGGACTCCTTTGAAATATTTCATCAAAGTATTGAAAGTTTGCCATCAAACATCTTCAGAAATACAGAATCAAGTAGTAAGATGTTCAATGTTCATATTTTTCAAAGGAGTTCCACTGCCTGATGTACCTATGGCAGCAAATCATTTGAGATCGAAAGAACAAAAAGATATTTATGCATTCACTGAATCCACAAAAATAGTCATACAAATTCCATAATTGAACAAATTAATTTTTTTTTTTTTTCTTTTTCTGAAGCAAAAAGTTAAAAAATAATAGACAAAACAAATTTTGTTTTCAATTTTGATTTCCTCATTTACTCTAGAAACTGCGTTTTGATAGAAGAATCAGAACTTACTAAAGGTTTCGCAGAGGAAAGCTTCTTTGAATATATACAAGATTTTTCATTCATTACAAAGCTTCATGATTTTGACACTCTCTGGTTTGAGACTTTGAGTACCAGTATTTTTGTAAATGTATCATTAACACAATAGAAGAAGGTAGATCTGAAGGGATTACATATGAAATGAAGGTCTTATTCAAGAAAGTTGTTAGTCAGCTTTCACAGAAAATACCCTTGCTTATCAGATTACTTATACACACAGTTTCAATTCCAGTATCAAAAGCTTCCTGTGAAAGTTGGGGCTCAGTCATGGAGAAAGTGAGCAAAATGCGATTGAGAAATGTCATTGCGATTGTAATGACAAACTGTTGATAAAAGAGTTTTTATACTTCTTAACGGCCCTCCATCTGGTTACATAGGAAACAGAAAATTTTTGAAAGTAGCATTAATATATATGTTTGGAGTCTCTTACTACAAACATTTTAATAGAGTCAGTATGAACAAAATCATGGACAAAAAGTTTTCTTCTTGTGTGATATCAAAAATAATGACTAATGCAGAATCTTTACCTTGCTTTATGTAATTAAAATTTTAAAACTACATTACTTTGATCTTATTTAATTTATTAACTAACATTCGTTAAATGCAAACTTGTAATAGAAATATGCTTACTGAATTCTGTATATATATATTTTTTTTCATTATTTATTGTGAAATTATGCTGCAGATTATTTTCTAATACCTAAATAGCTGTCACAGATTGACAGAAAAAAATCTGCTACTGGGCTGACAACTCGTTCTTGGTGCACACAAAGTTTCAAATAATTGAATTTTGTATTTCCTTTAACTATGGAGAAATTTCTAGAAGATGTATCTTTCAAGTAGTCAAGGATGAGGAAAATTGATCCTATGACGTGAGAAAGGAATAAAGCCAAAGTTCAGAGATAATATGCTGTCACTTAGTAATGACATAGTATTTACTGATAACATAACTGTAACATACTTAGCATATTATGATTAACTTAACATCATGATGATTCCATCATAATATGTTATTAATTTAATAACATACCTATGATGATTCAGCAGATGAAAGTGATTAGTTTATGTAAGTTTGTTTAGAAATTGAATGATTTCTCCCTGTATTAAACAATAGTGCTCATAATTTATGAATTTGGGACCATTTGTGATACATTTTCATAATTTTCTGATGTTATTTTTTTGTTATTGATATTAGAAATTTTTTCATACGATAAAAATTAGTTATTTTTTAATAAAATTTAGTTGAATGAACCGTTTTGTGTATTCCAAACTCTAAAAATTCAGTATTCACATTAAATTTAGTGAAAATTAAGTTCTGATTTGTTACAAAACTGGCCATAAGTAGCAAAGATGACAAAATCCAAAATAAAAACTTGAATAATCCCCTCCCTTTCATGTGCCCCTGCCACCTTATTTCAAGTTTTCAAACATTCTATTGCTTCGCTATATAAAACCTCTACAAAACACATACTAAAAATCTTTTTCATATAAAGGCATGCATTTTATTTTATTTTATTTATTTTACATATTTTTGAATCGGACCAGGCTGGGTCGGGCCTGATTTTATCGTTATTTGGCCGGGCCGTACACTGAACAAAATAAACGGGCCAGGCCCGGGCCTGAAAATTTTGGCCCGTGCAGACCTTTAAACTACATACCACAGAGTTTGAAAGCTAGTAATTATCTAAGAAAAACATTAAATATTTGCCATAGTCCTGTCATTAGTTGAGTTATATGTATTAAAACTGAATCAGAGTAGCTTCACCTAATAGGTATCTTATATACCCAGTTTGATGTAATTTTTTAGTATACAGACTTAGTCTGGCCTAATACATGAAGCACGACCAATTGAGAAATATACACCAAAATTAACACAGTTTCTCTAAAGCATAATATTTATATATTGTATTGAGATAAATGCATAAAATAATTATTTACCATCTAATACAGTCTGAAGTCGCAATTTATCAGAAAATGCCCAATGATAACATTCAAGCGATGCCAACAATGCTTCTAACCAGAATGATAAAGATTTAAAAGATGTTAAATCACTCAGGTCAGATTTATTTCTCAAGGATCTTTCAAATCTAGAACATATTGAAGTAAAATAAATAAGTAAAAGCAACAATAATAAAAGAGGAACGATATAAAATAATTCATAATTTATAACAAGAATTTATGCTTACATATCTTCAAAAATGTTCTTTTCATTGACATTATAATTTAACACAAATGTAACAGTATCTTTCACCCCTATAAAAAAAAAAAATTATATATAGCATACAAATACATAGACAGCATATGTGACATACACACACACATACAGTAAAGCACCATTTATATGTCTTTTATGCTTATATAACAATTTAGTGTAGTTCCAATTCATTCTTATTTGTTTTAATACAAAAGTGCTTCTTTTATATGACACAAATATTTGTTATATCATGTTTTCTAACTTTCTAAAATTCAATTTTCTACCTTACTCCTTATTTTTTAATTGCTCTATTTAAAATTCCTTGAAAGGGAGGGGGGAAAGGGGAGGCTTACACTAATTAAAAAAAAAAAAAAAAACTCAAAAGTTAATTTAATTCTTAATGCTGAATTTAATATTTGCAGAAATCAGCACTTTAGATTGGTATTAATTTTAAAGTTTAAGGCTGAATGACTACATGGGGGGGTCCTAAGACTAGGTCAGGAAGAGTTCAAGTACTTGCAGCGTTCCTAAAATTTTACTCTTATTTTATTATACTGCCACTACTATCGCAAAAAAAAAAAAAAAAAAAAAATTGTTAAATGTTTTAATGCTAAAATATTGAAACATAAAATTTTAAAATTTATTTAAATTTATTTAAAATATTGAACGGAAATATTTTAAATAATTAAATCGTGATCTATTTTAATTAAAATTTGCAGACATACTAGGCGAGACGCATTAACCCTGGATGCCCCAGAATTGAACGCCCCAGCCCACCCGTTCCCGCTGTTCGATGTCTTTTTCTAGTCAATTTTGTCCTTTTATTACTTCCGGTGTGAGCCTTTTTTTTTTTACACACTTGACATTGTGAGTATTTTTGGTTTTCTTCCCATGCTATTCCTATGGGGTTTTTAGCTTTTTCTCCCCTCTTTTTCTGCATTCTAAAGTGACGGTGGTCACGATGAATTTCAAATGCTATTCCTATGGGGTTTTTAGCTTTTTCTCCCCTCTTTTATCACACTTGACATTGTGAGTATTTTTGGTTTTCTTCCCATGCTATTCCTATGGGGTTTTTAGTTTTTTCTCCCCTCTTTTTCTGCATTCTAAAGTGGCGGTGGTCACGATGAATTTCAAATGAGAGAGCTTTTTAAATTAGAAAAACCTGAAAACCTATAATTTTAAATAAAATAGTGTTATGCTAATTGAAAAATAAAAATAAACAACGTTATGCTTATAAAAGCATAACAAGAGCTATCCCAGAAAGTGGTTTAATTTGGGTTGATATTGATATTGGCAGTCTTGACCAATGTTAAGATTCTGAATTTTTTAATCTCTCTATGTCTTATGAATCAGCCTAAAGGCCAAACCTCAAACAGTGCTGCAATGTTTATTATGCAGTTATTATACAGCAAAGTCTAAGTAAAATCCTAAAAGTCACCAGCAATTTTATCCCAAATAAACTTACTTTAATAATAAAATTTATAGGCAAAAGAAGAGGCTTCCAATTGGCAGTTGCATTTTAGGATTTGTTTCAGAGTTCAAACCAAGGGAATTTGACAGTAAACGTCCAGAAAATATTTCCAAACACATTAAAATTTGGTTAAGGTATGTAGATGATATCTTTGCCATTATTTTTAAATCAGATAGCCCTCAGTCCAGGTTAGAAAAATAAAATAAGTTGGATGATAGTTTAAAATTTACACTTGAAATAGAAAAAGGAAATATCATCAATTTCTTCAATGTTAAAATCTTGAGAAATCAAATCTTGATTGAAAATTGATTTTGACTTAAAAATGCTCTATTTCTACTTCAATACATAAAATTTTAGAGTTCAACTTTAACAAAGGATCCTTATATTTTTCGGGAGTAAGTGTCTGGGATTTAAGTCAGTGATAGTTCAGAGCAAGCACAGCTTTCAGACATGTTATATGGACATGATATTTGTTTCAGATGTTATGCTTTAATGAGCATAACACTATTTTATTTTTATGTTTCAAATAGCATAACACTATTTTATTTAAAAATATAGGTTTTTCAGGTTTTTCTAATTTAAAAAGCTCTCTCATTCGAAATTCATTTTGATACTCTACAAATTTTAATTAAAATCGATCACGATTTAATTATTTAAAATATTTCCGTTTTCACTCTGAAAATTAGCATTTTTCAAAAAATAGATAAATAAATAAATAAATCCAACAATTTCAGATTAAAGCGATAATTTAACTGATTATCCTTTCAGGAAAACTACTAAAATTAATAGAGAAATTACTAAAATAGCAAACAAATAAAATAAAGAAAATCTAAAATCAGATAAATCCAAAATTATTTTATCAGCAGTCAGTGTTTATATTTTGCATTTAAAAGTATTTTTCTAAGTTTTATTTTCATGTAATTCTGGTTTCATGAGATTGCTTTTTAAATTTCATTTGATTTGAGCGATCACTTATTAAAAAAGCTTAAAATTTAATATTTTTCCTTTCCAAAAATCTTAAGTTCAAAAACAGCCTTTTTTATTCTCTAAGTTCTTATAAACAGAAGTCAGCCATGTTTACTTAAAGCATTCGTACTTTCCCACGCTTTTAGAGGGGGGGGAGATTCCTTCTAGAAGCTTCTAGATCTTTCCCCATGATGTAGCGAGCGTTACCTCTGACGTCAGTAGCATCTCTTTTTACAGCGCTGATTGGCTCGTTTCACAAAGAGCGCGAAATTCCGATCGCTCTCGGTCAGAACAGCAGGAGTTCTCGAGGGATTAGGTCGCTTCGTGCCAGTGGAGGGCGGGAGCATTCCCGTGCCGAAGCTTGGTACTGTAGCAAGTCTAAAAAGATACGTTCATCGTATAAAAGAATAATTGCATTTTTTTCTAATAAACTTTTGCGGATCAAGTTGGTTTACCAATATGAAGCCGGAGCAGTAGATTTCAATTGCTGTAGTTAATTTCCTTCTAGCGATTCTCTGTAATAGCTACAATAGTGACATGCCTAAATTTTTAAATGTTTCTACAAGCGAATTTCTACAATAAGCTCAAGAGCCATGCCTAAATAATTTCAAAGTTTCTTCAAGAGTATTCCTGTAGTAGTTCCATGTGCCACACTAGAATAATTTAAGTTTCTTCAAGAGAATTCCTGTAGTAGCTTCATGTGCCACACAAGAATAATTTTAAGTTTCTTAGCAAATTCCTGTAGTAGCTACATGCCATTTTTTTTTTTTTTTTTTTAAGTTTCATCTTACGAATCTCAACTCTAATCATATTGAATTTTCTCCAAGCATACCTCAACTATAGTTACATTCTTCATATAGTTTCAACAAGACTGGGACTCTCCTTTTTATAAATAAGAAATTTGCTTCTTGATCGCCTAGAATGATTGTGCTTTATTTAATCAACTTTTGAACTTATAATAAAAACTCTGACTTGTCCGGACATTTCGCTGAATGAATTGCAGGAATTACTATATGAAAAAGTAATCAATGTTTTGTGCAATTACCCAAGATCCAATTTATATTTCATTTAAGTGTATGTGTCTCAACTATGTGTTTAAGAGTCAATAGCGTTCTGATGGTACCATCAATCCCCCTTAGTTTTTGGATTACATCAAATTAAATAAAAAAAAGTTTCAACTCATCTTAGTGGTAAGTCAATTTCTCTTTTTTGTGTTTCCTGTATTTTCACTCAAGAAATATTTAATTTAGCAAAATCATTCCAGTTCACAGCATTCTTTTTTTAGTACTCTACTATCACTATTACTAATGGTCACTTGAATCCTTTACTTTAAATTTTCTAATACATCTCAAAAAGAATTTATATCTAAATGCAGACTTGTAATTCTAGATCTAATGTTTTTCCATTTTATCTTTTATGACAAAATTTGAAATTGTCATTAATTTTTTTTTTTTTTTTAATCTTTAGAACCCCTTTCCTTTTTTTAAAGAAAAATCTTAAGATTTACATCAGACATGTTATATGATTCAATTCAAGGGTTATATTTTCAATTTATGTATAAACAGCAAGAAGTACAATTTTCTCATTTTATAAAATTTAGGTTATGTGTAATGAAAAAAATTTGTTATCAATAAATGAAAATCTAAAACAATAACAACACTGATAATTAAAAAACAAAAAATCTATCAATAAAAATATCCAATCATTTATCTTAAAAAAAAAAAATAAATAAATAAATAAATAGAATTTTCTATATTTAAAAGTAAATTAAAAGTATTTTAAAAACAGACATACCTGGTATTAGAATAGACAGTTTGACAACTAAATCCATGCATTTATGTCTGCATTCTGTTTGTATACAACCACATTGCCAAAGTAGCCACTGTGTAACTGTCATTAGAGATGAATCTTTTAAGCAGCTAAAAATAATAGAATAAAAGCAGAATTGTCAGTAAATATACCACTGTTATACAGCACAACACTGTTTATATATCTTTTACATTTATATATCCTTTTAGTAAAGTTACGATTCATTTCCATTAATTTTAATGCAAAAATTTTTCGTTTATACGCCGCTCAATAACAGACAGTTAGACATCTTTTACACTTTTCTAAAACTCCCAAAATTTCTTGACCAGTAATTTTTTTGTTTTTCTGTACTAAATATCAATTTTGATGAGTACATGGAGTGTTGTACCGATATTACAATATTGCAGTGTGGTACCAATATTGCATTGTGATATTGATATTATTCACAATCAATGAACTAATTAAAAACAAATTGTCTGATGCTAATTTAAACAATGATGATGCTAGAATGTGAAGAAATTATAGCTCCATCCTTTAAAGAAGCAATGAACTGCACTGAAAAACTTTGAACTTATTCTGTTTGTCGAAACACATTTAATGAACTCTATTCAATTCACTATGCTGTTCTTAATACTCACAAATAATCAGTACATCAGGTGAGTATTACAGATTTTTTAATGTAATTAAATAACTACCTGTATGAATATAAATCGTATAGTACTTATTATCAAAGATATGAAATATAGATGTATTGGGTTGAATAAAAAGTTATTGCGATTTTTTTTCTATATTTTTCAAAGTCATATATTTATATAAAGGTTAAAGGTCAATCAGTGATATATTGTTCTTTTGTTTGATGAACTTTTGCCATTGTTCGGTGAGCTTCATAATTCCCCGTTCGTAAAAGGACTTGTCTTTAGAAATTATAAATATAAATGAGACATTTTTAAACTATTAATTAATTGAATAAACCTTTTAAACACACTCATATTTTGGCTGTACATCCAAAATATGAGGCAAGTGTTTAAAAGGTTTATTCAATTAATTAACAGGGCCTGTCTTTATTTCTGAAAAACTGAACAAGGTGCTGATTTACAGTTTCATATGAATTTAACGTTATTCTATACAAGGAGTTTTGAAGAGAGTGAAGCAAGTGAAAGTCTGATGACACAAGGTCAGGTGATTATGGTGAGTGGGGCAACACATCCCATCCAAGCTTCAATAATTTTTGACAAGTCGCCAAAGATGTATGTGGTCTGGCATTGTCGTAATGGAACACTACTCCTTTACGATTGAAGAGCTCTTGACGTTTCTGTATGAGAGCTTCGTTCAAACTGTCCAATGGCCGACAGTACACATCCAAATTGATTGCTCTGCTCCTGGTTGGAGCTCAAAAAGAACCACACCCTTCCAATTCCACCACACTGAGAGCATAACCTTCCTCTGATGAAGTTCGGCTTTTGAAGTCATTGACAACAAATCATCACCTCGGGATCAAACCCATTTGTGCACCACATTGTTGTAAACAATCCACTTCTCATCACCTGTTATCATTCATTTCAAAAAAGGATCATTTTCTTCATGTTTTATGAGCATATTGCAGATGTTTATTCGTGCCGTCAAATGAACTTCTTCATAGTGCGTACACATTTACGATTAAGAAAGTAAAGCATTTCTAAGGACTTTTTAAGGACTTCCAGAAGGCTTTTTAAGGACTACCCAGAATCATAATTTATACATAATAAATTTATCAGGAGGGGGAGGAGGGGAACGAAGCACTGTTAATTGACATTATAGTCTAACACAACATAAAGTAACATTTCATAAATTCAAATACAAAATCAAAAATCTGGAGTGACTCCACTCAACTTTCCGAAGATTAAGCAATTAATGGGTTTATAAATAAAGTACAAAAAGTCATTAAATAAACAAAAAAAAAAAAAAAGAGAGAAAAAGAAAACTATAATAGGGTGTTTCAGTATTCTCCATATAATATGTTCTTTAATGTAATGCTATTATACTTCAAATAATTTGAGCCCATAGATTATAATGAAAGAATTGTTCGTTGTGTTCCTGTAAAAATCTATAAGTGCTAAATTCATCAAAATTTATACAGTTCATGTGACAGTAATTTATAAAAAGTATATAAATTTTTAGTTTATTCGAATAAGATTTTTAGAAGCTAATGCTCTTTAAATAATTGAGTCCATAGGCTATAATGATAAAGAATTTCTCTTTGTGTCCCAATGAAAAACTATAAGTGCTAGATATTTGATTTCAGAGTTGAGAGATTCAGGCTGAGAACAAATGTTAAGAGCACAAATCTGGTAACAAGATATTGTGGTGATACTTTTTCTACTAGCTCTTGAATAGAGACTTATCTTAAAAATATTTAATAGAGATGGCTAGAGGCCGCATTTAATCCAAAACAAAAGATATTAAAAATAGTGATTGTATGAAAATAGTGATGAGTGAACCCTAGGTTTCTACTTGATCATACATGGGTACTTACGAAGCATAAGATAGATTCAAATTTTTATTTTTTTATTTTATTATTATTATTTTTTTTTAAAGATATTTTTAAATTCAGAATAGAGATTTAAAGAAAAACATACCCAGTCTTGAAAAAAAAAGAGGCAGTATTCGGTTTCACTAATTTAGAAATATTTATTAATAGGCTCCTTCATTTTCAAGAATGTAGAATTTGTACACACATTACAAATCTCAAATCTGTGATAACATAGTCATTTTTCTTTAAAAAAAAATTCAAGACACTTCACAAAAATATATATGACATCTCTGGCCATTTCCACAATTTAATTTCAAGTCATAATAACCTTTAATAAAATAAATATCTTTCAATGGAAAAAGATTTAAAAAAGGTATCAGGGTGTGTAACCACATATTAAAATAATGGTAAAAATAATGCACTGACGTAAGCGCCTGGCCATACTTATTAGAACGTGTCAAGGAGGGAACTGCTAAACGTTTAATGAATAGAAAAATAATCTCTTGAAAAATAAATAATCTTTAAAACTTACAGAGTTTAAACAAATTAAAGTTTGCAAAACTATTGAGCAGATGAAAGCATAGCTTATTTAATTTAAAGCATAAATAAAAATGTTCTTGAAATAAAGAAGATTCAATTTACTGATAACAAAGTTTATTTTCAGATGATTCAAACTAGATGACATAATAAAAAAATATTAGCACTTAAACAAAAACTTTTCTTGTAACATCAATCGGACGATATATGTATAAAAAAAAATTTCACAGAAGAAAAATACAACTGTTGAAGGCTTAAACACATAATAAAATATATTTACTTTCATATTTAAAGAAGATTAAATTTAGTGTATATTTGCCATTACTATTTAAAATTAGGAGACCAGCTCCTACAGGAAAAGAAAAGTGAAGTACCCACATGAGTAAAACGATCTTTTTATATGTGTCTGACTAATTAATATGCATAAGCATTTAGTTAAGTTAACAGTTAAATTAATTGAAGCCATGACAAAAACATGACTGGTCAAAAACAGAATGACATCATCGCCATATGAACGGAAATGAACGAAAACAATTAGTTATGAATTTTACTTAGTGAAGTGAATGTGAAAAGTTTGTTTACATTATGTTATGGAAGCTAAATTACTGAGGACTATAAAATAAGAGATTGATGACATTCAGATAAAAATGAATTTAATGAAATTAAAAGTTAAGTAAGTTATATTTTAATAAAAAACTTTTCAGGAATTATTTATAATTTAACTTATACAATAGAGCATTATGTTTTGATATAACTTTTAATTAATGAATTAATGATTTAACCAAATGTTATAAAGTTTAATATAAGTTATTTAAACCAAGATAATAAATGGAAAGAACTTTTATAGAAGATCCTATAGCTGTTATTCTTAACAGAACAGAAGTGGAGCACGAATTAACTGATTTTAAATTTTGCTCCTAAAGAAAAAATGGGTCCACTCACCTACAATCACAGATACGCGGTTTTGATTCGTTAATCGGACAGCCAAGGTAACGAATGAATAGTTTGCACACATGAGCGAAAGAATCGCGGATTCTCCCATTAACAAGTGCCGCGGGAAGCAAACTTCACAGGGTGCGTTGAGCCAGGAATGAACGGCTGCAAAAGGAAGTATTTTGGCATAGGAACTAAAAGAGAGGTGAAGTATTTACATCACAGATATGGGTTTTATAGATTCTGCTTTTAAAACATTATTTGTTAGACATTGCTGTACAAGTTTTAACAAATCTGTAGTTAAAAAAAAAAAAAAAAATGGTAAGACAGGTGAATCTATTTGATAAAATGCCAGAAATGGTTTGTTATGGCTGACTAAAAATCAATGATGAAAAAATAGTTCACCTTTCTTCCCCAGCTGTTATGACTCTGTGCTAAGCTAGACAGCTATAATAATTACAGAATGGAAATAATTTTAAAAAATAGGAATTTGTATTTCTCAGTGGCAGATAGAATGCACAGCACTAAAAGTAAACAGGGAGAGAGTAGCTAGCTATGAAAGGCTTATCACCTGCTTGTTGTTCAGAAAGGAAAGGGAGGAAGGAGATTTTGCAGATGTGTGTTAAGATTCCTTATTATTATTATTATTATTATTACTAGCAGGCTTTGCCCGCTTCGCTGGACATTAAACTTAAATGAGTTGTCAAAATCCCATATCTTTATTAATAACCTAAGTTCTCGCTGTGATTGGTACAGGTTTTCTTGCTCGCAAAGTGAGGAGTCTGGGTCTCCACTGTCTTCGGCACAACTTACCCACTTCTTACTTCCCCTTCCTCAGCGGGTGAGTTCGAAGTTTTGCAAAATCACACTAATGTACATAATGCGTACACTTAATCAATATCCGCACACCAAAATTCGCCACTCTAAGATAATTCAAAGCGAATTCAAACGGAAAGACATGTTTTTACACATGTTTATTGGGAACAACTTCAGTATAACCCCACAACGATATTTGGTGATTTTTTTGTTGGCGATTATGGCTAAATCATAAATCTAAAAATCATATATGATAAATGATAAAATCATAATCTAAATCAGAAATCCAAAATAAACAACATATTAGGCTGCCATATTATATCGCAAACAGTCCAGAACAACATCGTTATCCTTCAAAACTGCGCCAAAGAAAAATCGCCAAATTCAGCTGTGGGGTTATATTGAAGTTATACCATTTATTGCCCTCCGACTCTGAGAAGGGGGGGGGGATTTCGAATTTCGCGAAATCCAGTTACAATAAGTGCCGGATGCGAACAAACAATTTACGCACAAAATTTCGTGACCACAGAAATCTTTAATAGAAAATATTATAAATAAATAAATACAAAACGCACAGGCTCTCTCAATTGTGGCAATATTGGCTATCTCAATTGTGCAATTAAAGATCTTGGCGAGAAACGTCCAAGCTACTTCGGTTCCGAATTTCAAATTGTGCCAAAGGGATCCAATACTAAAGCTGTTCCATACACAACATAAATAAATAAATAAAATAAAATAAAATAATAAAATAAAATAAAAACTCTTTTCTGATATTTACAAAATAAAAATAAATAATCTTGATAAAATCCAAATTATAATCATTTACAATTAAGGGGAGAACATAAGAAAAACCTCATAAGGTACATAATAACAACAAAAAATTTTGTTTTACTGCAGGAAAGAAAAGTACTGCTTAATTAAATAAAAATATTAAACTAATGCCAAATATCTCCATGAAAATATTTATCCACGTGCAAATTCCTCATTTAAAAAAAAAATCACCAACTTTTGTAGGTATTTTTCCCTCTAAATTTATTATTCACATGAAATTAAAAATATTTCATTTTATTTCTGGAAAATAAAAAAAATATATAATGCCTATATATAAGACCTTTTACCGAATCTGGGTTAAAAACGTAAAAAGGGTAAAATAAATTAGAAATATCAGACCTATATTTATAAATTTGATACCAAATGAAAGGGGCGATTTTTCTGAATCCAGGGGTGCAAACAGTTTTTCGATGCGACAATTAGATTTTTAAAAAATAACTAAAGTATAAAATTTAAGTGGCAACGGAAAAACGTAAAAAGGGAAAAATAAATTAGAAGTATCAGACCTATCGTTACAAATTCAGTACCAAACGAAAGTGGTGATTTTTCTGAATCTTAGGGTGTAAACAATTTTTCGATACGACAATTAGATTTTTTAAAATTAACTAAAGTATGAAACTTAGATGGCAACACTTCATTTCAATCTTTTCATAATTTGTAGTGCGAATCACGTGAATAAAAAAGTCTTTGACTTAAAAATTTATTTTTATATTTTATTTTTCCATTCAAAGCATTTTAGTGAAAAAATATTTATGGCGCATGCGTAGGCGTTTTTTACCCGCAATTTAAACACTAATCATAATTTTGAAAATTTCTATAGATATAATTTGAACTTTGAAGTTGGGTGAAGACCTAAGTTTCTGCCAAGCGCCGTTGAATTCCGTCCAGCCGTTCTCGAGTGATGCCCGGACAAACGTATTTTAGTCTTTTACCCCCCAGGGGGGGAATGGGGGGGGGGGAATTTCTGAAAAGTTGATAGATATAATTTTAAGTTGGGTGAAGACCTAAATTCCTGCCAAGTGCTGTTGAATTCTGCCCAGCCGTTCTCAAGTGATGACTGGACAAAAAAAGCGACATACGGACACGATGACACACACACACACAGGCAAAATTTTCTGAAGTCATTTTCGGCTTTCATGGGGTGTGAAACGTGAAGATATCGCAAAATTTTTCGATTCTGACAAATTTACAGACAAAAGTCTGATTTTATTAATATAGATTAATTTTTCCTTATTTTTTATGTTTTCTTTTCTTAAATTTTATTCAAAATGCATGTTTTTTTTTTTTTTTTCCCAACCATCTGCAACTTTTAGCAACAGTTACTATACAATTTATTTTTCATTATTTCACATTACATCACATGATTTAATATAGTGTATGTATATATCAGTGTTGCCACTCAAATAGGAGAATAAAATTCCCTGACTTTTCTAAGTGTGTTCTAAGAAAATGACAGTCTAACCGTATATTGAGCATTGGCTGTGTTGAGGGCAAAATAATTATGGTACCACTTGAAAACACAAGAACTCGATATTACTTTGACCTAAGGAGAGATTGTCCTCCATTGGGGTCTTTCTAAGAGGTCCTGTTAGAAGAAATGGAGAAAGCTAAGCAAAAAACTGGAAAAATGATCCTACGTTGGCAGAAAAATTAGCTTTTTTTTTTTTTTTTAATTATTATTGGGGGAGGGGGAGGGAGGCAAATCATCATGTGAAATTCCCAAACTATTTCAGATTCTGCCTAAAATATTCAAATTCCCTAACTTTTATGGTCAGTTTTCAGATTCCCTGACTACTCCAAGTTTTCCAGGTAGCGTAGTAACCCTAATATATAATCATAATTTTAATACAGAAATACTGCTCCCTGTTTTTTTTTTTTTTTTTTTTTTTTAAGTGATACGTTTGAGAAACATTTTCTCAATCTGGTGTTACCTTTTCTAAGCGATACTTATTTATTTATTTTTTCCCCCAATAAAACAACCTGTGATATTTTAATTTAATAGTTTTCTTTTAAGAAAAATTGTTTATGTGGAGACATAATACCTCCTTTGGTTCATCATTTTTAATTTGTTGTTACTATTGGTATCAAATAGTAATATAATAGAAAGAATTAAATTTATTAAGTTTTTAACTTTAACAAAATTTAATAATTAAGTTCATGTATAAGAGCTGTCTGTAGTCCGATAAGCACCTAAATTGAAGTGCATGGTTAAGGCACTGTCACAAGCAGTGGGGGGGTCTTGAATCCAACATAATACGGTAAGTGAAGACATAGCTGGAGGCAGTGGCAGCCTGAAGCTACGTTTTGAGCAATTTCAATCCATTATTCTTTCTGTTTAAGTTCTTGTTAACAAAGATATATATATATATATATATATATATATACATAATAAAGATGATCTATTAAGCATAGTAGAAGTCAAGCAACAGATACAAGATCACTGAAACACCAATGACCAATAAGATAAAAAAAAAAAAAAAAAATCATCAGTGGATGAAATACACTAATGTAAAGAAAGCAGATCTATTAATTAACAGCCTGCAAAACAAACGAATCAATAAAGTAAAACAACAAATCTTAACTTAAAACCATAAACTTATCAAAATTAATGAAAAAACAACCCAAGAAACACAAGATAGGAAGAAGGAGGCAGGCGGCAAGACTTGTGACTTGCCTGTGGGGTTACACTAGTTTTACGCCGGCAACACTCCCCCAGCCTGCCACAACCAGAATAGGAACCATATGGATTTAAAAATGCAAAATTTCAAAGCAGATGAACAACATTGAAACCACGAAGCCACAATGAAATTCACCGATTGATCACATTGTGTTTAACAGTATAATTAGAACATTAAATATAGTTGACAACTCAAAAAGGAAAAATCTGAAATTTTATTGGAAAATGAAAGTTTGCATAGTAATACAAAGCAAATGCAACAAGCCTTCTATTTTTTTTTTTTTATTTAATTTCACAAACCCACCCAACCATCCAGCCTTACAACACCACCCCACCTCCGTAATCAAACATCTGCCCACCCAACCGCCACCTTTTTTATTGTCTTTGATTATTTTATAATTTTTTTGTTGATATACACAAGAGTGTACACAGCTTTTTTTTTTTTTTGTACTGACAGAGACATGGTTAAGGATATAAAATAGAAAATACAAAGTTTTTAGGAAAACCCATTTTAGCAGTGGCTGTGATCAGTTTATTAATATTCTTGTTTTTAAACTTTGCAGAGCATAAATTATTAATTTGAAATAAATGATTAATGATGATGTTTCTGAATACCGAAAGATGCAGACATGAATTAAAATGTGTAAATAAGTTGACATTAAAACAAAAATCTTGCCGTTTGTCATAGATATCTGTGTAAAGTTTATTACCATCTATGATTATTTTGAGATCTAAAAAGTTAATTGATTGATTAGTCAGAGTGTTTTGAGTTAGCTTTAAATTAGGTGGATAATTGAAGGAAAAGCCATTTTGTGAGTTCTTGTTGAGATAAAATACAATAATATCATCGATGTAACGATAAAATCGAACATCATCATTGCAAATTTGCTTTTCATAATAATAAAGATAGAGATCTGCCAAAATACTGGAGCTACAACCTCCTTGTGGGATGCCTAATTGTTGCAAATAGATAGCGTTGTTGTGGAAGATATAATTATTATGGATAACAAAGTTAAGAAGAGTTTTAAATTTTTCTGCTTTAAAATTGTAAGGAAGATTAATTTGAGCTTTATATTCTTGAAAAAGACTGTAAATGATATTACTAAGATCTGATAACTCAATATTATTGAAAAGATCTTGAAAGTCAAAAGTCATAATGTTGTCTATTGAATCGAGCGATTTTATGTATTGAATTAATTGAAAGACAGTGTAAATTATCAACTTTGCAAGTACATTTGTAAATTTGTTTTAGAATATCCAGTAGAGCTTTATTAGCATTGTTGTTATAAGTGTTACACCCAACAGTGACAGTGTGAAATTTAATTGGAGATTTGTGAAACTTAGGTATGAGAACTATATAAGGATAATTAAAGTTATTGAAGGGAAGTTGAAGTAGTTTATAGTAATTATGTATTTTTCGGTTATTAATAATAAGGTTATTATTAGTTAAACTGAAGATGTTACTATTATTGATTGAAGAGTTTAAAATAGAGAGATAGTAGGATTTACAAATAATGGCATAATTATTAGGTGATTTGTCAACATAAGTGATCACAAAGTCATCCTGTAGTGATTTGATTGAGTTAAAAAGTACAGATTTTTTAAATAACACCAGATTTGAAGAATTGATAAATAATGCATTTTTGATTTTTTGTAACACTAAAACTTTCCATTGAGTGAAGTAGGCAATAGGTTTATTATGAGTAATAGATATTTTATAAATAAATAAATCTAGGTCATAAGAAAACTGTTGAAAGATTTGTGGAATGCTAGTTTTAACTGGAAGTCTAAATTTGGTGCCAAATTTCATGAATTTTTTTAATTGATAATTATCAATAATATTGAGATTACCCGTGATAATGTGTCCATGGTCTCTGTCAATAAATTTTGAGAAAGAAGGATCATTGCATTTACAGGTTACAGTGTTAGTAAAAGAGGTAGACTTAGATACAGAATTATAATTGAATATCTTTCTGCAGAGGAAGAGGATATTTGAAGGTACGAGATACATTTAAATCTTTAATCGGAAACATACATTCTTTGTCATTAATGATAGACGTAATGTTAATAATGTTCAATATTTGATTTGTAAAATTCACAATTAATTGAGTATTTGTTTTAAATTTGTTGGGCTTTTTATTAAGTTTTAAATTAAATTGTTTGATTTTGTACACTATAATATCATAAAAAATGTCTGAAAAATGTTTATTATAGGATTGGCTTTGAAAGACATTCAGAAAGTTTACTAAGTATTTCTTTTTAATTGCAAAAATAAATTTTCGAATAATGAACCAGTTATAGTTAGATAAGTAATTAGTCTGTAGATCTGAAATGAGTTTAATAATGGCACTTTTAGAAAAGATTAAATCTGTTTTTTTACTACCTCGTTTAGTTCTAGAAGTTTTATTGTTAATTTTGTGATTGAGTTGTGCATAAATAGTCGAATATTCATGTAGAGGGTGGATGTTAGAATATGCTTTAATAGTTTTACTAAAGTATTCGGAATTTAGGCCATATGGATAAATTGTATTATAATATTGCATAAATTTTGATTCAAGAAATAGACGCTCACTTTTGTTTTTCTGAATTTTTACAATCTCTATGGTACATGAATTAAAATTATGTGATTTAAAGTGTTGTAATTCTATAGTTGACTTAGAAGATGCAGCTGAAAGGTTTTTAGAATCTGATCGATGCTGATTAATGCGTAGATGAAGAGGAGTTGAAGTTTCACCAATATAACTAAGTTTACAATGACCACAATTGATTTTATAAATAACATTGTATGCCTGACAAAATGGAACCAAAGAGTGATTATGATTCAATTGAGTGTGAGAGGCCATAGGGCAAGTTTTACATCTATTAGAACCGCATGTTCTAAATTGAAGTAAAGAAGGAGGAGATGATAGGTAACTGGATGTCGATCCAAGGATATCCCTATAAATATCCTTGTACCGGGCACAATACTGCTGTGAAGCTAAGTATTTCTTGCCAGGATCTAAAAATTTACTAAACAGAGTCATAGAGAAAAAATGTTTTTGTATATTAAAAATCACACATGTTCTTTGAAAATTTATTTAAATATAGTGATCAGCGAAGCAACAGCGAGAAAAGCCTCCTTGTATAATTTAATATAAATATCATTCAGATTTTTAGATATATGCTTTTAAGTTAAATGCAACAAAATTAGTATAGAAAATAACATTTATGAGTTTGAGAAATTGGAAATTTATGTTCTAAAAAATATGGTATAAAAAACAACATAGGCTTCAGGAGTAGTGATCTTTTCCTAGTGCTTCAGAGCATGTCTAGATTTAAATATCACGCTACGCTACTGATTTTCACATATTTCTTGATTAATCGTCAAATAAATATAAGAGCTTATTCTTTTATACAATTTTTTAGTATATAATGTTTTTTTAACTAATAAAAATTTCACAAATAAGTTTTTTTTTTTTTTTTTTTTCATGTAATACATCTTTTCAGTAATGAATAAAAAACAGTTGATTTTTATGTTTTTTCCTGACTTTGTTGATAAAAAGTTACGTGTTTCATATTTAATATCATTCCTAACGTAAATGAATTTTAAAAATCGATAATGCCGTATTTCTTTCCTTTTTTATCTCATTTCATTTTTTTAAAGATTTCCTAATTACAATAACTATAAACAAAAAATAAGTACTTTTTAAGGACTCTTAAAAAACATATATGAAAGGATAAAGAGAGGTAAGATTTTTAATTATTATTTTATTATTTTAAATTAATAGTGAGTAATAACTTAAAGAAAATTAAAAATTCTTAACTTGAAATTAATTCTAAATTTTACGCTGTAAAGTAAATTTTATTACAATGCACAATCATAACACTAAAGTCAGAAAAGTGAACGAATTTTAGGATTAAAAAGTGCTGAACAAACGCAACTTTCAGTTTCTTGTGGTTAAGTGATGCATAATTAATTAATCCCGGAGATCTGGACCTCAGCTAAACTGTCAATCATTAAGTTAATAGCCGAGGTGACGCGATGTAATCGCAGCTGCCTTCGTCCTCGGCTACAACGAAATCAATTCCACCTGCTCAGACCTAAATCCAGGACCATAACCTGTAAGATGTTCAAGATGTGCTAATAAACAACTGTCCCGAATCCATGGACTCGTTAATGAGTGAAAGCCTCTCTTCATTAGAAATATTATGTGACATGGAGAAAAGAATTTGTCACTTATTGAAAACCTGTAAGATGTAAGATGTGCCAATAAACGACTGTCTCGAATCCCTGGACTCGTTAATGAGTGAAAGCCTCTCTTCATTAGAGATATTATGTGACATGGAGAAAAGAATTTGTCACATATATAAAAAGTAAGGAGTTTTTAAGGAATTTTAAATAGGTACAAAATGTAAGGAGTTTTAAGGACTTTATCAATTATTTAAAGACAGAACCTGTATGCACCATGTTCTTTGAGTTCACGAGGAACCTAAATATCGAGCTTGCCTACATATCCCAGTTCCTCTTCTTCCTTAGGGGAAGTTCTATATGCTCTAAGAGAAATAGATAAATCAGAAGTTAAATAAATTCGAACTCTTCCAACATCATATTTTCATTTTGCAAAAATTTTGACATATTTTGATAATAAAGTAGGAAGTTTTCCTTCTCTAGCAGAGTCAGAATTTACATGGTTTTCCTCAGTGGTTTGAGTGTACTTGATCTCCTCTACCCTATTATTTGCTGGAATATTAAAATTTTCACTTTGATTATTCGTATTTTCACTTTCAGGAGTTAAATGTAAGGTTGGTGTACATTTGAGTATATTTTTTTAACAATGGGAGAATGGTATTATTTTGTTTTACCAGCCTTTTAGCACAATCGATATTTAATTGAAACAGACAACAATGCGGCAAGCTAAGGAGAGCATAAGATAAGTTATTATCTAATATAAACATTTTGATATTTTTGTAATATTATCGATTTGTAATTTAAGATAACATTTTTCTCTAATTGTCAATATCCCCTGTGTTTGTATGACATGTACTATGGAGACATTTTTCGTTCAAAGCTTAAATTTGTTGACAAAATGTTGAGAAAGACTGCTTAAACTGCTGCCCATACCGAAGTTTAAAGGAATGGTAAAGTATGATTCTGGATTTTTAACACTTTGATTGAGTTGCTTGTTTTTTCTTTGGCTATCCTTATTTTGTATGATGTGACCGGTCGCAGCAAGCTGTCAATAAGTGTTATTTGTACCGTCTGTCGTACTATCTACCACAGTTGACTCCTCTGTGACATAAGTTGGACTTTCTTGTTTGAAAGGGCATTCTTTATGCCAGTGAATGGCATTAGGGATGTTGAGCTTACAACAATATTTACATGGGGCAGGGGGCAAAGTGCCTTGAAACTGAATGTGTGCATTTGGGTTTGAAAAATGGAGTATAGGCCCTCTTAGATTGGGTCAAGTATCATTTGTCCTGTTTGGTCTATTTTGATTAGAGTATCCCATATGTGATCTCTGCACATTAGGAAACTGGTAACTCCAGGGTTGTGGTCAGGAAGCATATTGCACTGGGTTTCTATTCAACCTGTCTTGTGGATAATTAAACCTTTGAAACTGACCTGGCAACTTATTTGGGAGGGGATCAGCAGATTTTTCATATATTTGTAGTTTATTTAGTTTGTGGATAAGATCTCTCCATTCATTTAACATATTTGGTGCGTTAGCCACAACAAGTTATCTTAAAGTCAAAGGCAATCCGTCAGTTAAACCCTCCATGAGAATTTGGGCTCTAGGCCTAGTGCTCGTCCCACTTGGATTTTTTTGTGATAGTTTTTAGTTATTGTTTGTGATCACACAAACTATATAGATTTCGATGAATCTAGCATTTATAGTTTTTTTTTACAGGGACACAAAGAAAAATTATTTATCATTATAGCCTATGGATTAAAAAAGATTGATAGTATCTAAATGTCTTATCAAATTGAGCTAAAAATTAGAAAATGGATTATATAATATCAATGCACAATTTTTATATATTTTAATGAATGCAAGGCTTATATTTATTTATTATCATTATTATTATATTTTTTTTTTTTTTAGCGCTATAAAAAAAAATTCTTCACCATTATGACCAATGAGCTTCAATTATATGAAGAGTGATCAGATCTAAACACCATACCTAATAAATCTAAAAATTGGTGGGTAGTTATAGGTCACTGTCCCACAATTTGTCAAATTTTGATGAGTACAGAAATCTCTTACAGGGTCATAGAAAAATTCTTCATCATTATGGTCAGTGGACTCAAAATATCTGAAGTGCGATAGCACCTAAGCTCTACATTCGATTAAAATATAAATTGGTAAGCATGTTATAGGTTATTATTGTAGAACTATACATATTTACATGTGTCAGACTTATAATGTTTTTTACTGATATACAAAGAGGAATTTTTGTACACTGTGGCCTATGAACTCAAATTAGTATTTAAAGTTCGCTTTAGTAATGTTAAATTGTTTAAAACTTAATAAAAAAATAAATAACAACAACAGATAAATATTTGATGCTGCGAGCTTATTATTTATAGTTCTTTTACATGGAGGGAAAAAAAAAATGTACACTACAATCCAATAAACGACATACAACTTGCGAAAAAACACTCAAACACTCTACTATAATTTTTGATTTTGTTTTTTTAACAACTTCTCTTACTTAAATTAATTTAAACAATTGTTAATAACTAAATGTTTGGAATGTCGAATGGAGTCACTCCAGACTGTTTTTTTCATGTCACAATGTGATGATTCACTGCCATGTCAACAATGACATGTTGACTTCATTTGCAGCAAGCACAAGACACATAAGAAAAATATTCAAGTAGCAAAACAGGATTTTTAAAATACAATTTATGCTAGAAAATAAGTCACTCAAATCAATATAATAAAGAAAAACATAACAAACTATCTATTTGTGCATACATATGTGTGTGGTTGTATGCATATCTCATGTTTAGTTACATTCTGGTCATCACAAAATGACAAAATTTGGCAGAGATCTGCATTAAATATATGGGGAAGAAAGTCAAAACAATAATAATAATTAAAAAATAAAAAATTATCAAATAAAAAAATATTTACCTAGGTACTTTTGCATCCTGCAAGGGCTTTAAGAAGTACTTATATTTAACAATAACAATCTTTTCCACATGCTCCAAAGCTGTTATGCATTGCTTTTGAGTACCTAGAAATAGTAGACATTTTAAAAATGCAAAATTATGAAGGATTTCATGTATTTAACCAGAAAGAATATCAACTTAGTGTAATTAAAAAAGAAAAAAAAAAGTTGAGCATTAGTTTTATGTGCATGAGAAATTTTAATTTTTAAGAATACTTTTTTAAGTTTTAAAATTTGTTATGAGTTTTATCTTTAAAAAGAAAAAAAAAAAAAAAAAAAAAAAAAAAAAACAGTTTTGCAATTAAAAAAATATTTTGGTATGCAAAATTTCAAAAACTTTTTTTTTTTTTTTTAATTCTGATTAAGTCAGAGGAGCATTTTTAGAAATATAGCAGGTTACTTTTAGGATATAAAAGCTCAATAACGATGGATTTAACAAAATTTGACCCTTGAAAAGTTTAAACAAGGTGTCAAAGTTTTTGAAACTTTTCATTGTATCTCTGCAGAGGTTTTAAACAGAAGTTTGAAACTTAGCAAAATGTCTCCTCTTAGACTCTAATTAAGAAAAAATCTTTCAAAATTTAACCGTTAAGGGAGATGAAAAGTGTTAAAGTTTTGAGTCTTATGATTTGTCTCTTTATATGAATGTGAAATAACACCGGTTTATTGATTCCTCAATCAATGCCAAGTCCAAACACCTGAAGTTAAAAACGACATTTGGATTATAGGTCACTTTCATGACACAGGGCTCACTAAGAACGGATTAAACAAAACTTAATCTTTAAGTCAATAGGGAATGTAAAATTTTTTTTAACCTTTTCATTGTATTATTGAAGTGGTTCCAAACAGAAAGCTTAACATTTAGCAAAATGTCTCCTCTTAGGCCCTAATTACAATTAAAAATAAGAATCTTCTGAAATGTAACCCTTAAGTGAGCCAAAAGAGGTTATGAATGTTTTTAGTCTTATTACCATATCTTTGTAATGATTTCTAGTAGAAGCTTGAATTGTAGAAAAATGGCTCCTCTTAAGCCCTAATAAAAATAAAAGAGGAAGTTCTTCCAAAATTCAATTCCTAAAGGAATGAAAAGAGGTCCCCCCCCCACCACGACCCCTAGAAATCATTATTCTTCAATAGATTTTAATTAAAATTGGTTTTCATCAAAACTCTAAATAAACAATCTCTTCCCAACAGGTCACATTAATTGGTTTTGCTTTCAATTTTTCTTTCCCCCTAGCCCTGTGCAAAAAAATAGGTAGGACTGTTAGTACAATAATAATTGAAATTAAATTCTTGAAACAATTACCAAGTGATTTATCATCATTATGAGCAATTGCCAGACTATCAATAAATTGAACAAGTAGTTGAATAGTATATTTCTTAACAAGATCTTCTTCTGACCTAAAAGTAAACATATGTATATTTAAATTTGGTTATTCATATAAAAAGAAATTATTAATTTTTAACACATCCGCGACTGCTGATGTAAATTTACATCATTTCAACTTCTACAGCTAGTTGCCACTGATGTAAACTCACGTCTTTTCAGATTCTGTTTCTGGTTGCCGCTGACAAGAAGTCACATCATTTAAAGTATTTTTATGGAAACAATACTTCAGTATTATTTCGATAGTAATATTATAGTATTAATTCTTCGACAGTGTTATAGGCTCGTTCTAATATTATATGACTAATCTTCATTTCATGCTTCAGATAATTACAAGACTAACATTCCAAAACATTATATCTAATTTTTATATATGCGTAAGCATCAAAAGTTTGTGGCAACTAGTATCAGAAAAGGGAAAAATATGCCAGTCGCGTAAGTGTTAATAAAATATATATATTACATATCAGACATTTTTTTTTTTTAAATGTGAGTTTCAGGTAATTGCTAGGCAACATTATTTACTATAAATATTTACTTTTGCAAACGGAGTTCACACTCCAAAGTAAAAAAAAAAAAAAAAAAAAAAAAAAAAAAACTTATTTTTCCAGATTATTTTCAAGATAATATTAGCAAAACATTAGGTAATCAGACAGGCAGTATCTGCTGCCCTCATAATATAAAACTGGTTTAGCTTGATATTACATAATTTTCTATCATTTGTTTCCTTTCATATAAGCGATTATTTATTTATTAATATTTTTCTGTTAAATTTTTTGCAAAATTATTAGTGATTGTATGACAGACACTATGTTATTGTCCATCACAATATAAATCTTTAAATGTTGTACATTATTTAGAAAACTTCATGATTTCAATCTATCTAGAGAAGAAAATGTAAGTGTGAAATTTTCCTTTTTCCAGGTTTTTCAATAAACTTCTCTAGAATTTTAATAAAAATTTTCCCTTTTCATGAGATTTGGAACCAAAATCACAATATGCTGAGTGTTCTAGGTTTTCCAGTTTTCCTTGAAGTGTATGAATCCTGTCCAAAAATTTAAAATTTTTCAATTATGAATGTTTTATTTTTTAAACAAAAGATAATCTTAAAAAAAAAAAAAAAAAAAAAGAACAAAAAAAAAAGAACAAAAAAAAAAAAGGAGGAAGAATAAAATTAAAACTTCATCGTTAACATGTTAACAGAATTTAATTTTAGATGAGAGGCCTATTTTTATCGATTTATCTGTCTATTTATTTTTTACTGAATGTTGCTGCGTATGTTGGTTTATTGTACTTTGATACCAAAGAAAAATCTGATGTGGCATTCATACTACTTTTTCTCACCATATATCACTATAGATATATTAAAGATTAAGGTTTAAGAAATAAGTACTACAACTGAATATTTCTTGTACTTTAAACAACAGTATGAGAAAGTTCAAATTAGTTTTAAAGACAGTTTTATTTGATATAATTTTTTATGTGAGGTCACCTGCCTCAATCCTTCATTTGATTATTATATCTACATTCATAAAAAAATTAAAATTGTTTTTAATACTTTCACCCGATGGACGAGATAGCTCGGTTTCCAAGATTGTTCATTGTACACTAGGGACGAGGTAACACATCCTCTATATAATGTTTATCTAAATTATTTCTGCATGTACAGAGACTTATTTACTAAATGAACTTATAATTAATTACTAGGATAAACATGTATCATTGCAGCAATGAATGTGTTAAATTCAAAAATTTATGTCAACAGGGTTGCCATTCAAATAGGGAAATGAAATTCCTTGACCTTTTCCAGGTGTGTTCTAAGAAAATTCCAGTGTAATCATATATTGACCATTGGCTGTGTTGAGGACAAAATCATTATGATACTACTTGAAAACACAAAAGTTACATATTACTTTGACCTAAGGAGAAATTACCCTCCATAGGGGTCTTTCTAAGAGCCCCTGTTAAAAAAAAAAAAAATAAGAAACAGCAAAAATAACCCTACGTTGTCTGAAAAATTGTTATTCTTGGCAATCATTGTACGAAATTCCCTGACTTTCCCCTGACTTTTATGGTCAATTTTCAAATTCCCTGACTGTTCTAGGTTTTTCAGGTTTTTCAGGTAGCATGGCAACCCTGTTCCAAATTATCCAAAAAATTACCATCCATATTAGTGTTTGAAACTTATTTGACTAATATTCAATAGGCCATTATCTTTAAAATCATACAAGTATCCCTGAATTCTTGGGTCAAACTTTTAGGGTTGGTAAAACACATATAAAAGCATTCTTTTTACATAGCCACTAGCAGGCTTCGCTCGCTTCGCTGGACCCTATTTTTAAATGAATCACTATAATTACTGAATTCTCAAAATTGCATTAATTTTTATCACGTGAAAAAAAAAAGTGAAACAAAATCTGATTAGGAAAAATGTCGCACCGGGTTCTCACTGCCTTCGGAAAAAATTCCCAAAATGCTCTAACTCTTATTTCTGTTATTTTCCCCCTTCGCCCCCCTTCCTGTCTATCCTAATAATTTTACAAATTCGAAAATATACGCAATCGATTTGTAAATATCAAAAACCTCTATGCACCAGTTTTGAATGATCTATCTCTATTTTTATTTTTTTGCCCCACCACTCTCCCCCCCCCTTCCCAATAATTTTAAAAATTCGAAAATATCCGCAATCGATTTGTAAGTATCGAAAACCTCTATGTACCAATTTTGAATGATCTAATTCTATTTTATTTTTTTTGCTCCTCCGCCTTCTCTCCCGTCCCTCCTAATAACGTTACACTTTCGAAAATATCCCCATTCGACTTGCAGGCCTCTAAAACCAATCTGTACCAATTTTGAATGGCCTAACTGCATTTCTATTTGTTTTTGCCCATAGCCCCCCCCCCCCCCCCCACCACCACCCCTCCTAATAATTTTACAAATTCAAAAATATCCGCATTCGATTTCAAGTATCGAAAGCCATTTGTGTACCAATTTTGAACGATCTAACTCTATTTTTATTTTTTTGCCCCCCCATCCCCTCCCCCCTTCTCGCCCCTCCTAATAACTTTACACTTTCGAAAATATCCCCATTCGACTTGCAGGCTATTGAAACCTATCTGTACCAATTTTGAAAGGCCTAACTGTATTTCTAATTGTTTTTGCCCCTGCTGCCACACCTGGGGGCTGAATTTTAAAAATTCCAGAAATTGGTTTTTAGATATTTGTATAAGCTATATTTTATAGCAAAAATTTCACGTATATCTGTTTTTTTTGTTTGAGATATATAGGATTATGCGAAATCACGTTTTACGCAGGTGAAATCATGTTTTGCTTACTCTCTCACGTTCTTCTAAAAGGTGGTGCCATACTTGATTTAAACCTACATTTGATTCATGGCCATTACAAGAAATCACGATTACTTATAATTTTGACTATTTTGCAGTAAAATGCATATTAAGGGTTGTTAAAATAAGCGATTTTCATAGTTTTATTAAATTTTATATCAATGTTATTGTTTTGGTGAGCCTTGGTTAATGCAGTAGTTATTTTTTCATATTTGATGTTGTTCATGTGTACTCCGAGTCTAGTGCTGATTTTTCTTTTAGAAACTCCGATATAGCAACCAGTATTGTGGTTGGGATGATCAAATGGAATCTTGTATATGCTTGTAGTTTGAAGAGGGGGAATGGGATCTTTATCGCTACAAATTAATTGGTAAACATCGTCTCCGTAATAAAAGGTATAGAGTTAAAAGCCTATTTAAATTCCAAATTTTAATGCATACTTTAGTTTTCTCTATATATATATTTAATGTTATAATAAATGTAATAAATATAAATATTATAAATAAAAGTTTGTGCATTTACCTGAAGATTTTATAAATGTTGTTAAATGTCAAAGCAGCTCCCATTCGTTTATAAGGACTTGGGTGAAGTGAAAAACTAGTTAATTTATTCAACAAAGACTCAATTAGTTTTTTCTTTCCCTAAGAAATAATATTAATTTTTAAAATCTGTTAAAATTAGAAGATAAAGGCAGATAAAAATAAAGAAGCTTAAATAGTTACAGCAGCAAATAAAGCAGTTCAGACATTAACCAAAATTTCAAATTAAATGATTATCAAATAAAGAAATTAATCAAATACCATGTTACTTTAGATGTAATTTGCTATTATTAAGCAAATGATAAAGTTTAGAATTTATAATGACATATTGAAAAAAGAATCTATTGAAAAATTGAATCTTACACCATTTTAAATAAAATGTTAGATATTTTTAATTTAGAATTAACTCAGTAAAAGTGAATATTTTTTCATGTATTTGCTGAGCATATGCTTTAAACAGAATATGTATCTATTAATCTATAATGGTGATCAACAATTTTTGCGATATGACTGATCAGATTAAAAAGAAAAGTTGAAAACTAACAGGCTTAAAAAAATGGGGGTTGGGAGGGTTAAAGGAAAGAAAGAAAGAAGGAAAAAGAGAGAGAAGGAAAAAAGACAAACAGATTTAACACTAATCAATAAAATCATCATCATAATACTCTGAGATTATTTACATAGGATTCTTAACCCTATAACAGTTTTACCCTATATTATTCTGGTGTTGCAAATGGTCATTTTTTTTTTTTTTAATTTTTAAATGTAAACATAAAATATCATTAAATATTCGTAAAACAAGAAGCAAAATTATAACTAATTAAGTAAAGGAACCTTACATACTTCTTGAGAAAAGCCTTAGTACTTGTGGGAAGGGGCCCCTCCTATCGTCAGAGGCAGCACAGTGGCGGCTTCCTTAGTTGTGTTGACTTGATCTTTTGCAGTCTTCATTGTTCTACACCAGTTACGGTTGATTTCCTGCGCTGGGTCATTGCGATTACAGGTAAGTGGATTAAATAAAATTTCGACCGTTTTGCGATTTGCGGCGCATATTGCGTTGTTGTAATCGGCTAGTTCAGCAGATATCAAATTTGGAAAAATAACCACCGCACTCACCAAAGTAAACACTACCGAACCCATCAATATAAATTTTAACGAAACTCGCAAACTAGCCGATTACAACAACGCAATATATGCCGCAAATCATGAAACGGTCGAAATTTTATTTAATCCACTTACCTGTAATGGCAACGACCCAGCGCAGGAAATCAACCGTAACTATGTAGAACAATGAAGACTGCAAAAGATCAAGTCAACACAACTAAGTAAGCCGCCACCGTGCTGCCTCTGACGATGGGAGGGGCCCCTTCCCACAAGTACTAAGGCTTTTCTCAAGAAGTATGTAAGGTTTCTTTACTTAATTAGTTATAAAATATCCTTTTATTATTATTATTTTATTTAACAGAGAGTCATTTAATCTTTTTAACTCGTTATTTTTTTTGTTCAGTCCCCACATAGTCAGTAGCAAACATTTTCAAATCCAATTCCATACTTTTTTTTTTAATTAAACTATGCTATGAACACTGACACTTGAACTCAGTGGTGTGGGGTTTATAGAAGCAATGCAAGCATTGCTTATCTACGATCAAAGCAAAAGTAAAATTAAATAATCATTTTAGAAATTTCATTTATTAATTCATCAACCTTGAAAATTAATTTTAGATAAAGTGGAGTGTAAGGTTGATTTTTATACTAACTATGTAAAAAATGACAGAGCCGGAAATCAAACCACTTCATGTGTGGTTGCTCTACCACTGAGCTACCCTGGCTGATAACCAATTCGCATTTCTCACATAATATTCATTGGCAAGGTCACTGTGTCTGCAAATGCAGATGTAACAGGTGAAAATATTTCTCGTGGCACAACTCCAACAGACCACGGAATTTCAATTTAGAAATTTTATTTATTAATTCATCAACCATGAAAATTCAATTATAAAATCATAAATTAATACCATTACTGCTTTTTGTAGAGTACTTTCAATGTGTTGACACAGTCATCTTCTGTACAGGCACTGGCCTCTTGTTTACGTTTGTCTCGGTTTTGAAATCAGAGAAAATAAAAGCCTGTACGAAGTAAGCAAGAGGCCAATGCTTGTACTAAAGATAAAAATGTCATTGAATTGAAAGTACTCTACAAAAGCCGTAATAGCATTAATTTATTATTTTATAATTAAATTAGGCCTTTTTGAAATGTTAATCTTCAATGAAAATTCATTTTAGATAAAGTAGATGTAAAGTTGATTTTTATATCAACTATGTGAAAAATTATTCCTGGCTCTAGCATTTTTCGTATAGTTAGTATGAAAATCAACCTTATTACACTCCACGTTATCTAAAATGAATTTTCATCATTGATGAATAAATAAATAAAATTTCTAAATTGAAATTTTGTGGTCTATTGGAGTTGTGCCACGAGAAATATTTTCACCTGTTACATCTGCGTTTGCAGACACAGTGACCTTGCCAATGAATATTATGTGAGAAATGTGAATTGGTTATTAGCCAGGGTAGCTCCGTGGTAGAGCATCTGCACATTAAGCGGAGAACCCAAGTTTGATTTCCGGCTCTGGGATTTTTTACATAGTTGTATAAAAATCAACCTTACACTCCATTTTATATAAAAATAAAATAATTTTTTCTTAAATAAATTCTATATTTCACATTTTCCACTATTTTCACTAAAAAATTTTCCACTCATATTTTCTCATTTTCCACTAAAAAATAAGTCATGAGCACCATAACAGCCCAACAATAAACTAACAACATTTGCGATTATTATGCATAACAAAAAATTTTGTAATTAATACCTATCTGCCCAGTAGCACAAACAATGCAATATGGCAGCGAGCACTAGAGATTGTTTTAAGCTCTGCAGATTAATTTAGCAGTTCAAAATGAAAAAAAATAGATATTAAAAAAGGCTATCCTAGATATGCACTTATTATTTCTTTAGATATAGATAACAAAATATATCATAATTATAAATGATGAATATGTTATAAGTGTGAATAATTAAATTACATACATGTAATTTAGTTATTCACATTGCTAATATTAATTTAATTAGTTTGTGACCAATATGCTAAATTTCATAAATTAAATGATTATATAATTTTACATAAGTAACATATGGAAAAATCTTATAATTCATCTACTTTTAGAACTAAAAATGCAGTTCACTATAACATTGATAATTTTCAGAATTTCTTAATATGGAACACTCACTTTCATATCAGTTGTGTTGTACAGTTTACTATTGTACTATATTAAAAAAAAAAAAAAATGCTTTATGCACACAAGAATTTTCTAACAAATGTTAGTCTCAATAAAATGTTAAAACATTTATATTAAATTTTTAGCAGAATATTTTTTCTGTATATGTAAATGAAAATTTTGCATGTTAAAAACCTTTAATTCATACAAGTATTTATGTTTGCTGTATAATATTTAATAGAAATAAAAAATAAATAAAATAAGACTGGAATTGTAGAAACTGTAGAGAGAGAGAGAGAGGAAAAAAAACAAAAATGGAGAAGCGGAAAAGAACATAAAATTTTTTAAAGCAGAACAAATTTATAAAAGCACATCATATTAAATATGGAGCAATAAAATTTATTAGAATTGAAATATAATAATAATAATAATATATAGCTCAATGAAAAAATTTTTTTAATGTTAAACAGCGAATATATTGAAAGCTATAGGGGGAAAATTGCAAAATAATGCTTTTTTAAGATCATACTAGAAATAACAATTTTTTTTTTTTAATTATTATTTATACATTAAAAAATAAATAAATAAAAATAAACACTTACTTCAGATGTTTGTTTCAGAAACCACTGAAAATACTCCCTCAGGCAGACAGCACTAAGATCTCTTAAACTAGCATTTTCTTTATGTGTAACACCATCCTAATAAAAATATTATTTTACATATTCTCAGTCTGTAAATTAATATGATTTTTTAATAATTATTTACAAAGATCTATTGCATTATTACCAGATATTAAAATTATATAAAAAAAAAAAAAAAAAAAAAAATTATAATTATTAGTTTTAAATGTTTTAAAGCTAAGTATATTTATTTATTTATTGCAATTTGAATTATGTTGAAAATTTAATAACTTAGGTGTGGAATCAAGTTTAGAAAATATAATTAAATAAATAAATAAATAAAATAATAAAGTAAATATATTTTGTAAAGCATATCTAATTTATAATCCATTCATTCTTTTTTTTTCTTTTTTTTAATCAATCTCGTTCTTATTTTTGATTTTATTTTATTTCAATACAAATGAGGTCGGAGATAGATTTATTTTTTGAGATTAATTAATAACACATATTAATTATTCATTTCTTAAACGATAGTTTTCTATTAAAATCTTAAATTCTCCAAACTCAGCTGTATCAAAATGGATGCAATAGAAATTAACTCATACCTCAAAATTAAATAGGAACAACATTGAGTAATCCATTGAAAATTTTATTAACTAATTGTGAAATTAATTAAATTAATGCTCCGGAGCACTGTAATAATAATACATATTAGAAGACAACACAATAACCATGTTTCAATTCAGCACTGTATAGAAGACGAATATAAGAAAACAATCTAACGATCTTGTCTCAGTTAATTAAGTTCAAAATAGCAATAGTGGTATATTCAAATTATTTATAAAGTCAGTATATTGATTAAATGGCAATAAGATGAACATAAGAAATCAACATGACGATCTTGGCTCAATCAATTAAGTTCAAAATAGCAATAGTGGTATATTCAACTTATTTATAAAGACAGTATATTGATTAAATGGCAATTAAACCAGCTTGGACTAATAAATTATTGGAGTATGAATTTCTTCATCTTGTACTGATAATTTATCGGTGCATTAATTTTTCCATTTTGATTAACTATTAATGAGAACGGCAATCTGCATTATTTAGATGAAGATTATTTAGTACAGGGTTGCTACACAAATCAGGAGAAAAAATTCCCTGAGTTTTCCCTGTTCCTTTTAGAAGTAAAATAGATGGCACGCAATCATGCAGCATTAGAATCTAACATGTTTACAAGTTAATTGAACATATTTAGGGTATATTAATTTCATAAACTTACTATAGTTGGGGAAAAAAATATAATTGATTCATTACAAAGCACTAAAATTTTTAAAAATATTTGATTATGAAAAAATTTTCCTATGTTTTTCTAAAAAATTTTTAAATTCCCTGAATTTTCCCTGTTTTTTTAATAGATTTTCAAATTCTCTGAGTTTTCCAGGTTTTCCCGGCGCCGTAGCAACCCTGTAGTAGATTAAAATGATTATTGCAAGTTCTCCACACACTTAGCATCAGTCAACTCGAGATCGGCACTCTGCATTATTTAGACGAAATTTTTTTTAGTAGATTAGAAATGATTATTGCAAATTCTCCACAATACATACTCAGCATCAATTAACTCTTGAGTTTCCCTGATGAAGAAATTGCACCCATTGGATGTTCCTTTTAGTTGATTATAAAATGATGATGTTCATCAGCACTGTTACTGCATGCCAGTTAGCCGCCTACGGAACGCATTAGTTCTTCACAGGAGATCGTTTCTCCAGCAGCTGCTCTCAGTTACAGATCAGGATGAAGATTGAAGGCCAAGTGCCTCCCCGCACCAGTGGGAAGGCCTGGCCAGCCACACGCGTCTGTCTTTTATTCCTTCTTGCGATCTTGTGTGGTCTTTTTCTCTCATCATAGCATCCGGTCTTCCCCATTGCTCTCTCTTTCTCACCTGTATTGTTGTGCTTCACAGAAAAGCGCGTGTTAAAATATTTTTTTAGAAGTATATTCTCTGTCTAATTTTTTTATTTGAAAGTATTTTTGCTAGAGCTATAATTAAATTATGTATATTTTTTTTTTTTTTTTTGCATTTAAATTCTAATTTTAATAATTTTGTATTTTTTTTAAAAAGATGCCAAAGTGACGCTCATTTTGAATTCCGCAGAGACTTACATCTGGAATTTTTTGTTAGTCTGGGATTTTTAAAAATTTGGAATACGGTGGTGGTTAAATTCTTTAGCTTTTCCTAGAACTGGGATGAATGCACTAAGTTGAAATCTGTATTTTTTGTAGGAGGTAGAAGCAAAGAAAATGGCTATATTTTAAAGGTGAAAATGTTCTCTTGGAATATATATATATCTTTGTTATCCATAATAATTATATCTTCCACAACAACAATATCTATTTGCAACATTTAGGAATCCCACAAGGAGGTTGTAGCTCCAGTATTTTGGCAGATCTCTATCTTTATTATTATGAAAAGCAATTTAGCCATGATGATGTTCGATTTTATTGTTACATAGATAATATTATTGTATTTTATCTCAACAAGAACTCACGAAATGACTTTTCCTTAAATTATCCACCTAATTTAAAGCTAACTCAAAATACTCTAACTAATCAATCAATTAACTTTTTAGATCTCAAAATCATCATTGATGGTAATAAAATTTACACAGATATCTATGACAAACGGCAAGATTTTAGTTTTAAAGTTAACTTATTTACACATTTCAATTCCTGTCTGCATCTTTTGGTATTTAGAAACATCATCATTAACCATTTATTTCGAATTAATAATTTATGTTCTGTGAAGTTTAAAAACAAGATCACAGCCACTGCTAAAATGGGTTTTCCTAAAAACTTTGTATTTTCTATTTTATATCCTTAACCATGTCTCTGTCAGTACAAAAAAAAAAAAAAAAAAAAAAAACTGTGTACACTTTTGTGTATATTAACAGAAAAATTATAAAATAATAAAAGACAATAAAAAAGGTGGTGGTTGGGTGGGCAGATGTTTGATTACAGAGGTGGGGTGGTGTTGTAAGGCTGGATGGGATTGTGAAATTAAATATTAAAAAAAAAAAAAAAAAAAAAAAAGCAAAAGGCTTATTGCATTTACTTTGTAATACTATGCAAACTTTCTTTTTCCATTAAAATTTCAGTTTCTTCTTATTTGAGTTGTCAACTATTCTTAAAATTCTAATCATACCATTAAATACATTGTAATCAATCAGTGAATTCCATTGTTGCTTCGTAGTTTCCTTGTTATTCATTTATTCATCTGCTTTGAAATTTTGCTTTTTTAAATCCATTTTACTCCTATTCTGGTCATGGCAGGCTGGGGGAGTGTTGCCAGCGTGAAACTAGTTTAACCCCACAGGCAAGTCACAAGTCTTGCCGCCTGCCTCCTTCCTTCCTATCTTAAGTTTCTTAAATTATTTTTTCTTAAATTTTGATAAAGTTTATGGATTTAAGTTAAGATTTGTTGTGTTACTTTATTGATTCGTTTGTTTTGCAGGCTGTTAATTAATAAATCTGGTTTCTTTAAATTTGTGTATTTCATCCCCTGATAATTTTTTTTTTTTTTTTCTGTACTTCTCAAAGAAGTTTTAATCTTATTGGTCATTGGTGTTTCAGTGATCTTGTATCTGTTGCTTGGCTTCTACTATGTTTAATAAATCATCATCATCATCATTATATATATATATATTTACACATAATTTTAGAAACATATTTGAATGAATTTTCTTAATAAAATATTGGAGGTTATTGCTCCAAGGCCTTAAAATATTTTAATATATCTGAATATTATTAATTTTGGTTTTATTTTAGATTATCTTTCTTAAAGCCTTCTTTTTAGAATCTATTGAATAGATGCTTTTCAAAATGTTTTTCTCATGTTAAAACTATTTTGTAGTTTTAACACCAGAGCTTTTAATATTATACATATTGGAAAAAGAAAAAACTTCAGTACGAGACTTATTTTTAGTACTGGAAACACTGAATCCCCCCCCCCCACCACCACCACCACCACACACACACACACAAACTTATATACAATAGATTTCTTTTATGATCTGGAAATATTTTTAATGAAGAGCATATAAAATAAAATAACCAATCGCTATTTTCTTTCTGATTTTACAATAATTTATATTTTGGATAATAATTTTTCTTTCAAAATCAGTTTGATTCAGTGTTGCAATCAGTATCTCTTAATTAAACTATTGTAACTAGATTAAAATCAAAATGCAAAGTCATCTAAGATACCATGGACAAAATGATTAGAGTAGGTTCTAAACCAGTATAATCCCCCTCTCAATCACTGTGTCAAATTCTCACCAAGTTACCTGAATACAAAAATATTGGCAAAAGAACAAACAGTTGAACATCATAATAAAAACAAAGTTATGTATGACACTGATTCTTTCCTGCAAAATTTATGATTGGTGAGAAAATATTATATGAAGAATTCCATTATCTAAATACTTGTAAACAAACAGCTCCATATTCAGGATCTTACAAAATATCAAAGAGATCTGAGATAAATTTTGAAACTGATAGACCAAACCCTCATTTTACAATACATTGAGAAATTATACATTCTTCTAAAATAAAATATTATAATAATCCTCAAAAGTTTAAACTAAGATATGAGAAATGGTCCAGTAAATACTTGCATTAGCTCAGAGATTATTTTTTTTTTTCCTAATCTCGCATCAACACATTGGATTAGGATTTAGGATCAACTGGGTCGACAATATGCGTAGTGTTGTGAAACAACACTTCCTTTCTTCAACTCAAATTTACAAATATGAGTAAAATGAAACAAAAAACAAAAAAAAAAGTCTTCTCCTTCTTAACCCTTTTTCTGTTGGTGAACTGTTTATTCATGTTCTGGTTCCCACCTGTGTGAATGTGTTTACAGAGCATGAAAAAACTGATGAGTTTGTTCCCTGATGAAGCTAGCCAAAAATCTGCATTTTTAAACCCTTGAATATTTTGGTTAGGCCTTTATAGAGTTTAACTGGACCCACACAATTTTTTTTATTATTATTATTATTATATATACTTGTGCCATAATGACACTCAGAAACAGATAGGTACTAGTAAACAGCAGTTTATTTAGTTTTACATGTCTAAACAAATTGTATATACTTATTATTTATAGTAACATTATTGTTATTATTCTATATAACAGCACCACCTACTGCTTCACTTTGGGAAGAAATCACAGCAGAGCAGCACCATATGTTGAGTGATATGTTCCAAAATCTAATTTACATGAAGATTTAACAAAGTATCAAATTTGGTTAATTACATCTAATGGTTTGTGAAATACAGCACTGAAAAAAAATTTTGCTAATATACATTCAAAGACAAAGTAACATTTTCTAAAAATGGTCGAATCATGTTTAAGACATTTCAAAAAATTGAAATTCATTGAAAACTGGGAGGTTAAAAATTTTCACAAATTCAATAGTTTCTTCTTATGTATATTGGAAAAAGTAAAAAAGCAAAACAACTTAAGATATATTTTTCATCTGGTAAAAAATAAAATTCCCAAACTGATGATGAAAGCTTAAAAAGCTAAATACTTTTCTATTTGTACATACTTACCCATAAAGCTTGTAAAATCATGGCAGATTCGGGAGTTTTAATAACTTTGCTATGAGTAAACCAATGAATAATTTGAAAAATAAGTGGATAGAAAAGTTGTTTTGCAACCTGCAATTGAAATAAGATTTATTTATTTTATTTGTAGAAATTATAAATACAAATATCTTATATTTCTTTCCATCACTTCAACAAATTCGAATATAAATTTAAAACTTTAATATGATGCTGTAAACCAGGAGTGCAGGAAATAAGCGAGTATACTTTGTAAAATAAAATAAAAACAACTGTTAGTTTATACTATAAACATTACAAGATTTGCTTTTTCCCAAGACTGTTGTTTAGGTTTAATTTTTATTTTCTCTTTTAAAAAATAATAAAGATTTCTAAAGTCAGACAAAATTTTCCTTTGAACCCAGTTCAGGGGTGCAGCTACAGACTATATGTCTGTAAATGTCTGCACCCCTGCTGTAAACAATTAAATTACAACTGTTAAAAATAAAAAAAATTCATAATTAGTAATATAGTTTTAGAGTTTTATATAATTGGACCTCAATTCAATAAAGTTCCTCTAACCTGCACAAAAAAGTTTGTGATATGGAAAATTCAGTAAACATTCATTTTGTTACAATTATTCTATTTGTCCACAAAAAAAAAAAAAAAAAAAAAAAAAAAAAATCAAAATCCAGAAATACATTCATTCCTTGCTTTTAAATGTACCTTTTTAACTACATAGTACATAAAATTATATTCTCCCTATATTTTATGATATTTCCATTATCATTACAGCAGAGTAATCATCTGAGTATAACAAAAACAAATGTAATTTATGGAAGAAATGCAGCAATGTTTATGAGATAAAAAGTAAAAAAAAAAAAAAAAAAAATCACTCTGCAGCAATTACCAGGTACCTAGCATCTGGCTACCAGATGTGCTAGGTAATTATAAGATAAACAAAAGCAATACAGCATTTCGAAATAACACTTGGGCAATAATAAAATCTGTACATTAGCAGAATATAAATTTGTAAATAAAACAGAAAATGCAGTATTTTAAAATACAATATGCAATCACAAGTTTAAAAGAAAATCCTTAAAATGTTAAAATGTCACTCTCTTTTCGGATTGTGAGACACCCATCTTCAAGGTAAAATTTGCACTAACATAGTGTGGTCCTGCTGAAAGTGAATAATTAAAAATCGTAATGCATTATTTTTTTAAGTAGGAGATTCCTTCAAATTTTTTGCAGAAAGGCTTCCAATTTGTCAGCACCATCATTGATACAGAACTTTCTCACTGAAAAATAGTATGTATATCATTTACAATTCTGTTGTAGTGGTGCTGCATAAAATAATTTGATTTACATAACAATCTACAGTCAGTAAGTCTTTGAATTGTACTTTAATAAACTAAAACTGCTACAAATAGAGAGAAACAAATATCGTATATTTCCGAATATAAGCCGAGAGTATATTTTTCCCTGCAGAAATTTGCCCAAAATTGCAAACCTGTGTCTAAGCCGAATTGAAAAAAATACTCTTTTAAAGTTTAAGTATATCGCCAAAATGGCGAAAATATTGCCAATCTATACAACTTTCAGGATAATCTGTCCAATGAAATTGTGCAAAATGCGTGCTTATCCAATAGAATTCCTTACCTTGCTTAGCTATAATGTAAAATGATCGCAGTGTGTTCGGCAACGGCGATAGTTTTAACTCTGGACCCTATCAGACGGGAGGCAAACACAGATGCATCGCGCAAGCAAGTCCCAGCTGCTGAAAACGATGTTACCGTAATACCAGGATGGGAGGCCTAACCCTAACGTCGATGATGCAATGCAACCGCTGGATGTTTATAAAAATAAGCCGTTTAAAGACCGATTGCATCGATTTTTTTTAATGACGTATCTAAATTATTTTGTATATTTCTACTTTTGAGTATTTTTATCAGTGCTTCAAGGCAATCTTCAAAAAAAAAAAAAAAATTCCATAAAAAAACGAAGATTTGCCACTTTTGCTAGTGTAAGCCTAGAAACATTTTAAACAGAGATGATTTAAAAATAATTGTATAAATTAAAAATATGATCGGGAGTCCTGTTTTTTCAAGTTTCTCTTATACTATTTCTGAATCAGACATAGAATTTACTTCGTTCGTGCACTCTGCCGATGACTTCAGTTACCGGCAGGTCAAAAAGAAAAAAGAAATGTAAACACATGTGACTACATCAAGCATTTTGTGAAATAAATTTAAAATTGCTAATTTAAGAGTTTTATATACATGGTAATTATTTAAAAACTAGTATATAACCCCGTCAAAAATGATGGAATGTGAACGATAAAACTTGAAAACAATGTTTAGATCATGAAGATTACCACGTGATCATTTAAATGTATTTTCAATTTTTGTTTATAAATCAAATGTGTTTCGATATTTTATAATTTTCGTTCTGAAATTAAAAAAATTCTACCCAATCAATAAATATGAATGACAATAAAAAAACTGCTGGTTGACAATAAAAAAACTGCTGGTTGACAAAAAATATAGGCCGGACAACACAACAGCAACAACACATCCCAGTGTTCCATTAAGTGCTCTATTTAAAGTCCTCATAATAAGAATAATCTGGTGTGTCACTCACACGACTTTCTCTTACCCTAAAATTTATAAGCACAGGTTGGAGATTAAGAGGTAAGATAATGAGTACTGTTATGTAAACCTATGTTAAACAATTTAAATTAGGCTTCGGAAAAGTTTTATATGATAATTAGTTCTGTCCCCCCTCAACCCCTCGTTTCATTAATGCACCTACATTTATACAGAATTTAATTCGGTTATTAAAATTGTTATTTAAAAAAGTTATCTTGTATGATAATACAGACGATTTCCATATTAGAGAAGTAGTATAACACTAAATATACAAAAAAAAAAGTTGAATTTGCTCTCAATATTAAAGAATTTTTTTTTTTTTTTTTTTAATGAAAAAAAAAATCGATAACTTTATTTTAAATTATCGCAGATCGATGGTTCAACCATTCGTTTTAAAGGTATTGGCGAGCTCTTTTGAAAGATACCCATCATGAAAATTTACTCCCCTCGAGGGGGGGGGGGGACGGCGAGGCTCCTACATACACAAAAAAAAATTTCCCAGTTGACTATCTCTATTACAAAATATATATATTTGTTTAATTTGGTTTAGTGCAGTCTATAGATGTTAAATTCTACTTACCTGCAATTTCCCCCATAGACGTAATGTATTTGAATACTTTTGAATGTCCCTGTACACGAACCATTTGCTTCATCTTAATGAAAAGCTTACTGTAGCATCCCTATATGATACACATTTAGAATACCGAGTTTGGAATTTCTGCTACTATTTGTTCTTGAGATATGCTGATAACAGACACACAGACATCCACCCAGACAGACAGACACACACAGAGACCATTCGCTAAAAACATGATTTTTGTATTCAGGGGACCTCAGAACATGTAAGCATAACAAAAACTCACGTTCGAAAATTTGACCCTAAAACAATACTTTCTCGACCCTATGGGTAAGAGAAAGTAAAAAACGATTCACTTCATTTTACCAAAATACTATTTTTTTTAAGACTATCGAAGATCCTGTTTTCAAATACGCAAGCGAAGTGCGACGTCACTGACCGTTCGTGGATGCAAGAAAAATATTCCCTATGTTAATCGTCCATAGGATTTTTTATAAAAAATTATTAAAAATCGAGGAAAAATATTTCCCGATTTTAATACCCATATTTGGGTATATATATGCTATTGTATCCATGTGTTAGGTTGAGTTATTTTGCTGTCAAATTGACAAAATTTTAAATTTCAAAACTGTATCATCTTTGGTGTTTTTTGTATTTTGCGATTAAAAACATAATACGAAAATATACATGCCAGATGTTTATTTTCGTAATATGTAATGTATGTAATATTGTTTCATATAATTCATTGCTCTCTTAATATAAGTTGTTAAAATAACCATGATTTTTGAAAGGAATTAAATATGTTCGTCAGATAATTTGGCGATATTTTTTTTTCCGCCAAGGATGACAGATATATTAAATCTATTCTGCTGCAACATGCGAGTATCTTATATCAGACACTTTATTTAGACATTTGAAAACAAATTTGACTTCAGATTATGATAGAATATTCATCATTTTCCTTTTAATTAATATATTAGTTGGATATTTATTGTGTAAATATCATCCTTTGAAATGAAATGTTTATGTTTTGAATCGAATATGGGTTTGCCATTTTTTTTTTTCTAGAGTTTTGAAATTTAAAATTTAAATTTTATCAATTTTACAGCAAAAACAACTTAATCTAACGCATGCACATGATAACTAATACATATCTATACCGAAATATGGGGATTAAAATCGGGAAATAATTTTTCTCAATTTTTAATAATTTTTTGCAAAAAATCCAATGGGCGATTAACATAGGAAATCTTTTTCTGGCATCCACTGACATCCAGTGACGTCATCACTTTGCTTGCATATTTTCTAACTAATTATCCAATAATTGCAGACACTCCATGCTAACCCAAATTCACCTCTACTCGATACTTCCAACCAGCTATCTCATCCACAACATCGCCAAAATATCCAGGATTCAGCTAGGGACTTTTTCATTCTCAACCGAACATTTTATCTTGACTCGACATTATCACCTTAGACTACTCTACTTTCAATACTCATTTCAACTGGTGACCTTTACTTGCCCAACCAAACATTCTATCCCAACTATAACTTTACACTAATTTCAAAACTAAAATCAACTGGCGACATTTACGTACTGAACTCGACGCCAATCATACCTTACAATGTAAACAAACAATGAAGCTTGATAAAAATATTTAAAGACTTTAATATGTTTTTGCAAATATTTTAAGAGTTTTAAAGCTTTAATATGTTTTAGAAATACTTTAAGCGTTTTTTTTTTTTTTTTTAAGAAACAGTCAAAGAGTCATTCATTCGGAATTAAAGAGTTATCCATTTGGAATTTGGAATTTCTGAATGGCAACAGTTTTGGTTTGTTTTTATTTGGTATTGCATTGCTTAAAATCATGAAGTTACATAACTCTAATTGTAGGTTCATGTTTATAATAGCCAGTGATCCGTTATATTTAATTTAGACCTTTAAACATTACAATTGAATAGTTTTTCAAGGTTTTAGAGAAATAAATAAGAATATGTGCGATATAAAACATATTATATGAATGTTTACGTAAGTTGAACCAGCTCAGTGAGTTGAACAAACGGAGAAAAAAAAAAAAATGGCTGCCAAAAATTTCTGTTTTGAAGCAGTCTAACCGGAATCGTTCATGACAGATGAGGGTCATTATTATTATTAATAAGGTTTAATATCACTATTTTACTTTATATATAGTTTTTAAACTTAAAATATATGTATTCAATCATTGTTTCTTATGTATGTTTTTTGCTAGAAATGTGGATCCGTATATAAGCCGGCCCCTGTAATTCAGCTTCCGAAAAATTTCTCGGCTTATACACGGAAATATACGGTACATGTAATTGAAACTTACTACAACATATTATGTGTAGAAAAAGTGTATGCATTTACTTAACAGAATCATAAAAAGGAGTTCCAGCACAATATGGACTACAAAAACATTAAGAGTTTCTTAATTTTGAAATAATGTTTTGAATTTAAAATTTAAAATTAATCAGAGAGCTGGGTGTTAAATTGTTGAAAGTAGATTTTACAAGTTAAAGCTAGAACTAATAGTTTGTATGCAAATTTAAAGACTAAACTTTTAGATTTGGGATTTCTTGTATTCTGCATTGTACTAATAATTTACCATTTTAGATTTTGGGACACAAAATAAAATTACTGTTTTAAAACATTTTCCATTTAAGCCATTTTCTTTTAAGTGGTAACAATGTTTCACTTCACACTGACATAAAAAGCACAGCAGAATGCTTGGAACAGAAAAAGTTACTACGTATCTGATATGAATATTTATTTAAAAAAAAAAAAAGAAAGAAAGAAGTTCACTGTATGCGAATCAGGGTTGAATATGTTCCATTTCTCTGTCCTTGATTTATCGGAATGACGAAGAGAAAAATCAAGGACAGAGAAATGGAACATATTAACGATCTAAAATACAATAGAAGCTCCACCGCCCTATCACGCACACATAAAACTAATCCCATAATACTTAATACCCTAAAAACCGTTAAAATAGTCCCCTATAACTCACACAACTACGCCATGAAACGCGAAGCTTTAGAGATATTAACCTCTAACACAGCAGTAAATGAGAGAGAGCATAGCATCATAGCAGATGACTGGCAACAGGTGGTAAAAACGTACCGGCGGAAAAGTGACGTAAGCAGGAGGGAAAGTGATGTGGAAGAAGATGAAGACATGTTTCAATAGTGCAGCAAAGACATCTGAAGACGACTACGAATGTAGTCGAAATATATAATAATTAAAGCTGCTAAAAATGAAGGATTGTTAAAGGTATTTAACGTTTTTTAAAATTCTAAATTTACTTCCAGGAACAGTTTTTCCAGTGCAAGGCTTTTTCGCTAAAAAATTTGTGTTTCAAGGATTATCTTATATATCAGTTCAAACTGTACAGCATGAAAAAGTAATTATACTAAGAAAACGACAATATATAATTTGATTTTTTTTAGAAATATGTTTCAAAATTAAAAATTACAATAAAAACCTACCTGCTCCACATCACAAGCTAATTCAAGCAGACCAGGAAATATATTTTTGTACAAAGACTCCATTGAAAACTGAAAGTAAAAAATAATTTAATAATAATAAATTTAAAAAAATCCTAAAATAGAATAATAATTCAATAACTAATTTTTAGACTTGAAAAAAAAAAAAAAAGTACTAATGAAATTCTAATCAGACTTTTATTAATATATTATAATAATGAATGTTTTTATAATTAATATTATAAATTATATTAATACATTATTATTAATCATAAAAGCAAAACATAAGATATCAAATAAAAGCTACCTTATCCTGTAAATCTTCAGGCATTTGGCTACCTCGGCCAATCATATAAAGAACAAGAGAATGTAATGTTTCACATGCAGCAATTTTAACTTGCCTAACACTTGATTTAAGAGCAACTTCTAGAACACGAGGCAGAAAATCATCTAAAATTTAAAAATTCAACAGTATAATAAAACAAATATTACATAAACAGAATAAATATATTCTCATGTGAAATGAGATAGTAATAATACCAGTTACAATAAGAAACATTTATTATCATTATGTCAGCAATATACAGGGTTGTTACATAAATCCAGAAAATGTTCTTCAGTTCTCCCTGCCTCTTTCAAATGTAAAAATAAATGACACAAAATCATTGTAGCACTAGAATTCAACACATTTTCAAGTCAACTGAACATATCTAGGGTTTATTAGTTTTACTGACTTATTATAGTTGGTGAAAGTCACACAACTGACTTTCTTTCTTCATTACAAAGCACTAAAATTAAAAAGAATATTTTTCTCTAAACTAAAACTACACAATTTAAAGTTAATTAAAACTTTATTACGAAAAATTTTCTAAAAAAAAGATTAAATTTCCTGTTTTTGCAAGAAATTAAAAAAATTCGCTTTTTTTTTTAGATTACAAAATATTAAAAATAATTACCAAAATAAATTTCAGGCTTCATATCAACAAATGGCATGGCATATTTTAAGTGAGTTCGATACACAGAATCCCAAGCAATAGCAACTTTATCAACATTTTCAAATGCATTCTCAAGAAGACATGCATTATTTTCTCCTAATCTACCTAAGAACTTGATTATTTTTACTTGCAGTTTTTCAAATTCAGGATCATCAATAACCTATGTAAAAAAATAAGGAATAAGTAAAACAGTTTTCTTTATTAAAATACCGTTAAGTTCTTTATTAAAATATCAATTAAATCTTAATTAAAATAATCAACAAAGCTTGAACGTTATATTTCATAGATTTTTATTTAATCTTTTGATGAATAACAAAGATTAAAAGTGTTTATTATTTGGTTTGCCTGTCTGTCAATACCTATCTGTCTGCTCTAGCTCTCATAAATATTATTTTAATGCCTCAAATGTCAGACATCTTATTTAGGTTTACTATTGCATATTTCCTATTGAAAATAATATGTACAGGTTAGTTGGTTAACTTTTAATGGTGCAATGTCCAGTAAAGGACATATTACGCCAAACATGTTTTTTTTAACAAAACTCTAAAAAGAAATTGCAACTGGATGAATTTTTGAAATTGCAACTAATGAATTTTAATTTATTGTCATAAATTAAAATACATTATCTATCAATTGTCCTCGCACATAAAAATTGTTAATTTTATAAATATAAATGCTTATCTTTTATTATATAACTGTTAACTTACCTTTTATTTGAATTTAAAAGTTTTCTTTACTTAAACTCGGTTAGCCATCTTCTATTTACATTGCGCCATTAATAACGATGTTTTGTTTACATTGTTGCCGTTGCCAATCTTGCTCTACATAATTTTTCCTATTTTTGCTGTTGCCACTTCTATTAAAATAGTTATGATAAATTGTTTTTTTGACTTTGACCGTTAAGTGGCAATGGTAATATATTGTTTATATGTAGATTTTTGACTTTTCAGTCAGTATAAAAAGATCGTGGCAGGCATGTTAAAGGGCAGTTATCGGCAGTGGTTAGCAATGGCCAGCTAGTCTTCAATTAGACATGAAGCAGTAGTTTGTTAATAATATGAGTAGCTTTAAGCTGTTGATGGTCAAGCAATAATGTCTGTGCTTTTAGTATTGTTCCAGCTAAGCTAGTAATGCTCTTCTGGCTATTGCATTTTGGAAATGATGGCTGCCGTTGTTGAGTTTTTTTTACACATGTTAAATTGTTAAGTTTGTTAAATTGTTCCTTTTTTAAAGGATAAAGTTTTCGTCATTCGCGGATGATAGGAAATTTTGAAAAAGTTGATAATCGAAGTTTTTTTTAAACGAGACTGTTAAATTTGTGGTTTAATTATGTTAATCTTGTTTAGTCGCTTTTTAAGCGTCGTTTGTTAAGTTTGATAAAAGTTAAAATTAAAATCTTCTAAATTAATAGTGTATGAGCATAATCTTCATCCTTGCCACTGTGTGTTGGTACATCTCATTTCACTTTCGCTGGTCAACCTGGCGATCGCGGAAGTATGGTTCTTGTCATCCCATTTTCCCGTTGATCAACCTGGCGATCACGGAGGTTATGTTATGGTCCTTGAAGTACATTGTCAGCTATGTTTGATTGTGTTTATCGCTATGTCTGGTTCTACATCTGTAAAAGGTAATCATGTTCTTGTTATAAATTTGAAATCTTAATATATCTTTATATCTTGTTGAATAAAATTTGTTTTTTGTTAAAACTTTGGTCTTCAATGTGTTATAACAGTTGAACACTGGTCGGGTTATTTTTATTGAAAACCCTTAAAATTTAAATATTAATGTTTCCACTGTATTTAATCTGCTTAATAGGAATCATTTGAAACATAGACTTTTAGTTTATAATAGTCGGTTTCAGGTCGGGTTGACAGAATTTTTTCTCTTGCGGGTCAGTTTCGGGTCGGGTTGACTGATTTTTTTTTCGTGCGGGTCGGGTTCGGGTCGGGTTGACTGAAAATTTTTTCTTGCGGGTCGGGTTCGGGTTCAGGTCGGGTTTGGTTTTCAACAAGTCGGGTCGACTTGAGAACCCCTTTCAAAATATTTTTTTACAATTATAAACATAAATTTATAGGCATGTTTACAACTATGTAACTAATTTAAACATTCTGCACATACTGGACCTGTATCGGTTGGTTGGTTGGAGGATTTAAGGCCGATTGACTCCAGATGTGTCCTAGGTCTATAGGGGGATTGCCCTCCGTTTGAGTCTTTCTAAGGGGTCCTAGCCCGTATTTACGCGTGTTTCAGAGGAAACCACGGAAAACTCTGAACGGCTAGGTCGATGAGCGCGACCTGGAGTCGAACCCGACACCTCCCATCTACCAGCTTCGAGCGTAGAACCGCTCGGCCGCTGGTGGGCAGACATGTACCGGAGCTCCCTATTCGTATCCGCGGATATCCGCCAGAAAAATAGATCTGTATTTGTATCTGGATCTGTTTTCTTTTCTTCAACGGAACTAATATGTATCTTTTGTAGAAATTGTATGAAAATTAGAAAAGTATTATAAATCTTTCTCGACTGTTGTTAATATATAAATTAAAGAAATACAAATACAGTATAACCTCGCATTTGCATTCTGGAAATTGAAAAGATTTCGTAGTTTACAAGTTTTTTTTAACTTTATTCTATATTTAGTAGAAGAAAGCATTAGATTCTATCAACTTTTTGTGTCAACCGCTCGACGGGTGGCACTGCTATACAGCGATTTCTGCAATTTCAGGAGAGGCTATATCTCAGGTTCTGTTGCGTATAATCCAACAAAACTTGATATGTGAGAAGACCAATATGAGATATTATGCTGATTCAATTTGAATGCCTATCAGCCAACAGGTGGCGCTGCTACACAGCGATTTCCGCAATTTAAGGAAAGGCTATATCTCAAGAACTACTGCACATAATTTCATATAAATTTGAATGCGGTGCCATTTAATATATATTAGCGCCTGTCAACTTTTGGTGTAAACCGATCAACAGGTGGCGCTGGTACACAGCGATTTCTACAATTACAAGGAAAGCTATATCTCATGTTCTATTGTGTATCACCAAACAAAACTTAGCATGTGAGAAGGCGAGATTATGAGACATTATGCTGACACAGTTTGAATGCTTGTCGGTCAATAGGTGGCGTTGTTATACTGCAAATTTCATCGATAACAGGATGGCTATATCTCAACTTCTATGCCATTAACTGTACGAACCATGATATGTGAGATAACCATTATAAAAACGCATTGTTTAAGAAGATATTTATAGACGATAAAACTGTTTGGATATTTAGTGTTAGATTTCCCTAAGATGAAAATTATTTGCATTCATCACGTTAAACTTTTTAATAATAGTCTTAATAAATTATTCGCACTTAGTGAATTTGACAGAAAAATGTAGAAGAATGTCTTGTGGTGACCACAACATACTAGTTTTTTTTTTATAATTTACCAACTGTGTGACAATGAAAATTTACTTTATTTTATATCATGTTATATCATTTTACCTTGTTTTGCATGATTTTTAGATGAATAAGTAATGTTGATTTATTTTTCGGGTTTCGGGTCGGGTTCGGGTTAGATAAGTCGGGTTTCGGGTCGGGTTCGGGTCGCAAAAAATTCTCTGTTGCGGGTTCGGGTCGGTTTTCGGGTTGATGAAAATTTTTTTGTGGGGTTCGGGTCGGGTTTCGGGTTGATGAAAATTTTTTTGTTGGGTTCGGGTCGGGTTTCGGGTTGATTTAAAATTCATCTGTCGGGTTCGGGTCGGGTAAAACCCGACCCGCGCAGGACTCTAGTATCAGTTGAACAGACTTTAGATGAGGTACGCACAAACAGTTTGTCAAGACAGGGTGAATTGTCAGTGAACTGAAGTGACATTTGGGGCAAGAAGGTTCTCGTTCCCCAAGAAATGATGCTTGTGAATCAATCTAAAATGCCCAATTCTGAGACAGGAAACAATAACACCATGTTTCCTTGAAGCGAGTGCTGGACAGATTGAAATACATTGTTTAATTTCTCTTAACTTATTGTTACTCTGATATTCCCACTTTCTTTGCCAATTGCCTATAAGAAATTTTCTCTGTATACTTCAGATCTTAATATGTAACTAAAGAACTTATAGAGACTAGAGCAAGCTTGGCTGCTTTATCAGCTGCTTCATTGCCCTTGATATCTGCGTGTCATGGAACCCAACAAAATAAAATATAAAATTTGTCTTGTAAAAGCTCAATATAAATTTGTAAAATAAAGGAAGATGAACAAAAATGTGATGAAAGTACCTCCAAAACACTCTTTGAATCTGTATAGACAATAAATTTTCTATTACAATGAGATGAGATGAAATTAAATATGTATAGAACTAATGGTTCATGTATAAAGACATACGAAATAATTCCAATATATTATAGTTTATGTGTAGAATTTTAAAATTCTTATACTTCACTAAACATAAACATCAGAATGAAATTAACATGTTTTTAAGATGGGCAAATGCATTTTTCTAAAGAAAATAGTAAGTACACTGTATAGCATAAATGTTTTGTGAGTGAGCAATGTTAAATAAAAAAAATTCAGACACATCAATGGAAATGCTTGAAAATTCATTTTCCTTTGTGCTATGTGATTTATTATTATTTACCAATTTTTAGTGCTCTGTATGGTGCTTATACATAATATATTGACAATATATAGAACTACTTAAAAGCCGTCAAATTGCATTGCTTCCTAACTGATATAAACTAGCTTCTAAAAGTTAAAGTACAACCCATTTATTTGTTTTCTTCTTTTGTGCATAATTTTGAAACAAACAAGCATATGAATATAAAATTTGGATGGCATATTCATTATCGAATTTTACATAACATAAGTAATACTTTTTAGACTGATATAACTTCAATTTTTCTAAAAATGTTTGTCATTGGAAAAAATGAAAAATTCAAACAATTTTAGCAAAGAAAACTAAATGAGAAAGGGTGACAAAAGTGCATTACAAACAGGTGAAGATGCACATGCATTCAAAAGTTTGATTAAAAACTAGATTTTTTTTTTTTTTCCCTTCTTGTATTCATTTTTCGGTTTTTCATTTTTTTTTTTTTTTTTTTTTTTTTTTGTTCTGTATATAAATAGCTTGAAAAAATATACATATGGGCATAAAAATTGGATGAAACGTTTGTTTTAAAATTGTTCATTGACATTTTTATTATTCTGACAATATTCAAAGTTTACAAATTAATAATTGTGTTTTCCAAAAAGTCCCTTATGGAAGAAAAAGAAAAGTGAATACTGGAAGAAAAATTTGATTTTAACATTTGGAGGCATGTGTACCTTCTACTATCTGTAATGCAACTTTGATACCCTTTCTCATTTATTTTTCTTTGCTAAAATTGATTAAATTTTTCATTTCTGCCAATGCTTACATTTGAGAAAAATTTAAGATATATCAGATTAAAAAAATATTACTTATGTTAAAGTTATATAAAATTCGATCAATAATTTGATAACAATCTGTCATCAAAATGTTATGTTCATATATTCATTTGTTCCAAAATTATGTGCAAAAAAAGGAAATGAGATAAAGTTGTACCTTAACTTTGAACACCCAGATAGGAATTTTTTAATTATCACATATTTCAGCAGATAAGATGAAGGATAAATTTCCATTAAGGTTTTATAGTTTTATTATATATCTGCCTTATAAGACAACTATCTAAACCATCAAGGAATATAATATTGTTCACTGCCTAACAAAGTACATGCTTTCAGTCCAAAATGAAGTTGACATTCATCTGCAAGTTGCCATATTGAAATCATAAGACTTTGGAAGAGAGGCAGATCCAATTAAAGATGTCAGATTTAGTTTAGCTTTGGCTCAGTATGAAAGTCTAATAAGTTTATTTTCTTGCATCTGGCATTAGTGTCTAAAAACAGTGGTAGGCAACCTGTGGCCTTCAAGGCAATTTGGCCCAACAGATAAATTTTTGCTTTCGGCAATTTCTAAAATTCATAATTTGATATATTATGTTAACACAGCAAAAATTAATAAAACTGTTTTAACTCTACTAATGGAAAACACTCTGGATGGTTATGGCAGCTGTCCAAAGAAAATCACTAAGAGGAAGAAAAAAGTAACAAATATCACTCTAATTATTGAAAATAAATTATTTTATTCTTTATTTTTATCATATATAGTTAATTATATGCAGTCATAAATGTTGAACTGTTTTATTCTTAATTTTAGAACAAAAATAAAAACTTCAGTATTAATGTACTTTCTTTCAAATATTTCCCTTTATTAAAATAGTATACATTACTACTAGCAGGGCCGGTGACAGGAATTATGGACCCCTGGGCAAACAAAAGTCAGCCCCCCCCCCCCCCCACACACACACAATAAAAAAAATCACTTATTAAATTTTAATCGAAAAATAGTTTAAATTTTTGGGTACTGCGGTATTTTAAATAGCTCCAATAAAATAAAGTGATACAGTAAGTAGTGCATTATCGTACTATACATTTATACGATGAAATTTGATTAAATAAAAAGGCTGATTCATTCATTCATGACAAAAACATACAATTACTTTGCATTTCATTCTCAATATATTAATTTACAAAAGAAGACTTGTGATCAATCAGTGATTGATATATGCATTACCTATTGTACTTTAAAGATAAATATAAAATTTTAAAATAAAGATATCATGATTGAAATATAAATATAATATATTTGAAAAATGATATTTTAGCTAAAAATTTCTTTTAGAAATTCTGGATTTCTTTTTGACAACCTTGAGCCTTATTTATTTAATAAGCTATCCCCTGAAAATTTGTTTGGTCTATAATTAAATATTTTAAAAATTAACTTTTGAATGAAGTGAACATTAATAATTACCGAGTGGGCTGAGTAGATTCATAAAAGTATATACTATTGGCAGCAAAATTATTCGAGCGCTAGCAATAACTCTTATGTGAAAAAAGTACATTTAATACTGTTTTATTAAATAAATCATTGTGGAATTATGTTCTTAGACTGACTAAAAACATGACTTGACAAGGATTTCTTTAACAAAGCAGTATTAAGTGTACTTTTTTACACAGGAATTATTGCTAGCGCTCGAATAATTTTGCTACCGACAGTAAGGCTGAAAGTTTTCTGATAATTTCTTTTCAGTCTCTTTTTTTTTCTGTGTTTAATAGGATTTAAAATATTATAGTGTGATGAATATGATATAGTGAATGAATGATATAGTGTGATGAAATTTAGTTAAAATATTAAAAGACTATAACAAAAATTAAAATAATCTTAAATGAACTTACTTTAAAATCACAGAGGAAATTCTCTCAAGCCAGATCTTGACAAAGCATTAGAAAAAGGCCACAACAGGAATATATATGTGATTTTTTTCTACTGTGTACTGTAATTGATAAATTTTCTTCTTTTCACTAAAATCTACAAACTGAATCTGAATGTAAAAACTTAAAAGCAATGTTTAGCGTTTGCGTTCCTAAATGAGATTTTTAGTAATTACATAGTTTTTACCACCATTCCCACTGATAACAGCCAATGGACATTGCACATATGAGATTGCACTGCTTGGGAAATAAGCAAAGCAAAGCACCAAATGAGATGCAGACCCCCTCCCCCCCCCCCCCTCATCTGCCTTTTTTAGATGAATACTGACTAGGTGGTTAACGATGAGCAGTGATTACTTTTTCAAGTTTCGATGTGTGAAAATGTTTCCCATGTCACTTAAACAAGACAGATTCATCCTTTCACTTGACCAAACATTTTTAGCAGGAACACAAATCACGACACCTTTGATCTGCGTAAAAGATAAGAGTTTAATGATTGTAAACCCCGTTTTTGCTCCGGTGTTTTACAGTAATGAATAACTGACATGAACCTTCAGTCATTGTATTTGATTTATCTGATTTTAGGAATGAACTGATTGAAATTTTAAATAGATACAACACAGTATATAAAAACGTTCTTTAATTAAAACATTTCAAAAGGAAAAGGAAAACGTTAAAGAATAATTTAAAATGTACTACATCAATAATATTTTAATTAGACCATTTTCTGAAATTTAAACATTTAAAGAAATGGTATTCATACGAATTTTGAAAAAAAAAAAAAAAAAAAAAAACAGGAAAACCTGAACGTCTAGTCCGATGAACCAAATCTAGGTTTGAACCCGACATCTCCTCTCTACCAGCTTCTAGAGGAGAACATCTCGGCTACTGACAGGAGCCATATATATAATTTTTTTTTTAAATTAATTTATTGTGCAAGTTTTACATATGATTTACTTTTAATCTCAAAGTATAGATGCATGAAAATTTATTAAAAAAAAGAAAGAAAAGAAAAGAGAGATTTTTTATTATTTTCTACACAACTCAGAGAATCGTGATTGTTAAACTAAACTAAACATATATTTAATTTCTTGTGCTTGCAAAAAATTAATACTAGAACTAGATAATGATACACTATTTAGAAGTATGAATAATTATAAGAATATACCTTATCACTTTTTTTTTTTTTTTTAAATCTGATTGAAAGAATTAAATGAAGGTGTATATACATTTTTCAAACACGGCAATACCATATTGTTACGGGTGTATCTTTTATGCAACTCTACAAATTGGAATATTTGTTATTAAACTAATATATAGTGGGAAAAAAAAAAGGAGTTGCTGAACTATATAGAAATTCTAGTTTTTTCTGTGATTTTTAAGATATGTTAATATTTGTGTACTTAGCTATTTTTATTGCGATTGATGAATATTTAAAAAAATAAATAAATAAATAAAAAAAATTCTTCGTTTTGTTTTTATAAGGTTCTTAATTTGTTAGAAAAATATATTTTATACAATCATATATCAACATTCGAATATAACGGGGAAAAAAAAAAAAATAAATAAATAAAAAGCTGAGAGGAGGGATATTTAAAATATATTTTTAACAAACTTTTTTTTTTCTTTTCTTTTTCAAATAAATATTATATATATATATATATATATATATATAAATGATAGGTGTCGTAATAATCTCTAAAAAAAAAAAAAAAAAAAAAAGATATATATACTTTTCAGAAAACTTATGAAAAATCCCCCCATCCTGTGCAATATTCCCTCCTATTGCTCCAGATTATATATATTTATAAGTTTATTTTATTTCTCAATTAAATTAAAAATTTCAAGTTAAGTTTTGTCTGAAAATAAAATCCTATTTGTATACATTTTAGGCATATTTTTAATTAAACTTGTGAATTTCTATCATTATTATTATTGTAATTATTATTAATGTCTTGTCATCTTGTATATGTGTAAAAAGAAAAAGTGGTCACTGTACAATTCCGCTCCTTTACATTTTCCTCTAAAATTTTGTAAATGAAATTCAGTGTTTTATTTTTATTTTTTATTTGTGATTTTTACTTCATAATTTCTCAACAATTTTGCATTTTTAGTATATCTTTATCTTGCATTGCTTCTATTTAACTTTTTATCAATATTCGGCCAGTTATAGTTCTTTTGCACTGATTTGGTCGCTCTCATCCCAATTAGAAGCCCACCGGCGGCCGAGCGGTTCTGCACTCACAGGTGGTAAGCATGAGGTGCTGGGTAGAGGACTGCACGGGCCGGGTTCGGCCCGAATTTTTCAATCTGCTCTCGGGCCGGCTCGGGTTCAATTATTTTGTGTATACTCAAGCCGGGCCGGGTCTGGATGAAATTTTTTCAGGGCAGTGTTGGCCCGAATCTTCTTTTAATTTCCTCGTTAATCAATGAAAAAGGAAAGTGATAAAATATTCCTTCAGTCATTTATTTTACATAATCTTACAGTCTCGTATGTCACATAAAATTTTATTTTGTTAAAAAATATCTAACTTCAATTTAATTGTCTATTAGTCTGTCTGTTCGCAATTTGATTTTCCACAAATATTTTTAGCAAGTCTCGAAATTAATATATTTTATTTAAAGTAATATTATATGGTTTTCTAATCAAAATTGTATGCATGTCACTACTAATTTTCGCACATGTACAAACAAAAGAAATTAGGTACGTTACTGTGCATAAGGTTTGCGTCCTATATGTCTGTAGAGTTTAGGTGGTATGAAGACAATAAAATCCTTCCACTGTAACTTTCTCGCGAAAGTTCCTTTTTCTTTACTCCAGTGCACTGGATGAAAGTAGCATTATTTTTAGCATGTGCAAAAGCAAATTTTCTATTGAATATGGTTGGATTAGAATGCTAATATTTTCGATTTGACTTTCTGTCTGTCTTTGTGCCTTATTTACGTCTGTAATAAAGAATTTCTGTTTATATATAATTACCTTGTAAAAGTTCAGCAGTTTTGTTAAAGAACATTCCATTACTTGGCTATATAAAACCACTGCAAAACACATATTAAAAATCTTTTTCATAAAAAAGCATGCTTTTTTTTTTTTTTTTTGTTATTTTTACATATTTTTGAATCGGGCCAAGCCGGGTCGGGCCTGATATTATCGTTTTTTGTCCGGGCCATGCACTGGTAAAAAACAAACGGGCCGGGCTGGGCCCGGGCCGAACTTTTCGATTTCATACCGGGCTGGGTAAGCGAAGTTTTCGAACGGGCTTGGACCTCAAAATTTTGGCCCGTGCAGACCTCTAGTGCTGGGTTCAATCCTAGGTCACACTCGTCGACCTATCCGTTCGGAGTTTTCGTAGTTTTCGTTTCTACGAAACTTGCATAAATACAGGCTAAGACTTCTTAGAAAAAATTCCACAGAAGGCATTTCCCTTCAGGCCTTGAACTCTAGTGCAGTCAATCGGCCTTATTCCCAAACACCAAAAATACCATCCCAATTACACATTTCTTTGAATATATCAGGTTGGACATGTGAAGTGTAACATGTTTTGAAACTTTCGAAGGAAGTCGGGCTAATGCGAAATATTTTTCTTATTCAGGGTTCATACTCAAATATGGGAAAAAAATTCCCTGAGTTTTCCCTGAGTTCCCAGACAATTTTCAAGAAAATATTAGCGACATATTACAAGAAACGCTCTTCTAGACAAGACAAAATACAGCTACTTCCACTGTATGATGTCATATTACTGCCGATCATGACAGAAATTCAGGTAGAAATCATATTTACATGTGTATTTTCACAATAATTCATTATTTAAATTTTGATAAGAAGCTAAACAAGAAAAACATAACTTGAGAGAGAGAAAAAAATTGTTTTTCCAGGTTTTATAACTGATTTTCCCTGAGTTTTAATGAAAATTTTTATTTTCCCTGAGTTTTCCCTGACTTTTTTTAACAAATTCCAAATTCCCTGAGTATTCCCTGTTTTCCAGGTTTTCCCTGAGGAGTATGAACCCTGTTATTCCACTCGGAATGTTTTGGCTTTGTTCCTTCCCATAATGATTTCTTTAAAAGTATTTTTTATTTTTTTTTATTGATTGTGAAATTTTACTAGCAACAGTTTACCCCCTCAATTCTGAGTGGTTGATACTAATGGTTTTTCCAAATGCGAAATGCGTTAAAGAAACGATTAAAGAAAAGGAAATGAGGCTTCCTTATTATTCGACATCTACTAGTCTATTTGTCCCTTCCTGCATCTACTTCCAGTGGCAGCACTTAGCCACCCCAACTCCCCCCCCCCCCCCCCGTAAAGTGTTTGAAAGGACTTTTCGAAAAAAAAAAAGAAATTATAATGCATCAGATAAAAATATCGCTTCCCTGTTGAGCTCCCCTTAGCCCTTAGGTCCTAAATCCCGCCGCATCGCGTTGCGGGCCCATTATCACCGCTAGTATTTAGGACTGCTAAGCGGTTTTTATCTAAATTTGTTATTCCTTTTCTCATGATTTTAGAATTGTGGAAAATATCAAGAAAAAAAATGTGAAACTTCATATTTTAAAATTTATATTTTTGTCACTTATGTTCCGTTTGTTCCGGGCCCCCCCAACACCCGGGCCCCTGGGCAGTTGTCCCCTGTGCCCCCCCCCTGTCACCGGCCCTGACTACTAGCAGGCTTAACCTGGTTTGTTAGTCATTATATTTAAAGAAATTTTCAAAAAACTCTAATGACTATATTTTAAATCACTTTACAAATAAAACTTAATTTCATGTTCTCATCTATGCTAAAATGATTCCAGTTCCTCTCTGTAGACATTTCAATTTAGGTGCTAACTGGACAATAATTCAACAATTATATTTTTAGGACAACCATTCTTTAGACAGATTATCATCTTCACTTTATAACAACAGGTGGCAGCAAAAGATAATCACACCAGTCGAAAAAAATGTTAATTAAAAAAATATAAATCAAATTAATCAAAAATTCAAAAATTGCACTTTCAGGTACATCAGGAGAGATAAAAACGGATCTCTAAGCAAAATTTTGTAGCTTCGTGATCAGATATTTGGTCATACTTCAATTATGATCACATTTTACACAAATAATCAAAATAATTAAATTTTATAAACAAGAATGCAAATGGGATCAATAGGAAACTTACTGTGTCTAGAGTGCCTTTTCTTTTTTTTACTAGTTTTGTTGACATTTTGTGTATTGCTTTGGATGGTTTTGTTTCCTTGATAAGAGGAATTGAGCAAGCATCTAAAAGTCAGAAAATAAAATAAGGGTATGTTGTGGAATACACACCATGAATCTCACAAGCATAAAATGCCAATAATAGAAAAACATTTAAGTAAAATTAAAAATATATATATCCTTTAATGAAAATAACATTTAAGACTAATTGATGGGGAAGATTAGGGTGACTTTATCCCCTTGACCCTTTTCTTGCAGTTTTTAATTATTTATTTTTTTATTTTATTTTATTTTTTATTTTATTTATTTATTTATTTATTTATTTTTATTTATTTTATTTTATTTTTTTTTTTTTGGGGGGGGGGGGGGGGGGGGGCGGTATTTGGATGTTTTGAGTTATTATTAAAGCCCCAGCTTTTTGCTTTGTTTTAATAATTTTTTTTTTACTTTTATAGAACCATTTTTAAAATTATGAAATTAAAAAAAAAAAAAAAACATTGAAAAAAGGATCAAGTTTCCTTAATAGCAGGGAGACTTGATCCTTGAAACATAGATGCATTTAAATATCTCAAACTAATTTTTCAAGTTAATTTTTGATAGAATGGAGTACAAGGCTGATTTTTACCAACTATGTGAAAAATACCAGAGCCGGGAATCGAACCCCGGGTCTACCGCTTGACGCGCGGATGCTCTAACTACTGAGCTACCCTGGCTGATAACCAGCTCGGCACTTCCCACATAATTAACATTGGCAAGGTCACCGAGTCTGCATTAAAGCAGCTATATCAAGTGACAATTTTTTAAACATGGCATAACTCCAAACGGCCACGAAATTTCAATTCAGAAATTTAATTCATCAACCTGGAAATTAATTTCAACATTAATTTATTTTAAAATTAATTTCCAGGTTGATGAATTAAATTTCTGAATTGAAATTTCGTGGCCGTTTGGAGTTATGCCATGTTTAAAAAATTGTCACTTGATATAGCTGCTTTAATGCAGACTCGGTGACCTTGCCAATGTTAATTATGTGGGAAGTGCCGAGCTGGTTATCAGCCAGGGTAGCTCAGTAGTTAGAGCATCCGCGCGTCAAGCGGTAGACCCGGGGTTCGATTCCTGGCTCTGGTATTTTTCACATAGTTGGTAAAAATCAGCCTTGTACTCCATTCTATCAAAAAATAATTTCCAGGTTGATGAATTAAATTTCTGAATTGTAATTATTCAAGATCAAATTTATTGTCACCTTATTTGTAAAAAAGGAAAAAAGAAAGAAAAATGCATGAAGAAAAATCTACATTTAATGAAAAATCACTGTTTTCAATATGAATGATTGCAATCACTCAAATTAATCAAAAAATATTTTCAAAGCATGAAAAATCAAACATAAATGTTAAAACTGCACAAAGCATGGATGGTTTTGTTAATTTTTTGACAATGTCTTCATTATCCACAACACTTATGTCCACGTTTTCGGGGCAAATAAATTGGTTGGAATTAAGTCCTCATTTTCTTAAGAAATTTATTTCAGATTAAGATGGTGAAATCTTTTCAATTTTTCCTACGAAATGAGTAATTTTCTTCTTTCCTTGATATCATACAATAACAAAATCATTTTCATCAATGGAAAAACTTTGTGGATCTTCATCGGTTTCATGAGACTGTTCATCAAATGGTTCTGGTTCTGTTGAATCATGAATGTTGTAACTACTGTTACTTTCCTAAAATTCAGAACTTTTCTTACTTGATATAAAAAGATTTTGTTTTGAATTCTTTTTCTGTTGACGATCTTGTATTTCTTCTTCATCTCCCCTTTAGTTGGTGTGCTCGTCAAAATTTTTGAATATCCTTTTTTTCTTCTTTGTGATTGCCTCGTTTTGAGTACTGAAACTTTAGGAAATGGTTGTATATCTTCTGGTGTTAATATGATTGGTTCACTTGTACATAGCTACATTACTGCTTATTGGAGTTTGTGGTTGATCTGTGACATCATAAGATCATAAGATGATAAAAATTCATCTTCCGAGAAAATATTCCTATTAAAGGATAAATTCTAGTGATTTTAAATCCATTTATTATGTTAGTTGGTGTCATGGCTTTAGGGTAGGCAATTCCGATATTTGGTAAATTGTTATTCTTTAAGCAGGATGATTGGTCATCCAGTCTTGAGCAGCTACGTTAAAATACCTCTTAAGCGGTCCATATATGGTACGGTCTAATGGCTGTAATTTCTGAGATGTGTGTGGTGGTATTGTCAAAAAAATTATTCCATTTTGTTTGGCATAGTTCAAACTCTCAATACTTATATGGCTGTCATGATTGTCTATCATGACTATCACTTTGCTATTTTTATTGTATTTTACATTCTGTACGAAATGCTGTAAAAATCTTATGAAGCTAAAAGTATTCATCCAGCCTGTTACATGTGACACTCCTATTGCTCCTTGTGACATTGTGGTGGAGCTCCTTGTGTCATTCGGTCTTGCCACTTAACTCTAGGAAATATCATATATGGTGGCATGTGGTTGCCAGGTGCATTTACTGCTGCACAAACTGTGACTAATTCTCCTCATTCTGCTGAAATAAAAGCTCCAACCTGTTTTTGCCCTTTTATAGCTACTATTTTTGGAAGCTTGTGAAGCCAGTTTCATCTATATTTCACACACACAGTGGGTCCAGTTTTTCTTCTTTGTATACCTTTTCCAAATTTGAAAAAAAACATATTAACATTATGCTTATTGAAACTTATATTTAACTGTAAGATTAAGACTAGTTGCTTCTGGCATACAAAGTGCTAATGTTTTATTACGATCCATGAAACCTCCGTACCAGTCATATCCAGCACACTCTTCTGTTTTCCAAGATTTAAGAACTTTCTTATCATTATTCACAGCATATTGAAATGCTAATTTTCTCAACTGCATAAGCATAAGTCCATGATGTAATTTACTGGATGTTTTTAACCCATTCATGGTCACGTTATTTTTAATTTTTTCGTTTCGAAGCCATTTTAGTGGGATGTGTTTTATAAATTTTTAAGTCATTAAGTACTAATAATGTTACAAATTTATCAGGAATACAGAGAAACTGATTGTTTTCTACTTAGCAAATTCGTAGCAATGAATAAATGATTTAGAAGAAAAAACTCTGACCGCGTATACGCGTTCATGACCATGAAAGGGTTAAATATTCACACAGAAGATCTTCTTCCTTAACAGAAAATATTTACGAGTGCTCATAGTTTGATTCATAAGAATAAGAAATGTCACTTTCTTGAGCTTTTTGTTTCCTGACATAACGCTTTAAGGTCATCACATTAATATTATGTGATTTTGCCGCACCTTTTAAACCGGATCCATCTAATACAGCCTTTACTGCTGGCAACAAATCTCTAACATTGATAGTTTTTCAGGGTTGAACACATTCGTTACGTTTATAAATATGTGGTATGCCTGCAGAAGGAAAATATAATCATTGCAATAAAATTAAGAAACTCTTTATACTAATTTAACTTAACTCTGGGAACACTTGATCCCCGTGGGGATCATGTGTCCCTAAAGGTGTATGCTTTCTAAAAAGAATTCTTAAACCAAAAATAAACAAACTATTTTGGTTTTAAATAGCATCATTTAAGCAGCAAACTATGTTAGTATATTATATCAATAAGAATTAGTAATTAAATCTATGTAGCAAAAAATAAATAAATAAAACTACTTACTGAAAGAAATATCTGAATTTAAGAAATCAAAGATTCTTTCTTAACAATCAAAATAAACATGGCTGAATGAAATTTTATTGAAAAATTTGTTGCTAAGGAATAACTTTATCAGTGTTGCCTGCTTATCAATTTTGATTTAAGGCCTGAGGAACAAGTCTCACAAGGAATCAAGTCCTCCTAATCTCCCCTACAGGTCGACTATTCTCAACTCCCCCTCATACATTTGATCTTAAATTTTTACTTTAGGGCATATAATATTCACGTTGAGAGAAATTAACTTGGACAATCATTCAATATGTTCTATGATGAAATGCTCCACCTACTGCTATACCCTAACTTTAATTTGATATATTTATCTTATCTTAACCCTTTAACGTTAGTTGGTTTCGCCCAGAAACCAAACATTGCACTTTTCTTTGCTTTTTTTTTTTTTTTTTTTTTTTTTTTGCTGCAATTTTTCAGTATTTTTACAAAGTGTTAATAGAATATTAAACTCTTATTTATTCTCTTTGCACTACGTGGCAGCACTACAGCAAAATTCAAAAAATGCTATTTTAGATGAAGCCAGATATAGAAGTCACTTTAATTTTTTAAAATTATATCAATTTTAAAAATAAAGAAAAAATATTTATTTTACATAATAGCACATGAACTTACTATAATCCTTCTCAGTCATAAATTGCAACTTTCAATTTTTTATATAAATAAACAGAGAACTGTCCGAAAAGTTATGTAAAATGTTTGGTTTCTGTGAGAAACCAAATTTCAGTAAAGGTTGAATTTCGCAAGGGCAATTTAGCATGCAAAATCGAATCCCAGATGAGTGTTTCGTTGGGAGTAGCAACAAGGGAATGAAAGGCTTGGTGAAAGGAAAGTATAATCAAGATCAAAGCGCAAAATTCATGTTCATATCAAATCCCCTTCGCATTGTATCCTTCTTTTGTCATCTTCTCAGTGACCCTTTCATAATTCTTTCTACCCCATAATAGCCCTCCTGCACAGTCGTATGCCTTAAAATCGTAGGGGGGTGGGGAATTATAGTGATGGATGGGATTAAGCTGTTAACAGTTGTGAACAGTCGAAGGAAACATCTATGTTATTAGTTCAGTCGCTTTACTCGAGAATTTTTAGTACTCGTTAATCTAACTAGACTAAATATTGAGGTATGTTGCTTCCGGAAAAGTAACAGCTTAAAGAACAATGCAAAAGAAGGACCCCACAAGCCATTCCAGTCCAGCTTATTGAAAAATAGGTTTCTTAGAAGAGTCGACTAACTGCAATCGTGATCTGATACAGTTTGGTTCATTTCATTTAGAACTAAGCTGCCAGTCCCATGCCTGGATAAAATGTGAAGGTTTTTCTACTGTCACAATATCCTTTAAATTGTCTGTCCAGTTATCCGAAATTTCGCTTATCCGAACTAGGTCTGTCCCGACGTATTCGGATAATCGGCGTTCTACTGTAATATTTTTTCAAATCTTCTTCGCTCCATAAACGTCTTTATTTACACCATTTCAATCTTATATGCTTTTTGTTTTGCAGTCATGAGAGGTTTTGTTTTCGGTACACAAGATTCAAACTTAAATTTATGAAGATGTCTTAATGTTGTCGATGTAGAAACTTCAACTCTTTCATCTTTCCATTTTCGGTGTAAGAATCGCACACTTTTAAAATGTTTTGCTTCATTTTCCTGTCATCTTTAATAGATGTTTTTGGTTTTCGGCTGCCATTTCAGCGATTATTTTAAAATTTTCTATTTTTTTAATATTGTGTTAGTATTTTATTAATGCTTGATTGCGAAGAATGTAAATAATTCATTATATAACATTGATTTTTACCGTGCCGATACAAATCAACCATACGAAGTTTAACAGATTCAAGAATATCACTCACATGACCCATTTTAAGACGAAAAAGCAAACAAACTGCAAAAAGAATATTGACTTTAAATAAAATCATCTGAATTAAATCAAGGATGCCACCAGTTATGAACTGGTGATAATTAAAGGAGAATTAATGTGAAATATTCTAATATTTTGACTTTTCAAAATAATTTTTTTTTCAATTAATCTTTTCAAAAATGATATTAATTTTAAGATAATAAATACGTTTAATCGAAAATAAGTTCTTAATAAAAATATCGTTTGTATATTTGAATTAAAAGACAATAAATTGCCAAACGATATTTTCAATTTGTAAAAAAAAAAATGTAATTATTATAATATTTTAATATGAGCTGTATATACAGCGTGACAATTATTGAACTATATGAAATAAAATTGTCACAACTTCCGAAAGGTTTGGGTTAGGACGTTCAAACTGCACGGTAGGCTGCAGGGCATGATGGAAATTAGTATGCGCTTGTGCACGCACCTTGTATTTGTCAGCCATTTGCAAGTGAAAATGGTGCCTCAAAAGTGTGCCTGAGCAGGGCTTATGAAGGCCGCCTATGTGAGCAATACCAGTGATTGAGAAGTCTCTCCACCCTCAATGGGTGACTGTGTGGTGTGCAATGTCCAGTCATGGAATAATTGGTGCGATATTCATTGACGGCATGATGAATATTGAACGGTAAGTGAAAGTTTTGGAAAATGATTTCACCCCCATTATCCAAAGTGCCCCTGATTAGGACAAGATGTGGTTCATGCAAGATGGAGCTCAACCCTATCAAAGCAAGAGAGTATTTGATTTCCTGGAGGAGCACTTTGGGGACCTCCTTCTGGCTCTGGGGTACCCAGAAGCCACTGGCATGGGCCTTGATTGGCCACCACATTCTCCGGATCTGAATCCATGCGACTCCTTTTTTGTGGGGCTATATTAACTACTTTACTGGCCACAGTTTGAAGTGGTTAAAGCAAAGGTGTACAGCAATAACCCTAAAACCATTGCTGAGCTAAAAACAGCCATTCAGGAGAACATCGACGGCATCAATGTTCCAACACTTCAGTGGGTCATGCAGAATTTCACTATTCGTCTGCGCCACATCATCACCAATGATCGCAGGCATATCAAACGTGTCATAATATAAATCCAAATATCTGTCCAAAGGTGCAGTCATGAAGATACAGCCATGGGCCGAGCATGAAGAGATCCTAAGCGGTATATCCACTCTTAGTTCCAGCAACCGTCAAGCTACGGTTGCGATTGCCGGCAATTCACCATAGTGGCGGCCCCGCAGGACACCGCAGATTTAGCTAGTAAACTTTACATATTGAAGTAGTATTTAATGTAGGTCTATTAGGCAAGTGATTATCGGAAAGAGACATTATTGTAGATGCAGTGCATTCTACATTCGTTGTTTCCCCATGCATATTCAATACAATTTTTTTTTTTTTTTTTTTTTTTCCCTCTTAAAGGTTTGAATCAATTTATAAATATATTTAATTACCTTTTTTTCCTTAAACATCCAAAGTTTTAATTTATTTCTTAATTTTATAGTTTCCTATTAAGAACGATCTAACTAGACGTTGTTTTGTTTACAAAACTTACTTTAATGAGCTGTTGCCACTCTATTAGAAAACTCCTCCTAGTTTTGGTATTCAGCAATAACAGTTGCGATCGCAACTGCATTATAATAACTAGCTACTAGTAAAGCTACTAAAACTTAATTTTTCTCTAGACATTTAATAAATATTCGTTTATAAAAATTCATTAATTATTTTACTTTGGATGTTTTTGTTCTTTTTTTTTACTTTACTTTATTTAAATTTTTTCATACCAATGCATTTGCATAGATAACGCAATCAGCATAACGGCGAAATTCGCTGTTAACTGCCAATCAGCAAGATATAAAACGAGACTTCGTCTGCTATCAAATCGCTTTTTCTTTTTTCTTACCAGACTCATCAGGAGACGGAGATATGCCAGTTACTAGAATGGATGCAGGTGTTGCAATAAAAATTTCCAAATGTTGGTTTATCTTTGCAAAGGCATTGGGTATGAGTTTATACTATTTAAATTAATGTTTGAAAATTACTTTCAAGTTTTCTCTTGTTACTGTCAAGATAATATTTTTTGTAACAATAAGGATCAAGTAGAATTCCCAAATAAATTAATTTCTAGCAAATTCTTAAGTTTTTATTCAACTGCAAATTGCTATTCAACTGCTATTCAATATTTTTTGTAACAATAAGGATCAAGTAGAATTCCCAAATAAATTAATTTCTAGCAAATTCTTAAGTTTTTATTCATTTGCTTCAGGCTGCTTAGATGAGTGAAAGTTTATTTACTTATCTTACATTTTTAAGGAGTACTTACTTAAAATTATTCTAGCAAAAATAAGGTATTTTTAAAAATTGAACATATATTACTAATAGGTAGATGAAGATTTCAAGTGTGACTAAATGTGTATTATAGAAGCAACAATCTTTTCTAAGTATTCCACTTTATATACTATTTATTCTTTCAGTCATAATTTTCTTTTAAAAGTTAACAGTATCCATAAACTTAAGTTTAACAGTGGTTATGGGCCCAGCCCTAACCTGAAGAATGAAGCATTGTAATATTTTTTTATTGTAGTCTTTATTGATCGAAAAGTAATTGCTAGAGTTGCATTTAAATTCAATTAAAAAATGGCATCCAATATAAATCCACAAATGTTGCTTACTAGATATAATTACCAATCTTGGTCAACTAGTATGAAGCGAATTTTGCAAACAGAAGGGTTAATGGCATGGATTGATGCAGAAAAGCATCCTCAAGAAATAGATAAATTATCCCCACTAGAGCAATTTAAATTAAATCAATCTAAAGCAAAAGCAGCAGGTTTAATTAAAACCTATTGTAGTCAAGAAATAGTTTTAATGATTGATAATTTAGAAGAACCAGAAATTATCTGGAATACATTAAAAACTAATCTATTGACGGCCAGTCGTTCTTATAAATCTCTATGTTTAGCTGAATTCAGAACTATGAAACCAAATCCGGATGAGGAACTCCCAACTTTTATTGATAGATTTGAACATCAGTATAGAAAAGTAACTGATGCAGGGGAAACTGTAAGTGAGGAACATCGATGTTACATGCTTTTGCAAAATTTGCCAGAAGATTACGATTATCTTGCTCGAGAATTTGAAAATTGTAAGGATACAGATTTTAATTTTGCAAAACTAAAAGCAGAAATAATTAAAGAATATAATCGCCATAACTTGCATGAGCTTAATAAAACAACTGAATGCTTTTCTGTTGAAAAACACAAACATCATGACTCATTTAGTTCTGTAAAACAAGAGTCAGCAAGATTAGTTACATGTAGCTTTTGTGGAAAACCAAACCACACAGAAAATATTTGTAGATTTAAAAATAAGGGTAATAGTAAAAATCAAACTAATTTAAAAGAGTCCTCTTTTGTAACAGAGTTTATTTCAGAATGCTTTGAAAGCGAAAATTTATTACCAACTAGGGAATGGACATTAGATAGTGCATCGACTGCACATATTTGTCAAAATCAAGAGTTTTTCACATACCTCAAACCTTCTACAGAAGGTTCAATGATAAAAATGGGAACTACATCTCATCCAGTTAAAGGTATAGGAATAGTGCAGTTTAAAATTAAAGATGGTCCAAACATAAGAGGAATTACACTTAATGATTGCCTTTATGTCCCAACAATTCATAGAAATTTAATTAGTATGAGTCGAATGGATAGAGCAGGTTTTCATGCTAAACTTGATAGAGGATTTAAAATTTTTTATCCCGATTGGAACTATTTATGGTCTGCAAAAATGAAAAATAACTTTTACGTTATACAGGGTTTACCTAATTATAACCAACCTAATGTTTTAAAAATAAAAGATACTTTGGAAAATAGCCATCATAAAGAAGTAACTAATAACCAATGTACACAAACTGAGAGCTCATCTAAAAAGCTAATACCAAAACATACAAAGCAAACATTTAATCAAGCTTTTGCTGTAGATACTAACAAAATTATGATTTGGCATGAAAGACTTGCTCATTGTAATATACAAACTATTAAGAAAATGTTTAATAACGACCTAGTAGAACCACAAGTGAGATTAAAAGGGGAAGAGGTCTGCTGTGAGGCTTGCATAATGGGGAAAAATACAAGACAGCCCTACCCAAAACTTAAAAGTATTCGTTCAAAAGACATTTTAGAATTAATTCACACAGATATTTGGGGCCCTGCTCCTTATCTTTCAAAGCATGGTTATCGCTATATTTTAACCTTGCTTGACGATTATAGTAGAAGAGCCTTTTGCTATCCAATGCGAAGTAAAAATGAAGTTTGTGAAAAACTTAGAAATTTTATCCAATTTGTTGAATGACAAACCAATAAAAAAGTAAAAGCTATAAGAAGCGATAATGGATTAGAACAGGGCGCGAAATTTCCGCTCGCCAGCTCGCCATTGGCGAGTGGAATTTTTACTGTGGCGAGTAAAAATTTGGTCAAGTTATAAAAAGAATTCATACACGATACGGTGGCAAAAAACATTCTTTTTATAGATTTAAGTATAACAAAATCTTGCCATTTATAACCGGAAATTTAACCTCTCTTTTTTAGACTCTCGGTGAGCCGTGTATGTGTGTGGGTTGCTCGAGATCGCCCCGGCCTGGAAAAAGAAAAATGCATAGTGCATACATAAAAGTTTTGATCTCTTCGGCAGTTTTGTTTCTCGCATTGTTATTTCTCCAAGCAGAGTGAGAATTGTCGAGCAGAGAGTTTCTTTCCCCGTCGCCCACTATCCGGGAGAGGAGATAGGGGAAAGTTTGCCTATGCGATATTGCCTCATGAAAATGAGCTTTTAACTAAATGAATGATGAGTCTTTTTTAAGATACTGCCTGTGTTTATTTTGTCGAATAATGATCAAAACACAGTTCATATTTTTCAGTTTTTTTACTGAAACGCCAATGATTTGCGCTTGTAATGATTTGTAAGCAACGATTTTATCGAAAAAGCTATTCCGAAATGGCTATTTCAAATGACAACTATGAACGAGTTATACACATACAGTGCAGCCACATATCCTAAAACTAACAGTGAGGAAGCGTTCAAAATGTTGGAGGGATGCCACCTTGACTGACAGTTTGAAATTTGGAAAACATCCAGTAAATCCGCGCTCTGTGTGTTATTGCTCATTTCTCTGAGTCACCGCTATTATAGCTTTGGACTCGTTGAGTTAGCACTTGCGCAGATGCTCCCATGGTTTCATGAAAAGTGATCGAAGAATACATTCCGTCTGATTACAAAAACAAAATGGACAATAAAGACATTTCTAATATCAAAAGTTTTAAGTAAATAAATAGATACACAAGGAAGCTTAATATTTCATAATAAAACGATTTTCACAGGATATTCTTTGACAAAGAATTTTTTCTTCTGCTTTTTTACTTCCTTATACAAAGTATAGGGAAGTATAGTAATTCCGATTTGCGAAATGGATTTTGTATTTCACATTGCTCGAAAACGAATGATCGCAAAATGCTGCCAATTTATACGTGTGACTCTCATTATATCCAGTTGTACACCTGCAAGTGTCGTCTTAACACGAGCTCTCATTTTAGAGATATAAGCGACTTTACACGATTTTTCGTGACGTCTGTATGTGTGTGTGTGTATTTCGCATAACTCAAAAACGGTTGGACGTAGAAAGTTGCGAATTGGTACATAGGTTTCTTATAACATCTAGTTGTGTACCTCCTTTTTGGAGTTTGTATTATTTTCCGTTTTGGAGACATTCAGGAAAATTAGGTTCATAATGACCAAAAATACAAAGGGTTTGGCCATTATCAAAAAACGGTAATAACTCAGAAACGGTTTGGGCAAATATTGCAATCGATTTTTAACTGACTTCCCGACTAACTAGACATCTGAAACTTTCAGAAAAGCTCAGAACACGTTGACAATGCATTTTTTAAATATTTTTAGCCAACTGTTTCGGATATCTGCTGTCTTCAGCAGCGTTTATATGATTAAAGAGAAAAAATATTTAACTAAATTCCCGACCAGCTAGACATTTGAAACTTTCAGAATAGTTCAGAACACAGTGAAAATGCATATTTTTTTAAAATATTTTTAACCAACTGTTTTGGATCTCTGCTGCCTTCGGCAGCTTTACCAGTACAAATCTTGCAAACGATTTTTAACTGACTTCCCGAATAGCTACACAGTTGAAATTTTCAGAAAAGCTCAGAACACAGTGACAATGCATTTTTAAAATATTTTTAACAAATTGTTTCGGAGTCACTGCTGCCTTCAGCAGCGTTTATATGATTCAACAGAAAAATTATTTAACTAACTTCCCCACCAGCTAGACATTTGAAACTTTCAGAATAGTTCAGAACACGGTGAAAATTCATTTTTTAATACTATTAGCCAACTGTTTCGGATCCCTGCTGCCTCCGGCAGCGTTACTAGTACAAATCTTGCAATCGATTTTTAACTACTGATTTCCCGACTAGCTGAAATTTGCAATTTTCAGAAAAGCTCAGAACACGGTGACAATGCATCTTTTAAATATTTTTTGCTAACTGTCTTCGGTCAAATGACAATTCTTTTTAACATTATGTATATATTTCTAAACGTGTATAAGGAAGTCGTGTGTCCACAGCAGATTTTTTCTTTATTGACTCTTTGCATTTATGTTATTAGATATTTTAATCTTTTTCAAATCTCAAATACAATACATTATAATGATTTTTAATTATAGATGATTATGAAACATGATGATATACGACACACTTTTAATATTAATAAAAACCTAACCTTTGAAATAGTTGGGAAAAAATAAAAAACCTAAAATACGCAAAAAAAGAAGAAAAAAAATGGCAACCCTATTTTGTGGCGAGTAAATTTTTTTTTTCGGCGAGTGAATCTGAGTTGAAATTTCGGGCCCTGGATTAGAATATTGTTGTACTCCCGTACAAAAATTATTAGAATCATTGGGTATAAAACATGAAAGATCAAACATATATTCACCTCAATCAAATGGTGCAGCAGAACGTCTTAATCGAATGTTGTTTGATGGAATGAGAACTTTGCTTAATTCTGCTAATCTTCCAGAAGAACTTTGGCTTGAGGCCATGCAAACAACAAACTATATACGAAACAGACTTTTGCATAGTTCAACCGGAGAAATACCGTTCAAGCGCTGGTTCGGCAGAAAACCTTCTCTCCTTCATTTAAAAAGATATGGATGTGTAGCTTATGCTCACATTCCATCCCAAAAGCGTAACAAATTTCAAGTTCGTGCTCAAAAAGGAATTTTAGTAGGTTATAGTTATAGTACTAGAGGTTATCGAATATGGCTACCCACTGAAGACAAAATAATAGAGACAAAACATGTCAGATTTGATGAAACGAAATTAGGTATAGAAAAACAAGGTCATATATTAGCAGAAGAATCAGATGATGAATTAGACATATCCGAAAATCCCTACCAACCAGTAGATGACCCACAATTAATGTTTGAGAGATATATAGCAATTAGAAAGACAGGAGAAAGTAGAGGTAAAGAAGACATTTATGTAAAAACACCAGAGGGGAAGGTATTAAGGAGTTCTAGAGAATTAAAAGATTATTGCGAGGAAAATAACTTCATATATGACGATTCATTAAATATTTTTTCTAAAAACTGCAAAATCCTTGGCAAATTTAAACTAGAAAGAAAATCCCCCATTAATGACATAGATGAGAATCTAAATGAAGCCGAAGAAAGTTCAGACAAAGAATCTGAAGAAATACCATTAGTCGAAGATGAAGCAAATTGTGTAGAAATAATTATTCCAAAAACAGCTAGGGAGGCAAAAAGGTTACCAGAGGCTGCAGAATGGAAAAGGGCCATGGACAGTGAAATAAAAACTATGATAGACAGAAATGTTTGGACAGTTGTTCCCAGACCAGCCAATACTAAAGTGATAGGAACCCGTTGGGTCTATACCCTTAAAAATAAAAATGAATCTAGAAAGTTTAAAGCAAGATTAGTTGCTTTAGGTAATAACCAAAGAGAGGGTTTAGATTATAATGAAACATACAGTCCAGTAGTTAATTTCATGTTAATAAGATTGTTCATTGCACTTTTTATATGTATTCTCCAGTGGGAACATAGTCTTTTAGATGTAAAATGTGCATATTTGTATGGTAATATTGATAAGGATATATATATTAACCAACCTAATGATTATATAATACCAGGCCAAGAAAATTACGTTTTAAAATTAAATAAAGCCCTCTATGGCTTACACCAATCGGGAAAATGCTGGTTTGAAGAATTGCATCATAAACTCATTGCAAACGGGTTTACATAAATTCCGGGACTAACATGTATTTATAGATATAACACTAAAGCAATCATTATGGTATATGTAGATGACCTCCCGATTTTTGCTAAAGACAAGTCAACTCTAATAGAAGTTATTCAGTTATTAAAAGGGTTATATCAGCTCGAAAATTTAGGCCCAATCACTCAACTATTAGGCATACAATTCGACATTAAAGACGGTACAGTTAACATAAATTGTAGTAAATATATAGATTCCTGTATTGAACGATTTAATATTTCTACGATAACTAACGTATCTCTTCCTATACAACCAGGTACAGTTTCCTCCAAACAGGAATCTCCCAAAGACAACCAGTCAAAAGCCGCAATGGAGAAGATGCCTTACCGAAACCTCCTTGGTTGCCTTTTGTATATATCTGGACGCTGCCGCCCTGATATCTCGTATGCTGTAGCTACCCTTGCCCAAGTTGCGGAAAATCCAGCTAAAGTCCATTGGAACCGTCTCAAGCAGATACTGAAGTACCTTGCCTCTACAAAGACTTTGGGATTAAGGTATGATTCCCAAGATTCTACCCTCCAGATTTCATCATTTGCCGATGCAAGTTGGGCCAGTGATCCTTCAGATCGAAGATCCTTTTCTGGGTACTCTATCTTTATGAATGGAATGCCCATAACTTGGAGAGTCAAGAAACAAACATCTGTTGCCCTGTCGCCCATGGAGGCAGAGTTTATTTCTGCATCAGAAGCGGCGAAAGACCTGAAGTATATTAAGGCCAATATAAAAACTGTAATATTGACTATGAATATTGAGATTAAATTTCAAGTCCCAATTCTATTTTGTGACAATTCAGCTGCTATTCAATATATCAAATTTAGATCTGAAAATATCAGGAATAGATACATTGATATCAAATATATGTTTGTCAGAGAACTGTATGAAAATAAAGAGTTTAATATACAGCAAGTAAGATCACAAGAAAATTTGGCTGACCTCCTAACTAAGGCACTGAACAAAACTATTTTCTTAAGATTGAGAAGTGCATATTTAGTGCCAGCTATAGAGTAACTCTTTTTTTTTTTAAAAAAAAAGACTAAACTACAAAGTGAACCTTAAAAAAAAAAAAAAAACTTTTTGCATTTATAGTTTCAATTCAAGTTTACCCTGAACAGGTTCAGGTCATCTGTAAAAATCTATGTATTTTGATTTCTAGTTTTCATGGAATATGTATGGGGAAAGGGAGGCATTTGTAGATGCAGTGCATTCTACATTCGTTGTTTCCCCATGCATATTCAATACAATTTTTTTTTTTTTTTTTTTTCCCTCTTAAAGGTTTGAATCAATTTATAAATATATTTAATTTTTTTCCTTAAACATCCAAAGTTTTAATTTATTTCTTAATTTTATAGTTTCCTATTAAGAACGATCTAACTAGACGTTGTTTTGTTTACAAAACTTACTTTAATGAGCTGTTGCCACTCTATTAGAAAACTCCTCCTAGTTTTGGTATTCAGCAATAATAGTTGCGATCGCAACTGCATTATAATAACTAGCTACTAGTAAAGCTACTAAAACTTAATTTTTCTCTAGACATTTAATAAATATTCGTTTATAAAAATTCATTAATTATTTTACTTTGGATGTTTTTGTTCTTTTTTTTTACTTTACTTTATTTAAATTTTTTCATACCAATGCATTTGCATAGATAACGCAATCAGCATAACGGCGAAATTCGCTGTTAACTGCCAATCAGCAAGATATAAAACGAGACTTCGTCTGCTATCAAATCGCTTTTTCTTTTTTCTTACCAGACTCATCAGGAGACGGAGATATGTCAGTTACTAGAATGGATGCAGGTGTTGCAATAAAAATTTCCAAATGTTGGTTTATCTTTGCAAAGGCATTGGGTATGAGTTTATACTATTTAAATTAATGTTTGAAAATTACTTTCAAGTTTTCTCTTGTTACTGTCAAGATAATATTTTTTGTAACAATAAGGATCAAGTAGAATTCCCAAATAAATTAATTTCTAGCAAATTCTTAAGTTTTTATTCAACTGCAAATTGCTATTCAACTGCTATTCAATATTTTTTGTAACAATAAGGATCAAGTAGAATTCCCAAATAAATTAATTTCTAGCAAATTCTTAAGTTTTTATTCATTTGCTTCAGGCTGCTTAGATGAGTGAAAGTTTATTTACTTATCTTACATTTTTAAGGAGTACTTACTTAAAATTATTCTAGCAAAAATAAGGTATTTTTAAAAATTGAACATATATTACTAATAGGTAGATGAAGATTTCAAGTGTGACTAAATGTGTATTATAGAAGCAACAATCTTTTCTAAGTATTCCACTTTATATACTATTTATTCTTTCACTCATAATTTTCTTTTAAAAGTTAACAGTATCCATAAACTTAAGTTTAACAATTATTTCTCATGTGTTCTAGCTTAAATATGGCTCCTTTTGGCATGAACTCAAACTCTTGATATGAATTCCTATTGGACAGTTAGCTGATGTAGATCCTGCCTACATTTTATCATTTTTTGACCCTGACATCTGGGATTAAGTATTTTGCAATGTTTTGCCGCTAAATTTAATAATTGCATAATCTTTATTCTAAAACTTGTTCTCAAATCTGATTTTAGCGTTCTGTCAAATATTCTGATTTATTTATTCTAAGATATTAATTTAAGATTTACTCTGAGATATTAAGTTATCACTTAATATTAATTTAAAATAATAATTTAAAATCTTCATTCTTTTTATCCTTTCATATACATATGTTAATATGCACATGCGTAATTTTTTGTCCTTAACTACGTATGATTAACATAAAATTATAGAAATTTCATCTCATAATAAAATAATAAGATTAACAAATAAAATATAAAACAAAATATGCATTTAAAGATAATTTTTTGATTTAAAGGGATAAAATAAATTATGTTTGACCATGCTTAAACTTTTAATATTTAAGTGGGGGAGGGGAGAGAAAAATGTACACGTATGTTTTTTTTTTTTTTTTTTTTTTTCTGTTAAATCTTGAACTTTACTAAGTTAGTTAATATTCAAAGTACATTAAAATGGGCATACACTATAAAGTTATTCTTCACTAAAATCTGATAAATCAAAATAAATAAATAAATAAAAACAAGTACCACAAAAAGTAAATTCTAAGATCATAATGAAGAAATAATTAAACAAAAATAACTAGTGGGCACAACAAACAGCACATAAACAAAAGGGTAAAATAATCCAGTACTAGTTTAAACAACTTCATACACTTTCAATTCCACAACTTCAATTAACATCATACTTTTATTAATTAATTAATTTTATTTTTTACTATTTTCTTATGTTGAAAAACATAATTGCTAGAATTAAGGATCTCCTCTTTATGGGAAATTGTAAATTTTATTTTAGTATACAATAAACCATGTATTATGATTATTATTATTCATTTATTTATTTTCATAATTTAATGTATCACCTTTTGCTTCTACCATAAATTTTGTTTTTCTTTATTTTAAATTCTTTGCAGTTTTGCGGATATTTTATTTAAATATTTTTGTTACGGGCTTAATTTATTACATTAAATGAAATCACAGAGTAATTAAGTTATCAATAAAATTCCATACAATGTTTAAAATTTTATGATTGTTGCGCTCATCAGGACAGAATTTCTTGGAGTTGATGAAGATATCACTTCTGAATCTCTGTAAGATAATGATATTCTCCACAGTGTGATAAAATAAAACTATAACTAAATAACCATTAATTTATAACAAAGATGAAGAAATAGCTCCAGAAAATCCAGTACAAAGAGAAATAATTAAAGCTTCTGAAACCATTAAAAAAAAAAGTAATTCTGCAAAAGTATTTACAAAAGTGTGTTTAAAACACTTCAAAAATGTGAACAATTTTATGAATGAAAATAATTTTATCAAAATCAAAGCCAAGTTACAGATTACTACTTTAATACTGAATGTGTGTGTGATATTGAAAATTTTACAAAATGAAATTTTGAAAGTTTCTTCCCTTTTTTTTTTTTTTTTAATCTTAAAAAAATAGAGAAGCCAAGAAAAAATACTACTTTAAAATACAGTAAATAATAATGATGTATAAATTTTCTACTCTGAAAAAAATATCAGATTGAATTTTCACTTAATAAAATTTCTACATTATGAATACTTTTGGAGGAACCAAGAAATTTGTCAAACAGATGTTTGACTCTACTTTATTAGTATACTTACCATGAGAACCTGATGCAGTTATATAGCTATTCAAATAAGGCAAAAGTACTGGAAAAAATGGCTTTATTTTTTCTGGAGGCAAAGATTCAGACCAATGTTCAAGGGCTGATACAGCACTTGTTGCCAAAGGCAAGTAACTCATTCCAAGTTTAAGAGCAATCTAAATAATAATTAAAATGTTTGCAGTAAAAATTTAATTTTCTATGGTTGAAAGTTGTCTATACTCGATCATTAAATGAACACAAAATAATCAGTTTAATAAACATAAAAATTATAAATCAAAATACCTCAAGAGCAGATATTAAGATATGAATTTCTTGTATTACTATTTCTGTAGGAAGGACTAGCAAAACTTGTAAGCAAGAAGCCAGCAATTCATCTTTAAACTGCTGTAGACGAACATGGATTTCTTTTACAAATTTCGAAAACAAATTGTAGCTTGTAAGTACTACTATTTCAACTCTAGATGAATCTTTAAATTCATAATATGTAGAAATTGCCTAAAAAAAAATTTTAATTAATACACATAATTATATAAAACATATAGGAAATTATAACATAAGAACTGTAATGCAATGACTGTAAGAAAAATATAGATTTGAAAAATATGGTAGTATATCAGTATCAATTTATTTTTAATGAAAAGTAGTAATAGTTTTCTAATAAATATATGAAATTGTAAAAAAGTAAACACAAATTTGAAAAATATGGTAGTATATTTATTTTTAATGAGGAGAAAGAATATTTTTGAAGCAGATAAATTTACAGTTGAGAATGCAACTAAAAGTCAAACATGTAATACAAATAAAAGTTCATTCTTTGGTTTAAAAAACAAAAGTCGATGATACAAATGATATTTCATGCTTTTTTCAAATCAACTCACACTGGTTAGAAAATGCACAAAAAATAGTCAAGAAAAAAAAAAAAAGTCTGTCTTTGACAGAATTTAATTTAGTACAACAGGATTAATTTATAAATCAATATATTGCAAAAAATAAAAAATAAAAAATTAATCCACTTATAGAAACCTTCACCAAATATTCAGAAGATATCACCAGTAAGAAGATATAACCATCTATGCAGAAGCCATTATTAATACATTATCTAGAAGAAATAGCCAACAAATATTTAGAAGCCATAATCCATGCATATCCTAAAGGCCCCGTCAACAAATACTCAGAAACCACAAACTATACATATCCTCAAGTTATCACCAACAAATATTCAAAAGCTATAATCAATACATATTCAGAAAGATATCACCAACACATAGTAAAAAGCCATCATGAATATTTATTCTGAAGACATCACAAACAAATTTCAGAAGCCATCTTCAATATATATATTCGAAAGATATAGCCAACAAATACACAAAAGAAATTATAAATATATCTTCAGAAGATATATATATATATATATATATATAATTATATCTTCCACAACAACGCTATCTATTTGCAACAATTAGGCATCCCACAAGGAGGTTGTAGCTCCAGTATTTTGGCAGATCTCTATCTTTATTATTATGAAAAGCAAATTTGCAATGATCATGTTCGATTTTATCGTTACATCGATGATATTATTGTATTTTATCTCAACAAGAACTCACAAAATGGCTTTTCCTTCAATTATCCACCTAATTTAAAGCTAACTCAAAATACTCTGACTAATCAATCAATTAACTTTTTAGATCTCAAAATAATCATCGATGGTAATAAACTTTACACAGATATCTACGACAAACGGCAAGATTTTTGTTTTAATGTCAACTTATTTACACATTTTAATTCATGTCTGCATCTTTCGGTATTTAGAAACATCATCATTAACCATTTATTTCGAATTAATAATTTATGCTCTGCAAAGTTTAAAAACAAGAATATTAATAAACTGATCACAGCCACTGCTAAAATGGGTTTTCCTAAAAACTTTGTATTTTCTATTTTATATCCTTAACCATGTCTCTGTCAGTACAAAAAAAAAAAAAAAAAGCTGTGTACACTCTTGTGTATATCAACAAAAAAAAAAAAATTATAAAATAATAAAAGACAATAAAAAAGGTGGCGGTTGGGTGGGCAGATGTTTGATTACGGAGGTGGGGTGGTGTTGTAAGGCTGGATGGTTGGGTGGGTTTGTGAAATTAAATTTAAAAAAAAAAAAAAAAAAAAAGTAGAAGGCTTGTTGCATTTGCTTTGTATTACTATGCAAACTTTCATTTTCCAATAAAATTTCAGATTTTTCCTTTTTGAGTTGTCAACTATATTTAATGTTCTAATTATGCTGTTAAACACAATGTGATCAATCGGTGAATTTCATTGTGGCTTTGTGGTTTCATTGTTGTTCATCTGCTTTGAAATTTTGCATTTTTAAATACATATGGTTCCTGTTCTTGTTGTGGCAGGCTGGGGGAGTGTTGCCGGCGTAAAACTAGTGTAACCCCACAGGCAAGTCACAAGTCTTGCCGCCTGCCTCCTTCTTCCTATCTTGTGTTTCTTGGGTTGTTTTTTCATTAATTTTGATAAGTTTATGGTTTTAAGTTAAGATTTGTTGTTTTACTTTATTGATTCGTTTGTTTTGCAGACTGTTAATTAATAGATCTGGTTTCTTTACATTAGTGTATTTCATCCACTGATGATTTTTTTTTTTTTTTTTTTTTTATCTTATTGGTCATTGGTCATTGGTGTTTCAGTGATCTTGTATCTGTTGCTTGGCTTCTACTATGCTTAATAGATCATCTTTATTATATATATATATATATATATATATTTAATTGATCCTTAAGGGTCATTTTCAACATTAAAAAATTTATATGAGAATCTTCTCCCATTTAAAAATCAAATTTATGGGGATTAAGACTTGCAACGAGAGGTCACGACTAGGAATGGCCGATGGCACTATTTCAATATCCCGATGTATTGTCAAAGCAAAATCACGATGTATCACGATATTGGACTTAAATATTTTCGAATCCCTTTCATAATGTTAATTTAAATGTCTGTATATAAAAAAGGCTTGAACTGAATGAAGCAGAGACCCATTATATTATAAAATATACAGAATACACTAACTTCTTTTATATGTACAATTTCTTATTAATGCAACACCATATCAACACTAATATAGAAAAACGGATAATGAAAACACATACATACAGAGACTTAATTCATATAATACTACATTTTTACGTAGCAGTATTATATCATTTAAATTTAAACACATTTAACAATCTCAGCTATTAATTTTACTATTAATTTTTTTGCCTAAAATACATAATTAAACCCAATACACTTTTGCAAAATCTTCTTAATAAAAAAAAGCACGTTTCCCTGAGATAATGCTGAAACTTACGTCATAGCTACAAGAATAAAGAAAATAAATTTTTATCCTTGGTTTTGGAGGGCTGAATAAAATAACTGAAGAAGGATGACTCAACAGAAAAAAAATTGCAACAATGTATTGACATAAATAAATTTTACCTGTGATATAAAACAAATAACTCGAAAATAAAAAACAATTTAAGTGAATAGATGTAATTCTATGTAAGGACCACCAATTAGAGATTTACAGGTTTTCTTTCTTGGCGACCGCTGCAATGAAAACTAAAATTACACACACAAAAAACAAATATATAAGTGAACGATTAAATATAAATAATAATATAAATTATTTTATTATACTATAGAATAATAAGATTTCTAAAATAAAGGTTATTAGTGCTTCCTTGCCCCCGCCTTTGAAATTAGATTCTCCATACAAAGTAATCAGTACCCTGAGTAAAGAAATTGCTTCGGTTTGTTTAACGAAACAAAACTATAAAAATAAATAACACCAAGTTTTCACTAAATTGATCAGAAATAATAAAGTATTTGAAAGAAATTAAATAACTGTTAAAATATTAAAAACAAATTCAGTACAAACTGATGGAAAAACTTTTAAAAATTTATTTAAATAGAAATAAAAGTTTAAAAAAAAACAGTATAAGATTAATTTTTTTTTTTAAATAAATATGACAAAATTATTCAGTTAATTCTGAATAAAAATGATGACATCAATAATTGTCAATTATATTTATAGGCAATAACCGTTTTGGATTAACACTGTAATTGCGATTACGAATATTCATATATCATATCGTAGCAGTGAGTAAAGATAGAATGAATATCACGCAGTGTCTCAGTCATCAGTGTTTGATATCATGCATGTGTTATTGCTCAGCTGATAATCGGTTCCTAATAAAGCAATATCATGATTATTAAAGGCGATAACGAATATTCAGATCATAACCGTAAACAGCAATTTCAGATGAACCCAATACCCAATGTCAAATACCATGCATGCGTTATGCGAGTATCATCCACTCTCCTTCGTATCAACAATTACCAGCTATCACGGCACAGAATAAAAAGTTGGATACAGTCGCTCGCAATACATTCACAGCTGAATTCCTGATAATCATGGCGGTTGCGATATATTGCCAAATGAAAGATTCCATTATTGGTTTAAAATTGCATACATTAAATCGATGTTTTGCGATGTATCACCCAGTCCTACTCATGACATGGAAAATTCAGATCGGGACGAAATTGTGCAGAATTGTAGCACACTATGAAGGTAACAGCATATTAAAGCAGTAGCGTGCACTAGCCACACAATTTCGAGAAAAAAACGCTTAAAGTTTCAGTAATCTTTAAATGCAAGTTATTTCGCAAACAAGCCAGAGTTCCAGGTGTGCATGGAGGCTGTCACCCAAACGACCTTGGTTCGATGCTACCTATGGGACTTCTAGTTTTTTTTTATTTTTCTTCAATTTTTTATGTAATTTAAACTTTTTATTTATTTTTACTTTATTTTATAATTCAATTAAAAATTTGAAATTTTTGATAAATAGTAATTATTTAATTTTCTTGAATTAATGTATATACGTATGTAGGTTTCAAATTTTTCTATTCGTAATATTTATAATTTTCTATAACTCAAAAAATAAATTTTAGGTTTGTTTTAACTATAAAATAAAGTAAAAATAAAAGGAATTTTTTTAAAATTATTATTTAAACATTTTATTTTTACTTTATTTTATAATTAAAACAAAACTATTATATATATATATATATATATATATATATATATATATATTTATATATATATGTATGCATGTATGTATGTATGTAACTTGCAGAAAATTATAAATATTTCAAATAGAAAAATATGGCTATATAACCTACATATTCTTTTAAATCACAAAAATTCAATAATTATTGTTTATTAACTTTTTTTTTTTTTTTTTTTTGTGGATTTAATAATGCAAAAAATTAAAATTCACAATCATCCACCCTTACAATTGTTCAACTTCAGCTTTAATACCAAAATAAGTAAATAAATAAAATAAATAAATAAATTTACAAACAAAACCTTAAATAAATAAAATTAAGATAAGTCTCTATTCAAGAGCTAGTAGAAAAAGTAACACCACATTTTTAGGTGTGCGGACCTGTTTTTTCTTTAGGAGTGATATTCAAAATTTAAAAATCAGTTCAGTTAGTATTCCACCTCGGTTCTAATAAGAATGGCCAGGCGCTTACGTCCGTGCGTTATTTTAATATGTGGTTACATACCCTGATACCTTTTTTAAATCTTTTTCCATCAAAAGATATTTATTATTTTAAAGTTATTATGACTTGAAATTAAATTGTGAAAATGGCCTGAGACATAATTTTTTTTAATATTTTGTGAAGTATCTTGAATTTATTTTAAAGAAACATGGCTATGTATTAAAGATTTGAAATTTGTAATGGTTGTACAGATTTTTCATTCTTGAAATAAGGAAGCCAATTAATTTTAATAAATACTTCTAAATTGGAATTGAATACTGCCTTTTTTTGTTCAAGACTGGGTATGTTTGTCTTTAAATCTTTATTCTGAATTTAAAAATATCTTATAAATAAAAATAATAAAATAAAAAATTGAATCTATCTTATGTAAGTACCCATGTATGATCAAATCGAAGCCTCGGGTTCACTCATCACTATTTTCATACGATCACAATTTTTTAACATCTTTTGTTTTGGATTAAGTGCAGCCCCTAGTCATCTTTATTAAATAAAATTAAGATAAGTCTCTATTCAAGAGCTAGTAGAAAAAGTAACACCACAATTACTGAAACTTTAAATGCTTTTTTCTCAAAATTCTGTGGCTAGTGCGCGCTACTGCTTTAATATGTTGTTACCTTCATAGTGTGCTACAATTCTGCACAATTTCGTCCCGATCTGAATTTTCCCTGTTGTCCACCTCTCCCTGTTAGTACACTGAAAAATATCAAAAATGAAAATTATAACAACTGGAATCTATGGAAGGAAATAAAATAATAATAATTATTATTATTATTATTATTATACTATCCCCAAAACTGAAAGAATTAAAGGTAGGAAGAATTAATTTGATTAAATGTGCCATCAAGTTAAAAGAAAAACATTGATCTGCTGAAGGTTGTAGTCAAAATACATATTAAAAAAGAATAAAGAGAAAAATGATTATTTAATGGAAAAATAAAACTTCATACCTTAAAATAGCCTATCTTTTGGCAAATGGATAAATTTAATGATATAAGTTTGTAAAAACCACTATGATAAGGATGCCTGAAAATTGTAAAAACGGAAATTTAGTAATCAAAAACTTTAATAAAAATAGTAGTACTAAATAATAGTAATAATAGTAATAAATAATAGTACTAAATAATAATAAATAGTAGTACTAAAAAGATTTATCAAAAAAAGTCATAACTTACCGAGTGGAATAGAATATCATTTCACGGCCAAAAGAATAAACCCATTTTGAAAATAATTCAACACAGCTATCAATGAGTAGGTCCCTTTAACGAATATGTTAAAATTAATAAATTTTAAATAAAATGTTATGAGAGCATTTATTATTGCATCATAAGCATTTTTATTAAATAATAAACTGAAGAAAAAAAATCACAAAGTCTTACAAAATAATAAAAATTCAATATTTTAAAAAATATTTCAAATCGAATGATTTATTTTTTACCATTTTATATTATTTGTTTCAAAGTACAGATGAAAATTAATTTTAAATTTTGAATAATTCTGTGATGCCTTTCATATATGTAATTCATATTAAAAGAGAAAATAATGATATTATAATTCTTAAAACAAAAATGCATAAATTGATATAAATAACATTGCTTACATAAATATATCTTGAAATATAATATTAAAAAATTTTAATTAAGAAAAAAAAAAAAAAAATGAAGAAAAAGAAACTTACACTTTAAAGCAGTTTTATAGTAAATGAGAAACACAAAATCTAAAATTTTATTTAGATGATGCTTCTAAAAATTCTTTAATTTATATTGTAAACCAAATATCTGGTAGTGATCAACTACTGATCTCCTGATCAATGATAATGATAAAAAAAAAAAAAAAAAAAAATTAACGATGGTAAGGGAGTAAATAAAAAATATATATGTATAAAAAGTTTAAAATTTATTGCAAAACTCAAATCAATGATAAATTATAATTATTGATTCATTATATTTATACACAATAAAAGATAATGAAAGCATGGAGAAAATGCATATATATATATGTAATAACTTAGAGATGTAGTCATTTATTTCAATAAAGAGGATGTTTTTAATGTATCACCTTTATTATGAAGTATCCAAAACTAAATCAAAACCTGAGGGTTCATTTCATATGAATTTCATCTACCTACGAGATACTTCTTTTTCAGAGATACTAAGTCATTATTATTCTAATTGAATATCACAAAAATGTACCATATTTTATTTAATTTGGAATATTGTTTATGTGTGTCGTGTGTGACTCAAATCTAAGAATTGAATTTTCACTAACTTCCCATCATCCGATTGAGTTGAATTTTTGTATACATGTACAAAAATTCAACTAACAATTCACAAAAATTCAACTAATAATTTGATAACAATACGTGTTCAAGTAGTAACAGACTTGGGGAAGGGAGCCTGATCAGTAGCAGAATTTTTTCTGAATCTAACTGCAGCAAAACAAAATATGTTTGTGATCCAGGAATGCTGGATCAAGTCACAAGATGTATTAGCAATTTATAAAATATGTAAAATCTGCATCTACAAAGAATGTAGATTAAGAATACACAACGAGTACAATAATCTAGACACATAATATAAATTACATTTGTATTTTTAAGACAGTCTTTTCTTTTTGAGATGTTAAGTTAATTTGCAGAGCTTTGAACACTACTGATAGTGGAGAAGGGAGGGTAGGTGTCTGGAGGCCCTGAGCCTCCAACTACAGGTCAAAATTTGTTTTTTAATTTTAAACAAAACTGAGTCATCAAACATAACTATCATCCAACAAAACTGAAGTTTTGCATACATGTATATTATCCACATCTGCTGAATTAAGTTTTTAGTTTATTTTGAAATAAAATCATGTTTTTAAAAAATTTTCAGTAATTCTACTTTAAAATCAATCAACCTTCTTTACTATGAAAGTAACCTACATTGTGCACATTCATGCAAAATTTTGCCCTGTTTTGCCATGTTAAAAAAATCGTAAATTTTGAATAGCTTACGAAGTTTCCTAAATTAAATGTTGAAATTCAATTGGATTCTGGCTAGTATCATAAATTGCATTTTAAAATTTACTAACTTCTATCTTTACATTTGTTCATTTTTTTTAGATAATGTCTATATGTACTAATTTACAGAAAACTAATTCATTTATAGACAGAATAACCTTTTTTTTTTTTTTTTTTTTCAGATTCGTTGCACTTTAAAATGTGTAAAAATATAGGGGAAAAAAAAAAAAAAAGATTGAAAATTTTTATGAAAACCAAAGTATCTCACATTTATAGTACGATAAGAAGCTAAAAAAAAATAAATATATGTTTAACAACAGAAAATAAAAATATTGAAAGAAAGATAGCTTAGTTAGATAGCAAAGAAAAATGCTCCTCCCTCTCCAAATAAATAAAATAAAACTATGATAAATCAAAAATTATACGATGATATAAGTAACTTACTTTAAAAATTCAATAATATTCAAAAATATATAATAATCCTCTCTATTATTTGGCTGAATACCACGAAGGGGATCTGAGGATATGTCATCATCATCATCATCAGAAGGTGCATCCTCCAAATTATCCTAAATATGATAGTTTTTAAATAAGTATATAGGTACACACACTATTAAAGAAAAGAATGTAAAACAGACTTAGTATAATCTTTAATAAAGAATTAAAACTGTAATTATTTTAATAAGTACAAAACTTTGAATAAACATCACAAATGCATGTGTGTTGTCACTTTGTTCGCCAGACAAATGATCGTGTGTTCTTTTGACCCAAAACAATTGTTGAGAGTTCTTGCATTTTATGATGTTTATTTAAAATTATTTTAATTGTTTTAAAATTCATCAGAACTTATTAAAGCAAAATGTAATTAAAAGAATATTGTTTATGTTAAATTATAAATACAATATGGTGATTAAAATCTTAATTTGGGTTAATGATTAGATATAAAAGTTGTTAAATTGTTTAATTATTAAATCAGTAATTTAAATTTAATTAAGTAAAAATGTAATAAATTTTGCTAATTAAAATGAGATAAGTTAAACAAATTATTTAATCTTGAAGAAAAATGGCTATATCACAAAAACAGTGAAAGTACATAATAATTCTAAGATTGATTTTCCAATGAGCTTACTCTGAAATACAAAAAAAAAAAAAAAAAAAATCTCCAGACACAAAAGAGAAAATGTAAAAATGACTTACTAGAAACTGATGAAGTGAAGAACAAAATTTATTTTATTGGAATATTATTCAAATATGGTTTGGTAGCCATCTACAACAAATTTAAATGTGAGATATAAGGATTTATCCTCGTTTGTCCATTCCTTGGAGATTTTAAAGATTAAATCATGTTTTGCTTGCCTGAAGGAAAAAATTTTTTGCATCAGAGTTAGGTACTAAGCCTAACTGCTACAACATACAATACTGACATCTACAAAGTGCGTCTTGCATAAATGCTATTAAAAATAGCTCAATCTAATGTTAAAATAAAAAAGAAGGTAGAAATTTTTTTATTTCTTCCTATAAATATGTAATCTTCAATAATATCATAAATAACTTCTAGTGTATTCAAAAACCCTTCCAACAAGTGTGTTAAAAAATGTCTTGCAGCAAAATATTCATTTCAAAAATTTTTAAAATTATTATTTACGTATTTTAGTGACACTTTAATGAACTTATATCATAAGGAATTAGTGGCGTCTGAACAATCAATATTATGTTTAATGTCATCATTGGTTGAAAATACGGTTTTTGAAGATACATAATAAAACATGAAGATTTCCTTTGTTTTTAAATGTTAAAGTCATCAACCTCAAATACTTTAATTATTTATATGTCAAAGATTTGTGCCAGTACAGAAATATTTAAATTTATTTAATTGTCAATAAAGTTATATTTGTGCTCATACATTTTTAGTTGAATTCATTTAAATAGTGTTTTCCTGTCTCATTATTCCAAGGATTGGAGGTAAAGTTATTTTTATTACTCTATTTATTTTTTAATTCATTTTATTTATCTTATTCATTTTTACTTAATCTTATTAAGAATTTTTAGTATAGAAGATCCTTGAGCACAGTAAACAACTATTTCCTTTGTACTTAAACCACTATACGTTAGTTTAATATTGCATTCAACTTATTTTTTGAAAATTTTCTAAGGTTTAAATTTTGTTAAAAACAAAAAACAAAAAATAGGTAACAAAATTTCAATTTCTCAATAGTAAAAATTATTTTCAATAACAGTTTTCATATTCTTATTTTATTTTAAATTATACAAGCATTTAAGTTAAAAAGATTAAATTTTATTATATGATTATGAATATAAACTCAAATCATAATTTAACTTTGAATGATGTTTTAAGTTTGATGAACTATTGAAGCTGTTATACTTTCTGCACAACAAAGTAGTTAAGATATTCACTGAAACACCCAATTACCAGGTTGCCTTAATATGTAAATCATAGAGAGGTAAACCACCACCCTGTTGAAAAACAATCAACTGACACAAATGACCAAATTCAGGAAAGATAATTGTTCAAGAATTTAGAGAACTTTGTTTGTTTTCCTTGACATAATTAATCTGTCCTATGTAATGGTAAACATTTATTTTTATTTTTACTTTATTTTATTTATTTATTTATTTTTGCTTAAAAAGTAAAAGTGCTAAAGGAAATTTTGTTTTTAAAATAATAAAAATAAATTTTATTTTATTATTATTATTATTATTATTATATATATAAATGATGGGGGGAGGGGTGCATTAGGATTAAAGGAAAACAAATTGTTAGAAGCATTTTAATTAAAAGTAAATTATAGAAAGCAAAAATTACAATAGTACCAGCATATTATTTTACAAAATATTAAAAAATCCCCAAAAAATAACTTATATATATCATATGTCCCAATATCCCTATATATAGCAGAATACTTTTAAATGTTCTGCAACAATAACAAAACAATAATAATAAAATAACATTCAAAGATATTTTTACTGAAACTTGTAATCAGAAAAAGAATAAACCAAGGCTGGATAGAAAATTCCCCATGCAATCCTAACTACTTCAGAAGTAATCTGATAAATTATTTGAACGATTAAAACAAGATTTTAATAAATGTCCATTCTTGAGGCCATATATCATGAATTTTTCTTCCTAATTTCTAATATCTGCAATTATTCTGCAGTAAAGCTGCTTGTTTTGCAATGTATGTTCCAAATTCTGGCATGTTCTGCTTTGGGACACAATATATCGATAGTGAGGAAGGCTTGTCTCTCCAATAAAGAACCCAGTTTTTTCACATCATCAGGTCCAAGCACAGTGAGCATTCAGTCGGCAGCCAAGTCATATTCGTCTCTGTTATAATCTTGTCTCAAAGCCGCAATGCAACCTCGCTCCATGGGTGATAGTTTTCTTGGGTTTATTTAAACAGGAACAGCGCACAAAAAAAGATGCCGATTTTTGCATGTGTCTGCTTTAAATAGTGCTCATTTTGGCACAAATATTAGCCTCCTATTACATTTTTCATTGGTTATTAAATTAATGATTGACAGTTTAGCTCAGACCCAGATATCCAGGATTAATTGATATGCAAGATTAAACTGCAGATACTTGCAAAAAGCATTTGACTAAGCTAATTTTTTTCTTAAGGTATGTGCCTACCCTAAAATCGTCATTTTGGTGAAAATTTTGAATTTTTTTTTTTTTTTCATTTTATAGGCCACATATTTAGGATTCCAAAAATACTTTATTTTTGTTTTTACAATTACTAGAAGCAAAGTTATAGTATAAACAAGTTTCATGTTTTATACCCATAATTTTTGGTGTAATTTGGCGTATTTCTAATCTCCTCCATATTTCTTTTATTGGTTACTTTATTTAATAACACACCTCTTCTTTGTGTCCTATTATACTCTTTTATTACTCATTAAACTTATTTATAGAATGTTTCTAGACATTAAAATGCTTATTCAATTTAAATGATTAACTTGTTTATTTATTTTGGAATGATTGCGACTGCAATTTCCATTCTTTATTTTTTTTTATGCTTTTAGAGTAACTTACAGCCTAATATGAAATCTCTTTTAATTCATTTTGCAATATTACTTTGAAATATAAAAAGAATACCCTGAAAATATGAAAATAATAATTTAAAATATAAAAATATTAATTTAATTCTTACCTCTTTTTTATCTATTATCTATTACATATCATATATATATATATATATATATATATTAAAATTCAATTAATTTTAACAGGGTTGCCACTCAAATAGCAGAATGAAATTTCCTGACTTTTTCAGGTTTTCCAGACGTGTTCTACGAAAATTCCAGTCTAGTCATATATTGTGCATTGGTTGTATTGAGGGCAAAATAATTATGTTACAACTTGAAAACACAAAAGTTACATATTACTTTGACCTAAGGACAGATTGCCCTCCATGCGGGGGTCTTTTTAAGAGGTCTTGTTTTTAAAAAATGGCGGAAGCTAAGAAAAAAACAAGAAAAATGACTCTACGTTGGAGGAAAAAATCATTTTTATTGGCAATCATTGTATGAAATTCCCTAACTTTTCCAGATTCTGGCTAAAATATTCAAATTCCTTGACTTTTCCCTGACTTTCATGGTCAATTTTCAAATTCCCTGACTATTCCAGGTTCTCCAGGTTTTCCAGGTAGCATGGCAACCCTGTTTTAAGTTACTACAACAGATACACAAATTACCTGTTTTGTTGTTTGCTGAAGTGTCAAGTCTAATTTTGAAATAAGATCAAGACTAGATCTAATTATCTGATCATATATACATTCCATCAAATATTGCCTGTCTTGCAAAGTCACATTCAGTGCACTGAGTTCCTATAAGAAGGAAATAATCATTGAAGAAAACTTTATGTTCAACTTTCTATTAATGAAATTCATATATATACAAGGTCATCGAAAAAGGTTGGACACATTTCATATAATCATAACGAAATACTTAACATAAACAAACAAGTCTTTCGATGCAATGTACATTATTTAATGGAATTTTTCTTTAATAAGTTTCAATATGAGCACCAGTGCTTGAATGTGGTGCACATATCAAGTCAATAATCAATCTCTAATAAAGCATGTTTGGCGACACTGTGGCAATTGCATTGACTTTTCCCAATTGTGAATGTGTCAAGTCCTGTACCTTCATGCTGTAAACAATGTTCTTGACATAACCTCAGAAAAAGAATTTGATAGGTGTTAAATTGGGATTTCTCGGAGGCTAATCACAACATACATTGATTGAGCTTTCTCTTCAACGACTGCTAATGCGCACTGGTGGAAAGCTGAATGAAGACCTCTTCCACCTTGTATTGCTGCTGTGCAATGTTCATAGTCAAGGGGTTGCATTTCAATAACATTTTAAAAAATTTGACACTTGTCAAGTAGTTTGAAAAGAATATTATTGCATTTGCTCAATTCCTTTTTAAATTATGAGCTTTTAAAATGTGTCCAACCTTTTTCAATGACCTGTATATAAAGCAGGTTGAGTAATGTTATTTTTAATTATTTGAATTCTTATGACGGTAAAATGTAAGACTGATTAATAAACTGATAGTCTTTGTAAAAATAAAAGTAAGAGTTGCTTCAGTCATAAAAACAATAAATATTACAAAAAAGAAAGCAAGAAAAAGTACTTTTAGGACTCCAGAGAAAAAAAATCAAGACATTTAACAATCTAAGAAAAAATGTCTTTTTAAGGGTTTTTTAAAGAAGAGTGGAAACCCTTGTATGATAATTTACATAACTCTTCCTGAGAAATAAAATTTTTGAAAACATTCATTACAATTTATATCCATCAAATAACTAAATTAAAATAATATCTACCTTTAGCTGAACCACATTTAGCATATTTTTCCAAAGATATAGATAATCTTTATAAGTCTCAATTTTCACATTTGATTCAGCTCCAGACTGATTATTTGAAGTTTCAGTTCCATTGTTGGAACTGATTTTGTCCTTAATGCTTTCTGCTTCACTAACAACTGGGTGAGAACATGTCCTAACAAGGCCTTGAAAAACTATAATTAAAAAGGTAAAACAATATTTTTAAATTAAAAAATATCTTATTTATCAGTGATTTAATAATGAAAAATTTTACAAGGCAAAATACTATAAAAAATTATATCTACAGGGTTGCCAACTTTTCAAAAATAGTTTGAGGAGTTTTCAGAGAAATTTTGAGGAGCTTTTTGGCTACTTCGAGGAGCAATTTTAAAAATACATAACAAAATATAGAAATAAACTACTAACAAAAATAAATTAAAAATAATCATATGAAATTAAGAAATATTTATTGATAATCAAATATATTTAGCAAAACAGTGAAGAGAGATAAGAATGGGAAATGAATAAGTCTGAATATAAGCTTAAAACCCAAAAATAATTTGTTTTCTGCATAATAGCATATTTTCCATACATAAATAAGGACAATATATGAAAGTAGGTTATTCAGGTACATTAAAAAAAGAAAAAAAAAGAAAATATGAAGAAAAAGAAAAAATTAAATAAATTTCCAACAGTTTTCATGAATGTCAAAATAATTATTATAGTACAGTTGGACCCCGAAAATCCGGACATCCAAAATCCGGAAATCTCTAAAATTTGGAAATTTTTTCGATTTTAGTTTTACTTTTAAAATAAGATTTTGCTGTACCTGTTTCCACATTTCTTGTGGAATGCAGTTAAATCCTTTTAATTGAACATTGAATACATAACATAGTCATAATCATAAATATAGTCATATTTTTATACTACTTGATTGTTAATTAAAGAATTTTGTTTAGTTTTTTTAAACAGGTAAGTTAAAAAGAAAAAAAAACAGAGTAAAACAGCTTTAAATTCCTAAAATATTTTTTAAAAAATCAACATAAAAATTACTTTGTTTCAATAGTTTTATTTGAGTATTGTTTTAATGAATAAATATTTTATGAGTAGTTATTTAGCAGGCATTATAAAGTTGTCTACAACATTTTAGGTTAACGTATTTATATTTTAATTCTATATTAAATCGGATTATATTTATATTTTATAATTTAATTCACCAATTTGATCATCGTTTATTTTCGCTAGCATAAAAATGCATTTTGTATGTTATAATATCATAAAAAATTATTTTTTAATAAATCTCTAAAATCCAGAAAATTATCACTGCAGTCTCGCCAATTCTAGATTTTTTAGGTTCAACTATACTATCACATAAAAATCTAAAAATGAAATCTTCGATATTCATATAAATGTGTAAATAAACTCATATCTGAGTTAACTCCCTCTAATCTGCATAACTTAGGATCAAATGTTTTATGTAAACTTTAGAATTTTGCAGATTATTGGTTATAATTTTTTTTTTTTTTTTTTTTTTTTTTCCGATACAAATGAAGTCATAATAAATTATTAATGCTTTAAGCAGATGATAAACTAAATGTATAATTATTTCAAATAAATCTTAAATAAAATTGAATTTGAACATTAGAAAATGTTACTAATTTCAATAAAAATAAATAAGGCAGAGAGAAATAAAAACAGCGTGCTGTGCTTAGGGTGACTTGAGCGCTTCTCTTCTTCAGTCATTCATCAGCCGTCAGTGAGCAACATAATCTATGATGTTTTTATCCCTCTAACTAATCATATGAGAAGTGCATTTTACAGCATCACCCTTCCACACCTGCTCCTGAGAGAGAGAGAAAAGGGGGGAGGGCAGGCAGCTGAAATTCAGACAGAGGAAACAGATTTATTTTCCCTTCTTTCTTTCTCCTCATGCGATATACGCAATACATTTGCATCAGACTGCAAAAAAGCCTCTCCTTTCGACAGACCAGATGACCATGTCAGACATTCAAGAGATTTTTTTTTTTTTTTTCAGTATCTGCCACTATTCAGTTTTATGTATTTAATAAAAAATATTCAGCTAGGTTGTCAAGACTGAATTTGTGGTGCATAAAAATGACATCGCAGAATAGCAGTTTAAAAAAAATTTCGGAGAAACTCTGCAGAAATCGGAGCAGTTTGCAACTCTGTATCTAAAGTTTTAAAAATAATTATCATAATACAGTGGATATGTCAATAAAAAAGGTCATGAAAATTTTTTTGACGTCATGAATTTTTTTCTGTCAAGTCAGTAGACACCCTGTAATACAGCAGAGCATCAAAAATTCATTAACACCCAAAATCCACATATCTTGTCAGATACAAACAAATTCACAGATAATAAGAAGTGAAACTGGAAATCAGAATTTTTGAAAAAGATCTTAAATGTAGATTCTACACTTGAGTTTTGTGATTATAAAATTCTTTTCAATATAAAAAATTGTAAGTTATAGCTGAATCTTGGAATTCAATTACCCAAGCCCCACTTGTAAACACATGATATAATGTATGGCCAAAATTTTTTTTTCATTGATAGTGAAACTGGTGACAGTACCTCCAGTGAGTCCTTTGTTGATTCAGAAAAAGCAAAAGCAAGAGTACATTTATTTCCAAAATCAATCACATGTGAGGAGTGTGTTTTAGAGAAACATTCATTGTAGACAGAATTTTAAATTCAGATGTAATGATAGATGAGTACTAAGTTACTGATAATGAAATTATTGACACAATACCTTACTTGCTTGCTTGCTTCATTGTATTTGCAAAAGCTTTTCACTGGAGGGCCCTCCTTTTCATCAGTGCATCTTGCTGTAGGATAGTGACTGACTAACTCCTCTGAATTCCATCAGACTTGTGGTCATTAATGGCGGTACGATGATGAACTATTTCGACAGTTTTTCTAAAATACACATATGTAGGGTTATTATAATTAGTGATTTTGGTGACGTCATTAAATTTTATATCGATGTTGTTCTCTTGATAAGTTCTAGCAAGGGCAGTGGTGTTTTGGGCATATTTTATATCGCTCTGATGTTCTTTTAAACGAGTTTTTATTTAAATTTTTGTTACACCTATATAGCAACCTATTTCATTATTTTGGTATTGGAAGGGGATTTTATAAACGGCAGCTGTTTAGAGGGGGGGGGGGAAATTAAATCTTTATCACTCCTTATAAATTGAAATATATTTGGATTAGGTTTAATTGGTATAATTAAATTTATCGGCTGTATTTTTTATTTTATTACCAAAATATGAAACTTCTATTGCCAATACCCTAATAGCCAGCAGCAATCTTATTTTACATGAAAGTTATTTTAAATTTAATGATATTGTATATAAACAAAATATGGGGGTCCCAATGGGATCACCCATATCCGGAATCGTCACGGAATATAAATTAAGAACACTCGAAAAGGATATTTTAAGTTTAATTTAAAAAAAAAAAAATTCTGGGTTAGATACGTAGAGAACATTTTCATCGTAGTTCAAAATGATCAAATATTAACAGACTATATTAACAAATTAAATCAACTAGATAAAAATATAAAGTTTACTTTTGAATGTGAGAACAATAGTGAAATAAATTATTTAGATGTAAAAATGAAACATGAAAATAACCAGATAAAAACCACCGTTTACAGAAAATCGATGGCAAATAATGAAATAGTGAACAATAGAAGTAAAAACCCATACAGATACAAAATTAATGCCATTCGAAGTTATGTTAACCACGCAATTCTTATATGTACCGATAAATCCGACTTAAACAAAGAACTTAAATAAATTTATTAAAAAAAATTAACAGTTGATGCAGAATAGAGTTGATGCCTGGTCGAAAAACTTTATAAAAAAGAATCAAGCAACTAAATAAAATACAGAATCGTCAAAAATCCTCACCGAAATTTACTTACTCTATCCCTTATAACTCAAGAAACTTCTAATAAAATAAAAAATGCAGCCAATAAATTAAATTTAAATATACCAATTAAACATAATCCAAATATATTTCAAGTTATAAGGAGCAATAAACATTTAATTCCCCCCTCAAAACAGCTGGCATTTATAAAATCCCCTTCCAATACTAAAATAATGAAATAGGTTGCTTTAAAGGTATAACAAAAATTTAAATAAAAACCCATTTAAAAGAACATCAGAGCGATATAAATATGCCAAAAACACCACTGCCCTTGCTAGAACTTATCAAGATAACAACATCGATATAAAATTTAATGACGTCACCAAAATCCATAATTATAATAACCCTACATATGTGTTTTTTAGAGAAACTGTCGAAATAATTCATCATCGTACAGCCATTACCCCGTAGCATATAATGTTGTTATAGTGTTACAAATCTGAACAATGAAAAATTAGTTATAACATTAAAACAACGTTATGTGCTGCTGGGGTTAATGACCACGAATATACAGTGGCGCCACCTACTTGAAGGTAAAGATCTGCCACCTACTTGAAGGTAAAGATCTGCCACCTACTTGAAGGTAAAGATCAAGAAGAGGAGTTAGACAGTCACCATCCACTACAACAAGATGCACTGATGAAAAGGAGGGCCCTCCTGTGAAAAGCTTTTGCAAATACAATGAAGCAAACAAGTAAAGTGTTCACATATTAAATTAAATTAATTATGCTTCATTTAAAAATTTAAATTAAATTATTGACACTATATTAAACTTATCAAAAGAAATTTATGATAATGATGTAGACCAATCCTTTCTTTTTTTTTAAAAAAAAAAAAAAAAAAAAAAAAAGCTAACTGATGAAGTCATAGCTAAAGAGGAGAACTATTTTAAATTCTCAAAACAATAAATCTGTTTGCATACTTGCCAACCAATTTTAATAAAAAAAGGGAAGATTTTTGTTGAAAAACCAGAAGATTTCATAAAAAAAGGGAAGATTTTTTTTTCTTTGACGTATTAAACAATACAGTTTTACAATTTTAATATTATTAAGCAATCTATAAAAATGTTTTACTATAGATTGATTATACTCAGGGGTGGCGCCAGCTAGGGGGCCGGGGAGGGGGAGCACAAAATTTTCCTACCTGAAAAAATTATTCTTCATTTTTTCCCCATGTTTACACATTTGGTATAAATGTGACAAACAAATATTCAATTTAATTGAGGAAAAATAAACAGATTCATTAAATTCAGCAATAAAGGTCTAAAAATAATTACATACATTAGAAATATTGAGCACTTCCTTGCTTTATTGTTTCTAGAATTGATCACTATCCAGAGAAGGGTAAAGGGGGGTGTGATACAAAAATAATTACAGAGTAAGAAATGTTAAATTCTTTAAATTCTACTTTTAGAATTTAATGAAGCAAGTTTAAAAAGAATATTATCATTTATGTTGTAGATGGATAAAGATTAAGAAATAAAAGACTTCTGCAGAACATTTGATTGCTGATCACTAGTTGGAGATAAATAAAGGGGGGGGGGAAATAATTACATCAGCAAGAAATGTTTAACAATTCTATTTCTTTACACGTTCTAGAATCTCATAAAGCAAGTTTGAAATGAATATTGACATTCATGTTATGGATGGAGAAAGATTGGGAATCCAGAGTTTTCGTAAAACATTTGGGGTTTCTTTTTAAAACGAACGATATCCGCGACAAAACGGAAGATTTCATCATCTGCCCGGAAGACCGGAAGATATGCTAAAAAACCAGAAGTCTTCCGGGAAAACCAGAAAAGTTGGCAAGTATGTGTTTGTGTTATGGAACAACAGAATGTTGTTTTAAAACAAACTACACTTGAACAGATTTAACAAATAACTTTTCAGTTTTTATTTATAATTTTTTTTATTATATAGTATTATTTTTCAAGTACCTAGAAATTGTGTTATTAAGCGTTTTGTTTTGATAATAACTCTGCTTTTTCAATTCAATCTCATGGTCATTATTTTACAGCCTCGTGAATCACCAAATCCTAGTTGTAAAACCTCTAATCCCAAGATGTGCAGATATTTTTACCCTGTACTGTATTTTAAACTTACAAATTAAATTAAACAATCATTTTTTTAGATTATGCAAAGTTAAAACGTTTAAATGCAGAATAGCTTTTGTTTTAACACTACATTATAAGATATTACGACAGAGCTTACCAATTTCAGATAAAAACTCTAAAAATATTTCTCCTTTTGGCTGAAGAGCAAGGAGAACGTGAATGATAGATTTTGGAATCACAAAATGGTATGCTGATGGTACTTTAGGAAATTTATCAATTTGAAAGATAACAAGTTTCTCAATTTCAAAAAGAATATTTTCTGGAATCTAATGGGGGAGATAATAAAAAATATTACATTAATTCACAAATATAATAATACAAACAAATCTTAATAAATAAAAATAATATTACTTACAAAATCAATATTAGACAGAATTGATGACACTGACTCAATGTAATATGGTAAAGCCATAATATTATCATTTAAGTTACTATTGTCACTGTAAAGGAAAGAAAAATTGTTATAAGAGATTTCTAAAAGAATTATTTTTCTAAATCAATTATCAGTAGTAATGATGAAAAAAATAAAAATAAAAATAAACATTTAAAATAGAATAAACTGCATAAATAAAGAATATGCTAGCAAAACCATTTCGATAATTTAAATAAATAAAATAGTTTATTAGCAGAATTAACTCAACTTAGTGAACTGTAATCTAAAGAAAATTCTAAAAAGTAATGATGGAATCATGAAAAATAACAGACAATTTCTTTTAAAGGAATGTTTTTTTTTTTTTTTTTGTTTAAATCAAAGTAGGATTTTGGGGGTTAACCACTTAAAAAAAAAAACAATAAAACCTACTTGAGAGTGGATTTTATTAGGTTTTTTAAATCTAATAATTTTTTTCATATTTTTAAATTATTTATAATTTTTACTTGACATTATTAGTAGTATATGTATAACCCTGCCTACATATCAGTGTATCATATTAGCTATATATATATATGCCTGTTCAATATTGCGTAATTATTTTTTCAACTTCAATGTAAGAAAATTCCCTTTCATTTCAACCAATAATACGATACTCTTAAGAAAAGCTTTCCTAATTCTACCTGCAATATCTCTTTAGAAGGGAACAGTTTAAAAAAAGAAAGATGAGAATAAATGAACAAAACTGCAAATTATTTTTGCATTTTTAAGTCATAATATGAAAAAAGTGATAATTTGCCTAAAATTCTAAGAATTTAACAATAAATATTAAATATAACTAACAAACATAATATATTGACCTTGCAAGGTTCGATAGAGATAAAAAATGGGGTTCTTTTGCACAAAATTCAAATTCATAAAAACAGTCATTTTAAAACATTTAGTTTTATAAAAATAATCTTTTCATAGAATTTTTCATGCTTCTAGAATTATTTTTTATGGGTGCCTATACTTGATCCATTAGAACAGGGTGCAAAATTTCCGCTCACCAGCTCACCATTGGCGAGTGGAAATTTTACTGTGGCGAGTAAAATTTTGGTCTAAATGTAGATAGAATTCTTACAGTATACAGTGCTACAAAAAAAAAAAAATTATCTATTTAAAAACGTAAAATCATACTAATCTTAGGTAAGGTGACCAGACATCCTCTTTTTAAGAGAACAGTCTTTTTTTTCAACGCTCTGCCCTCTTAAATGAAAAAAACATTACAGGACTAAAAAGACCCTTTTTTTATGTTTTTCGTCCTCTGTCCTGTTTTTGAAATAAAAAGGATTTAGTCCTGGGCATTTGTGGGTTTTTGCATTGCAGTGTTATATATATATATATATATATATATATATTATTTGGTTTATTAGTTATTAATTAGTATATTAGTCATATTATACAGTGAGACTACTAATTAATATTACTCTAATATTATAATTTAAGTAATTAAAATTAGTGTAATTTCATTATTATAATTACGTTAATTAGCAAAATTAAGCTATTAATTTTTTAAATATATGATCATGTAAAATTAATTTTCTTAGTAATTATAATTGATGAAATGAAATAAATTAATTATAAAGTAAGCAGTATAAATATAATTTCGATTTCTGAATTTGTAAAATTAAAATTTCAATAAAAAATTTTTCAATGTAAAATAAAGATTTTTTTCCTTATAGAATTTCATTCCTGAAAATTAGATAATGTAAAACAATTTTTTATGAGTATACATTTGATTAAAAGGATTATAATTCTAAGTACTGAGTACATTAAATATTTTGATTTTTGAAATTATAAAAAAAAAAAAAAAAAAAAAAACATGATACAATTCCGAATAATTTTACTCATGTTCTCAAACTTTCAAAAAGAAGAAAGGTACGATTTAGTTCCAAATAGTATAGAAAAGTAAATTGCTCCAGCAGTAAAATCAATAGCTCCAGCAATATTTTAATAACCCAATTACCCATCTGGTAGCTAAACGTGCTCCTACGGCCTTAAATTTGTAAAACAGTAAATATATATAGCAAGTTTTGTTATAAAATAGGCCTGTACATTTAAGAAATTCATTTATAGATAAAAGTGGTGGCAGTGATTAAATGATTGTGTTGTGAGTAGTACAGATTGCGTTGTGCATGGTTTCTAGCTCTATTACACAATGTCTCTAGGCAAACAATTATTTTTAAGAAATATAAATTATCACACAAATATTTAAATTTATTCTTTTAAACAACAGTAAAATCTGCATGATCAAGAAATATGACAAATTAAAAACAGAGACAAGAAATAGTTATTTATTTACAAGGAGACGGCAAGGGTGTGGGGTCCTCAAATCGAACGGAGGTTCCGCGTGTAATTAGCACTCAGTGAGTGTATTCATATACTCAAACCCTAGAATGCACTACTTAGCCATCGCCAAGAAAAAAATTCCTGAAGTTTGAAATTTTTTTTTTTTTTATTTGTATAAAAAATTTAATAAATCATTATAAACAATTTCTTATTTAAACAATTAAAATTCAATCAATCGTCCATCATCAGCTCTCTTCTTCAATTTTTTCAAAAATGATCAAATATGCCTGGTATGCGTCAAAATTATCTGAACATCGAGAAATATTTATGAATGTGAACGAAGTTTGCTTTTTAGAAGAAATTCTCAAAACACCGTGCTCCTGTAAAAAAGCTGCATTTATTTGTTGTGCAAGTTGTCGACAAAATTTGTGTTTTTCTTGTTTTTATGATAAATATCATCCAGGTTTGTGTATTCGTAAAGATGAATGATTGAAAGAATTTCTAATGCTATAAACGTATATGTTATTTTATAAAAAATAAATGGTAATGTTTAAAAGAACTGTGGCTTTTGTATTTATTCTATCTACAGTTCTAAGTTCTAATCATTAAAAAGTTAGAAATCATTAAATTCGCGATTTAACAATCTATAAAAGTTGAAAAGAAATTGTTTATAACAATTCATTAAATTTTAATACAAATTAATTTTTTTTTTTTTTTTTTTTTTTTCAAACTTCAGGAATTTTTTTCTCGGCGATGGCTAAGTAGTGCGCTCTAGGGTTTGAGTACATGAATACACTCACTGAGTGCTAATTACACGCGGAACCTCCGTTCGATATGAGGACCCCACACCCTTGCCATCTCCTTGTTTAAAAGTTACGTCATAAAATAAAACATTAAAAATGTAATGATTTAAAATATCTGAAAATTTTGCAAAAGCTTATGTTGAATGCACTTTTGTAGTGCTTATTAAATGCATTTTATTAAAGTGCTAAATTGAATTAAATATTTAATTAAATAAGAAAAAATTAAACAGATGGGAAATTATTAAAAATACATTTAATTTAGAGGTCCACCAACTGAGTGCCCCATTTGAGTTTTAAATATTAATTTTAACTGTTTTTTCCATTGTAATTATCAGGCATGAGAGTGCAGAAAATTAAAAAAGAGGAAACACGCGTGTTCATAAAATTAATTTTAAAAGAGAAATAACGAGCGCGGGGAATACTATACAAATGTACGTTCATAAAACTTATTTCAAATGAAAAATAATGCTCACAGGAAAAAACTATACAAAATATTTTAAAAGTGACAAATAAAACTAAAAGAATAATGCACATCAACACAATAAAACATGTGTTAAAAAAAAAAAGTTAGCTAGCAATCAACATTTGATCATTGGCTGGTGCTGGAAAATGGGGAGGGGGGGGGGGTAAAAAGGAGTTCATGAGAGAAATATTAAACACATTTCTACTTCTTTATGGGTTCTAGAATATCATAAAGTAAGTTTAAAATTAATATTGTGGATGGATAAATATTCAAAAATGAAAGGCTTCCCGCAGAATGTTTGATCGGCAATGGTTAGAGATGAAAAAAGGAGGGGGGGACAAAAAAAATTACATGGGTGAGAAATATTGAATAATTCTGTTCTTCTATATGTTATAGAATCTGATAAAGCATGTTTAAAACGAATATCGACATTTATATTTTGGATGGAAAAAGATTGAGAATCTAAAGTTTTTCATGCAGCGTTTGAACACTGATCGTTATTGAAGTTTGATTTTAACAAAATAAAAAATCGCAGAATTAACGAAAAGCGGAAAATCGCGGATCCGCGGGAAATTCTCATGCCTGAATTATTAAATTACTTTTATTTGTCTACAAATCTAACTTTATAAAAATTGGTAATTTTCTTACTATAAATGATAAACTGAATAACAGATCTAATAAATGAATATCAGCTTATTAACTGAGCTGCCCTCCATACCCCAATCAGCTGTATTCTGAGACCCTCCATAACCCAATAAGTCACACCCGTAAAAGGTTGTGCACCTCTAATTTAATTACGTTCATTACCTGAAAAATTCATATTCGCTTTTCTGAATAATATTCTGAAGCATCCTTTTTACCTCACTTTCAGGTAAACACAACTTACAAGGCTAAAATTAAAAAAAAAAATTTAATTTATATGCAACACATTTTATTGTTACAGAAACTATAAATACCAACAACTAATTACAAACAAAATATTCATAGTTTATACATTAATTGTGAAATTGTAATAATTAAAAAAACAATGCAATTGATTTAAAAAAAAAAAAATCTGAATATTACACAGCTAATATTTTTGCGTGTGGCCTGGGAAGGAAACAAAAATAAAATTTTATAGAGAGGAAGTGATTGCATACCATATACAATATAATTACTGCTACACTACAGCAAAATAACTGCTGTAATTTTCACTGAATCAAATCCAACAAATTTTTGTGCAATATCAAAGTGTATGCTTGTTGTCCAGGGCTAATTTATGAGAAAATTACTTTAATAATAATAATAATTTGGTACTTATCCTACATTTTCAAGATCAATTTGCTGCTATAAAATGAAACAAATTTGTACTAAATATTACACCTTGGTATCAGTGGCGGATCCAGAACTTGACTTTTGGGGGGGGCTAAGATTTTTCAAAGTGCTATTCTAGACCAATAAAAAATTTACAATTGCAATATTCAATAGCGAATGTCAGTGTTTTGGGGGGGGCTTCAGCCCCCTAGCCCCCCCCCCTTAAATCCGCCACTGCTTGGTATTCCTGTGGAAGATTTTAACAGTTAATCTATAACCAAGATCCATAGCAAAGTGCTAATGCAAAGCTGATAACAACATGGTTTAAAATTAAAGTAGTGTAGAGATGGCTGGCAGTGGGCCAACTCTCAAGAAAAATACGTGATTTATAATTATTATAGCCAGAATTTAGAACTTGTATATTATCGAAGTCAGAAATATGATCGGTTTCTATTGAATGGATTGCAATTTTAGAATTTTGGTTGCCATTTTTATATGACCGCCTGTGCTCCTGTAGTATAATTCTTGCCGTACAGCCAGTTTCACCTATATAAACATATTTACAATTTTTATAAGGAATTAAATATATTATGCCAGTTAGATCCAAAGAAGGGGTTACAGGTTTAAAGTTAAAAAGAAAGTTTTTTACTTGTTTAATCGTCCGGAAAGCAGTATAAATATTATGTGGTTTAAGTAATTTAGAAATAAGTTCTAAAGAAAAAACAAAATATGACATAGAAATATAATTTTTCTTATTACTTAGTGAATTTTTCGTTTACATTGGAAGAGAGGAGGAAATTGTAGGAGGAAACGAAGAGAGAAAGCGGATAATTTTTACACGATAAATTCGTTTTGTCATTTACTTTTAAAAATCATAAATAAAATTTGACCTTAAAAAAAAAAAAAAAAAAAAGAAAAAAGAAAAAAAGAAAATATAAATATAAATATAAATATAAACTCAAAATAATTTGTTGATATACTCTAAACAAATTTGGTTATCTTATACATGCAATATTTGTTTACTGTAAATAGACATTTCTTGATCACTAGCTGCAGATGAGAAAGAGGGGGGTCAGTCAAAAAATAAATAGATGTTTGAGAAATGAAACCATTCTACTCCTTTATATGTTCTAGAACCTAATAAAAGAATTTTAAAATGAATATTCACATTCATATTGCTGATGGAGAAAGACTGGGAAACAAAAGGCTTCTGTAGAGCAGAGCTTTTAATCGACTATCGCAAGTAGTTGGATATAAGAAAAGAGGGGGGGTGAAAAAAATTACTTGAGCAAGAAATATCAAACAATTCTATTTCTTCATAGTTCCTAGAATCTTATAAAGAAAATTTAAAGTGAATATTGACATTTATGTTGTGGATGCAGAAAGATTGGGAATCAGAAGGCTTCCGTCGTACATTTGATCGTCGATCGTAAATAGAGTTTCATTTTTTTTTTTAACAAATGATATCCGCATTTTTAAAAAAATGTATAATCCGTAATTTGTTGTCTGTAAGGCCATAATTACTGCTGTATTTCCGTAAAAACTACGGACAAACCACAGTAGTTGGCATCTCTGTAGAAATATTAAATCCACATTCACCCCATTTATATTTAAATATTAAATTAGCATTGTTTTTGTGAAACATAAGATGTAATTGTAATATCCACTATTTAAGGATAACATAAGAAAATTTAAGGATGTAATTCTTTTTGTAAAATATAAGGAAGTAATATCTACCATTTATTTTCCTGCAACATTTTAAAACAAAGAATATTTTTAGTTAGTGCAGAGATGTTATTACACTGTTATGTTAGTTTTTTTTTTTTTTCTTTTTTTCAAATTTGTCATAAAAGTGGATAAAAATTTTCTGCATATATTGCATTAATATTAGTCTTTTAAAAAAATGGGAAAATAACCACAAGAATTAAAATTAATATAATTATTTCAACTTTTTTCTTTAAGTAGCAACACATTTTTTCTTTTGATCAAATGCAATGCAACTCAAAATAACTTTTCTAAATGCACGAAGACATAAATTTAGATTAACTTCATAAAGATAGCATTTTTTTAATGATAATTTTCCTACATTATTAAAAACATGATAACAGTAAAATAATTTGAGAAAAATTCTTACTCCAGCGAAAAGACCATAACCAATAACAGCAATATGAAGTTTTCTTGAATTATCAGTGCTTGTTCTCAGAAAAATTTCTCGAAAATCTTCCATAAAAAACTGTAAGAATGCATTTAATAAAATTACAGTATAATTTCAGATAACAGCATAATTATGACAAAATGGTTATTTAAATTGTGAATTAATAGTTACCTTAAATATAGTCTTACAGCTGTTTTCATCCTTTTTATACTCATTCATAATTGTATCAGACGTCTGAAAGATAAAGTAGTAATTGAACAAATCATATAATATTAATAATACACAAACAGTATTATACATAGACATGCTATATTAACTCTGTGTTATTATACTTACTGTTATGTATGTATGTTTTATAGTCGAACCTCATTAACATGAATCTCAAAGGGTGGGGAGTTGGTCATGTTATCAGTAATTAATCTTCATATAACTAAACTAATCTTCATTTTCATGGGGATTGTGCAAACAGTTCATGTTAAAAGTAATTCACGTTAACGAGATTCCACTGTGCTAACTTTATTGTACATAAATGTGCATAAGCTTCTATTAGGCAGTTTGAAGTGAAATAAAATAAATTATATCTAAAATTTTATAAAACACTTTTTTTTTTCCTTTAATATACATCAATAAATACTTAGTTATTTTAGAGTTTAGTGGCATGTTAATAAATAAAAAATAAAGAGAAAAAGGATGGATGTGATATTTGTAACATTTTAGTCATTAAATGATTAAACTGATTCAAGGTCACAACTAGAAGAGGTCACAGGGCAGGCATTGTTCAACATGAAAATATTTTACTGTCAATAGTGGTAGATGGGAAACGCTAAGTTCAATCCCAATTTGCACCCTTTGATCTAGCCATTCAGAGTTTTCCATGTTTTCTTCAAAGCTCATGGCAAATACAGACCAGTATTCCTTTAAAAGACTCCCGCAAAGGGCCTTCCACCAAGGTCTAGGACCAACGTGCAATCAGTCGGCATTAACTTCTACACCACTACCTAGTGTGACTGATTCAACACTCTCATCAAAGGAACTATAAATTTCAGAAATTTATTATATATTTATATTTTTCTATTTTCATTATTATTTTTTTTTTTTTAATCCATTCAAAGATCTGAACCAAAATGACCATACCTCTGTCTTACACCTCAATTAAAAGAAAATGAAAGATTTATAAAGATTGTTTTTTCTTCTCTGAATGTTTCTAATTCATCAGGCAGTAATTGCCACAAAGATTGCATTATGTAATTTTTTTTTTTTTTTTTTTTTTTTTTTTTGTATTGTAGAGTGTTTTTCTGTCATTTATTAAAGACTGAAAATTAATATTTTTGAAGTGTGTTATTTTTGAAAGTTATAATTACCTGATATTTTGTTTTAAGCTGATATTGTTGGTTTAAAACAGACAGACTTTTGAAATTGAAACAAAATTACAATGTTGTTTGCATGACTAGAATGTATGTATATATTGTCTTAAACAATTTGAAGGGATATTGTTTAATTTATATCACTTATACGAATTTATTTTGAGAACACTGGATTTTTGAATTTGTTGCATCCTTTTAACTTTGTAACAAGAAAATATAAATAATCTATTATCAATTTTCATTCCCTAACACTTTTCTTGAAACTTTTATTTCATGTATTTTAAAAAATAAGCTGTAACATGTGTGTATATACATATATGTATAAATGAAGGAGTCCATGTTAAAATTAGAGTCGGACTCAAAATTTTTTCTAAGTCATTTTTCCTACCGACTTCACAACACTAGAAATGTACAACTCTTAAATTTATCAGGGCATTTGCTATAGTGATGATTTATCATTTTATGAAAGGCATAACCCTTGAGATACACGTTGTATAATGTGTTCTGTTTCATCCAACATCAATGCCAAAATAATTTATGAGAGCATTTACCATAGTTTTGTTTAATGTATTCTTTTTCATTCAATATCATTAGCATAAAAATTTATATGTCATATTCTTCAGAGTAATTACCTGGAAAAAAGTTTTACAATGTAAATAATAGTTATTCATCAACATCAATTTTGTTCACACTTTTTTTTATATAAAGTGTTATCATTTAAAGGAGTAATAACAATATTTTAAACTGTTTCCTGGTGTTTTGAACTTTCCCAGAACTCCACTCATAAAACTGGAATGTTAGGCTACAAAATAGCATAATATTTTCCATAAGTATAAATTTCTAAAATTTAAACCTTCAACAAAACAAATCTAAACACCATACTTGTTAACTCCATTATACTTGCAAAAGCTTTTCATAGGAGGGCCCTCCTCTTTCTCAATGCATCTTGCTGAAGTGGACAGTGACTTTCCAACGCTTCAAAGTGTTTACTTATCAAGTTTAAATTAATTATGCTTCATTTAAAAATTTGAATTTAAGTTAAAACAAATCTAATTATTCCCTTTTCAAAATGGAATAAAATCTTCTACCTAAAATAAAAAATGAACTCTAAATAAATCTATAATTGAGAATTCTTGTACAATTTTAATACTTAAATTTTAAAGAAAATAAATTATTCTGTAAATCTAAAATATTCTGTAATGATATCTCAAAAATATCTTCTGTTTTAAAATTCATTACATCATTAATAAGTTTTTAAAGATGCAAAAATTCAATTTATTTTTTGGAGTATATTTTATCTTTTCTAAATAACCATTTAAATAAGAATTACAAAATATTAAGTTTCCTATACCTCCAATTAAAATAGCATGAGTATTTCCCAAAATATTTTCAAAAATGCATTTTCAGGGTGGCTAGCACTTAAACCTTTTCAAATTCCCTGACTTTTCCCTGACTATTTTTCGAGATTTTCCTCCATTTTTCCCTGACTCTCACGTTTATTTTTAATGAAAATTTCACGACACTAGCAAAAAATTTAGTGATTTAAAATATCATTAATAATTTAATGATTAATATAGCTTATTTTCGCAAAATTTGTTAAAATTCCCTGACTTTTAAGGAAATTCCCTGACTATTCCCTGACTTTTCCAGATTTTCTAAATTCCCTGACTTTTCCCTGATTTTTTGATTTTCCCTGACTGCTAGCCACCCTGATTTTATAAATACGAACTTTTGAATCTTATATGTCCATCATAATTCATTTCTGCTTCAGTAGATGACTCATTTTCATAGAAAAATTTCTATATTATTCTCCAACTTTCTCTGACATCAACACTTGGCAGGGTCTCCAACCATTAGTTGAAAGCTCTGTCAGTTTTCGAATTATGGTAAGAAAATTATACAGTAAGGAAAGATCGACTTTGGACAACGACTAGAAAAATAATTAGATTGTGGGGTTAAAAAACTGGGTTTGGTCCATGCTGGAGGAAAACCAAATGACGATATAAGCAGTGTTAGAAATAAGAATTTTGAAACTAGGCGTTAAAATGATGCCTGGATTAAATTTTTTGGATGTCAAAATGAAAAATCTAGGTGCCATCTATAATTAAATATGTAAATTAAAAAAATAATAATAATCCATCATCTAGTAAATAATATATGCAAGATTATATAAACAATATTTATGTAATGAATGTTATTACATTAACACTATTAAACGTACATATTTAAAATTGCAAATTCATTCTTCACCCAGAAAATACATCATTTCACTACAGTTTAATAGAATTTTCTAGGCAGAAATCTTCCAATTTAGGGCCGTTTAATATAATCATTAACAAATCGTCAACTAATTTCATAGAAATACGATTTCTTAAATCAGTTTTTATTAGGTTCAATTGACTGAAATAGACTTGTTTACAGTCTGATGGGATTGGGAAAATTATTAGATATGTTGAAAAAAATCCAGGTGTCAAATATGACACCTATGATTGGAATTCTAGGCGTCAAAATAAAAAAAACTGGTCGCAAAATATGACTAACGACTGCTTATTTCTAACCCTGAATATAAGTGATGTGCTTTAACACAATATCCTTTTTAAATAGGAGGTGATTAAAAAAAAACTGACTATATACACAAGCAAACCTTGTAAATGGGCGACAAGTTTTATTAAGTACTGAAAAAAAGAAATCAAAATTTACAAATATTTAATGCAGAAAAAATAACTATACCACTTTTAAAACAGCTATTACAGCATCCCGGCCAAGCTTCTGCATATCTCTATTATCTTGTTCTACCCATTTCATTAATTTAAAATAAAGATCCTTACAATTGTCAAACACAAACTGTGAAAATTGTGAAGCATGGGCAGCAATCATTTGAAGTCCAGCTATAATTAAGCAAAAAATAAAGTGAAAATTGATGAATCACACTAATCATAATAAATAATTTCTTTTAAAACACATCTGAATTTATAATTTAAAAATAGAAAAAATAAATGAATAAGTTTGCTTTTCATATTTTACAACTGCAAAATTTAGTTAAACATTTGAATATTTCATTGGTGAGAAATTTTCCTTGAATTAAATGAAAAGCAAAATAATAACAAAACATAGAAAATATTTTAAAACTTTGAGATATTTTTTGTCTGGAATTTCCTAGGTATAATCAAAATCTAAGGATTTTACTTACTTATTTCATTTTATTTATTCATGAATTATTTTTTCAAGACTAAAATTCCCCCAATTTTCCCAGATTTTCAGGTTGCTAGCTGCTTGAATATACATACTAAAGTGGAATTTCAAAAAAAGCTTGTCATAATTAACATCTGCTGAATTCTTAACATAAAAAATAAATTATCTCATGTGCATTAAGGATATTATGGTTGTATTGATCATCATTCAAGCCTGCTATATCAATTAATATGGTTTGATAAAACAGGGTTCCCACTCAATTTCAAAAATAAAATTCCTTGAAAAGTCCTTGACTTTACCTGGTTTTTCAGGTCTGTTTTTATAAAATTCCAGGTCCCAAAATTTGGCTCGCGACATAAAAAATACCTCATGGCATAAAATATAACATAGCTCGCAACATCAAAGATAACAACACACATTTTAAATTGCAGTTTTATTCTGATAGTGTTTTATTTATTTATATGCTTAAAACACTTTGCTTTCATATATGTTCTTAATTTCTGAATTTAAATAAGTATGAAGTTTCATATGCATTATTTTAAATGTGAAACAGATATATTTAAATTATATAAAATAAATTAAATATTAACATAAAATAATTTAAGTTACATAAGAATGTTATGCATTATTTAAAGGCAGAGAAGCCTCACAACAAACAGATGCTATTTCATCAAAATGTTATTGATTTTTTTTTTTTTAAGCAAACTTTTAAAAAGTCTAACAGAAAATTGACTTGCCTGTTTCTGCCACTAAATCGGATTCAATATATGGTAAATCTATAATTGGGTATGTTAATTATACATTAATTATTATATATTGCATTTGCATCTACTAATATAATTCCATTTTGCCATATAAATTGACTATTAAAAGAAAAGAAAAATCAACCTTCTTGTTAATTAAATAACGATTTGTATTCAAAAAGTAACTTATATATACAGATTTGTTATAAAAAAATTACCTTTACATGCTGAAGAGGTAGTAGTTTTCGATTTACTTCCTGAATCATATATGCTATGATATTTTTCTGATTCAATGGCCATTTTACGAGCAACATCAAAAATGAAATAGGATTTTTCTTCATCTGAAAATGAATAAATAAATAAAAATTGCATTCAACAGTATTTCTCTATTTAAAAAAAAAAAAGCTACCACAGCCATTTTTGATTTTATCATATCTTTTTTGTTTCTTGGCTTATATAATAAAAGCTGTTTCACATAAAAACATGGAATTTGTTGAACAAATAACTAGACTTGACGCAGAACAGAAACATCATTATTTACACAACTTTAAAAACGCCAATGTAAAAATAATTAAGTGCAGACTTCAGTTTTGGTAGCATAAAGTGTACTGACATCAGTGCACAATGAGCAATAATCCATTTCGTCTTTCTGCACTGATGATGGTATGTTTTATGCTATGGAATTCGTTAGTTTTGTACAGAATAATTCTCTGAAATTTTCATAGAACATAAAAATATTTCACTTAATTTAAGACACATTATATCAAAATATTTTAGTTAGGTGATTTTATATGACTTTTGTTTTGTTTTTTACTTAACTAATTAAGTATATCTTTTAACTAATGAAGCATTATATATCTCTTAACTAAGTATATCTTTTTCATCCACCCATCTTATCGAATAGGAAGGAAATGTAGGTGGTTCCTCTTAAGATACAGAGCTGTCAAAATCAAAATTGATACCTGGAAGAAAAATGTATTATTATAGTTGTACTTCAATTGAGGAATTAGCTTTCATTTCTACTTTTTATTTGGTTTATTACATTTCATTGTAAATAATGTATCTTTTTAAATGGATATTTTTGTCTTTGTTATTATAATTATCTCTCTCCCATTTGTTAAAAATTTATCCATGTCTTTCAATTTCGAAGAAAATCTAACTTCTTTCTGAATGTTTCAAATCCCAAACTGCAGTAGAGAGAAAAAAAAAAAAAATGCATTCTGCATGCAAATAAAGAAAGGAAGATAGTTAAACAAGGATTCTTCTTTTTTTTTTTTTTTTATGTTGCATTTTTTGTTTGTTTGCTTGTTTAAATAGGAAATGTTTCATTCCCCATTCTTGATTGGTGCAATTCTTCTCAATCAAACCAGCCATAATTTAAGTTTTTTTAAATTAAATATAGTTCCTTAATATAACGATATATTCCTCAATAACAATTTTATTGGGTCTCTCAAGCATTGTTTTATTAAGACTATAAAATAAAATTTAACAAGATCAATAGGAAATGATAGAAGAAACTGAAAAAGATCTCTATATAAATCAGTATTTTTCATGTTATTTATTTTGCAACTACTTGAAAATTCAAATGTCTGTCTAGAATTAAAGATAAGTAAAAAGTAATTATCCAATAAGACAAAAAAAAAAAATTAAGTTTTTTCATATATATTGCTTTGCGGCTTCTTTCTACATTTGCATTATTATTTTTACATGAAGTTTTTTTTTAACTATCCCATTAACCATAAAATAAAATATGTTTGCACTAAATATTGTACTTCAGTATCTCTATGCAAACATTCAAATTAAAATCTACCATTAGAATGTAATTTCTAATTACAGTGTTCAAATTTGTTGGTGGTTCACTGATCCAAGATCACTAAACAATACAGACCAGAAAAAGATAAAATTCCGTGATTTATAAGATTAATAGCCAAAGATTTATTTTATGTTGAACTGTGAGAACGAAATATGTGAGAACAAGTTCACACATATGTTCTTTTAAATATTTAATTCACTTCTAAATAATTCAATTTATAATTTAAAATAAAAAAGTCAATTTGTTAAGAATAATTAAAAAATTAATTCATTCATTTAACAAATTTAATTTCATTTAATTTATTCCAATAAAAAAAGAACATTTTATTCTGTAATATCCTCTGAAATCAATTCATTCTATAAAAAGTCAATCTCTATTTCATTTAATTTGTATTTTTACTAAGGGACTTATTCATTTATAAATAGGTACATTTCCCCCTTTTCAACAACGTTAGGTTTCAATATCTCATTTAATCATAGAAAATAATTTATTTGTCTAAATTACTTTCTAATATAAACAGAAGTTGCAAAATGTATTTCATTTCCGGTGATTTGTGCTATCATAATAACTTATTTCAGTCTCATTGGTGTCAACAGACTCTGGATTCGTTTCTTTTAATAATAATAATAAAATAAAAAAGAACAAATAAATTCTTAATGATATATTCCTGGCGCAGATAAAAGGTAATTATGTTTGGCATAATTTATGTTGCCAAGCCTGTCTTTGTCTTTTGGATAATGGATTACATTTTTAAATTAACCAATTAGAACATTCTGAATGAACGATAAAAGATTACCTAAAATCGCTTTTAACTATATACCAAATCAGAAAAGAAAACGAGGAAGACCAAGAAAGACTTGGACGGATAACGTAAAAAAAGCGATGAGGGATAGGGGTCTGGAAGAAGAATGGACCCATGACCGGAAGACCTGGCACACACTTGTGGATTCTGTCGGAAGGCAACACCCGATGCCATAAACCGAACATACATACATACATAGAACATTCTTTTGGCACTTTATTTGGCATTAGTTTATTAATTTCGGGTTTAAATTGGCAAATGCAATTCAGTACACCTTTGACTTTCAAACTATCAATATATCTTGTGTACTGGCGTAAGAAACAGCTATTCTAGTTTGCTCTCCCTCTCTCTCTCTCTCTAGCCTATAGAATTTTACGAGAACCGTTTAAGTGCTTACTTGATTGTTCATGTATTTAGCATAAAAATAAAAAAACTGTTTTATTAGAAATGACTGCTGTTATTTTTGTCAAGTGGCACTCTTTTAAAATGCATATGGATTTCTTGCCTGGCTTGTTGTGTTAGCGATGTACTATATTTTTATTCCACTATTTTCACGAAAATACGACCATTTCACGGACAATAAATCTTCGTTACATGAACAAACATATAATTTTCAGTTCTTATAGACTCACAAACTAATTTGAACATGGTGCAAATTCAGTGACCATGCTTTTTACGGAATATGTTTAATTTTTATTATGATGTTTGCAAAGTAAGTTTTGTATTTGTTCAATAATTTAAAATATGATAATTTTAATTAAATAAGTATGAAATGCATTACCTTCTTCAACAGGAAAATTATACATATATTCTTTTAAGCCAAGTAGGCAGCCAGCAATAGTATAATAATCAGGCACTTTAGCTTTAGCTTTTACCTAAAAAACAGAAGGAATTTTATGGCAAGTGAATGGTAATAAATTTCTCCAGTAGATCAGATAATTACTCAAAAATATGCTAATTAAGATTAAATTTAAAGCGACATAAAGAATTTTATAAAATCAGTGTTTCAAAAACTTAGCATCATACTTGTTACAAATACATAAAAAATTAACAATAACAAGTATTGTGTCACTGCAGCACTAAGCCTGTCACGTGGGCGTTAAATCGAGTTGCTGCTCATGCGCTAGGCCTAGCATGCTTGCCAGATGGATTGACCATTAGCTATATTGGGTTCTTTATGTTTTGAATTCCCTGTTGTCCACAGATAGAAGCACTGAATCTCGCTTGAGTGAGAGTTTCTCAAAAGTTAGCGATTAAGAGTTTTGTTATTTCTTCACTTTTTATTATTTTCCTCCTTCAATGTTTAACATCTTGAAGCCGTGCTGGATTTATTTGCAAATATAATTTTTTGAATGCAATTTGTGTATTGTGGTTCCTAATTTCCAACATTGTTTATTATAAAATAACTGTTTAAAAAAAAAAAAACGTTTTTAATATTCGAAAATCGTGTACTTAAAAAAACTTCTAATTGAAATTTTCAATGTTTGTTTGTTTAACGTTATTAATAGCTCAGTTGCTGATTTGACATTTATTTCTACCTTCAGTGTTCTCTAACAGTGCTATTTTGCATCAATTATATAATATTCTTATTTTCATTCTGCAAAGATACTTCAATTTCAATAAAAGATCATGTTCTTTTTTTTTTCCCTTGATGAAAGATCATGTTCAATTATTTCTACCTAAAACAACCATGGTGGTTTTTGCAATTTATGTGGTTTGCTTATGTCATGTAACAACATATTTGGTTGCCCTGCCTTGAGCTCTAATTTAATTTATGTGATCAAATAATCCATACAATATTATGTATTCCAAAATTTCACATTTAATTTATTTTGTTAATAATACATTGTTAAACATAATTACAGTAGAACCTTGATTATCCGAAGTGATTGGGACCGAACCTACTTCGAATAATCGAAATTTTCGGATAACTGAGAATTCATCAATAATCATCTAGTTTAATATGTAGTGTCGTCATTGAACTGTTATTATGACTATTTTCACTGTTCAATAAATTAAAATTATAAATGAAAATAAATTTATTTCTGAAACAAAAACTTACAATGGTTTAAATGGAAGCTTGATCTGGTGTAAATTGGCCATCCTTTGCCGTGCAGCTCTATTCTGAAGTTTTCTTAAAAGCATGAGTTCAGAGGAATCATAAGTGGCACAAAGTGACTCCTCCCCCTTTTCAAATTCTGCTGCAATGAAAATTTCTCTGTTGTTGAGATGACAAATGAGGTTAGGTTCTTTGCACTTGCTTACAATCAGAGGGTGCAATAACATTCGATTCTTCTGGGACTCGGCAGTATGACCTTCCAAATTTCGAAATGGGGTGTGTTTTTGTTTAGAACAGGGACGTGAAAGTGGGGAAGAGTACACTTATACTGAGAATTGAGCTTGCAAGAAGGAATTCTACACTCATGTCCATAAATTAAGGATAATGCTAGCTGAGGCAAATAAAGGTTCAGAAGCAAAACGAACATGACTTATTCATAAAGTCCATTTATTAAACAAAAGATCAAGAACAAAAAAAGGTGGTTTATGTAGGATACCATTTATAAAAACTACGATTTTTGTTCCCGGAAGCAATTACAAAAAATATCTCCCTTACAAAAACTTAACATTACATGGTTGGTATGATGGTTAATACATTATATGTCTCTCAGATGATGAAATACAGTCTTTACAAGGCCTAGGAATGCTGAGTATTAAATTATTGATCGGATCTTGGGGAAGGTTACTCTACTCTGTAAGCAATGCTCTCCGAAGTTCCGGTACACATGTAGGAGGTGGTTGACGGACTACAACTCGTCGGAAAAGCATGTCCTTTACATGCTCTATCGGATTCTAGTCAGGTGAGAATGTTGGCCATTTCATGCGAGTGATTGCTTCAGATTGTAGTCATCCGTGTACAACGTTTGCACGGAAGGACATGCATTGTCATCCACAAACACAAATTCTGGGCTCATGGCACCCCTAAACAAACGTACATGTTGTTCCTGAATGATGTCCTGATAAATTTGGCGTATCATTCTTCCGATTTGAACATGCAAATCTGTTCTGGTGCCCAATATGATCCCCCCCCCCCCCAAAACGAGCACTCCTGCCCCACACGGTGTCATTCAATGACTTTGTTTTGGTGGTAATGGGTACCTGACGTTCTACATATGAAAGTCTGGCGTGAATCACACTGCAAGCTAAACCTGGACTCGTCGGAAAACATCACACAAGCTCACTGTGCCGCTGTCCACATTGCATGTTCTCTACTCCAAGTTAACCGCTTGCACAGTGCATTGCCGTGAGTGGAACACATCTAACAGGCCTGCGAGCATATAGACCAAGATCTCCCAAATGTCTATACACGGTTTGTCTTGAAACTATGGCACTCGTGGCTGCAGACAGCTGATGAGACAGGTCTGATGCTTTGCTTTATCTGCTTATTTTGGCAGTTACTGCCAAATACCGATGATCATTCGGCATTGTAACTCGGGGCCGATCAATACTGTAATGTCGACTAGCATTTCCATCATTTTGGAACCCTTGCCAAAGCCTAGAGATGACACTTTGGGCGATTCTAAGTTCCCCCTGTGATGTTAAAAACATCACTTCCTTTTAAATATTAAATAAGATCGTTTTCTGCACTTAAATGCATTGTTTCTCTCAGCTGGCTCAACTCACCCTGTTGTGTTTGCTTTACTGCAACACACACACAGGAGAAAAATTGGTTCTTCTTTCCTAGTGGTGATGTCATATCACACCATGCTGAGAACCAATAGGGTGATGGTTCTGACTCCACCTTCTGTTATTCCGGCAGTTTTAAATTTAGTTGGTTTTCAGCAGCTCTCAAGAGAAGAACATGGGGTGAGAAAGATTTGTTTTGCTTCTGTTTTAAATAATGACCATTTTATCATTTGGAGAGAGAGTGCCTACTTATTAATAATAAATATATATATATTAGTTTGTATGAATACTTATTCAAATTTTAAAAATCATTAATTTTTATATCCTACTTAATTTGGAATTACTAGTGTGGTTTGGAAAATAAAATTGATTAATTTTGATGCAGCAGATTAGTTTTCTTACAAACATTATTTTTGTATGCATTTTTCTTTTTACAGCATTCTAGCCAATAAGTAAATTGATTCCTCTTTTCTCTTATGTAAATAAAATTATTTGGATATATATATTTGACCTATTGACCCAAAGAATAAAAAGGGTTAGTGGCCAGAACGCAATGTACGCCATGAGGTTCTTTGATCCTCACTAAGTAACTTCTGTTGCTATGAAAATTAAAAATATTAATAAAATTAATTTAAAATATGGAAACATAAAAGGTAAATGAAATGCTGAGAACCAATAGGGTGATGGTTCTGACTCCACCTTCTGTTATTCCGGCAGTTTTAAATTTAGTTGGTTTTCAGCAGCTCTCAAGAGAAGAACATGGGGTGAGAAAGATTTGTTTTGCTTCTGTTTTAAATAATGACCATTTTATCATTTGGAGAGAGAGTGCCTACTTATTAATAATAAATATATATATATTAGTTTGTATGAATACTTATTCAAATTTTAAAAATCATTAATTTTTATATCCTACTTAATTTGGAATTACTAGTGTGGTTTGGAAAATAAAATTGATTAATTTTGATGCAGCAGATTAGTTTTCTTACAAACATTATTTTTGTATGCATTTTTCTTTTTACAGCATTCTAGCCAATAAGTAAATTGATTCCTCTTTTCTCTTATGTAAATAAAATTATTTGGATATATATATTTGACCTATTGACCCAAAGAATAAAAAGGGTTAGTGGCCAGAACGCAATGTACGCCATGAGGTTCTTTGATCCTCACTAAGTAACTTCTGTTGCTATGAAAATTAAAAATATTAATAAAATTAATTTAAAATATGGAAACATAAAAAGTAAATGAATTAATTACATCACACCCCCGATACTTCTATCTGAGTACGCCCACATTCCAGTCGGCCGATAATTCTACCACATAAAAAATTATATGCATGAGTCCTCTGTGTCATAACTATTCGGTTGTGGCACTGAGCATCACACAAACGCTTGTGAACAATTTTCCTTCTTTGCTCCCATTCCTTATCTACCCCCTTCTTACACTTTCGTCATTGTAACATCATATTGGCATCATCTGATGGCTTCCTATAATTTGCATATTATTCTTAAAGATGTATGTGGTATTTCTACAGGGGAAATTTCTGCATTAAAGTTCGATTTCAGTGTGAATCTGAATTTTCCTTAATTTATGGACATGAATGTAGAAAAAGAATTCCAAAATATTTATCTGCACTCATAGTTTGGAAAGGACGGCTTGCATACAAAAGGAATATGGGGGAAAAAAAAAAACTTTAAAAATGCATGTTTGTTAAGAGAAAATTTTGGATGATAGTAGAAAGCGAAAAAAAAAAAAGTGAAGAAGAAACCAACTTCGGTTAATGGAGAGTTTCGGTTAATCGAATTTCTACTGTACTAAATTATAATTGCAAAAATCTCAGTTTTCCTTCCCGTTTTTGGGTTTGTTTACATTTTAAGCTTTATTTACCTTTTAAACCATATTTACAGTAAGTACTTCAGTTCAGTTCCTTCTTGTGCAAATTGTTATCGTGATTCATTCACTCAAGTGAACGTCCATGATTCATTTTCCTAGCGGTTGGTAGAGACGTGGTTTCACACTGCCATCCTGTGATTGGCTGTCATCTCTGGCTGCTACGAAATTCGTCAAAATTTAGTCAGTACTTTGCAGGATCAGGTAGAATGTGGTCGTTATCTTGCAGCTCGCTTTTTTTTTTTTTGAGTTATGAATAGCGAGGAACAGGAGCAGTTAGCGTGTGACAGTGAACCTCATCAGTCATTTATATCCCTTAACCAAGAATAAAAGGTATTTGTCCAGAAACATGACTGACTTCCTGCTTCATTGAATTCTTCACTACCTTCAGGTATTTAATTATTTATCCTTGGTACCTGATATCTTAAAGATGAATTTGAATAAAATGGCAAAACTTTAACCTGGTAAACTTCAACTAAACAAATAAATTATAGTCTTTTGCAATATAACACAATAGCTTATGACTACCAAACCATAACATATGTGGTGTCTTTTGATCACTAAATTTTTATTACTGGCATATTATTTCAATTCTTTCTCATGGACATGATAACCATGCTTCTATTTGTAATTTTCAGATCACACAAGACAAAAAAGCTCATGTGATTGATTTTTATGATTTACAAGAAATTATTATTTTTCTTTTTTTTTCAAAATCAAAGTCATAACATTGTGCTATATAGGAGGCAGGTTTAATTCTTGCTGAATATATGTCATGATTTTTTCCCCCCCTTAAACCTATAGTTGAGTATTATTCAGGCATGAGAGTGCAGAAAATTAAAAAAAGAGGAAACACGCGTGTTCATAAAATTAATTTCAAATGAAAAATAACGCGTGCGGGGAAAATTATACAAATGTGTTCATAAAATTTATTTCAAATGAAAAAATAATGCTCACAGGAAAAAACTATACAAAATATTTTAAAAGTGACAAATTAAACTAAAAGAATAACACATCAGCACAATAAAACATGTGTTTAAAAAAAAAAAAAAACATTAGCTAGCAATCAACATTTAATAACATTGACTGGGCGTGGAAAATGGGAAGGGGGGGGGGGGGTTAAAAAGTAGTTCATGAGTGAGAAATATTAAACACAAATTCTTCTTCTTTATGGGTAAAGTAAGTTTAAAATTAATATTGACATTTTTGTTGTGGATAGATAAATATTCAAAAATAAAAAGCTTCCTGCAGAATGTTTGATTGACTATGGTTAGAGATGAAAAAAAAAGGGGGGGGGGGGAAGGACAAAAAAAATTCCATGAGTGAGAAATAGTGAATAATTCTGTTCTTTTATATGTTATAGAATATGATAAAGTACGTTTAAAATGAATATTGACATTTATATTTTGGATGGAAAAAGATTGAGAATCTAAAGTTTTTCGTGGAGCGTTTGAACACTGATCGTTATTGGAGTTTGATTTTAACAAAATAAAAAATCGCGAAATTAACGAAAATCACAAAAAAGCGGAAAATCGCGGATCCGCGGAAAATTCTCATGCTTGATTATTGTTGTATACTAAAGAGGGATTCGTTGAGAGCTTGAAATGTCTAGTTTTGTTACTTTTTAAATGTTTTTAATAAAATGTCTGTATTTTAACTTGTTTAAAAGATAAATAAATAAAACAGATATAGATATATATAATTAATTTATTAGTTATTTAAAAGCTTTAACTAAATAAACCATAGATTTGATCTATTCCTCTCTAATAGGCACAAATCTAAATAAAAATCTAATTAAATAAATGAACAAGCAGAAGAAATAGTTCATTCTAATTTATATTTCTACTATTAATATAATACACATAATAAACTAAGATGTTTCAATTTCAATAATACTATACAATAAATTTTTAACTACTTGGGTCTTCAATTCCTGCATATACATCACAAAGACTTTTTCATGATAATCAATAAAATCTTCAGGATAATAGTGAGCAATTATTCCAATTAGACACAACACTTCTTCTTTAACTAAAATACACAATATATATATATATATTATTCATTTCACATAAATAAATACAGTTTTAAAATACAATTTGTTTGAAACAATGTAAAATAAGTAAAATAAATAACATCTAAATATCTAAAAATAAAAAATTATGAGAAAATGAAATATTTAAAATTAAAAAACATTCTATACTTAGGATGAGAATTAAATAATAAATAAAAGTTTTGTTCAATTATATACAATAGAATCTGAGAGATAGCTTTCTCACTCACAGAAAAAATTGTAGCATAGCAGTGCGACCTATCAGCCGATATGCACTCATTATGTCCCTCTCATATATCAAGTTTTGTGCAATTATGTACAATATAATCAGAGATACAGCTTTCCTGCTCACAAGAAAAATTTTAGCATAGAAGCCATCTATAGGCCGATATGCATCGAAACTAAATCAGCGTAATGTTTCATGGTGACTCTCTCACACATTAGGTTTTCTTTAATTATATACAATAGAACCTGAGATATAGACTTATGTTAAAGGAGAGAAACTGCAGTATAACAGTGCCACTTGTCGAGCTATTAGCACCAAAATTGATAGGCACAAATTTATGTCAATATGCAACTACATATAAATTTATAAATTCATATGCAATTCTGTGTAGAAGTTTCTGAGGTATGAAAAAAAAAAAAATTGACACACACACATATACAGAAATGATGAATTCTTAGATGAAATCATGTTCTGGATTTCTTAAAATGGGTAGAGCCATAAAAAACCGGAAATCGAAAAATTTTATGAAAACAATACTTTTTTCCAACGCAACAAATCAGAAAATATACCAGCAGACTTGCCAACCAATTTTAATAAAAAAAGGGAAGATTTTTGTTGAAAAACCAGAGGATTTCATAAAAAAAGGGAAGATTCGTTTTTTTTTTCTTTGCCGTATTAAACAATACATGCATATTTTCACGATCCTTAATCATTTGAATTTTGATATGAAGCTAAACAAAAAAAAAGTCATTTGAGAGAAAGTAAATATTTGTTTTTCCAGGTTTTATAATTGATTTTCCTGACTTTTTATGAAAATTTTTATTTTCCCTGACATTTTTTTAAAAAACAAAATCCTACTTCTCTGAGTATTACAGGATATCCCTGATGAGTATGAACCATGTTCAAGCTTCCCCCCCCCCCCTTCAAATTATACATGTGATTTTTAAAATTAGAAATTCGCTAAAAATTTTTCGCTAACATTCTTGATTGGTTGATTAGTTACATATTGATAATGTCACTTTCAATAAATTGGCAACATAAATATTTATATGTATAATTTTTAACTACATTAAGCAATTTCAGAATTTTTTCCTTAACATAAAAAAAAATAATAATAATATAACTGCAATAACTTTTATATCCACATAAAATCTTAACAAAATTCCATGCCAACAGAAAAACAAATTTTTTAAACAAATATAGAATATGATTTTTGTGTATGTATACATTAATCATAATAAAGATGATCTATTAAGCATAGTAGAAGCCAAGCAACAGATACAAGATCACTGAAACACCAATGACCAATAAGATTAAAATAAAAAAAAAGTAGCAGTAGCTAATTATCAGTTTCAAACCTGCAAAAAACTAACTGAGTATTAATTTTCTTAAACTGATTTGGGAAAAAGTCTCCTACTTGAAAAAATTATTCTAAATCCCCCCCCCCCCCCCATGTTTATACATTTGGAATAAATATGACATACAAATATTTAATCCAATTGAGGAAAAATAAACAGATTCATTAAATTCAGCAATAAAGGTCTAAAAATAATTACATACGTCAGAAATATTGAGCACATCCATTGCTTTATTGTTTCTAGAATTGATCATTGATCAGAATCTGGGGGAGGGGGATACAAAAATAATTACAGAGTAAGAAATATTAAACTCTTTTAACTCTACTTCTAGAACCTAATGAAAGAAGTTTAAAACTAATATTATCATTTATGTTGCTGATGGATAAAGATTAGGAAACAAAAGACTTCTGCAGTACATTTGATTGTTGATCACTAGTTGAAGATAAATAAAGGGGGAGGGGGGGGGGCAAAAAAAAAATTACATCAGCAAGAAATATTTATTAATTCTATTTCTTTACATGTTCTAGAATCTCATAAAGCAAGTTTGAAATGAATATTGACATTTATGTTATGGATGGAGAAAGATTGGGAATCGGGAGTTTTCGTAGAACATTTGGGGTTTCTTTTTAAAACGAGCAATATCCGCGACTTTTTTAAAAACGGAAGATTTCATCATCTGTCCGGAAGACTGGAAGATACACGTCAAAATACCGGAAGTCTTACGGGAAAACTGGAAAAGTTGTCAAGTATGTACCAAGAAAATCAAAAGAGAATGCATTTAAAAAATATGAAGTGTAATGACAATGAGCTTTTTTCCTTCTGTTTCCGAAAAATATTTCTCTTTTTCTTCAACTGAATAGTTACAGAACATTCAAAATCTAATTCAACATCAAGGATTCTTTTGCAATTTATTCCTTCTTTTAAATTTCAGCAGACAGTATCTTTTATTCATTATTATTAATATTGCTTATTATTTAGTCATAAATGGTGCCATCATAACGACATAGATTAATTATACGTATAGCAATTCCGAACTTAACAGTATCTATATACTAATAGGCAAGTATGAAATTTGTGCATAAGAAACTTCATTGTAATATTTTTATTTTCAAGAAATTATAGGGAAAAAAAGTTTCAAAATTACTGCTTCATATTAAATATATAAGCATATGATTATTTTGGTTTTGGAACTGCATGGACGGAGGGAAAGCAGTTGATCACATTAACCATGACTCATCAGTAAGTGATAAAGATCGCTCCTGTTGTGCTGGGAAAGGGAGATAAAGATAATAAACTAAGATAAAGATAATAAACTTATTTGACTGTATGATGCAGGTGGGTGGAAAGAAAGATGACGGGAACTCTGAAAAATATTTAAAAAAAAAATAGGAAAAAACCAGAAAAATTGTAAGAAGTTACAATTTTTACAAGTAAGATAAAATAGGAGGTCTGCAGTCCTTTTATTAATACTCTTTAAATTTGTAATCTTTTCTAGCCACTGCTTATTTTATTATATTAAAAAAAAAAAAAAAAAAAGGTAAATCAATACAGTTACTATCGTACAAACTACAAACATAACAAAAACTTACGCTTGTTATCTGAACATCAATCTAAGAAAATGAGGCAAAACAAAAATTTGAAAAAGTGAAATTACTAAGGCAGTAAAATTTTGAAAATATACCTAAACTGAAATAATTAAATATCAATTTATTACTAAAATAAAAATAACAAAAATTTTAACCATCTGAAACAATGAACAAAAATAAACAGAATATTGTACAGGGATGCCACTCAAAAAATTTCAAAAAAGAGGAAAACATGCATGAATTAAAATTTATTATATTTTTTGTATATTTATATGCGAATTTAGTAAATTATATACAATGAAATTATTAATAGAAAGTATAATAATACATAATTTGAAAATAATAAATTTTAAGAAGTTACTTTACAGTCAAAAGGTAATATTTTAAGCAATATAAAAAGAATGGTGCTTTATTACAAAAAGTTATTTCAAAAATTTCTAAATAAACCATAGTCTTCATATATGTCTCACTATCCAAAGTCTATTCTATATATAATCAATAAAAATAATTTAACAATTTAAAACAAAATAATTATACATATATGCTAATACTTCTACCTCTTTACATGTTCTAGAGTTAAATAAAAAAACAAGTTTATCATGAACACTGACACTTATGTTGTAGATGGAGAAAGACTGAGAACTGCAGAGCTTGTCAGGTTGTTTAATGACTAATCTGCCGTTTTAAGGGGGGGGGGGGGTAAATTGTTTTGATAATATTTTTATATTTTTAATTTATTTTATTAATATTTGTAATTGTATTCACAATAGAAGTCCGTTAATGAGGATGAAGGGAGAAAAGTAAATGAACGCTAATAAACAATGTCTAATTAAACAAAACTGAGAGTATAGTGTTTCTGTAACATCACAAGGGGGGAGGGGGGACAATATAACTATGTATATGTGAAATATTGAGCCATTTAACTTTTATAAAGGTTCTAGAATCTGATAAAGCAAGTTTAATATGCATATTGATATTTATGTTGTGGATGGAGAAAGATTGGAAATTGCATGACTTTGTTGGCCTCTTTGATCAGAAATCTGCCGTTCAGTGGAAAAGTGGCATCCCCGATTGTAAATAAAACTGCCAAATGCCATGATACATTGGATAACAGTAAATTTAAAAAACACAACATTGGATAACAGTAAACACATTTAAAAAATACAACCTTAAATAAAAAGGCAATAAAATATCTTAAACATGCAATATTGGATACAATAAAGAAGTTTCAAAATGATGGTATATACAGTGAAATTCTAATTACCTTTAGAAGATAATTTACTTCCACGGCATAAGAGTTTAAATAACTCATCTATCAATGGCTGTGGTTTAATTTTTTTTTCACCTCGAAATCCACGACATGCTTCTAAAATCTAGATTATAAATACCAAAGTCATTATTCTAAACTTATTAGAAAATATTTTAGAAAAAATTTTAAAGCAAAAATTATAAAATATTTTATAATCACATTCAAACTTACTTTTGAAAGTGTTATTAAACAAGCTTTTTTCACATCAGCAAGAATATCACGTATTACATACAGAAGGCAAACAGACTAAAAAACATTAAAACATATTCATTATTATTCATACAAATATAAAAAATAAATAAATAAATAAATACAAGCATTCCTTGAATTAAACTTAAAATACTAATGATTTTTATTTTTTACAATGAAGCCTCCCTAAAAATCCATATCTATGCAAGGGCTGCCTCTCTCAAGGACCAGTTCTTCCTGGTCCCAAACTTTCCTCCATAGGATTTAATACTAATTTATTTCTATTATGCAAACACAATCATGCACCTCTCTTAGGAGATCTTTTCTTATTGAGCTTAAATATACATATGGTTTTAACACTTTTAAGCTGAACAATGCAAGAATTTTACAAAAGTAATAAAGAATAAGCATTTAATAAATTATAAGAAAAAAATATGATAAAGTTTATTCCTTACAAATTGCGTTCCTATAAAGGAATTATAAGTCATACACTCATCAAAATCTATACAGGTTATGCAGCAGTGAACTATAACATACTTATAAGCTTTTAGCTCAATCAATGAATCATTTAGAGATTATAATGCTTCAAATAATAAATTAGAGTTCATAGGCCATAATGATAAAGAATTATTTTTTGTGTCCCATTAAAAGAAATATATGTCCTAGACTCATAAAATTCTATTACAGGTCATGTGACGGTGACCTATAACAAACCTACCAACTTTTAGCTCAATCTGATAAAATGACTAGATATTATATTGTAAACTCTTACACCTACATAGATCATCAGTAAAAAAACAAAAATAAATTCAGGAGACCTCATATTGCACAGATAGATCAAAATATCATAATCAATTTTTTTCATGATTACAATGCTTTCCTTACACAGTATACATTTTAAAAGTAAAAAAGAATTTATAACTTTTATACACAAATATTATGTATAAAAGATAATCCTTGACAAACATTTTTTGCATTAACTGCTTTAAATTTATTTTATCACTAAAGAGTACATTGATATTTTTTAAAGTATCAAGATACCAAGAATTCTGTTTCCACATAAGATTTCATACAAATAACAAGCTCTAGGCACATAAAGTTGCTACGGCATTTAAATTGGATGATGAACTTAATTCCCAAATGCCAGTTATACAAGTAAAATTATTTACATTTATTTTAAGTGTTTGATTTTCATATGATTTTTTAAAAACTATCATGCTTACATCTCCACTGATAGGGTATTTAAATCTGGCTCCAAAGCAATAAGTAAAGTACAGTATTTAAATATGATATAATTCAATTTAAAATAAATAAGCATTAGAAGTTGCATATACCGTAAAATTCCGATTATAACCTCCCTTTCTTTTAGAAATAAAAATTGATAAAATTAGGAGTGATATTATTGAAACTTTTAAAAAGCTGAAAATATAGGAAAAACTTCAGATTGTAACATCCAAGAGAATGGAAGGTTTTTGAAAAAGGAGAAAATCTGAAAATCACAGATCAAGGTATAGTTGGGTAAGGAGTTACTAATGGAATTTTACGGTATGTAATAATCTTTAAATACATATAATTTTAAATTTAATATAAGTGATGAAATGTATCTCATAATAAATTAAATATTACATAAAATTACACTGAACTTAACAACAACCTGAATATCCTCGCCATATTCTTGAATGTGCTGTGAACTAAGCTCTATTATATCATCCACCAGTCTGAAACATTCTATTTGAATATTGCGAAACTGAAATAGATATTAACTCATTAATATAAACATAGTCATAAATTTTCTTAATATTCAATAGTAAATTTTAAAGATTATATTACACAGATTTACATTATAAATAAAATGAAATAATAATCAAAGAGTCAAAATTTGAGCTTGTACTCAGCTAAAATATATTGCTACTAGCTGTTTTTTGTTTTTTCTCTTTCCTTAGTATGTATTCAGAATCATATTAAAATAGATATGATAAATAAAATCATGATAAAATGTTAAAAATATATAACTAAATTTAAAATTCTAACACATTACATTTACAAAAGTATGATATATTTTGATTAACCCTTTATCGATTGATAGTACTTTAAGAATCATTAGTTTAAAAAACTTATAAAATTGAATTTATGGAAGAAATATCAAAGATATTTATAAGAATAGAATGTAGATATCTCACGGCAAGGCACTAGACAATACATGTAACTTTTTTTTTTTTTTTTTTTTCAGGGTTTTATAGAGTGCTCTCGGTGTTTTTGCTTGAATTTTTCATGATCTACATGTGTGTTAGAATTAATTCCTATATTACATGAAGAATTTCCCAACAATCGTGCTAGTACACTAAAGTAGTAGACTTCTTTAAATTTCCCAAAGTACCATTTTGTGGTGGATTGTAACTCTTATTTCAAATCAAATTATTAATCGAAGATGGGTGCATGTGCATCGGCTGTGCGCATCCAAGCCCTCTCTGGAGCGGCGATATATTCCGGCACTGGCCGAGGTTGTTCATTACATTGTACATAAATTTTCTATTTTTCTAAAGGAGTCGCATTAATTCATGAAGTCGGATTATTCTTCATTACTCAATTTAACCTCACGCAACCTATGTTTACTCACTAAAATTTCTTGAAATACTGTGTTCTGTATAGAGTAATACAAGTTTAAAAAGATAATAAATAAAAAGTAGTTGGTAGTTGCCTATTCAAACACTGTTTATTCACTTGGGAGGTTTTTTTTTTTTTTTTTTTACTGTTTTGTACAGATTTTTGGCAGTTTTACAATGTTCAATATTGGCAATGAAACTGACTGATTAATAGTCACTTGCAATGCCTGAAAAATTACTCCAACTCCAGTGGCGAGGCGTCCGGTCATCGATAGATTCATCGATGACCGTAAAAAAAAATTGAATAACATAAGTCAATTTAAATCTATATAATCATATTTTAAAATATCTTTTTTTTTTTTTTTTTTTTTTTGAGTTTTTCTAATCCCCTGCAAATGATAGAATTATCTGGTGCTGCCATCTATCGGTTCTACATAGAACCATCCAAAAACATTGAGTCACCGTTTCTTGGAGTAAATCTGTTTTGCGTCTGCGCAAGCCTGCACGTGCAAACATTTTTCGTCTGCAACGTATCAAATAGCTTAAAAATCGGGTGCTAGTCATCTATATTTTTAGCGATTCTAGCGTCAGGAAAATGAGCAGTATTGCAAACTGTAGGGATTTATCCCTGTGTATAACAACTTACAGAAGTTTCGTTCAGTATGTAGGGACGAATTTTTACTTTGTAGCTGTAGGGGCTTTCTGGGGTCTTATGTAAGTCTTTTATCAGGGATTTTCCATAATTTTATTTTATTTTATGTGTGACTTTTCATTTAAGTAAGGACTTTTATCCTTAATGAAAAGATATTTTGGGTACGGACAATAGGGAATATTTAGTTTCAAAATAATTTTATGAAATTTCATTTAATAATTTAGGATATTTCGGTAGGTTAAATTATGGCTTTAATAAAGAATTTTAAATTTGAGAATCTGTGTCTTTTTTTTTTTTTTTTTTTTGTGTGTGAAGTCGAACACAAAAAAGTTATTTTGTACCAGAGTTAATTATTGTTAGATTAACTTTATTTCTTTTCTTTTTCATAAAATATAAACAAAATAATAACAATTATAATCGTTGTTATTATTATTTATTTTTGTTCAATTAAATGTTTGAAATGAAAAAGCATTCATAAAATTATTGTATTTAATGCACCTTTAGTCCTAATTGAGCTAGCAGTAAATCTTTAAAATATGAACTCAAATCAAAATAAATTAGAGTAGGTTAAAAGGAGAAAAATTTATACAAGAAAAGACATTTATCAGGAACAACGAAAAAAATATTTATTTCAAAGAAAAATTATAGTAAAATTGAAAATGCCTAAAAACTTACATTTTTCAAACATAAGGATGCTTTTAATAATGATAAAATCCCACTGTCTTTATTCAAGAGATATGCATTTGCAATTTCTGGAAAAAAGAAATTTTTAATGAGAGAAAACATTTATGATTTTATAACTACCAAATGAAATCATACACAAGAGACACCTAGAGATGACCCTAGGTTCATTTCTTAGTGTGTGCATTTTAGCAGCATTTAGGATTCTACATTCTATCTATGGTGTGCTTTTTAAAAACATATGTGGACTTTTTTGACATTTTAAAAGTCTGGAGAAATTTACATAATTTGGCTAAGCTTTCAATATAGGTCACCAGTTGGTGATTTGCCAACAAGCTTGGGCGATTTTGGTTAAAGATGAAGACAGTGTTTACACTGAACTAACAAAAGCCTGAGTTCAAGAGACCCAGTAAAGAAATAAAGTGTAGGTATTTCAATGAAAAAAAAATGAGTCCCTTATATTGTAAACATAAAAACATATTAATTAAGTGGCAGTGGCAGAAAGTTCTGTAGCTGTCTGCAACAGGCTTTTAAAATTTCACAATCTGTCTGCAAAATTTGTATGTAATCAGGGGTGAAAGGCTTACACTCAAAAAGCTTGACAGCTGATAGAGGCAATCTTGGGAGGAGGGGGGGGGGGCTTAACAACAGTGGTGATCTTGTGCAACAATTATACAAAAATAAGTTGAACTCATTTAATTAAATATTTTATAGCAATGTTTGACAAAGCACAATATAAATAATTATAAATAATAAAAATATTGGTTTTAGTTTTGATACAGAAATTTTTATAAATGAATTTTGAAGAGGAGGAAAAGTTTTGGAGCAGTTTTAAATGAAATTAGCACTTTTGGAGCAGGTGTGTGACCTTTGGTAATGCATGCATAACACTGCCTATCAAAGAAGATCTAGGGTCCCTAGGTCGCCATTGTTAACCCATTTTATCCCACTGTCCTATCCGGAGGACAGCTGAAAAATACCATGTGGAAATTAGTATTTGTAAGTTGCGAATATTTTATCAGCTAGAACCTCATGCTAACAGAAGCTTAGGCATACATCTACATGTTCCAGCTGATAAAATATTCGCACCAAACAAATACTGATTTACACATGCTATTTTTTAGCTGTCCTCCGGATAGGACAATGGGATAAAATGGGTTAAGCACTGTTTTGTGTGTTCCTACCAGAGAGCGTTTAAGACGTCATATATGGGTAGTGCATCGTTGCAGGCGAAAAATGTCTGTAAATTGTATGTCCAGACAATATTTTTATGACTGCAGACAAAGATTGTCCAAACTTGCAGACAACATTTTTTATTAGTGCAGACAAAGACTGTCCGAAAGTTACGGAGAAATTTCTTTATTAGTGCAGTGCAGACAAAAACTATCCGCAAGCCATTTTTCTGTGTCCGTGACTATGTTGCCCTGTCGCGGTGTTTCTGCCACTGGCAGTTAAATAATACAAAAAGCAACTCACAGTTTTAAAGATATATATAAAAAATACATATATTATTCTTATGTATACAAAATAAAAAAAATAAATAAATAGAAGCTATTGACACTTATAAAAATAAATTATTTTAAATTTCTGTATTTTTGAAATTGAATTTTTTTTTTTTTTCCCCTTAACATAAGCTCACTAGCCTCTGTTAAGTTTGGTCCTTTTAGTGAAATCTGAACATTAAATTTTTAATTTTTTGGTCAGTGTATTTCTCAAGACTAATATGTAATACATGAATCTTGTATGAACTTCTCATTTTATACAAGAAAAACCTTTTTCAGCAGCTGCAGAGCTTACTGAAAGTAGGGTGAAAATAGGGGTGGTGAGCAGTTCTAAAAGAAAATGTATGAGATCATCTTTACATTTTTCTCCTGTCACAATATTCCATAAATAATTTTTTTTTTCTTCCCCTTGACTTTGCCCTACAGCAGAAAATGTGAGATGCAAGATGTACATCACAGTTTTGTTTTGTTTTTATCTGCAGATTATTTTCAAAGTGGCATATCGTGTACAGTTTCCAAGTTTCTCGATTTTGGCAGGAAAGATCGAAATCGCAATTTTTCACCATTTACAGCGTGAATGTCAATGTTCATTTTAAGCACACTTTATTAGATTCTAGAACGTATAAAGAGGTAGAATTGTTCAATATCTCTCACTCATGTAATTTTTGTGACCCCCCCCCCTTTTTACCCCTCCAATAAAATTCGTCAAAAAGCACTCTGTGAAATCCTTCAGATTTCCAATCTTCCTACATTCGCAGCATAAATGTCAATATTCTTTTTAAACACATTTAATTAGATTCCGGAACTTATCAAGAAGTAGAATTGTTCAATATATCTCATTCATATACATATATTTTTATAATTTTCCCCTTCATAATCCCCCACCCCTGCTAATGATTGACAATCAAACTCTTTGCAGAAGCATTGTGATTTCCAATCTTTTTCCATCCACAACATAAATGTCAATGCTCCTTTTAAACTTATTTAATTAGATTTTAGAACCTATAAAAAAGTAGAACTGTTCAATATCTCTCATTCATATATATATCAAGGAACGCAGTAGCGTTCTGCCCCGTCAAGCTAAAACAAACATTAAAAGAAAAACAAATGAAATTTACAAAGTAGGAAAGTCAATGGTGAACTCTACTAGTGTATATTATGTCGACATAGCATCTCGGACTTTTCGACTACCTGTATCTCAGCTCCCTGACCTCCAAGACCTATGATTTTTTGCACAGACCTTAAGCATACCCTTAAGACAAAACATACAAATTTGCATGTCGCTCCGAATTAAGGGGCCTGAGTAATATAACTTTGAAAACCTGAAATTTGCCGGTTACATTCTTCTTCTTCTTGTTATTGTTAAGACACCGAATGTTGACAGAGAATGAGCCTAGAGTTCTGCAGCTAATGAGCTGAAAATTTGCATGGACATTCCTTCTGATCTGTACTAGTGCCTTTTGCAATCAAAATTTTTTTTTGGTCAATATACAGGGTAGTTATTTTCAATTTTGTGATATTTCACCCAAACATTTCGTGAACTCATCAAGAGATGGCGCTCGTATTCAATGAATTTAATTTTGTCATTTAATAAGGCATTAAATAGTAATAAATTCTGTTTTCATTTTTTTTTTCTTTCTTTACTTTTTTTTACAAAAATGGATTGAAATAAATTAAAAGACATTTTTTTCTTAAAATTTTTACAAGAAACATGTTTATTAATAAAAAAAAAATAATTGATAAATTTGGATTTCATCAAAAATAATAAAAGAAGATGTCTGTCTGTCTGTCTTAGCATCTATACGTTCAGCCCTACTGAACGCAGAACTACAAAATTTGACATACGGGTGCTCAGAAGCCTCCCGAGTCCATAGTGAAAAAATAATTTAAAATTTTTAATTAGTTCCGGAGATATTAATTAAAACGTCGACCAATGTCTAATTAAAAAGCGAGTGGATCGTAATATCCGCCCTTCAAGTAGAATTCAGAGTGTTCCTCAAAAGAGGAAGCAGAGAGAGAAAAATTTAGCGGATTTTTCTAAAGTGATCGCTGCCGATCTGTTGAATATATCGAAAATACACCTGTACCACGAAAAAGAGCATTTATTACCAATTCTTACGGTACAATTTTTTTTTTTTTAAATACGGATTTTCAGGCCCACCTTATCCATTGGGCTAATTGGGTTGCAGCCCAAGGGCGCCACATGTTTAAGGGTGTCGTTCACAATTGTTTTTTTTGTTTTTTAAACATATGCATAAAGATGACATTTTTCTGGTCTGACTCAAAATTAATAGATCAACTTTTTTTAAATTTTCTATATTAAAATTATTTCAAGTATACTTAAATTGTACTCAGTGTTTAAACAAATAAACTGTGGTGGTACTTTATATGGGGGGGAAGGTAAGAGATTCTAAAGGCCGATTGTCTACGCTAATACATAGACCAGAGGAAGGTATGCCTTCCATCGGTGGTCTTTTTTATAGAGTCTTAGCACGTTATCACGCGAGATTTAGAGAAAATCAACAAAAATTCTGAATAGTTATTCTGACGAAAAAGACCTGAATCGAACCTTCCTGCACCTCTAGTCTACAACTTTGATAGCAGAACCTTTTGGTCACTGGCGTGGCCGGAAAACAGAACTCTCGCAAAGTACAAAGAGTCCCTCTAGGAGATTTCCATATAACAGACTAGTTACTAGTTTTTAATTTGAACAGGGGGTTACGACCTCTAGCGAATGGAAAGTGAAAAATTGATTGAATTGCCATAATTAATCAGAATTCAACCCAGAATGAGTCTTTAATTATTTGAAAAATGTTTATTATTTGTTAATTGTATATATTAAAGTATTGCATGGAATTAACTGAATACAGTGCTTTTCATTTTAAGTTTAGGAATTGAAACAGCTTCTTAACAGTAAGAAATACGTTTCAAGACAAATATGCTAAATAATGGAGTGATTTCGAACCACAAATACTTTTGATTACCCTGTATCATAAAAAGCTACAAATGACTTGTAATTTTAACACATGATTTCACTTACTATGTACTTTTTTTTTTTGTGTGTGTATATGTGAGTCGCACAATTATTTGGATGGATTTATTTTATTTATTTTTTAACAAAAATTAATATATATATATATATATATATATATATTTATTTATTTTTTTTTATTTTTTTTTTTTTTTGGGGGGGGGACCTTTTTTTATATCAAGAATGGATTTCAATAAAATTTTACAAAATTTGCATAAAGATTCACTAAAAATTGTGAAATATTATTCAGAACCATAAAATTCTCACATGTAATTTGTAGTAAATATTTTTTGAGCATTTGTAATAAATATTTTTTAATGTGCTTGGACTTATAACTGTAACAAAATTTTATTTATTTTCTAAGATTTGGGAGTTCATAAGGGGTTTTTCACAAAAAAAAGAATTTTGCAATAAATAATTGGATAGCTAAATTAAATATGTAGATTGGAAAAAAAAACACCTTATGAAATTTCACTTCTGGAAAACATCTAAAATCCTGTTCATTCTTTTGTCGAAAATGTGCTTAATTTTTACTCTATTCAAAAGAAATTTTGGCATAACTTGCCCAATATATCTAGCTTTTATACTATGTAATAAAAAAATTTCTCGTGCATGCATATTTACAAAAATATTTATTATAAATCCTCACACTTCAGCGAAAATTACATGTGTCAATTTTAAGTTTCAGTATAATATTTCTCTAATGTCTTATAATTTTTTCTGAAAGTTTTGTAAAACTTTGTTAAATCTATTCTTGTTATAAGTAAAAGAAACTTGTTATAAAAATTAATAATTTACTATAATATATTTAATATCTATAATAAATTAATATATATATAGTGTCTAAACAATCGTGTGGTTCCAAAAAAAAAACATACAAATATTGTAAATATTAAGTGAAATCATGTGTTATAGTTACAAATAATTTGTAAATTTTAAAATACAGAAAGATCCAAAGTATTTCTAATTTTCTTCAATTTGCGGTTGGTCCCCTAACTGCAGTTGTGATTAAACCGATAGAAGAAAAAATATCCAGTAATTTGACGAACCACTATATATTGAAATAATATTTTGTTTTGAATTTCGATTGGGAAAAAAAAAAAAAAAAAAAACATTCTGGCAATAGATAGTATGGTGTGTTGTAGCGTTTAAATTTGGTTGACTGCATGTGGGTTCTAGGTCTGGGTGGAATTTCCTATGTGGGGAGACTTTTTGAGAGGTTCTAGCTGTATTTAGGTGAGTTTAGATGAAAATAACGAGATTTAAATAGCTATTAAATTTGAATTAGATTAGTTTTTATTAAATTAAAAAACTAAATTGCATTTAAAAATTGAGCTAAACTTAAAATTAGAATACTTTTGGTAAAGGTAAAGGGCACCTAAATGTGTTAGCCCAGGGCACCCGAATGTATTAAGACGGCCCTGCAGATTTTTTTATATTTTTAAAAAAGTTTTAAAAAGGGTCGAAAATTTCTCTTTTTCTCGATCGTCTTTTTTGAAACTCCCTGTACGACCGAGTAACTGTTCCATTTCTTAACAACTGGTATATTTGGAAAGGACATTTAATCCTCTTTCGAACCATATAAAAATTTTTACAAAATACGGATTAGCGATCCATATTTTCAGATTTTATGAAACATCGATTTTTTCACAAAACATTTTATAACTCAAAAGCGTTTAGAGATAAATCATTTCTTTTTTTTTTTTTTTGTATATAGATCTCGCTTCAACAATTCAATTCCCAAAAGATTGAGAGAAAATTTCAAAAACTGAATGAGTTATAATTTTTTTAATTTTAGGCATTAAACCATTGAATTGAATATGCGACCTTCATTCCATGAGATTGTATAATGTGTTCGTTGTTGTTACCACGGCAACCACTTCACGGAAGAAAGATGTCTGGTGGAAAGAAGAAAAAAAACACCTGCGACTGATTCAGTTGATAATCAGATGAATTTTAAGTGGGATAAAAAATTGCAAATTTCTATTTTCTTCAATTTTTCAAATTCGCACACGACACTTGGTATACAATCTTAACACCACAAAACAAACTTGCAGTTCAAGTTTCATCGATTTTCGTCAATAAACAAAAGATTTACATTTTAATTACAAATTAAATTTTATTCTAATATGCGTATTTCAATTTCTAATTACGATTAAATTATTTTTAATACATCATTAGAAAGATATTTTAAAGATCTTTTATATTCTCGAAAGTTTTCACCAGATTTACACGTTTTGAGGTGTCCTGATCAGTTTTCTTTTGTACCTCAGCTACTAATTAAAATAATTTCATAAGTAATACATCATTAGAAAGCTTTTTTGATTTGGAATCGAACAGTGGAATACAGAAATTTCTACCGCCAGATGGTGCTGTAATATTTTCAAATTTCAATGCGTATTTCAATTTCTAATTACGATTAAATTATTTTTAATTTCTACAATATTGCCATTTTTTTCTAATAAATACAATAAATAGTAATAAAAGATTTCCCTTCCAACAGAATTAAATAAATTACTAGAAAATCGTTAACAGCCGTAAGCGGTGCAGTTGATTGAAATGAATGCAAAAATTTAGGATAAAATAGAATAAAAAATATTTAGATTCGAAAAAAATATTGATGAGGTGCACCCCAGCAGAGTTCAAGGTAACTTTTTGTCAAGGTTTGTAGATCTGAGATCAGTAGACTGAGCGCCAGAGCACAGAGACAGTCATTTCTTTTTAAGCACACAGATAAAGAAAAAAACTAGTTGGCATAGGTGGACTCTGCTCAGTTCCCCATCATATTTATGTTCTCATAAATTTCTAGTTTGAGAGATATAATCATGTTAAAAGAAATGAATTTGACAAAAGCTTGATACAGTGACAAAATGAAAACCCCGCCTAATAGGCTATCCACCGTTCACTTCGATATATTTATCTTATTCTAATCTATTAATTTATTTTATCAGGGTCAATTCCATTGTTTAGTTTTCATGCTACTATTTCCAATGCAACAATCCTCAAAATTCAGATTTACACCGTGACCAATAAGTTCTCATACAACTTTTGAAGTACGTTAAAAAGTTGTACATATGTGTTGCTGTAGTCCCAAATATTTTGCAGGCAATTTAGTGTAAGTTATAAAGCTATTGCAAGTGTACATGTCGTAGTAATTATAATTTTTCTTTAATTAGGTAGAATGAAGAAATTGAGAGAAATTGTGATAAATAAATTCGTCAAAGAAGAGCAGCCGGTGAAATTTTCAGAGACTTCAAAGCCCTGGGGGTGAAGAGATATTTCATTTACAGAACTATCAGAAGGGATAATAAGAGGTTCTCTGTCCATGACAGAAAAAGATCTGGCAGGCCGAGGTCCGTTCGGAGAAATGTGGCCGCGAAAAGGGTCAGAGAAAGGATACGACGAAACGGACAAAGATCTGCTGGAAAATTAGCACGAGAGCGCAAAATATCGAATGAGTCAATGCTAAACATTCTGAGAAAGGACCTTGGGTGCAAGGTTTATAGAAAACTTAAAATTCACGGAGTTTTAGAGTCTGCTAAGATGAAATGGAAGCAAAGGGTGGAAGAAATACTTGCTTGGCACGCTGGGGATGAATTTGTCTTTTCAGACGGGAAGCTATTCAGTTTACAGCAAAGTCTCAACCCCAAAACTGACAGAGTATGGTCAGTTTCTATTGATAACATCCCTGAGAGCCAACATTACGTTCCGCGTTATCAAAATACTTCGTCTCTGATGGTTTGGGCCGCTATTTCCAAAAGAGGAAAACTCCCGTTTGTCTTTGTTGATAAGGGGTTAAAAATCAATGCCTAATATTATAAAACTGAGGTTTTGGAAAACGTTTTACTCCCAAATGCCCAGAGAATGTATGGGCGGAATATTTCTGCTTCAAACAAGATGGTACCCCTTCTCATACCGCACGTGTGGTTCAGGAGTGGTGCAGTCAAAATTTAGCTGACTTTTTGCCAAAGAACGAATGGCTCTCCAACTCCCCCGATATGAACCCCCTTCATTATTTTGCGTGGTCATATATGCTCTCCCAACTGAATAACTATAAAATCACTGATTTGAGCAAATTTAAAAATGTAATTCAAAAGATATGGTAGGAAATGTCAATGGAAGCTGTGCGTGCCGCATGTGATCGATTTCAAAAAAGACTTAAGCTCGTTAAGAAACTAAAAGTCGGAATTATTCCAAAGGATTTATTGTAATGATACTCAATGATTTTTACTTTAATTTGATGCAAAAAGTTTTTGTATGATTTATTTTGTGTTATTGTAATAAAAATTTGAAAGTGTATGAGAACTTATTGGTCACGGTGTATATGAAAAATTTACAATTTCGCTACGTTGGTAAAATCGTAAATTACGAATAATTTACGAAATTCTCCTATTAGAATATTTGTATTCAATCATGTTCAAACAAATATCATAAATGTAATTTTGAAGTTGTCTAATGTATTTACGATCCTCAAAATGGAAGTTTATGCTCAATTTTGCCTTATTCTGACATGATAAGTAAATCGTAAATTCCAAATAACTTACGAATTTTTTACACTGGAAAAATCATAGTCTATGATATTCATGCAAGTATCCTAAATAATATTTCGAAATTGGTTTCACGTCTTTACGGTGAAAATATCCCTCAAGATTGACGTTTATGTGAAATTTTGCTCTGTTTTGCCATGTTAAGAAATTCGTAAATTTCCAATAACTTACGAAATTTTTAGATTTGAAAATTCATAGTTATTAATATTCATTCCAGTGTCCTAAATAATATTTCAAAAGTAGTCTGATATCTTTACGATGAAAATATCGCTCAAAATTGACGTTTATGTGAAATTTTCCCCTATACTGCCATGTTAAGAAATTCGTAAATTTCCAATAACTTGTGAAAATTTCAAAGTAGCCTATTTATAGTTACTGATGTTCATTCCGGCATCAAAACGGATATTTTAAAATTGGTCTGACATTTTTAGAGTAAAAAGTTTACATTTAATGCACGTTTAAGTGAATTTTTGTCCTATTCTCCCATGTTAAGAAAATCGTAAATTTCTAATAACTTACGAAGTTTTTAAAATCGAATGTTGCAAATGAATAGGGTTCTTGCCAGTGTCGAAAGTAATATTTTAAAACTGATCTGACCTCTCTGCGACAATTTGTTCTTGAGATATCGTGTACACAGACTAACAAACTAACGGACTAACAGACACCATACAAATTTTGTCATTTTCGGATTCCTCACATCTGAAAACGTGTAGAAAAGTAAAAAAACCGAGGTCGAAAATTTTCACGATTACCTAAGTTCCCCATACCTATAGTATGGTGGGGAACTAAAAAGCATATAAATATGTGTATGTGTGTGTATTCAGTTAACCTCCTCAGACCTGAGATAAAAATAAAAGTTTGATACTTTGAAAAATGTACTTAAATAGTTGTTTAGATCATTATGAAGTAAAAAAGTGCAAAAAAAATTTTTTTTTTTTTTATTGGAGGGGCTAGAGAGGATGTATCACATGTAATACATCAGGATCGAGACACTACAAATAGAATTTTTTTAAGTATTAAGTAAGATTCTTTAATCAGTTTATTCTGAGTTTCAACCACACAATATACACAATACATAAGTGCTGCATGAAAACTAAGCCTTAATTAGTTATTTTTGGCAATCTTATACATATTTTTTATTTTCATGAAATGCCTTGAAGCAATTTCTTATTGAAAGACAAAAAAAAAAAAAAAAAAAAAATCCTTGCAATCTGTGCAATGCACAGTTTTCAAGACCGAGCTGTTATCATTTCTACACCTGCTTCGATGGGTCCTATCCCCAATCATTTCAGGCATATGTCTTGCCTCCTTGTTTAGAAATGTTGTCAGCTATGATGGGTATCCACGTGGAACTCTCCCATATCATTCTTATTCTAGGATATCCATAGCAGGCCAAAAAAAGCACAGCAGCCTGTGAAAGCCATCATTTCCGCTTGTGATGCTATAAGGCTCTAGCCAGTTTATGTTTTAGATTGAATATTGGTGAAATTTGCCAAATCTTTAAAAAAAAAAAAAAATCAACTAAATATTCCATGAAATATCCTATTGGTGCAGTACTTTCACACTGGAAAAAAAAAACTGCTTCCTAAAAATGAAATGATACTGAATCAAACTGATCTGTATGCAATACTAAATTCCTCATTGCGTTGAAGCAGAAAAGTCAAATCTTTGATCTTCATTATCACCACCGTCTTCATAATCAATCTCACTTCTGTTATCGATTTTATAATCATCTTCATCTGTCAACGAGCTCAAATTGGAATCCTTCAAACGACTCAAGACCTCTAACATTTTGCTGCTTGTCAAATATTTCACAAAAAAAAAAAAAAATTAATTAATAAAACAGAAAAAAACTTTAAAAAATGTAAAATAAACGACTTAAGTAAAAATATTAACTCAAGGAATTCCTCTACAAGCCTTCAAATCCTGAATAAATACAACTCAGAAAACAAACTGAAACTGACTTAAAAACCATTTCCAAATGTCATTGGGTCCCATTGTATCACAAGTGATACAAACAAATTTCACAAGTTATTACGTTTTCACATTTCAGTGAAATTTTCTTTTTTTGCTATAGATTAATAAGGGGTACATATACAAAGAAAAAGTATATTTTAAAAATAGTTTAATATTTGTATTTAAATAGTAAAAAAAAAACTTCCTCGACAGTGTGCCGACATCGTATTTTCATTCAATAATGCCGCTAAAAATCACAGTCGTGGACAGGTACTGCCATATGTTGACTAAAACAGAAAATTATTTGAGGTATTTCACATTATCTCACATGTGATACAAACCGGTTTCAAAATTTTTTTGCCATCCAGCCTTTTAAAAAAATATATGAAACTTTTGTATCACATGTGATACAAGGGAATCGAGGAGGCTAATTATCAACAATATGCACATAGATTAAAAAAATAAATAAAAAGGGTCACGGGAGGAAATTTATATTTGTATGTAGAAATAATTAATAATATTTAATAAGCATGTTAATACTGTCATTTAATTAAAGCCCCTGCTATTTTGGCACATGCACATCATTATATCTGATTAAATTTATTTTGACAAAGAATATTCTTCCACTTTGCACGTTTCTCAGATAGGACCCGATTAACTTCATGTGAGGCCCAGGACACATATACTTTCGTGGGCCCTTTCGCACTTTGCAACAATCAGCAATAGTACATACAACAGTACATGGGACTAAAATGACAGATTTTTGCATTTTACGATACTACTTTTTGTTGTTTTTAGGGACAAGAAGTGCAAAAGGGCCAGTTTTAGGGCCCTTTCTACTCAGGGTCCAGGCCCCTACTTTAATAGGGCCCTGACCTCAGATGTCCCCCTAATATTTTGAAGCCAGGCACGCCTACGCATATGACTTAGAAATTAGTCACAAAATTTTAGATTTAATTTTATACTTTTGATTTTATGAGTAAATAGATGTTATTTGTATATTAAACTTTTTTTTTTAACTTGCAACAGATTTTTTTTTTTTTTTTTTTAGTTTAAGGATAATAAAAACTGTCCTTTATTTCTAAAATTCAAAGTGTTGATGTGGAGGGTTATACAGCGGACCAACTTGAGAGTATCTAGACTTTGGAGGGAATGCCCTCCGCTAGAGTTCGTCGAAGGGGGTCCTACCCTATATTCATTTTAGTTTAGGAGAAAACCACGAGAAACTTCACAAGTCGATGGGGGATTAGGTTTGAACATCTTTTGTGGGGTTTCGTAGTACACCCTTTTGAGACCTTATATTAATTACAAATAAATACCAGACAAATTTACTAGCTGTAAATATTATAATTTACTTATCAGCCAATAACAAAGACTAATAGAAAAACAGCTATCTTAATCTACTACAAGCATTACGATTTAATCGTGACCATTCAGAGATCATGAATCTATGAAATACATTACAACATACCCCTCCATCTCCCGAATATCAGCTTTATTCATAAATAGATACAGAAATAAAAAAATAATTAATTAAAACCTTTTCCAATCACTGTATAAATGCGCATAATTTACTTAATTGCAAAAAGTCAGTCAAAATACAATGTTCTTTAATCAGGATGTAATGACTTAAAACAAACTGAATGGTAATTCAAAAACATTATTTTTTCTATTACCTCTTTCTTGTCTTTTCAGACTGTAATTTACATATATATCTTTAATCTTTATTAACACATCAGAAATACTGCCTTCATTATTAAGAATATCTTTCTCATAAGTTTTCAAAGTTTCTACATTACTCTGTATTAATGACACACAATCAGCCATGACAAAGCCTAAGAGAGCATAATTTCATTGATTGTCCATTAACATGTGTTAAAAAGCCTTTGTTTACTCCCGCTAAAACAAATACATAATTATGATTAAAGTTGTAGTAAGAAAATATTTGTTTGTGAGAGATCCAAGGAGATTAGCCCACAGCGTAACATCAAGTCCATTCAATTAAGAAGAAAGAAAACTTGATTTTAGTGCAAAAAACATTTAATGACTTCTAATTATGAATCGTTTTGATAAAATTGAAACGATTTAAATGTAAAAAATAATGCAACGCTAAAACTTTTGTTTATTGTACAGACAGACAAGTTTAGCTATAACTGTCACTATTTTGATTTAAGCGATGATTTCCAATGTTTGGGTTTTTCCCAGTAGGATATGTGGATATAATTTTGCGTTTTTACAATTTCCTGAGTCGATTAATTCTGTTACGTGTATCGTGATATTTTCTTATAAGTTAAAGTATTTATTTTTCATTTAATTTTAGGATTAATAAATTTTTATAGTTAATTAAATATGAAATTAATATTTCAAGGTTTCATATCCTAATCCAACGTTGTTTATTTATTGTTAACGTATGTATATTTCAGACTATACTTAGTGTCACTCCCTTATTTATAGCCAGCATTTAACTTTGCTGTATAAACTATTATTTTGCTTTCAATTTAATACAGGCTACTTTGTATTAATATCGGTAGTTATAAACTTTCTCATAAGATTGTACAGAGTAAAAAGTGTGTTTTTCTTTTAACTGTCTTTCTTTATGAGAGAAAAATTTATAAGTTACACTGTGTTTCTAAAATATTTAGAATATATGCATTTGAGAATAAGCTGTATATTTCAAGTAATATTTATATTCCCTTAGGAAATGATTCAGATGTTAGCATTAAATTATAATATGTATTTTCTATTCTAGGTTTCTTTTATTATTTCTGAACATTTTTGTTGAACTATGGAATCTAAACAAACTGCTATTCAAGAAACAGGACTTTCAAAAACAGAAAGTGCAAAAATTTTATCTGAAAAATCTATTTCACAAGATGACAGCTGCATTTCTTTAAATTTTGATTCAGCTGCAGATTGCAGTTACAAATCTGGAGAAATCAGTGCCACTAATATAACTTCAAGTGATCAATTATCAAGTCACAGTTTAGACCAACAGTCAAAAACTGATCAAAATCTTAAATTTGATAGTGGTTTAGAAGCAGATTATGCATCCCCTTTCACTGAAAGTGCTGAAATTACAACAGAAGAAGATAAAGCAACTAAAGCATTTGAATCTTCAGCATTGACGATAAGTGAAAAAATACAATGGCGAGATATTTTTACCCAGGATAAAGATGGTGATACGTAAGTAAATACATAAAAGCAGTTTTCATCCCGACTGTCTTTGGACCTGCTTGTCTTTTTATTTAATATGTAACACATTTCTTAACTCTTATCCTAGAAGTAAAACCTTGTTTTACCTTAGTATGAAAATGGTCTCTTATTACTATTTTGATTAATAATTATGCTTAGTATAGAAACAGTAATATTAGGAAACTAAAACTTGTGCATAATTACTAATATTCATAACTATTCAATAAGAATGCATGTATGATTAAAAGTAAAAAATATTTATTACTTGCTTAGTAAAAACTAACTGATTGACATGCATATGTTAACATAAATTTCTGTGTGTATGCAATTGTGGATGAATTATTTTATTTTTATTTATTTATTTATTTTTTCAATAAAAAATCACTTGAGAATTTGAAATGGGCTATTTTCTGGCCAACAGGACCCTGTCTTTTTCGTTTTTTTTTAACTTGAAGTAAACACTGCATGTACATTTCATACTATGTTAAATATTAGCATAAGTTTAATATATTAGCATTAATTTATAATATTTTGCCTGAGACTAATCCAGGCAAAAATTGGGATCTTTTAGCTACCTCTTTACAAAATTCAATTTCTTTAGATGAGCCTTTTCATATTCATAAAAATGTCCTTTTTACAAAATTTCAATTTATAAAAATATAAATTAAAATTTTGTAATAAAATTTTTTTATAAAGTTTTCCCATGTGTTTAGTATTTAATGTGTTCAAATGATTGCCTACACTTGATTCATTGAACAGTGTATTAGCAATCATAACTGGCACACATGATATGCTTTTGGTGTTCTTACCCAGAAAAACATTTTGGAATATATTATATGGAATGAAATTAGGGACATTTTGCACCCCTCTGCAAGTAGTGTTTGGGACATGGTAGACCCCCTACCCTTGCTACGTGTGCCATTGAAACAATATTAACTTGTTTTTAAACATTATATGTAGAGGGAGAGGCTGCTTAACCCTTTGCGGCACAAGACAATTTGAAACATTTAACATATACTGCCACCGCAATTCATGAAATAAATTAAACTAAAAGAAATTTTAAGGTTTAAAAAACCGGCCTTTTCTGATATGTTATAAACGTGAATTTTTGCTAAAAATTTTCCGGGATGAATTTTTGCAGCTGGATCTTAAATTTTGTGTCCTCGCAGCAAGGACAGCACGCGTTAAAGGGTTAAACAGAATGTTTTATACCTAGATCAACCCCTGATTAGTTATGTTTGTATATTGACTAGAATCTTTTATTGATATAATTACAAGCAAAAAAAAATAAAAAATTGTATTAACCATTCCCCCTTCATGCTTGATAATTCTAATAGAAATAGTCTTTCTTTATTACAAATTATTTTGATAAAGATGTTTCATTATAATGATAAGTATCAGTAACAGCCCTAGTAGCAGAATTTTCTGTATCTATCAGAAACAAAACTAAATTTGTCTGCGATCCAGTCTGGTATCACAAGAAATATTAGTCGTTCATAAAATATGTAAGATTTAGAATATACATATAAAAAAAAGGTACATAACACATACAGTTGTCTAGACATATAATGTAAATTATACTGTGTTTTTTAAGCCTGGCATTTCTTTTTGAGATATTAAATTAACCTGCTGAGTTTTAAGCAATCTGTAGTGCTTACTGCTATGCTGCTTTGTTTATGTTACTGGGATAACTGCAAGAATGCCATGTTTCTTAGCTATGATACAATCATTAATCTCTTTCTCTCAAAATTAATATTTAAATATATATCAGGGGTCTGTCCAGTCCAGACTTTTCGAACAGTGTCCTGTTTTTGTGAAATTTTGAAAAACTCTACACGTATGTTTGTGAATTTATATTTTGTATAAAAATAACATTCTTCTGAACTTTTTGGCTAGGGCCCTCTTTTTATGAAAAATGTAATTTTTCAAAATAAAATTATAATTAAAGTTTCATTTTAGACAATGACAGTTCATTTTTATAGAACTAAACTTAAATATATGCATAGAAGCCCTTAATAAATTAGAAATTGAATATCAGCTTTTCCTTACAAAACATCTGATTTTTCATAGGCAGCCTGTTCGTTCTATGGAAAATTTGTTTTAAAAATGAAATAGATTTATCAAAGATCTATTTTTTAGGATAAAAAATTTTCATGAAGGGTCCTGTTTTAGGATAAATAATTTTGTGAAGAGTCCTGTTTTAGGATAAGTTAATTTATTGAAGGGTCGTTTAAAGGACCCAGACTTGCCTCTGGACAGACCCCTGTTATATATAAATCCTCTTATCATTGAGAATTTATTTCCTATATTTATGGTAAATAACTTGAAGACAAATTTGTATAATATAATATTTTTGTTTTATTGAATGTTTCAAAATTTTATCAAATTTTGAAACATTCGCCAAAATTTCAAAATCAAAATTTCTGGTAATTTTGTATTAACCTCCTGCCATAAGTTTAGATTAACAAATATTGTTAATATCAATTAACATACATTTTTCCAGAATAGTTTATGAACAGAATCCTGAACTGTAGCTCAAAAAAATTTTTTCAAGCTTCAAGCTATTTTAATTATGATTATCTCTTGATTTCAGGTTATGATGCCAATTAACTGCTAACATGCAATTAATACAACAGTACCAAATTTCTACTTGCAGTAAAAGTTTAAAATTATAAGATTTTGCTTTAATATTTGTTTTAAAATTATGTAATAAATTGCTTAGGAAGATGTTATAGGTATCATTTACTTTAAATGTTGAAGAAACAATGTCTCATGTGTATTTTATATTAATATTTATTATACTGTAATTTCATAGGTTTTTACATCTTGCAATCGTAGAAGCTCGATCTGATGTTATATTCCCTATCATTCGCTTAGCACCCCATCCAGATTTCTTAGACATTACAAATGATCTTTATCAAGTAAGATTCTTTTCCTTTTTAACTGGATACCCAGTATGTAAAAGAAATTTCCCTATTTGATGATAAAGGAATAATATTTATTTGTGTACTCAATTTTTAAGATACTATTTTACATGCATATAACATGTATATTTTTTGTTAAATGAATTAATGAAGTTTAGAGAATACTACAGTGTTATTATTCTATTTTGATTTCATCTTTCTTTATTATTTAATTTATAAGGAATTTAATCTCCTTAAATGATTAACTTTTGTCGGGCTGAATTTTAAATACCCTGATATCTAGAAAGGAAGAAATTGAAGTTTAAACTTCTTTCAGAGACAAATTAGAGTTAGAAAAGATAATTAGCTAGCATATTTTGAAAAAGGTGATTATTTAAAAAAAAAAAAAAAAAAGTTGCAAACAACAATCTTTGAAGTTATAAAAAAAAAATTATTTATATATGGTACTTATTACTTTCTTCTATATTCAATATATTGCGTTGCCATCCCGCTTTTTTTAAATTTTTTAGCATGGTGGTTTAGGTTTAAATTTTGTATAAATGTGCATAAAGAGAATTATTACTTTCTTCTATATTCAATGGAAGAAAGTATTGGATTCGTAAAAAAAAAAAAAAAAATTGACCTTGGGTTTTTGATGGATTTACACGTTTTGAGAGCTGTAGAACACAATTTGACCATTTTTAGAAAATGTCTGTCTGTGTGTGTGAGAGACAAAATTTTGTGGCAGCTGTATCTCAGGAACTACTTCACAGAATTTCATACAAATTGGTATGTAATTACACCTTGACATAAATTAGTGCCTATCAACTTTTGGTAAAAGTTATCTTACAGATTGCGCTGCCATCCCGCTTTTTCTAAATTTTTAATATGGTGGTATAGGACAAAATTTTGTATAAATGTGCATAAAAAGATTTATTTTTTTATAATCATGAAATTTACAAAAATTATTTATAATAGAGATAGTCAACTGGGAAAAAAATTTTTGTATGTGTAGGAGCATTGCCTTCCCCCTCGAGAAGAATAATTTCATGATCGGTATCTTTCAAAAGAGCTCGCCAATACTTTTAAAATGAATGGTTGAACCGTCGATCTGTGATAATTTAAAATAAAGTTATCATTTTTTTTTTTTTTTCATTAAAAAAAAAAAAAAAAAAAAAATGTTATATTGAAAATAAAATTAACATTTTTTGGATATTTAATGTTATACTACTTCTCTATGGAAATCGTACTGCATTATCTTGGAAGATAATTTTATTAAATAATGATTTTAATGAATTATTTTTACTGAGTGAATTTGCATAGGAAAATATAGAAGAAAGTCATGTGGTGGCCACAACATTCTAGTTTTTACTTTGGAAGTAAATTTAACTGAATATTATTTAAAATAAAGCAGTATTTAAATTAGAAAAGAATGAAAATAATTTATCAGCTATGGTTAAAAACATTTCATGCCTAGAGTTTTTTTTTTTCTTTTATGTTGTATAAACAAAAATAAAATAGTGTTAAAATTTAAAATATGCATGTATATGAATTAATTGAATTTAATGTAAATCTATCTTTTTACTTTCTTCTGTATTCAACAGAAGAAAGTATTGGATTCGTAAAAATTTTCGATCTCAGGTTTTTGATGGGTTTACACGTTTTGAGAGCTGTAAAACATGATTTGACCATTTTTAGAAAATGTCTGTGTGTGTGTGTGTGACAAAATTTTATGGCAACTATATCTCAGGAACCACTGCACAGAATTTCATACAAATTGGTATGTAGTTACACCTTGACATAAATTAGTGCCTATCAACTTTTGGTAAAAATTGTCTAACAGGTTGTGTTGCCATCCCGCTTTTTCTAAATTTTTAACATGGTGGTATAGGACAAACTTTTGTATAAATGTGCATAAAGAGAATTATTTTTTAATAATCATTATGAAATTTTCAAGAATTATTTAAAAGAGATAGTCAACTTGGAAAATAATTTTGCATATGTAGGAGCAGTGCATGCCCCTCCCCCCCCCCCTTCTTGAGGGGAATAAATTTTCATGATGGGTATCTTTCAAAAGAGCTCACCTTCAAAATGAATAGTTGATCCATTGATCTGCGATAATTAAAAATAAAGTTATTGATTTTTTTTTTTTTTTTTTTTCATTTTTAACAAAAAAAAAAAAAAAACTTTTAATGTAATATCGAGAATAAAATTAACTTTTTTTGGATATTTAGGGTTATTCTACCTCTCTAATATGGAAAATGTACTGCATTATCTTGGAAGATAATTTTATGAAATAATGATTTTAATAAATTATTTTTACTGAGTGAATTTGCATAGGAAAATATAGAAGAAAGTCATGTGGTGGCCACAACATTCTATTTTTGTAAAAATATTCTCTGTGGGTATGTAATAAATATTATATGCTTAAGATTTATTTATTTCATGCTAGTACCATAGTACAAATTAGGCCTCAGTCTACTAGGACCATAGCGTAGTCAATCGACCTTAAACCATACGACCAACCAACTAACCATAGTACAAATAAACTGTATGTTTTAATTTTCAAATTATTTTTTTGCATCAGTATTTAACACGCAAATTGTTAATACAGGTTTTTTTTTTTTTCTTTTTTTTAAAATAATGTTTCAATATATTTAAAGTATTTTTAAAAGAATAGTATATATATATGAAATATATGTATGCAATTTATTGTTTTTATTTTATTTTTTAATCTTACTTTAATGTGTCATAATTTTGATTAAAAGAATGAATATATGATAATTTATTAGTATTTAAATTTAATGTACATTTAGTATTATTATTATTTACCGTATTTACCCGCGTATACGTCGATCCCGCGTATAAGTTGACCCCCCCCCCCCACTTTTCCGATCAAGAAATTTGAATTTTTTAAAATCCCGCGTATAAGTCGACCCCCCATTTTCCTAATCAAGAAATTTGAATTTTTTTAAAAATACATTTATTCAAAATCATCTGAAAAAAAAAAAGAAAGTATTAAATATACAATATTAAGGAAACTTTATTTATTTTTTTTAAATTATTTATTCAAAATTATCTGAAAAAATATATATATATACAATAATAAAGATAATAATACTCAAATTTAGTACACAAAATTAAACTGATAATAAGGAATAATAATAATATGACACTACTGATAGTATGATATGTTATGGTAAAGTAGTAATACACAAAGTTAAACTGATTCAATGTCCGATTCAGTATCGGGCTCGCCAAACAATTCACAAAATTCCTTTGTCGTCATCTCCTCATCATGATACACGTTTACTATCTCTGTATCGCTACATTCTTCCTCGTCGTTATCACTTTCAAAAATGGCATCATCTTCTGTTCCGTCTAATTCATTGTTTATGCAGCATTTCTTGAATGATTTTATAATCATTTCTGAAGGAATTTGATTCCACGCATCTTCAACCCACTGGGCAATTAACGCGATGTCGTGCTTTCTAATATTGCCGCCCTTTGTAAATGTTGGATGATCAGAAGAAATCCACTCTGCCCAATATTTTCTGACATTTGCTTTGAAGGGCTTATTGAGGCAAACATCTAGGGATTGAATGACGGACGTCAAACCTCCCGGGATTACAGCTACAGTCGTTTTCAGTTCTTTCGTCACTTTATTCACGTTTTCAGAAAAGTGGCCACGAAACGAGTCGTAAACTACACGGGAAGGTTTTTTGAAAACAGCTCCCGGTCTTTTACCCCACACATTTTTAAGCCAGTCGACGGTTCCGTCAGCGTCCATCCACCTGTTTTCATGGGTTCAAACCAGCACACCAGATGGAAATGTAACGTTTTTCTTTTAAAAATAATTAATGGAGGAAGCTTTGTACAGTCGGTCAAACACGAAAGTACGACCGTAAACCGTTTTTTTTCGTGCCCACTGGTTTTTACCAAAATGCTTTTTTCCCCCTTGCAGTTCACTGTTTTATTTTCTGGTAGGTCGAAACACATGGGTGTTTCATCCATATTTCCTATATGGCAAAGTTCAAAAGGATTCCTTTTTTCTTTGATCGATGACGTATTTTTGAAATTTCATAATCTTTGCTTCCAAGTCAGATGGTAATTTTTGTGCCAGTTTAGTGCGCTGGCATAAAGTCACACCGTGACGATTCATAAATCTAGTGCACCAATGTTCTGATGCACGAAACGTGTTTGGAACACCATACTTTTCTTATTTTGCAAGCTTCATGACGCGTAAACGTATGCCAGTTCTAGTGACAATAAAACCATTCTGCCTGCACTCTACAACCCAATCATTTAATACATTTTCGAGTTCTGGAAAGGGTGATTTTCCATGCCGCAAAGTTTTTATTTTTTATTTTGGGATGTTTTCTAGCTTTCCCTTATTCTTGCGCCAATCACAAATCAATTTTTCGTGAACCCCAAATTGACGAGAAGCAGCACAGTTATTAGATTCTTCCGCAAAAGAAATAACTTTAAGTTTAAATGCAGCTGCGTATGAATTGCGTTTCTGTTTTCTAATAACTAAATCAGCCATATCAGTAGAAACAAGGAGAAAAAGTGTAGTAAGATAAACGAAGAAATAATGAATAAAGTGTACTACTAAGAACAAGCAAGATATAACGCGGGACACATGTTTCAGTTTCTAGCGAGTCACGTGTTTCTAGCCACTTCCGGACGATTCAATTGCCCATAGGGGTGATACATTCTCGAAATCTTAACCACTGATCTCTCGGAGGGGGGAGGGAGGGCGGGGTTGGTGTACATTCATTGCCTGGACCAATCCGGTAACTCAGCCTCAAAACCCCACCCCAGCGCTGATAAGGAAAAACAATTCCTTCTTCTTTTTCTCTCCTGGTATAGAAATCAACAGTAAACGACGTCATTGTGTTATGGAATGTGGGAAGAGAACAATTTTCTTCCAAAAGGGCATTTTAGGCTTCTGATTAAAAAAAAAAATGATAATAAGGATCCACGTATAAGTCGACCCCCCCAACTTTAAAGCCTTTTTTTGTCCAAAATTTCTCGACTTATACGCGGGTAAATACGGTATTTATTTATTTTTCCCCATAAGCACAGTGAGCTAAGATGAAGTCTTGCTTTCTTTCTCTCTTGAATCTCATATTTTATTTTTTCCAAATTATTACATACATTACTTTACACATACATCTTTTCTTTCCATTTATAGACACCTTTACATTTAGCTACTTTAACTGGAAAACCCCACATAGTTAGGAGATTAGTGGTTGCTGGAGCTACTCTTGATATCCAAGATCATGGTGGAAACATTCCTCTACATATTGCATCTAGAAGTGGTGATTTAGATTGTGTTCAATCTCTACTAACTCCAATTACAGAATCTGAAATTGAAGAAGCTAAGTGTTCATATCATATTGTTCCACAAGAAAAGAGTTTATCTTACCTAATAAACATGAAAAATTTTGAAGGTAATTGAAACGCTATTCTAACTTCTGCCTAAACCTCTTAAAAATTAAAAGTATTAACTTTTTTTGTAATGATAATTGCTAAACCTATGGATGCTTGTTTGTATAGTTTTATAATTTGTTAAATATTTATGATTTTACATGAATACATTCGAACCTCGTTAACATGAATATCAATGGAATATTTTTTTTTTTTTTTCATATATCAGCAGTTCATGCTATCAGTAATTAATCTACATTGTAAAAACAATTCATGTTAAAAGTAATTCACGTTAACAAGGTTCGACTGTATATCTAGTTTTTGCTCATTTTTATTTGCTTTTTAAATGCTTACTTCATTAGATTATTTGATTTTAGTTCAGAGAGAGCTCTGTGGGTTTTAGCCTCCTCCCTCCAGATACATTGAAATTAAACAGGAGTGGAAAGTTGGCGCAGAACTCATACCGGTATTTGTTTGAAGTTTTCCTCTACTTATAAAAATGGTCGGTTTAAGAAATTTTTTTTGTTTTTCATAATACCGGTACGAGTTCTGCACCAATTTTTCATCCCTGAATTAAATAAATTTTCATTTTGAACCATTGAAACTGAAACTAACTAGGAAATCAGTCTATGCCCCTTCGCCATAAGCCATCTTAGCCCCCTGCAGATAATCTCTGGTTATGTCCTCTGTATGCTTAGAGTAGTTTTTATGGAATCTATCTGGAATACTGCAATAACATTATTATGAAAACATATTTCTTTTAAAAGCTTCTCTTGAGAATTATGTCATTAAAACAAATTATTTTATTTATTTTTAAGATTTTTTTCTCTCTTTTCTCTTTTTAAAGGGTTATCTTGTGTGCATCTTGCTGCAGCTAATGGTTGGAAAAAAGTTCTTGAATGTCTTTTTAGTCATGATGCTGATATTAATGAGCAGGTAAATGTTTAATTTCGAAGTTTAAAATTTGTGTGGCATATTCAGAGAAGCAGACAGATTAAGATATGCGGCATTAAATATACTAAGTAGGACTGGATTATTTATCAATATATCACAAAATATCAATATTTTTTTAATATCGCAATAACAATATTTAAAATCTTACTCTTCCGATATATCCCTTTAACAATATTTCTCAGTATGTGCACGCTCCCAATCAAGCGAACTCAAATATCGATAAATAACTTTAAAACGCCCAATCTTACCAATACCTTCTTTAAACTTTACTTTCTGTTTCTCATTTATTCACTAGCACGCACACATCAAGTGGCCGATTGTACCCCGAGAAATAGCATGGAATATCTTACTCTAATACTCCTTTGTTTCCCCCATTACTCACTAAAGCAGAAAAACATAACACCAAAAAATCTCTCTCTATCAATGTTACCGCAATACATTCCCTCTTTCATTAAGAAAACAATGTAACTGGGATACATCCAAACACAATACATATACTACATCTTCCTTTATTTCTTTATTCCTGCGATCTCTCAAATCTAAAATATCACTACTTTAAAAAGTCTGACGTTGAATGATATATCAAATGATTCATTCGTCAAGAAAATTAAGTTATTGCAGTACATTGCAATATTATCGCCCAGCTTCCACATTCGTACTTCCCCAGACCAATAAATAATATTGCAGCCACATGTCTCGCATGTGAAAATAATATCTGGCATTTTAGTTCTTCCTGCTATTGTTTCATTGATATTGGTATATTTCAAATTATCGATATTTACTGGCTAATAACATGTGAGCTTCAGTAGTATGTTCTGTGATCAAAGCCGAATTGCAATATTTGAAATATCGGTGCCTACAAGAAGAGCTCTTCGGCTGCCGCCCCTTGCCACTTATTACTTACTTTGTTTTTTCATTAATTTTCATCCATTATCGGCAAAACTAGGTTTCTCTAAATGCTAAAAAAATTTTAAATGTTTACTCGAAATAGGGTAGAATGCCCAAAATATAAAGAAATAAAATAAATAATAAGTATGTGTGTGTGTACATATATATATATGGAAAATGTTTGGGGATATTCCAGCTTTCCTGGTGTTAATGATAAAATAAATAACGAAATTGCTTACATGTGTATTTTATTAACTTTTTAAGGAATTTTATAAAATTTAAACTCTGATTCGGAGCAAAATATTTCAAATCATTGAACAAGATTGGATGACTATTTTGTGTCGAGCAGTAATTACACTGTTCTGACTCTAGGAAAAGCATGTGACATTTTAAGTTCACTCCTCATTACTATTAGTTGGTAGTGAAATATCACCTTTGATTACAGGCACAGCAAAAAAGAAGAAAGAAAGTGATTATTTTCTCTCTCATACTGTAGACATGTTTATTACTTTCTTAAGAGAATGTCAAGTGTGCAAAGAATTTTCTGCCACTTTTTTAAAGTGGATTCTGTACAAGTGTTTATAATTAATTTTTAAAAGTCCTATTTGAGAAAAATGATATTAATGGAATATACACATGCTTCAAAATTCAGAAAAGGGAAAAGCAAAATATTTTAAATTATCTGAATTTATTTTTGATTTTAGTATTTTTAAAGTTTGTTGTAGAAAGCAGCAAAATTCAACAAGTTTAAAAAAAATGACCTTATAATTATTATTATTATTTTTTTTTTTTACCTAGACAATATCGCAATGTATCGCTAATATCGATATAAATTTAGGGATAGATTGCAATATTTTATTTCTGATATTGGCCAGCACTAATACTAAGCCATACTATTGCAACCTGAAAAAGGGGTCAATTTCCCTATTTTTAATTCAATAGTTAACAATCCTGGCTTTCGTTTCCAGGTGCCATTTCGAATGCAGATTTGTGTGTAATAGTTCAAAATTCATTTTAAGCCATATGTTTCACTTTAAAGCCTTGATGTGCGAAAGTCATCATCATAAAATGATCATCAAGCAACAAACTAAGTTAACCCCTTAACAATCACGTAATTTTCAAGAAAGTGGTAAAAAAAAAAAAAAGTTTTTTTATTCAAAAAATTATATAAAATAAAGTGTATGAGCAATATGCATACTAGGGATGCACCGAATTTTCGGTATCTATTCGGTATTCGGATATTTGAACATATAAAATTCAATTTTTTTAAATTTTTAATCATTCGAAAAAATTCTGCTATTTTTAAGTGCCATTAAATTAAGATTTCTCAGAGTAATTAAGAAATAGATTATATTTAAATGAAAACATTGTTTTATCTAGTTTCCAATAACATTAAAAAAAAATTAAATATCAGTTACATTAATGATAACAATTAATAATATCTTACAAAAGTTGTCTTTGTCAATAACAGTATAATGACGTATGTTTCTAAAGCTAAGAAAAAGCATATATAATTCACATGATGTTGTTATCTAGGATACTTCAAGAGATCAAACAAGGATCACATCCAAGTATGGCCAAAAAAATGACACAAGTCATAAAATAGCAATTTTGAGTTTCTCATTGAAAAATGCATATGAAGTGCTCCAACATGCACAAAAATCATCACATCTCTATCCGACAAGTTATCCACGAGAGTGAGAGGCATTTGTGTCAGTTTTAATATAGGTTGGCTAATACGTTGTTACTTTCAATTGATTTTTCTCAAATGTTACATTTCTGGGTTGCATTATTTATTTATTTTTTTTTTAGTGGGCACAGCAAGATACCGTTATTTAAGAAATTTTATGTTTATTAAGAAGCCTAACAGCTAATAATTTTCTTTGACTGTGAATTCAGCATTACACCACTACTTATGTATAGCAATATTTCCTAATATTTTTCTATATGTATATAAATCACCGTTTCTGAATAGTAATTTTTTGTAATATTTTTTTCATAATTAAAAAAAATAAAATATTACTAAATATTAATGATATTACTGAAAAAGTTAGGTGATTGACACCTAAATATAAAGGTAAATCAGCCAGTCGAATAGTTACTATTTGGTTTAAAGGACATTCGGTATTCAGCCGAATAGTTAGTATTCGGTTGGCCGAATATTATGCATTCGGTATTCAGCCAAAACTGCTATTCGATGCATACCTGTCAACATCCTAATTATGAATCAGAAGATCTTCATAATGCATTACTTTTGAATACTCCAGCCCGGAAATATCACATACACAAGAAATATTTATTGAAAACTCACCCCGTCAATTTCACGGGAGTGAAAAGAAAGGGGTTAAACTCAATAGGTATCCATCGGCTCAGGTGCCTCATATTGAATTTTAAGGTGCTCTGTATTCCTAGGCTGAAAATTTTTAATAGACTCTAGCTATCATTTATATACTCTGTAACTTAATCTCAGTGTAATTCAACATTAACATTGTGAGATATGAAAGTTGCCTAGTAACCTGGTAATCCCTGAAAATCAAGAAAAAAATGAGAGAATTCTGCAGCACTAAAAATGTCAGGTAATTTAATTGGCATCTTTAAAATTCAGTTTATTTGACTACGTCTAAAAATATTATTGCACACAAGGAATTCAAGACAAAAATTTTTAGTTTAAAAAATTTGCAGAAATGGGAAAACAAAAAATATCAATTGCTAGTCATCCTAGTTTTTTACTTTTAGCTTATTTTAAACTGCTTAAAAGAAAAAAATCAATCTTACACTGAAGTAAGATGTTCAAAAGCATAACTTTAATTATCTAAAGTTGTGCAGTCTGAATTTTGAAATGTAGCTTTGACCAATTTTAGAGGAAAATATGCCGGCCAGATATTGATCAACTTAATTTGACAGTTAAAGCATTGATGCATTATGCCCTGATTTAGTTTAATTGATTTCAATTTTTGGCTCTCTGTTTAAAAATTATTTGACTTTTTTCTCATAAAATATACAATTTCATCTATTCAAAGTTGCACTTTCATTGTAGTCTTGCAAAGGATTCAATTTACTGTTATTGATAAGATAGCTTAATGATTGGAACATTGTTACATTATGGTTGGGACCTGAACTAGGTGTTATTTCATTTCTGACCTGGCCACTTTTCTCTTTTGTTAAAATTAATATGGCCACTTATTCAAAAAATGTGCTGAATTTATTTTATATATATATATGTATGTATAACGCTTTAATATTTTATAAATGAAACTATCATATTCAAATGGAAAAAACTTTTTATAATGTTTTCTAGGATGGAAAAAGTGGGCGGACCGCTTTGCATTATGCTGTTGAAAATGAAAATTTAGAACTTGTTCATCTATTACTCACAAAAGGCAATGCTAATCCTCTGGTCCAGAATTATGCTGGACAGACATCACGTAATGTTGCATGGTCTTTGCGCAAAAGGAACCCTACTAAGGTTAGACTGGCAATTTTTGACATATTGAAAAAATATGCAGAGAAATGGGATCCAGCTTCAGATTTTGAGTCCAATTCTTCAAGTGATGAGGTAAATATCTATATTGTGATTATTGTTATTATTTATTTTATTTTTTTATTTTGTTCAAATTATAGTTTAAGTTAATAAACCAACTTTTGAAATCCTAATAATATTCTATTCTCTCTTTTAGTTTAAACATTTATAAAAGATTCTACGTTATTATGCATGAATAAAACTTTTAAGATATTTATAATCAAAGATAATATTACATAAATTAACTTTATGGGAAATTCTATTAAATATTCTAAATTTTTTGACATTATGCATTCTTTCTTTTTCTTTCTTTTTATAAAATATCTTTATGATTATTTTTATATATTTATACATTAATTTGCCTTGTATTTGTGCTGTTAGTCTTTCGAATACTAAAACTAGAATCTTGGAAAACTACAGTTATTTTTGTTCAGTGAGATTATTAAAAGAAAAAATAATAATACAAGAACATAACATATATTTCAATTATATGCCGAATAACATTTTATAAAGTAATTTAGATGCATTGTAAATTCTTTCTCGGTAAGATAACTGTTTGTAGATAATTAAATATGTAGATTCAATTATTTGACATAGAAATAGAATTTCATACATTCTGATTAATAATATAAAATAGTCTAAGAATGCACATTACATAAGCAAGTCACTCAGGGTGAATTTAAAAATTATTATGAAATTGGAGTGTGAAATATCATTTAATTGAGTTGAATGCAAAACAATGTGCTTAAATCAAAAATATGACAATTTCTTTACTAAATCTTAAGTGATGATTTTAAAATACATGAATTTTTAAGTAAATAGGAATTGTGTGTGTATTTAAAGCTTGCAGTAAGTCCATTGTATATATAAATACTGCTTATCTTTTGTTGTTTTTATTATTCATATATATATTTTTTTATTTCAGTCAGACCACATTGAAGCCATGTTACAAACATTCAATGAAGTTTCTGTGAGAAAATGACAGTAACTGAAATTATATTGTTTATATATTGTTATGAGATACTAATTATATTGTTAAAACTTTAGTTATGTTTTTAAAAAAGCTTGACTGCCTTCATATAGTGTTCATATATATATATATTCATGTGATGAGTGCATTTGAGATCTTGCAACCAATAGTACAAATTTCTATGTTGAAACTGAAGAAAGATAAAATTGTTACATGTTTTATATTTTATTGTAACAGAAGTTATTAATTGATGCATTTGTTTGCACAATAAAGCCTATTCGTGTAACTGTTGAAATCTGATGTTTCCGAGCAGATTGTAATTTATTCATAAATTTCATTATGTGATTTGTTTATGTTTGGCTTTTTATTTGCGTTATTGTTCTTCATTATTTTATGGTATTTTATATATTTTTATTCCTAGTACAGATTTTATTTCTCTTCAAGTTTCAAGTTTCAAATTTTTTTTTTTTTTTTCCCCCTTCCTTTGATTGTGGCATTAAAGAAATTTTTATCATCCTTGTTGTATTTTTTTTTTATTCAATTTAAAATAATACTTTTTTATGAAAAAGTGTTAATAAAGAATTTTATTACATGCTGAAATTTCTAATTGCTTTTACAAATATTATTACTGTGCCTCATTTTAGTTAGATACTTATGAGTAGAACACTACTATTTTTTATTTGTCTTGCAATGGCAATATTTTTTCCTTATTCATATCTTTCGAAAATATTAAACTTTTCAGGTTAAAAAAAAAAAAAAAAAAAAAAAAAAAAAGCTTTAAAAAATTGACTAGAAATCTGTCAGAAGTTTATTTATTCAATTATTATTATTTTTTTTTTTTTTTTTTCCTGCAAATTTAAAATTTGAAACTTCTTATGGATATTATTTGGACTTATATTTTAAATGGAGGATAATGTTTTAATACAGGAAGTCTGTGGTTTAGACATTCATTCTCTAAGGCTTCTACAAAGTTTGAAATTAAGTAGCTGTCTTTGATATACATTCATATGCATTTTTCAATGAGAAACTCAAAATTGCTATTTTATGACGTGTCATTTTTCTGGCCATACTTGGATGTGATCCTTGTTTGATCTCTTGTTGGTGAGCGTAACCTGGGATCAAACCCAGCACTACTTGTCTACTAGCTTTGGGCACATAACCGCTCACCCACTGATGGGGCCCAGCAATCATCCATTTTGAAATTAGTGAAAATATCAGGGGAAACTGCAAATATTGCCCAAAAACCTCGAAAAATGAATGTTAACTTGGAAAGTGCTTTTTCAATATATTTAAACTTAAAAAACTTCTTTATGCAACACACCATAAAGCTAATGAAAGCACTACCGGTTTTAAAAGGACATGGCCTTCCTTTTTCAGGGGTAAAACATGTGCTACTGCCTTGAAGGCAAAAAAAATGACTGACTTAGTATTATGCTCAACTTTCTCAACATATCTAATTGGAAATCATCAGTCCTATTCAGAGTTTTTACATGTTTTTCTCTGAAATGTGTGAGTATGAGCTAGGATGGAACCTTAGAGTGACTCCCCCCCCCCCCACACACACACACTGAGGGATTCCAATAAGGCCTAGTTCTTTAATGTAAACAAATGGGCTTAACTCTTACACTAACATAAGCCAAATTTATGCAGAAATTACTAAACATAAAGGTTCTTGTATATTAAATCAAATGTTGCTTTTTGTCTTATTTAGTAAAATAAAAAATTAAATGGATTTTATATTTGTTTTTGACAATATAAACTCACAAATAATGTTAATGTATATATTTTCCCAACACTACTTGTAAAAAGTTTAAATTTGGACTCAGCTAGCAGAAAATGAGATTAGAAAATTTCATTTAAATACTATTTCCATAATCAATTCTGTGATCCTATATGTCTTCCTTATATGTAAAAAGTAAATATTTTATTCCTTGCATAATAATAATAATAATAATAATAATAATAAAGTTAATAATTTCAATTTATTATGCAATTTTTATTATCAATGTATAAGATACTTTATAGTAAATAAGTTTTAGTCATTAATAAAGTTAATTGAACACAAAATTTTATTACATATATTATATGACACTGACTACCTTTTATGTCACAAATCAAACAATATGACCTGAAACGTATAAAAATAGACCTGAAAACCAGGTAAAGTCAAGAAGTTTTGTTTTTAAAATAGAGTGGAAACCCTGATTAGGGATTAGTAAGCGACCTCCTTTCCATTGAAAATTTATCAGTTTTTTTTTTTTTTTTTTTTTTTTATGTGTGTGTGTGTTTCTAATGTTTTTCTGCTATTATGCAATTTATAATAAAATAAGGAGGAAATTTGAAATCCTTTGTAATTTTTATATTATTAATTTTATACTACTTATTAAATACATTTGATTTAATATATTCTTTTTTATTGAATTAATAATTTAGCTTACTTGTTAATAATAAAATGCAATTGATGATGCATAAAAGAAAAGCAGTGATTGCTTCTAAATTAGTGAGTTTCATCCAAAGAGAACACAGTATTTACCTTCTCTGACAGCTGAACCCCATGTTATTCTATGGGAAAACATTTATAGAATTATTCATTTTCTAACTTTCTTTTAAATTCCATTCTCATGTTTAAAGAACTGAGTGGATGAACAGGTTATGTGACAATTCAGTAAATTTAAGAAAAGTCAACAGTAAAGAGGTGATGGAATAGCTAAAAACCATGTAACATAACAATTCTCTGCGTTGATAACTGCATTATTAGAAAACTTTGTAATACCAATAAATGTTTGATATTCGAAAGACTAAAATAAGTTCCAAGCACACACACACAGAGAGAGAGAAATCTGTATTATTATTTTAAATGTCACTTAACATATCCATCCACATGTCAACTCTTTATTTAGAAAATGCACAATTGTTAAATTTGTTTTTTAAAAATTGATTACTTAAATTTTCACTATTTTATTTTGAAGCTTAAGAATGTGAAAATTGTACTAAGTGCATTTTTCACATTTTTAGTTCCAAAATGAAACATTAAAAACTTCATCAAGGATAAATTATTTATTTACATCTTCTATGGTATACAAATTAGTGTTTAGTTACATTTTTCTTAATTGCTTGTTATTAAAAATTGTAATCACAAGATGATCGCAGTAACCTTTAAACTACAGCTGTGGTCGATGAGCAAAGCAGTTACATTCCGATTCATTGTCATCAATAGAGAATATTTGTTTTATTAACACTTTAATATTGACCTATTTTTCTATTCTGAATAGCCTTGCCTTTTGACACTCCTCAAAAACATTGCTTTATTATTTTTTAAAAAAAGAGTGAGATTTTATGTATTTGTGATTAAACCATTTAAATTTTATTCTTAGCATTTATGTGCATATATAATGGAAATAAAAAAGAACTGATATACAAAATTGAATAAAATAAAAAAGAACAAATATATACAAATATTTTTAAATTATTGTTTTATTAATGCTTTATTATTATTATTTTTACTGTTAAACAAGAATTTTCATTTCTGTCCACTAATATATATAAGAAAAATGTTCTTTAAAAATTGTAGTTGTGCTGCTAAAGCGTAACGTAGCACTGCTATATTGCAATAACTTCTTTAAATTCCAGATTCATTTTATTTTTATTTATTTATCCCCCCCCCCCTTTCCATGTGTGTGTTTTAGTTATTGCAATTGTTTTCATTTTTCAGATATTTTGCTTTTTTTTTCCTTCTATTTTATGTTTTAGGAAAAAGCTATAAGATGCTTTGAAATGTTCCTATGTAAATTTATTCAACTTATATATATATATATATATATATATATATATATATATTTTTTTGGTCATTGACATTAACAATTTAATACACTAACAACAGTAACAAAAATCCTTCTGGTTCAGTTGGAAGAGTTACTTCACTTCTTTGTTTTTTATGTGTGTGTGTGAAATTTCAAGTAATTATCAATTCCAAACAAGATGGCTGGTTAAGATCTAGGTATGGTGTATGTACATACTAAGTTTCAAGTTGATCAATTCATAAATAGGTGTTTTCTGTAAGTTTGAATTATCAAATGCTTTTCATTTTGAAACAAGATGGAGGGTCAAATTGATTAATAAAATCTGTTGAGACCTTGATATGGGCAATATACATGCTGAGTTTGTTTATGCAAATTGTTCTATAAATATCCTTATTATATGAGTTTGAAATTTTCAAGTGTCTCTTATTTTGAAACAGAAAGGCAGATAAAGTTGATTAATAATTTGTTTAAGAACTTGATATGGGACATTTAAAACCATTCTTGCAGAGTTTCAATGAAATGAATTCATAAAAAAAGTTTATTATCTAAGTTTGAAATTCCCGAAAATCTGTCATTTTAAAACAAGATGGCAGATTGATTTAATTTATAAACATAATTCAGACCTTGATAATATCTGTGATTATACTGTTTTTCAAGAAAATTGGTTTATAACTATGTTTTTATATAAATTTGAACTATTTAAATGTCTGCTATTTTGAAACAAGATGCTAGATCAAGTAAGTTAATGAACTCTTTCAAGATGTTTTAAAGGTAAGTCTGTAATCTAATTTCAGTTTGAAGTGATTCAGTAATTTGGAAGTTATCATGGTGATAAATTTCTCATTATCTATCTATATGTATGTATGAAGAAATATATTCACTCACTGACTCAACACAGCCATGGCGATACTGTGAGAGTTAGTCATGGGGGTCACAGACTTTGATGTAAAAGGTTGGTTTGGCAACCTGATCTCCAACAGAATTTACAGGAATTTGCTAAATTCTCCCTAGGATGGGCAGTGGGCAAAAACATGTTTAAGAGCATAACTTAGCATCAAATTACTTCTCAGTGGAGAAATTGCACATGGAGAGACTAGACTTGATTAAAGAAAAAAAATCAGGAATTTCAGAATTTTTGATTTAAGGAGGCAAGGGAAGACAATTTTTTTGTGAGAAATTTTGCAAAATTCAGGTTTTTTTTTTTTTTTTTGATAGAACTGTACCAAAAAATCTACTCTCCAAAGATAGTATCTCAATTATGTATAAAAAAAAAAAAAAAAGCCTTATCCAAAATTCAAAATTTTATAAAGATTGACTTTAACTTTCCAAAATAAGGTACCGGGAGGGCTAAAAGACCCACCAGCAGCCGAGCAATTCTGCATTCAAAGCTATTAGATATGAGGTGTCGGGTTCAATCCCAGGTCATGCTCGTCAGACCAGCCGTTCGATGTTTTCCATGGTTTTCTCTGAAACTTGCATAAATACGGGCTAGGAGGACCCCTTAAAGGCTCCCACGGAGGGCACTCCTCCTTTAGCCTAGGACCCTAGAGTAGTCAATCGGTCTTCCTTACTCTTAAACACCCTCCCCCTAAAACAGTGTAGTTTTCATTATGTAGCACTCAGCCAAGGCCAAATAAAAAAAATTTAAGATCGGTACATAATTTCCTGAGATAAAGCACCATGTGAGGGAGTGTCACACTCTTACCTTTCAATTATGCAATCTCATCATGCCAAAACCCAATGGAATCCAAATTTTAAATTTCATAAGAATGGGACCATAACCTTCTAAGGTACTTGGTACTGTGATGAAGGTCAGATCCTCTTCCTATAACAGTACGGTCTTCATTATGTAACACAGAAAGTGTCCAAATTTAAAACTGAATTTTGAGATACTAATTACCTTGATCCATCTCCTTACAACCATATAGTCTTTTACATAACATCCAACAGAGTCCAAATTAAAAATTCCCAGGCATGAGATTGTAACTTTCTGAGGTATGGCACCTTTTAAGGTCAGACCCTTCTCCTCCATCAGTAGTTTTCGTTATATAGCACTCAAGAAAGTCTAAATTTAAAATGTTGTAAGCATAAGATTGTAACTTTCCAAGGCACCTATTGGAGTCAAACCCTTCCCCTCCAAAAGTAGTTTTCATTATATAATGCCCAATTGAGTCCACATTTAAAATTTAGTAGAGATCAGACTGTACCTTTCTGAGATAAGCAGTGGTGACGTGTGAGTGGTGTTTTGGTCATCTCCATATGTGTGGTTAGAAACAATCCGTTATCATGGAAAGTTCATTCGTCTGATTGACTGTCGGAAAGCCGTCATTCCTACGTTTCTCTATAAAAAAAGGCGAATCAACCAATAAGATAAATACATATTCTATTACAATGCACTGTTTCCAGCCACTCACATAACAATGACCAAAAACGTCATTCATGCGACGCCACTGGAGATAAGGCACCATGGAGGGTCAAAGCCACCCCTCAACAAAGATGCAATATTCCCCATTTTAACACCTGAGTCCAAAATCAAAAAATTTTTAAGAATCAATCCATAATTTTCCAAGATACTGAACACTGTGGAGGTCAGACCCTCCCTCCTCAAAGACAAGAAAGAGAATTTATTGTTGCATTGTCATCCAGTTTTGAGTAGGATTAAGGTCTCTAGCCCTTCTGAAAGTTAGCTTAAAATAATTTCAAAATTCCTCCTGAACCCAGGCCTAGGACTCTTGTGTATTCAATTGGCCTTAACCCCAAAATTTATTGGACAGACAAGAAAGCGAGTTAATAAAAACATGGTTAAAAAAAAAAAGCAAGTGTCACAACTATACAGTATCACTGAACACCTAGAAATACAGTGCCTAGAATATATTCTTGGAGCTGTTCTTATAAATGATATCAAAACAAAGCTCTTTAATGCCAGCCAGAACATCAGCAATCAAGTTAAATTGATCTCCACCTTCCACATATTCAGCCAGGATGGGGGGTTCAAAACCTCCCCTTCCCTGAAATTTTGTAGATTTATGGAAAATTTTAGAATCGTACATCATTTTAACACTCAACGTTATGTACTAGAGCTTGCTTCAATTTCTTAAGTTCTTGTTATTCTGTCACTGACTGTGGAAGTAAAGTAGAAAAACCTATTAAAAAAATAAATGAATAGTAAATTTTATGTTTTTAGGCTCTGAAAAATTCTTATTTAAGGAAAATCTTTTTTAGTGTATTCAGATTAAATGAATTTAGCATAAAGGAAAATTATTTTTGTCAATATTTCTTATTGCGTGAAAATTGGTTAGGTAAAGCCAGTTTTATTATTCCCTAGTTGGTATATCTCACACTGCTCGGATTCAACAAGTGCTTATAAAATTCTTGAATTAAAGAAAAAACAAAGTAAAGAAAGTATGAGATGGAATTAAAATAAAATAAAATTTTACAGGTTTATAGAACCTCTGTGTAAACAATGATCATTTACAAAAGAAAGACATATTTTTTGGTGGCATTAATCTTTTTACTTTCTTCTATATTCAATAGAAGAAAGTATTGGATTCATAAAAAATTCGACCTCGGGTTTTTGATGGATTTACATGTTTTGAGAGGTGTAGAAAACACGATTTGACCATTTTTAGAAAATGTCTGTGTGTGAGACAAAATTTTGTGGCAGCTGTATCTCAGGAACTACTGCACAGAATTTCATACAAATTGGTATGTAATTACACCTTGACATAAATTAGTGCCTATCAACTTTTGGTAAAAGTTGTCTTACAGGTTGCGTTCCCATCCCGCTTTTTCTAAATTTTTAACGTGGTATAGGACAAAATTTTGTATAAATGTGCATAAAGAAAATTATTTTTTAATAATCATTATGAAATTTAAAAGAATTATTTGTAATAGAGATAGTTAACTGGGGGGAAAAAAATTGTATGTAGGAGCCTCGCCTTCCTCCCCACCCTTTGGGGTGGGGGAGGGGTCTCCCCTCGAGGGGAGTAAATTTTCATGATGGGTATCTTTCAAAAGAGCTTGCCAATACCTTTAAAATGAATGGTTGAACCATCAATCTGCGATAATTTAAAATAAAATTATCGATTTTTTTAAGTTTTAACAAAAAATTTTTTTTTTTTTTTTTTTTTTTTTTTTAATGTAACATGGAGAATAAAATTGAGTTTTTTATTTTTTTTATTTAGTGTTATACTACTTCTCTAATATGAAAATTGTCTGCATTTTCATGAAAGATAATTTTTTTTAAATAATAATTTCAATAAATTATTTTTACCGAGTGAATTTGTATAGGAAAATATAGAAGAAAATCATGTGGTGGCCACAACTTACTAGTTTATTTATGTATAGATACTAAACATAAGAACATAGAATAAAAATTATTTAAATGTTAAATTGGAGAGAAAATTTTAATGGAATAAAAAGAAAGCAGTAAAATGAATCACTACGTGTACTATCGCAACAAAATCCTAATTATAACAATTACAACTCATTGTGAAGACTTCAACAAATAACACTACAAATATACACTCCTGCTTTAAAGTTTAGCAAGATTTACAAACAATCAGGTTTTTTTTTTTTTTTTTTTTTCAGTTAAAAAACTTATCTCTAGATGAAATGCTTTTAAACACTAGGTATGTAAAGAACAGGGTCTTCCACATTTTTTCAGTGAAGATTAGGTTACGACAATAATTAAGGGGGTAGCAACAAATTGAGAAAAATCAATAATAATTGTGATCACCCTGTATCATTAAGTAAAGTAAATGATCTGTAACTTTAGGATATGTTAATATAGACCAAGTACAATTTGTGGATGAATTTGTGTGATGATAGCATGTTAAATAAAGGAGATATGAGCATTTATTTTAAAACTCTCCAAAAAATCAGCATGTTTTTATTTATAATATGCAGAGATTTAAACGAATATTATTCTCACTTTCAGATAAATTGAAAAAACACTTTTGAAACAATGTACTGCAATCGGAATGCAAATATCTGAAATATCTCATAAATATGAGCATTTTTATGAAAAATGTTTTTTTGTGTATGTCGAACGATAAAAAAACTTTTTTACATAATTTGATAGCCAAATGTCTTGTTCAAGCATTATCAAATATAATTGAAATTCAGAAAATTGTATGGGGAAAAAGTTAGCAGTTTTTCAGTTATTGACCAAAGTTGATTTTCTTTTCAGAGGCCATTCACACATTGACATTTTTCTTAGTAAGTTAATAGAGAATTACGCTGAACTACCCAAATCCACTTAATGCTTTAAATCTGTATAAGTAATAAGAAATGATAAGAGCTATGTAGTGAATATTGCAATAAATTTTATTTTATGATCAAATCATAAAATTTATTTAATTCCTTAGATAATAATCATGAATTCCTTATTAATATAATAAAATCTAATAATGAAGATTTATTTAATCTTATTTAATTTGTATATTTAAGCTTTTAATAAAAATATATAAAATACTTAACTATATGTTGCTGTGCAAAGAGCTAAAATAATTTGGTGTGGCATGTACACTACTTTTTTTATCCGACATTATTTACATTTTAAGGTAAACATATGATGTACTGTTTGAATAATTCTACGGCATTTTAAAAACACTTCAAGACAGTTTCAGAAAATGTTTTATTCGAGAAAATTTCTATATGAGAAAAGTACTTAGAAAGACCACGTTTTTTTTTTTAGCAAGCTAATAGAGAATTACACTGAATTACACAAATCCACTTAATGCATAGTAAATGTGACATGAATATTGTAATAGATTTATTTTATTCATTAAATCACAAAAAAAGTTTCATTTCTTAAATTAATAATAATGCTCCTCATCTGTCATGAACGATTACAGTTAGACCGCGTCAAAACAAACTTTTGGCAGCCATTTTTTTTTTTTTTTTTTTTTTCGTTTGTTCAATTCAACTTACGGAAACATACATATCATTTTCATACATGTTTTGCATCGCACATATTCTTATTTATTTCCTATAAAACCTTGAAAAACTATTCAATTGTAATGTTTAAATATCTAAATTAAATATAACGGATCACTGGCTATTATAGACATGAACCTATAAATGGAATTATGTAACTTCATGATTATAAACAATGCAATACCAAATAAAAACAAACCGTGTTGCCATTCAGAAAATACAAATTTTAAATGGACAACTCTTTAATTCTGAATGAACGACTCTTTGACTGTTTCATTAAAAAAATGCTTAAAATATTTCTAAAATATATTAAAGCCTTAAAAATCTTAAAATATTTGTAAAAACGTATTAAATCCTTTAAATATTTTTATCAAGTTTCATTGTTTGTTTACAATGTAAGGTATGATTGGCGTTGAGTTTAGTACGTAAATGCCGCCAGTTGATTTTAGTTTTGAAATTAGTGTAAAGTGATAGTTGGGATAGAATGTTTGGTTGGGCAAGTAAAAGTCACCAGTTGAAATGAGTATTGAAAGTAGTCTAAGGTGATAATGTCGAGTCAAGGTAAAATGTTCGCTTGAGAATGAGAAAGTCCCTAGCTGGATCCTGGATATTTTGGCGATGTTGTGGGTGAGACAGCTGGTTGGAGGTATCGAGTAGAGGTGAATTTGGGTTAGCATGGAGTGTCTGTAGTTATTGGATAGTTAGAAAATTTGAAAACAGGATCTATGGTAGTCTTAAAAAAATGTATTTTGGTAAAAAGAAGTGAATTGTTTTTTCTTATTATGAGGACTTTAAATACGCAAGTGAAGTGATGACGTCACTGGCTGTTCGTGGATACAAGAAAAATATTTCCTATGTTAAACGCCCAATGGATTTTTCGTAAAAAATTATTAAAAATCGAGGGAAATTATTTCCCGATTTTAATCCCCATATTTAGGTATAGATATGTATTAGTTATCATGTGCATGCGTTAGATTAAGTTGTTTTTGTTCTAAAATTGATAAAATTTGAATTTTAAATTTCAAAACTCTAGATTAAAAAAAATGGCAAACTTCCATATTCCATTGAAAACATAAACATTTCATTTCAAAGGATGATATTTACACAATAAATATCCAACTAATATACTAATTAAAAGGAAAATGATAAATATTCTATCATAATTTGGAGTGAAATTTGTTTTCAAATGTCTAAATAAAGTATCTGATATCAGGGCTGCCGCTAGGCATTAAGCAACTCAGGCAATTCCTGAGGGCGGCACTCGAATCATTAAAACAAAGTACGAAAAAAAAAAAAAAAATACAAAAATATAAATTGGTATAAAAGACACCGCCCCCCCACCATCCTTACAAAAGTGTCTAAATTGATTGAGAAAACTGCTGCTAGTAAAATTCACCAATAAATCAAACAAAATGTGACAAACAATAAAAACATTCAAAAAACAATATCTGATTCCGGCTAGCGTACTAGACAGATACATTCTGAGAAAACTTTAATTGGGAGACTAAAGATGAGTACATTAGGACCGAGTCCTGTTGGTATGTAGCAAAAAATCTATTACTGAACGGATATTGTTAATTTAAACAGAAATAAGGGATGTATGTAGTGTATGGAGTTCTGCATACACTGTAAAAAAATAACTATTACCAGCTGCAAGAAACTCTCTGTGATTGGAGAAAATAATTATTTTCTCCAATCACAGAGAGTTTCTTGCAGCTGGTAATAGTTATTTTTTTACAGTGTAGGTGGTCTTAAGAAAAAGACAAAATTATTTAGAATCCATGTGTGTGAAAGAAAAATAAAACACTGAATTTGAGAAACAACATTTTAAAGGAATCATTAAGTTTAAACTAAGCCCTTTTTACTTTCCTAACATACTATGTAAGGAAAGTATTGTAATCATGTCAAAGATCTGACTATGAGATTTTAGTGTTTCTTCACGCTTTAAGGTCCCTTGAGTTTATTTTTACTATTTTTACGATGATATGTGTGTGAGTAAACATGATAGCACCTAAACGCTTTGTAAGTCACCATAGCACGAACCCTATAGATTTTAGTGAATCTAGGTCTTGCGTCCAAACGTCTTTTTCGTCTAAGCTGAAAATTTATACACGTTATAAGTCATTACGCACAAACTGTTTCGTGAATCTGGTACTTAAAGACTTTCTATAGGGACACAAGGAAAAATTTTGCTATCATTATGGTCTATGGGCCTTTTTTTTTTTTTTTTTTTTTTTAAGTGCGATAGTGTCTAAATGCCTTACTCAATCGAGCTGAAAATTTATACTCATACTATGTGTCACAGTCACACGAACTGCATAGATTTTGGTGAATTTAACACTTATAGATTTTTTACAGGGAAGGAATACAAAGAAACATTATTTATCATTAAGAGCTATGCAGGGCCGGCTCGACCATATAGGCAAACTAGGCGATGGCCTAGGGCGCTCAAATCTAGAGGGCGGCACAATTCAGACAAGAAGATCTATTTTATTTATTACTATCTAACGGCACTTTAGAATAGATAAAATGTAGTCTTGGAAACACAGCACTCATGTTGTGTGAAAATTTTAAACAATTACAATATTTGTCTAGAAAGGTACAAGCCTGCTGCTTTGACTTGGAAACATTTACTGAGTTTTTCTTGGTGTGTTTTCAATTGGACGTGTAAAAATGAAGTAAATGGATAATCCTCGAATTGACTTTTCAGGGCATCAAAGTCAATCTAATTTATCTAATGAGAAGCGCTAGAGAAAGAGTCACAAACAACTGGCTTGATTTTACCATAATTAACGATCTATTTATTTCAAAAACTTACAACGTCGAATTGAGTTTTGAAAACAGTCCGTCATTAAATCTGTCCATCTAATTGTTAACATCCTTACATTACATCTAAAATTCACGGAGTCATTATTTAATGGGGCTGTACGTTATTGGAACTATAAAGTTTTGACTTTCCATTCAAGGGTCTAAATTGTAAATCATGTTTTTTACAATTTTGAACTGACATATAAAGAAAATAATAATAATAATAATAAGATTTGAAGGAAGCTAGTTCTAACTAAAAAGAAGTTTTAGCTCTTTAGACTAGGTGACTTTGTAGGGGCTATGTGTGTGGGGCTTTTTGGAATTTTACAAAGTGATTCTGTTATAGTTTCTTTTTCTAGTAGCTCAACTTAGTAATAAAATGTGAAATTTCGTTTTCAGTACAGTTGATACTTGAGATTAGCTGTTAACAGAAAAAAAAAATTTTTGGAGTACAATTTTGTAAGAGAAAATTAGAGAAAAAATATCATTAGCAAAGCAGATTAGGCTCATTTGAAAAGTTATTTTCGTCCGAATCTTAAATAAACACTATCAGGATAATAATTTGAAAAAAAAAACAAAAGATTTTTCCACCTGAATCTGAATGAGCAAAAATCTTGCTTCATCTTCCAAAATAATTAGTAAATAAACAATAGTTTGATATGAAAGAAATAAAGATTGCGGCTTTGATAAACAGAACATGGAAAATGCTTCCGGTTTCACTTTGAGTTTATGTATCCTTGCAATGTGAGAAAATTCTATGGGTAATCTGCAGCGAATAGACGACATGACTTTCTGACATCATTCAAAGTCCTGACGATTTTCTTTTATTTAGCCTGTAGGAGTCTTCTTTTAACCCACAAACAGTGGAATGCAGCCTATCATAGCACAGCTTTTTCCCAAAAACATTGAATGCTCCGCCTCGTTCTAGTTGTCCATTCTCGACGAACACAAGCCAGATCATGTATAAAAAATGTTAATTTCCTATTAGAAAATAAGTGAAGAAAGTTTTCGTCAGTACATAACAAAAGACAACGCGCCAATGGTGAAAATGTGACCCAAACTCCACTACTAATGCACTACTAAAAACAAAATTTTTTTCTTGGAAACTGTAAAAGTGATTTCGGATTTGATAAACAGGAGGCATTTTCAGAAGAAATTAATATTGCGGTATCATTCCCATCGGAGTCAGAGCCAGCCCGATTACGAAAAATGAATAAGAAGTTTAATTATGCAGTCAGCTGATAAATCAACAAGTGAGGCTAAACATCATTTTAAGATTAATTTTTATATTTCTTTTCTTGATACAGCAAGAAATTCGAATGATGAGAAGTTCAAACGGACCAAAAAGATCGTGTTTTTTGATGCCTTTCTAACGATTGTGAGTTGTAAAAAAAAACTTTCAAAGTGATTTTGAAATTATGTAGAAAATTAGGAGATTATCTGACTCAAGGAGACTCTAAGGACGTTGATGAAAGTACACTACAGGAAGTTTTGAATATTTTTTGTGAAAACGAACTAGTACATTGTGTATTAAATTTAGTAACAGCAATAAAATTGTTGCTGACACTTCCTGTGTCTGTGGCCAGTGGAGAACTCAGCTTCATATAATTGAAATTAATAAAAACTTACTGACGTTCTATAGTGACGTGAGAACGATTTATAGGACTATCACCATTATCAACAGCTCAAGATGAAGCTAAAACAATTCATTTGAAGGATATTGTTTCTACTACCGCTAAAAGTAGCGCAGAAAAAACAATAATATGCAATATGTAATAAAAATAATTAGTTGATTATTTATTACAGTATTTGTATGTGTCTAATTGTCTCCATGTCTTACATTTTTAAAAAATTTGTTTTCATGGGGCGCCACGAAAATTTTTCGCCTAGGGCGCCAAATTTGCTCGGGCCGGCCCTGGAGCTATGGTCTGAAATGATTGTAAGTACAGTAGCATAAAATTAAACTCTGGAGAAATGAATTTATACACCCTATTGTAATTTTCTCTTTTGTTTATTTAAGATTTTGTCTTACTTTAATTTATTTATACAACCGTTAAATATTTAATGTTCGAAAAATCGAGTGGAGTCACTCCAGATTTTTTTATGCATTATCTAAAAAATCTAAAATGTTATTCTTATAAGAAAATAAAAAAAAATAATAAAATGAATAGAATGTAATTTTATATTAATTTAATTAAAACTATACTTAAAATTTATACAAATTGGATATTAGCCCACCAGCAGCAAAGCGGTTTTGCACTCAAAGTTGATAGACTTCAAGTGCCGAGTTCAATCCCAGGTCGCGCTCGTCTACCTGGCCTTTCGAAGTTTTCCATGGTTTTCTTCGTGATTTGCATAAATACGGACAAGAACCCCTTAGAAAGAATCCCCATGGAGGGCACCCCCCCCCCCCTATAGTCTTACGACCCTAGTTTTCTATTTGTTTTACAAACCTGTGTAAAGGTTTGTGTGACTAAATTAATTTAAATTAAATCAATTTTTTATGCAATGTTTGATTAATCAACTTAAAATTGCGGATTTTGAAAAAGTGATAATACGCGAAAGTGGGAGGGGGGGGGGGGAATGCTGAAATTTTTAGAATAAAACTAAAAGAAGACAGTGGATTTTTTCAATATCTTATTTTGTTACGGTCTTACGTACACTTAATTTCGTTACACCAAAGTCTTAGTGACTAAGGAGTTACCATTATAAACTAGTTGGCATAGGTGGACTCTGCTCAGTTCCCCATCATATGCATGTTCTCATAAATTTCTTGTACAGGACATATTATATTCATGTTAAGAGAAATGAATTTGACCAAACGCTTGGCACAATGACAGAACGAAATCCTCACCTAATAGGCTACCCACCATTCAGTTCAACATATTTATCTTATTCTAATCTATTAATTTATTTTATTGGGATCAATTTCGTAGTTTATTTTTCATGCTAATATTTCCAATGCAACAATCCCAAAAATGCATATTTATATGAAATATCGCAACATTTTGCTATGTTGATAAAATCTTAAATTTCGAATAACTTACGAAATTTTCCCATTAGAATATTTGTAGTCAATCGTGTTCATTCAAGTATCATAAATGTTATTTTGAAATTGTCTGATATATTTATGATCCTCAAAATGGACGTTTGTGCTCGATTTTGCCTTATTCTGCCATTTTAAGTAAATCGTAAATTCCAAATAACTTACGATTTTTTTAAATTGGAAAATTCATACTCTATGGTATTTATGTAAGTATCCTACATAATATTTCAAAAGTGGTTCGACATCTTTACGATGAAAATATCCCTCAAGATTTGACGTTTGTGTAAAATTTTGCCCTATTCTATTGTGATAAGAAATTCGTAAATTTCCAATAACTTACGAAATTTTTATATTGGAAAATTCATAGTCATTAATATTCATGCCAGTGTCCTAAATAATATTTCAAAAGTAGTCTGACATCTTTACGATGAAAATATCTCTCAAAATTGACGTTTATGTGAAATTTCGCCCTAAACCACCATGTTAAGAAATTCGTAAATTTCCAATAACTTGCGAAATTTTCAAAGAAGCATATTTATAGTTACTGATGTTCATTCCAGCATCAAAACTGATATTTTAAAACTGGTCTGACAATTTTACAGTAAAAAGTTTCCATTTAATGCACGTTTAAGTGAATTTTTGTCCTATTCTCCCATGTTAAGAAAATCGTAAATTTCTAATAACTTGCGAAGTTTTTAAAATCGAATGTTGCAAATGAATAGGGTTCTTGCCAGTGTCGAAAGTAATATTTTAAAACTGATCTGACCTCTCTGCGACAATTTGTTCTTGAGATATCGTGTACACAGACTAACAAACTAACGGACTAACAGACACCATACAAATTTTGTCATTTTCGGATTCCTCACACCTGAAAACGTGTAGAAAAGTCAAAAAACCGAGGTCGAAAATTTTCACGATTACCTAAGTTCCCCATACCTATAGTATCATAGCTATGTATAGTATGATGGGGAACTAAAAACTTTGACTGACGGAAAATTTCAAGTTATAAAAATTCGTCTAAGCAAAATTTCAGCGTATGAAGGGGCAGCAAATTGAAGGTTGCCAGAGGGCGGCAGAACACCTAACGACGGCCCTGTCTGATATAAGATACTAATATGTTGCAGCGGAATAGATTTGATATCGGTCCTCCTTGGCAGAAAAAATATATATACATATATATGTATCGCCAAATTATCTGACAAATATAATTTAATTCCTTTCAAAAATCATTGTTATTTTAAAAACATATTAAGAGAGTAATGAATAATATGAAACAATATTTCGCGTAATACATATTACGAAAATATACATCTGGCATGTATATTTTCGTAGTACGTTTTTGATCGCCAAATACAAAAACGCCAAGGACAACAGAGTTTTGAAATTTAAAATTAAAATTTTGTCAATTTGACAGCAAAATAACTCAATCTAACACATGCACATGATAGCTAATACATATATATACCCAAATATGGGGATTAAAATCGGGAAATAATTTTCCTCGATTTTTAATAATTTTTTACAAAAAATCCAATGGGCGTTTAACATAGAAAATCATTTTCTTGCATCCACGGACGGTCAGTGACGTCACACTTCGCTTGCGTATAGAGCACTTAATGGAACACTGGGATGTGTTGTTGCTGTTGTGTTGTCGGGCCTATATTTTTTGTCAACCAGCAGCTTTTTTAATTGTCATTCATATTTATTGATCGGGTAGAATATTTTTTAATTTATGAACGAAAATTATAAAATATCGAAACACATTTGATTTATAAACAAAAATTGAAAATGCATTTAAATGATCACGTGGTAACCATCATGATCTAAACATTGTTTTCAAGATTTATCGTTCACATTCCGTCATTTTTGACGGGGTTATATACTAATTAATAAATAATTATGAATTACTTTTAAAAAAATCATAAAACTTAATAAAATGAAGATTAATGTTATCTTAATTATAAATTTAAGCTTTTATAAAAAATATGTAAATAAGAAATTTGGATTTAATAAAGTCCAGCTTTTTTTTAGTTCCCCATCATACTATAGGTATGGGGAACTTAGGTAATCGTGAAAATTTTCGACCTCGGTTTTTTGACTTTTCTACACGTTTTCAGGTGTGAGGAATCCGAAAATGACAAAATTTCTATGGTGTCTGTCTGTAGGGTGTCTGTTAGTCTGTAAGTCTGTTAATGGGTCAGTCCGTTAGTTTGTTAGTCTGTGTACACGATATCTCAAGAACAAATTGTCGCAGAGAGGTCAGATCAGTTTTAAAATATTACTTTCGACACTGGCAAGAACCCTATTCATTTGCAACATTCGAATTTAAAAACTTCGTAAGTTATTAGAAATTTACGATTTTCTTAACATGGGAGAATAGGACAAAAATTCACTTAAACGGGCATAAAATGAAAACTTTTTACTGTAAAAATGTCAGACCAGTTTTAGAATATCAGTTTTGATGCTGGAATGAACATCAGCAACTATAAATATGCTACTTTGAAAATTTCGCAAGTTACTGGAAATTTACGAATTTCTTAACATGGCAGTATAGGGCAAAATTTCAGATAAACGTCAATTTTGAGAGATATTTTCATCGTAAAGATGTCAGACTACTTTTGAAATATTATTTAGGACACTGGTATGAATATTAATGACTATGAATTTTCCAATATAAAGATTTCGTAAGTTATTGGAAATTTACGAATTTCTTAACATGTCAGAATAGAGCAAAATTTCACATAAACGTCAATCTTGAGGGATATTTTCAGCGTAAAGATGTCAAACCACTTTCGAAATATTATTAGGATACTGGCATGAATATCATAGACTATGATTTTTCCAATTAAAAAAAATTCGTAAGTTATTTGGAATTTACGATTTACTTAACATGTCAGAATAAGGCAAAATTGATCATAAACTTCCATTTTGAGGATCCTAAATACATTAGACAACTTCAAAATTATGTTTATGATATTTGTTTGAACATGATTGAATACAAATATTCTACTAGGAAATTTTCGTAAATTATTCGTAATTTACGATTTTATCAACATAGCGAAATTGTAAATTTTTCATATAAATGTGAATTTTGAGGTTTATTGCATTGGAAATAGTAGCATGAAAACTAAACAACAGAATTGACCCTGATAAAATAAATTAATAAATTAGAATAAGATAATTATATCCAAGTGAACGGTGGATAGCCTATTAGGCGGGAATTTCATACTGTCACTGTATCAAGCTTTGCTCAAATTCATTTCTTTTACCATGATTATAATATGTCTCGCACTAGAAATTTCTGAGAACATAAATATGATGGGGAACTGAGCAGAGTCCACCTATGCCAACTAGTTTTTTTTTTAGTTGTTGGTTTTGGTGTAGAATTTAAAGCCGTTTGTCTACGTTAAAGACCTAGGTCTGTGTGACGTGCCATCTCTGGGGGGTGTTGTTTAGGTAGTCATGAGGTCTTGTACAAATTTGTTAAAAAAAAAGACTTAAGCCAATAAATTAACCACAAACTCTCCGAATTTATACCCGAAAGAATTTCTGGAATTAAAAGAAGACTAAAAGTGACTAAATTAATTATTAAATAATTTATATATGTATTATATCTTTCCAAGAAGTGGTTAATGTAAGTATGTCTTAATATTGTAAATCTTTAAAAAATTAAAAAAAAAAAAACTTTTTTTTTTCCTTGTATAAATTTGTCTTTCGATATTAATTCAATATTAATCAAGATATTAAATTTTATTTTCTTCTAAAAAACAAAGCTTTCGGAAGAAAAAACAGTCAAAATGGTATACAGTAACCGCCGCTTAATAAATTCATTGGTTAATAAAATCAGCCACTTAATCTGATCAAATTGCCAGGACCGGAATCAAATCAATACAAACTACTTTTTAAACCGCCGCTTAATAAAATCAGCATCACTGGTTAATAAACTCACAAAAAAATTTCTTCAGCATCAAAAATGTTATTTATGCATGCTAAACAGATTTTTTATTTACACTGTGATTTTTTACTTTCCAATATTTAATAGAAGAAAGTATTTGATTCATAAAAATATTCGACTTCTGGTTTTTGATGGATTTACACATTTTGAAAGCCCTAGAACACAATTTGACCATATTTAAAAAATGTCTCCCTATGAGTGTGCCTGATAAAAATTTTATTTCAGCTGTATCTCAGGAACTTTTGTTCAGCATTACATATAAATTTATATGTAGTTACACCATGACATAAATTTGTGCCTATCATTTTTTGTTGTCAATCACTCAACAGGTGACACTGCTATACATATACAGCGATTGCCGCAATTTCAAAGAAAGCTAAATCCCAAGAACTATTTTATGAAATTGCATATAAATTTATATGTAGATGTCCCTTAACATAAATAATTGCTTTATCAACATTTGGTGTCGATAGCTCATTAGGCGGTGTATCTATACAGCGATTTCTGCAGTTCAAGGGAAGGCTTATATCTCAGGTTCTATTGAGTGCAAAACTTGATGTGGGAAAAAGCCATTACATTATTAGACAGTATGCTGATTCAATTTTGGTGCAAAGTATTCGTTGATTCACTACCTTAATTGATTTCACATTCCGTCATTTTTGGTGGGGTTATATACTAGTATATATATATTTATGCATACTGATTATCCTTGTTATTTTTTCTTGGTTGGTTGGTTGGGTTTTACGTCGCACTAGTGCTGCGCAAATGGACAATTGGCGATGGTCTGGGACACACCCCTAGAGATGGTCCGGAGACATGCCATCACAATTTTGATCCTCCACGTAAGGGAAGGCTCTCCCGCTTCGGTGACCCCCGGAGGTATAATTTTTGATGGGAACATGGAGGACATTGCGGCCACGACAGATTTTACGTGCACCAGCCACCATTAGTGTACACGACAGTCTTTGGCCGGCTCGAGTACCGAACCCGCAATCTTCCAATTACGAGGCCGGCGCTCTACCGACTGGGCTACCGCGGCCCGTTATTTTTTTCTTGCAAAGTAAGGAAAGTTAATTTTAAATATTTATTTATTAATAGTAAAAATAGGCTTAGTTTATTTATGTACATTACAAAACAGACGCATTTTGAAAAACGCGTTTTCACTTTGTTTACGTTTGGAATCCATGGCGACCACTTCCGAAAATCGCATTTCGCCGTAATCACCAAAAGAAAATCGCCTAATAGAGTTGTAGACCAAGATGCAAGTTGTCCAAATAGAGTCAAAATCAAACTCATTTATATATCTTGTAATTTCGCACTGGTAATTTTTTAACATTACAGAATTAGACATTTCTGGGACACATTTCATATTTCTAATTATGGCAAGACAAAAATTCATCACCTAAAAAGTGCAGGCAACAGTAAAAAAAGTATAAGTATTTGGGAAAAGTACAGGCTTTAGATTATAAGTACTAGATTTTTTACTTTTCTTTCTTTCTTTCTTTTTTTTTTTTTTTTTTTTTTGAACAAACAATTACGCCAGGAAATTCATCGCCAAATATTGACAAAAATTTAAAGTTGCCAAGTGGGTCATATATAATAAAGTTGTAACACAAAATGGTCTAAATATTATAAATTTCTTTCTATTTAAAAAAAATCATTTAAAAAGAAAGAAAAAAAAAATAGTATTAAATATGGGAATTTCTATAACATTTTTCTATTTTTGTCTTGTGTTATACACTATTAATATTCATATTCATTAAAAAGCCTCACAGGGATATTAATAAGTGAAGCGAACCGGGGAGTTGGTGATCGGAGCGAGCAGGGGGCAGAGCCCCCTAGTTAAATAAAAATAAATAAGTTTTAATTAAACTTAAATTTTAATAAGTTTACTCATTTCTACTATACACTATCATTTTTCGGATAAATAGTATAAATCTATATACATAAAAGAGCAGAGTCTGTGTGTGTGTCTGTCCGCTATAGAATCCTAGGCCGTTTCACCGAGCGGGAACAAATTTGGCACGGTTAATGTTTACGACCCGAGAAAGACAACGCCGCGAGCGATTTTACAAAATTCGCCTCCCAAGGGGGGGGGGGGGGGCAAAACGTAATTTCACAAAAAAGAGCAGAGTCTGTGTGTGTGTCTTTCCGCTATAGAATCCTAGGCCGTTTCACCAAGCGGGACCAAATTTGGCACGGTTAATGTTTACGACCCGAGAAAGACAACGCGGCAAGCGATTTTACGAAATTCGACCCCGAAGGGGGGGGGAGGGGGCTGCAAAACGTAATTTCACAAAATCCTTCATATCTCAAACAAAAAAAACAGATATCCGTAAAATTTTTGTTTTAAAATATAGCTAATACAAATGTCTAAAAATCGGTTTCTGGAATTTTTGAAATTCGGTCCCCAAGGGGGGGGGCGGGGTGGCAAAACGTGATTTCACATGCGTAAAACGTGATTTCGCATAATCCTGTGTATCTCAAACAAAAAAAAATAGATATACGTGAAATTTTTGCTCTAAAATATAGCTAATGCAACTATCTAAAAACCAATTTCTGGAATTTTAGAAATTCAGCCCCCAGGTGGGGCAGCATGGGGGGGGGCTATGGAGCAAAAACAAATAGAAATACAGTTAGGCCGTTCAAAATTGGTACAGATAGGTTTTAAAGGCGTGCAAGTCGAATGGGGATATATTCGATTGTGTAAAGTTATTAGGAGGGGCAAGAAGGGGGGGGGGCAAAAAAAATAAATATAGAGTTAGATCGTTCAAAATTGGTTTATAGAGGTTTTCAATACTTACAAATCAATTGCGGATACTTTCGAATTTGTAAAATTATTAGGAGGGGCGAGAAGGGGGGGCTATGGGCAAAAACAAATAGAAATACAGTTAGGCCGTTCAAAATTGGTACAGACAGGTTTTAAAGGCCTGCAAGTCGAATGGGGATATTTTCGAAAGTGTAAAGTTATTAGGAGGGGGCGAGAAGGGGGGAGGCAAAAAAATAAAAATACAGTTAGATCGTTCAAAATTGGTATATAGAGGTTTTCGATACTTACAAATCGATTGCGGATATTTTCGAATTTGTAAAATTATTATGAGGTGCGGTAAGGGGGGGCTATAGGCAAAAAACAAATTGAAATACAGTTAGGCCATTCAGAATTGGTACAGATAGGTTTTAGAGGCCTGCAAATCGAATGGGGATATTTTCGAAAGTGTAAAGTTATTAGAAGGGGGGGGGTACAGAGGGGCAAAAAAAAAAATAGAGTTAGATAATTCAAAATTGGTACATCGAGGTTTTCGATACCTACAAATCGATTGCGGATATTTTTTAATTTTTAAAATTGTTGGGAGGGGAGGGAGCGGAAGGGCAAAAAAATAAATATAGAGATAGATCGTTCAAAACTGGTGCATTGAGGTTTTTGATACTTACAAATCGATTGCGGATATTTTCGAATTTGTAAAATTATTAGGGAGCTCATATATATGCATTCGCGCGTGCGCATCGCGCACGGGTCTACGCTGCCGAAGGCAGTAGGGACCCGGTGCGACATTTTTCCCGATCAGAGTTTTTTTTTTTTTTTTTTCACATGATAAAAATTGATGCAATTTTAAGAATTTATTAATTCTAATGATTCTTTTAAAAATAGTGACCAGCGAAGCGGGCGTAGCCTGCTAGTAAATAAATAAAACGATTTCCCTTTCAAAGAATTAATTGAAGAAATGAAAAATAAAAAGTTGTTATACTATAAAAATTATACATAATCATAACTGTTATAAATACGTTTTTTAAATTTTTAATTTAATATACTTATTTTTTTCTACTTCATTACCATTTAATTTTCAATAGGGCAGTTCCTTGTTTGTAAACAAACATCTCAACTTTTATGAGTGGTTGGCAAAAAAGGCTTGGGAAAAGCATAGCGATGGCGGATCAGCAATAGAACATTTCCTCGTGACGTCTGGTGGTTGGCAAAAAAGCGCGCTCGACTTTCCCGCACCCCGCCCACCATTGCTAACCGCATAGCGATGGCGGATCGCTATGCTTTTCCCAAGCCTTTTTGCCAACCACTCATAAAAGTTGAGATGTTTGTTTACAAACAAGGAACTGCCCTATATAGTATCAATGGTGGGCGGGGCGCGAGAAAGTCGAGCGCGCTTTTTTGCCAACCACCAGACGTCACGAGGAAATGCTCTATAAATATAATAAAGAAAAAAAATTAAAAAGAAGATTTCGCCTTCAAATGAAGGAATTAAATAAAATATAAATAGCGTAATAGCCGTTGCTAAGATACGCAGACGATTGTAAGTTTTAGAAAATGAAACAGAAAAATCAATGGATAAAATCTAAAAAATAATAATTTTTAAAATTTAAATTCGAAAATCCAAAAATTATGAAAAAAAATATAATAGCTGTTTCTAGAGAAATCAATGGACAAAAACCAAAAATTTAATATGTTTAATTTTTTCTACTGTATGTGTATAACTATTTGATTTCAATAAATATAGTAAAAAAGATTTCTTGCTCAAATGAATTTAAACAAATAAATTGTTTAATAGCAGTTGATAAGATACGCAGACTTTTGATACGAAAGAAATTTCTGAAAAATGAAACATTGCAGCCAATATTTAAAATTGAAAAAAAAAAATTAATTAAAAATGTTCAAATTCGAAATTCGAAAAACTCTCGTTGAGGTGCACACCTGCAGGGTCCCAGGTACCTATATCCCAAATTTGTAAGCTCTGCGATCAGTAGTGTGAGCAGCAGAGCGCAGACAGACACACACAGACACTTCTCTTTATTTATATAGAAGATTAAACTAGGAATTAAACAAATTTTGCTATGATTTAAACCATAAAATGAAATTTATTACAATATTCACAATGTATCTTTTATCATTTCTTATTACTCATATATATTTAAGCTTTAAGTGGATTTATGTAATTCAGGGTAATTCTCTAAAGACTTACTAAAAAAGGTCAATGTGTGAATGGCGCCTGAAAAGAAAATCAACTTTGGTCAACAGCTGAAAAACTGTTTACTTTTTTTCCATACAATTTTCTGAATTTCATATTTATATTTGACAATGCTTGTGGTATGACATGAACAAGACATTTGGCTATCAAATTATGGGGGAAAAAAAAAAAAAAAAAAGTTTTTTTTATCGTTCGCACATGCACAGTGAAACCACTTTTGATGAAAATGCTCATATTTCATGAGATATTTCAGATATTTGTATTCCGATTGGAGTACGTTGGTTCAAAATTGTTTTTAAAATTTATCTGAAAGTAGGAATAATTTTCGTTAAAAACTCTGCATATTATAAATAAAAAACATGCTGATTTTTTGGGGAGTTTTAAAATAAATGCCTATATCTCCTTTATTTAACATACTATCGTCACACAAATTCATCTACAAATTGTACTTGGTCTTATTAACATATCCTAAATTTATAGGTCATTTCCTTCGATTAATTGTACATTGTGGTCCCAAACATTGATTTTTCTCAATTTGTTGCCGTCCCACTAATTATTGGCGTAACCTAATCTTCGCTGAAAAACATGAGGAAGACCCTATTCTTTACACACCCAGTTTAGTATTTCATCTAGAGATAAGTTTTTAAATTGAAAAAAAAAATTGATCGTTTGTAAATCTTTCTAAACTTCTGAGCAGGAGTGTACTATTAATTTAAATAAATAATAATAAAAAAAAATTAAATTAAAGACCCCCCCTTTTTTTTAGATATAAAAACAAATATATTTACTTGCTATTAAAAAAAGATTTTTTTTTTTTTTTTTTTTTTACATGTAAACCACTTATCCAATTTAACTAAAAAATATGGCGATAGTTAGATTTTGTCCTGTTTAATAAGTGCACTAATTTTTGTAACAATTGGATGAATGGTGCAGCTTTGTATAGCGAACTAAAAATCCAGATGAATACAAAGTTTTATAAATAGATTAAATATCGTTTATCATTTCTATATTCTAACTTATATGTAAAATAGTGGGAGACAATGTTTATTATTTGATTTTTGGGTTGAAGCGGATACTCAATATCCAGCCAAATTTTAAATATTCGATGGAGTTCCAGAAATCTGGCACGGTCCAGTCAAATGTCTGAATTGACACTGCTCCCACACACAAAACTGAATAGATAAGAAAATTTAAAGTTGTTGAGAAGGAATCAAGTTTAGGGGGTAGGGAATCATGAAAGCTAAAACATTGTTGAATTTTTTTTAAATATACTAAACTGAGTACAAATATTAATTAGCTCTCTCCTTGCACATATAAAAGTCAAAATGCTGATTATGACATTGACCAGAGATGATGATGTTCAGGTATTTTACCTGATTTCAGGTATTTATTTTGTTTTCATTACTGGCATTCCAATTTTTCCATGTCAAATCCGTATGTTTACTAAACATAATTAAAATTAATATTTTCTTTGATGAAAAGATTGAGCCTCCCTTCTTCCCCTCTCCCCTGCTTCACATAGAAACATACGTCAAATAAAACTGTTTCTAAAACTATTTTCAGCTGTTTCTCCTGCCCTTAAAGTCGAATTTAGCAAAATCCCTTTATAGTGCATGTTGGGTACACATAGCCAACCTACACACCAAAACTCATCTTCCTGGGGATAATTTGGAGCAGAGTTACTCTTGGAAACACTTTTTTTTTCCTGTTTCCGAAAGGGGAGAAATTCACAAAATCCTTTTATAGTGTATGTTGGATACCTATATGTACACCTTCCCATACCGAAAAATAGCCTTCCTGAGATAATTTGCAGTAGAGTTATGTTTAAAAATACTCTCGCCCCTCTCTGCTTTGAAAGAGCAAAGGGGGTAGAGTCCTGCATCGGGTCGGGTAACCCGATTTTACCCGAACCCGACCCGACCCGCGGGTCGGGTTCGGGTCGGGTTGACATAATTTTTTCTCTTGCGGATCGGGTTCGGGTCGGGTTGATTGATCTTTTTTTCTTGCGGGTCGGGTTCGGGTCGGGTTGACTGAATTTTTTTTCTTGCGGGTCGGGTTCGGGTTCGGGTCGGGTTTGGTTTTCAACAAGTCGGGTTGACTTGAGGAACACCTTTCAAAATAATTTTTACAATTATAAACATAAATTTATAGGCATGTTTACAACTGTAACTAATTTAAACATTCTGCACATACTAGACATGTATCGGTTGGTTGTTTGGTTAGAAGATTTAAGGCCGATTGACTCCAGATGTGTCCTAGGCCTATAGGGGAAATGCCCTCCGTTTGAGTCTTTCTAAGGGGTCCTAGCCCGTATTTACGCATGTTTCGGAGGAAACCAAGGAAAACTCTGAACGGTTAGGTCGATGAGCGCGACCTGGAAACGAACCCGACACCTCCCATCTACCAGCTTCGAGCGCAGTACCGGACCTCCCTATACGTATCCGCGGATATCCGCCAGATAAATAGATCCGTATTTGTATCTGGATCTGTTTTCTTTTCTGCAACGAAACTAATATGTATCTTTTGTAGAAATTGTATGAAAATTAGAAATGTATTATAAATCTTTCTCGACTGTTGTTAATATATAAATTAAAGAAATACAAATAAAGCATAACCTCGCATTTACATTCTTGAAATTGAAAATATTTCGCAGTTTACAAGTTTTTTTTTTTTTTTTTTTTTACTTTCTTCTATATTTAGTAAAAGAAAGTATGAATTCTATCAACATTTGGTGTCAACCGCTCGACGGGTGGCACTGCTATACAGCGATTTCTGCAATTTCAGGGGAGGCTATCTCAGGTTTTGTTGCGTATAATCCAACAAAACTTGATATGTGAAAAGACCAATATGAGATATTTTGCTGATTCAATTTGAATGCCTATCAGCCTACAGGTGGCGCTGCTACACAGCGATTCCCGCAATTTAAGGAAAGGCTATATCTCAAGAACTACTGCACAGAATTTCATATAAATTTGTATGTAGCTGCCATTTAATATATATTAGCGCCTGTCAACTTTTGGTGTAAACCGCTCAACAGGTGGCACTGCTACTCAGCGATATCCACAATTACACGGAAAGCTATATCTCATGTTCTATTGTGTATCATCAAACAAAATTTAATATGTGAGAAGGTGAGATTATGAGACATTATGCTGACTCAGTTTGAATGCTTGTCGGCCAATAGATGGCGTTGTTATACTGCAAAAAATCATCGATAACAGGATGGCTATATCTCAACTTCTATGCCATATAACTGTACGAACCATGATATGTGAGATAACCATTATAAAAACGCATTGTTTAAGAAGTTATTTATAGACGATAAAACTGTCTCTCTTTGGATATTTAGTGTTAGATTTCCCTAAGATGAAAATTATTTGCTTCATCACGTTAAACTTTTTAATAATAGTTTTAATAAGTTATTCGCACTTCGTGAATTTGACAGAAAAATATAGAAGAATGTCTTGTGGTGGCCACAACATACTAGTTTTTTTTTTTATAATTTACCAACTGTGTGACAATGAAAATTTGCTTTATTTTATATCATGTTGTATCATTTTACCTTGATTTGCATGATTTTTAGATGAATAAGTAATGTTGATTTATTTTTCGGGTTTCGGGTCGGGTTCGGGTTAGATAACTCGGGTTTCGGGTCGGGTTCGGGTCGAAAAAAATTCTCTGTTGCGGATTCGGGTCGGTTTTCGGGTTGATGAAAATTTTTTTGTCGGGTTCGGGTCGGGTTTCGGGCTAATGAAATTTTTTTTGTCGGGTTCGGGTCGGGTTTCGGGTTGATTTAAAATTCATCTGTCGGGTTCGGGTCGGGTAAAACCCGACCCGCGCAGGACTCTAAAAGGGGGAAATTCGCAAAATCCCTTTAAAGTGTGTATTGGGTATGCATGAACAACTCAAATGCTAAAAATCACCTTTTAAAGATAATTTGGAACAAAGTTACGCTTGAAAGCATGTTTTTTGCCCTTCCACACTCCGGGAGGGGGGGGGGATTTTCAAAATCTCGCCACAGCGCTATTGGATGCACGTAACCAGCCCACATTCTAAAATAACCTCTTCCATAGATTGCCCAGGACAAATTTAACGCAAAAAGAGGCATCTTGAATTTGTCCTCCGTACCTTCCCCATCCCCCCAAAAAGAAAAAATAGAAAATAGTAATAAAAAAACAAAATTTCTTTTTGGAGAGAGTCTGCAGGTGTTTTTAACCTCTTTTTGCCTTTTTTTTTAATAAAGAGTTTTATTCAAAAATCTGAATTTTGCGAAGATTTCTCTTCAAGATCGATCTTTCCTCTCCCCCACCCTTAAAATTAAAAATTCCCAAATTGTTGATTTTTTTTTCTTGCTGAAGTCTATTTTTTCCATCTGCAACTTCTTCATCTTGATGTAATTTGTAGCCGATTAATGCCAACACCATCTCCAAAGGAGGAGAAGAGGGTATTGGCTGACGCTGGCGTCCCGAGAAAACGGTGTTGATTAGGCAAAATGAGGGTCATATTCGGGATTCAGGAAGTCATTTTACATAAGAATCAGCAGGAATGGTATCATGGCTCGAATTATTATTATTATTATTTTTTTTTTTTTTTTTTTTTTTTTTTTTTGAGCGCAGTGTTTTTTAATTTCAGAAAGTCGAGTGAAGCCACTCTAGACTTTTCTAATAGATTTCTATTAATAAAAATACATTTTATCGTAGTACAGTAACAGTCTCTCTTCTCTAAAAAAAGCAAATTTTCTTAAGTAATAAAATCAAACAAATTTTAATGTTTTTGTTTCATACATTATTCTCCATTCTACCTGAAAGGGGGAAGAAAATAATTTATCGTTTTAAATTTTTGGTAATAATTTATTTTAAAAGTTCTATTTATTGTATATTATTAATTTCTTTCCTCGAAAACCGAATGAAAATTTTAAGACTGTTTTTCTAGTTTAGCGTTTACATAAAGACATAGTCTGTGGTGGTCAATTTAAAGAAAACGCATATTATATTTCTTTGTTTCTCACAACACAAACGGAACTTCGAAAAGAAACCGACTTTGCCGAGATATGTTTCCCACGCATCTAACTGCTATAAAAGAAAAGCCATATTGTTGTTCGAATCGGCTAAAGAGAAAAGGTCAGCTTTCGGCTCAAAACTGTGAACGTAGTTCAACCCAGCTCTCAAGGTTCCAAAATCCATCGAACAGGAGCCAAGCTCTTTTCTTTAAACGAATGATGTATATGCTAAAAGCGTTGACGCCTTAAATCCAAGTACTTTTCCTGAAAAATGAAAAATAGTTTTATAATGATAAACCTGTTTTAAACTCATATCGACGAGCGTCTTGGCTCATCCAAGAAATTTTTTCTATGCGAAATTCTTGATCGTTACTGCTTAGACAAAATGTTCATTTTGCAAATAATTCGTCTTTTTATAAAATAAATGAAAGATTTAGTAGAATTTTTTTTTTTTTTTTTTCGTGAAACATTACAATTTCGCAATTATACATATCGTGATAAAAACGTAGTAATTTCATAGTTATATGTAACAAATTGTGCATAATGATAAAATGCAATACAAATATATTTATAGTTTTTTGACACTTACAGCAGAGCAAAGTGAAAACTATCTATTTTATTTAATTCGTTTTGTCTTTAGTACAGTCAAATTAGGAAAAATAAGGGAAAAAAATTATAAAGTTTTGAAACTTTGGGATTATACTTTTGAAGGGTCTAATAATTCAAAACAAAAAAGTTCCCCACTCTGAGGGGGGAGCTTCCCCCCTACCCCCCCCCCCCCCCAAAAAAAAAAAAAAAAAAAAAAAAAAAACGTGTAATTCGTTGGAACGAAGAAAAAAATAGGGAATTAATTTATCGAGTATTAGAATTATGGCATAACATTCCTGAGGAGTCTAATAATGCAAATCAAAAAAGTTCCCCACCGTGGAGTGGGAGTTTACCCCTTCCCCCCCCCCCCAAAAAAAAAAAAAAAACTGTATAATTTGTTTAAATAAAGAAAAGAAAATAGAAAATTAATTCATAGAGTATTGAAATTTTGGTACAATATTCCTGGGCAATTTAATAATTGTAAACAAAAAAATTTCCACCCTGGGGTAAGAGCTTCCTTCTCCCCCTCCCCCCTCAAATATATATATATATATATAACATATTGAAAATAAGAAAAATGGTTAAATAAAGTTTTGAAATTTTGGTATAACATATTCTTGAGGTGTTTAATAATGGGATACAAAATAAAAAAAAATCCCACCATGCAGTGGGAACTTTCCTCCTTCACCCCCGCCCAATCACCACCACCAATAAAAAAATAGTTCAATTTTGCTGAAATTGAGAAAAATACGAAAATAAGTTTTTTAAGAGTTTTTAGTTTTGGGGAAAGTTCTCTTGAAGTGTCTAAAATTGAATCGAATCTTGAAAATACAGAAGATCCCCCCCCCCCCCCAAAAAAAAAAAAAAAAAAAAAAAAAAAAAAAATAATCGTATAATTTGTTGAAATTAAAACAAATGGGGAAATAATTTTTAGAATTCTAATGTTTGTGCACGAAATTGTTGAGTGGTCTAATAATAATAATAATTCACCCTCTTCCGGAGCAAGAACTTCTGCCTCTGTCCCTTCGCCCCATAATTGTATAATCCATTGAAAGTAAAACAATAGAAATTATTTATATAATTTTGAAATCTTTTAGATAGTATGCTTGAAAAGCTTTCAATGAAAACAAAAAGTGAAATGAAAACAAGGATGATTCCCCCCCCCCCTTCAAAAATACTGCAATTCCTTCAATTAAAAAAAAAAAAAAAAGTTAGAAAGAAGCATACAGATTTAAAACTTTGGGACATTAATCATATGGGGTATCTCAATGGGAAACAGAAAAGTCCCATCTTTGAGAGGGGCTTCCAACTCCCCTTTCCCCCCATAAAAACTACTTCCGTAACTTTTCCGTAAGTTTTCCTTTTTCCCTTTTTTTTTTTTTTTTTTTTTTTTTTTTCTTTAATTAACACAAAATTATTTGGATTTCAAAGACAGCTACTATTATAATAGTAAAAAAAAAATATGCCTTGAAAAATTCTGCACAAAATGTCCTCTTCATTATGCATAAACGAAAAATTATTTTTCTTTTCAATTTTTAAAAGCTACTAAATTGTAAAAAATAAAATAAATTGAAATGATAATAATGAAATTCAGGTAATAACTAGGTAAAATAAATATAGCAATAATTAAGTAAAATGTAGATAAAATAATTTTAATGTAAGTTAATAATTTATTACTTACAAAATCGTCTGAACATCGAATAAAAAGTAATCAAGTTCGTCATGAAAGTCAACTTCAAACTCCTCTGTCATGTCAATGGGTTCTTTATTGGTGCAGGTTTGCCCGTGATAATTTTTATACATTCCTGTACACAATAAATTTGCTTTTACACATTTGCACTTCCTTCCACAACCTTGCATACAGCCACATGAAATCAAATTTAGTATTTTGTCTGAAGCAGGCGCTTGTCTTAGATATACAGGAGACAAGTATGAATTAGATACTTTCCAACCCCAGATGTCTTTGGATCCAAGCGATTCCCCAACCACATCTGTACTTGCAGGTAAACCCGATGAAAATGCAGCATCAGTGGTAGGTGGCAAACATGGTAGGATGACAGCATTGCCTGCCTGTCCTACTAATTCATTAAAACATTGAATTCTGAGATCGTTCAATTTTTTCATTTCAGAAGTTATAGATGCGTTTTTTATTTTTATTTTTATTTATATGTTTTTTTTTTTTTTTTTTTTTTTTTTAACTTTACTGTACATCTCACTAATAAATTTTTCACCAGCTTTTACAATTGAGTCACGAGTCGATCTTTTGGATCGTTGAACACTTTGGGTACATCATGGAGGTGGTGAGATCGGTTAAACGATTGAACTACTTGCACTTTCCCTTTTCCAAACATGGCCGAAGTGGTGTCGCAACCACTCATTGCGTGAAGAAATAGAATAGAATCCTCGACATTTTTAATAACAGATGAACTTTGCAAATCCTTGGAACTATAAAATCTTGCTTTGACATTTCCCATTCCTTCTTTCATGAATATAATGTCCTTATCTTCTGGGGCAAATGCTATCAGTAAAACTATAAGGTCCACATCTTGTCCAACAATAACGACTTGCTTGTTTAAATCAGATGCATCAATTGCTTTCCTAACTATCAAAGCATCTTCGTCATCTTTTGCTATGCTTGCTTCAATAGCAGAAATTTCTAAACGTTGAGCAAATTCAAAATATTTAAAACCAGTTCTTTGTATCTGACCGAGTTGAAAGAAGAGCGTACATTATTCTCATCTGCAAAAAATATATAAAACATACCAAAATCAAGTACTCATTTTTTTTTTCTCCGTTACCAATTACTCCGAAAAGATTGATCGTATTTATATGACATATATCATATGTATAAATATATATATATACGTATATATCATATATGAGGTCTTAAAAAAGAATTATTTTTTGTAATAGTAAACTTAAAGATTTTGTGTAAAAAATGAAAACTGAAAAGTCACGGTTGGATTTCCTTAGATCGAAAAGAGGAAAACGGGATTTTGAGGAAAAGGAGGGAGCTCGCCCCCCCCCCCCTTACCCAAGAAGGGAGACCTATTCTATTTTCCATTGCTAGTCTATTCATAAGTGCTATCCTAAAATTTTAAAGCATTGTAAATTATTTTCTCGGTTTTTCGTAATCTAAAAAGTTGTACAAATTCGGGAGAAAAAGAGGTATCCTCCGCCCATAGATGAAGAGGGGTGTGGAATTTTCGTTTTTCCATTGCTAGAGCTCTCGAGAGCATTATTTAAAAGTTTCAGAACATTATAAATATATACCTCTGTAATAAATTCCTTTAATCCTTTAGAGTCTCCTATTTTTCATAATCTGAAGGAACTGTATGTTTTGGGGAGAAAGGGGGGGGGGGGAAGGTGCTTATTCAGGGAAGGGGGATGTCTTCTTTTTTAATAATAGTCTATTCATGAGTGTTATCTCAATGTTTCAAAGTTTCAAATGTTTATAAATTATTTCCTATGTTGTTGTTTTTTTTTGGGGGGGGGAGGGGGAGGGGAAACCCTCAAGAGTATTAATTTAAAATTTTATACCTTTATAAATATCTATATATATAAAAATGAATGTTTGTCTGTATGTTATTTATAAAATCGTAAACGGCTTGACCGATTTCGATCATTCTTTTTTTGTTTTTTTCCTTATAGGTCAGGGATGGTTTAGGAAAAAAAAAATTGAAAAAATCTTTAAAATTAATTAAAATATGAAAATAATAAACTTATTGACTTATATTGACTTAATATAAGCCATTTAAATTTTTAATTGTTGCCAAAAAAAGTTTACGAGATGTATTTATTTATTGTTTTCAGCATAAAATGAAATATGCTTTCACGCGAAAAATAAGAAATTACTAAATGTTAAATTGGTCGATGAGAAAATGACACTTTATAATTTTAAAATAAAATAGTAATATTAAAAATCTAACATATTTCTTCTGAATTTTATTTCACAGCATTTTTTTATATACCTCAACTTCAGATATATATATATATATATATATTTTTTTTTTTTTTGTAGTATGGCGGATGAAACACGCTTGGCATAAACGCTAATTCAGCAATATATTAAAGGTATTTTCTTATTGATAATTCTTGACAATTTTTTATAATTTTTATGCTGAAGTAGATCGGACATTTTTCGCCAAGGAAAAAATAGAAAGAAATACGCAAGCGAAGTGATGACGTCACTGGCCGTTCGTGGATGCAAGAAAAATATTTCCTATGATAAACGCCCATTGGATTTTTTGTAAAAAATAATTAAAAATCGAGGAAAAATATTTCCCGATTTTATTCCGCATATTTAGGTATAGATATGTATTAGTTATCATGTCCATGCATTAGATTAAGTTATTTTCGTTGTAAAATTGACAAAATTTGAATTTTTAATTTCAAAACTCTAGGAAAAAAATGGCAAACTTCCATATTCGATTGAAAACACAAACATTTAATTTCAAAGGATGATATTAACACAATAAATATCCAACTAATATACTGATTTGATGATACTGATACTGATGATAAATATTCTATCATAATTTGAAGTCAAATTTGTTTTCAAATGTCTAAATAAAGTATCTGATATAAGATACTAATATGTTGTAGCGGAATAGATTTGATATCGGTCATCCTTGGTAGAAAAATAAAATATCGCCAAATTATTTGGCGACCATAATTTAATTCCTTGCAAAAATCATGGTTATTTTAACAACTTATTTTAAGACAGTAATGAATAATATGAAACAATATTTCGTACAATGCATATTACGAAAATATACATCTGGCATGTATATTTTCGTATTACGTTTTTGATCACCAAATACAATAAGCGCCAAGAACGACAGAGTTTTGAAATTTAAAATTAAAATTTTGTCAATTTGACAGCAAAATAACTCAATCTAACACATGCACATGATAACTAATACATATGTGTACCCAAATATGGGGATTAAAATCAAGAAATAATTTTCTTCGATTTTTAATCATTTTTTACAAAAAATCCAATGGGCGATTGACATAGGAAATCATTTTCTTGCATCCACGGACGGTCAGTGACGTCACACTTCGCTTGCGTATAGGAACAATAATCGCATAAATTATATTTTGGTCTAAAACGGCAACAAATATTTAAAAGTCGCCAAGGGCATTAAGGGTGTACCATGATTAAGTTTACATACTAATTTATTTCTTTTTCTATATACCAACTACTATTAAGGGGTTACATCCAGTTGTATGCACGAAAAAACGTGTTTTTTTGTGAATTTTTTGTGAAGAGGCCTTTTATTAAAGAAATATATACAATACATATACATATAGCAAATTTAATGTATGTTAAGAATCCGTGATGAGTTTACAAAAATATTGGGTTCCGCTGTTCCTGTAGTAGATCTCCTAGAGGACTTCCACAAAAAGGTGTCTGGCGGTGAGCAAGATATCTCTGATCCAAATTATCTGAAATGAAAAAAACCAAAAGATTTATTTTTAGGATAGATGAATACAGGTAATGATCGTAGGAATAGTCAAAATTTTGATTTTTGACAAAATGGCGGCTTCCCCAAAAAAAAATCGGTTTTTTTCATGAAAATTTACACTTGAAAGTGGCTGAAAAAATCGAAATTATTATCAGAAACCTTATTCCTACGATCATTACCTGACAAAAATATCTAAGAAAATCGTGTCAAAATTTCAAGTCAATCGGTCCAGCCATTTCGGAGAAATTTTGCTCACCGACTTTGAAAACACCGTTTCGAGATAAACGCGTTTAAAGTTTTGGGAACCATTTAAACTAAGTAAAAAAAAAAAAATTCCTACTTACATCGAGTCATCTATTCCAGGACCATCTGCTTCATCATTTGCTTCTAGTACAGCCAACTGTTGTTGTCTACGTGACATTCTCCCTTCGCGCGTGCTCCCTTGCGCTCGTGCGTCAGAGATCAAGATGCGCTCTGCGTCCTCTTTTTCTACATAGGCATGGGAATTAGGCCCAAGCGATAGTCCCATTGCGTTCATGAAGTATACAAGAGATGTTTTTCCTTCATTGAACTTGCCGGCAGCAAGATAAGCAGCAATTTCAACGATCTTAGAGCCACATGGGATTATTTTTGGAGTTATTTTCCAAATCAGCTGATTATTACTTACTGTATACCTAAAATTTCTAAATATAGCTCTCAGCTCAGATATAAGATAAACCTTTTATATTCTTATTCTAAGAAGCAAAACATTATGAAAAGCATGGACAAGGGCATAGGGATAATGAAAAACAGCTGCTACTCTGGTTTACGCTCCGCCTACTTTAAAACGCTCGGAGACGTCTTTACAAATATGCAAATTTCTCCGAAACTAATTGCCGGATCGATATGAAATTTTCAGACAATATTATCAAATATATGTACATTCAAAATATGTAAAAAAAAAAAAAAATCGATTTTTTGAAAATTACAACTGGATGTAACCCCTTAACTAAGCATGAAGTATATATAACCACAAAATAATAATTGTCTCATGCGATAGAAGTTGCCGATCATAGCATATTGTAATATTATATGTGGCTTGAAATTGCTGTCATTCTATGGTTGATTGATTAAATCAAATAAATATAGGAAATAACTTGAGAGCAAATATTATGTACACATATAATGTTGTTCATATGTAACTGGGATTCAGATATAAAAGAGCTACTTCAAATTTTTCGATACTGTCCGTATCGAAACTGTTATGTATGATAAGCAACCAAATGGAAGCCCACGGGTAAGCCATTGTCGCAGGCAATAGGGACAGGCACCGGAGATTGCAAGGACGAACAAGGCGCTGCCTAAGGCAGCGGGAACCCAAAGCAGGCTTTTGACCGATTTCATTTTTTTTTTTTTTTCATAAAGCATATAAAAAAGAGTTTGCCAGCGAAGCGGGCAAAGCCGTCCAAAATTGTTTAAGAACTAAAATATTATTCAAGAATTCGCCGGGAAATGAAAAAAAAAAATCATTTATTTGTAAAAAAAAAAAAAAATAAATAAATAAAAAAAAATAAAAATTTGAAACTCATAAATATTATATGGATTTCACCACATAGTTAAAATTTTAATTAACCAGTCACCAAATTATTGTTAGAACCAGATTAATATTGTGCAATAGTGAACTAAAATCATACAAAGAAAGGTTTCGAAATAAAATTCATAATTGACGACCCAGTTTTTATACTTCCACAACGCAGTACTGTTTTAGTACAGAATCCCTATGGACGAATTTTAAATTTTTATCGCCATGTTGGCGATAACTTTTTATTTATTTATTTTGGCATTTTATTTTGGCTTTCAATGAGTTACAAATTTTTTTGAGTGTACTTTATCAGACTCTGTTTTGCACAGCACCACAATGATAAGGTTTCATTTCATTACATATTATGATCAAACCGTCAGTTCCCACACATACACATCAAAATTTCCACGTGAACGAAGTCGCGGGTAACAGCTAGTTTATTTATATAATATAATCCTTTTATAGTCCCTCATAAAAAAAAAAAATATGAAGGAGTTAAACAATTTTGGGGGGGAAAAGGGGGGGGGGTGTAGCATACCCACGGGGACGGGTTCTTGTTCATTACTAGACTTTTCATGAATGTTATGTTAAAATTTCAAGCGTTTATAAATTATTATATCTGTTTTTCCTAATGTGAAAGAACTATATGGTCTAGAGGGGAAAAGGGGGGAATGGGGGGAAAGCTCCCCCCCAGGAAGGGGGAACTTTTTTGTTTTGCATTACTAGAGCCCCCAGGAATGTTATTCCAAAGTTTCAAAACTTTATAATTTTTTTCCCTTATTTGGTGTTTTTTGGTCTAATTTGACTGTACTACTTTGTCTGTCTATCTGTCCGCTTTCTAATTTCCATAAGCATTTGTAGAATGATTTGATATGTCATTCAGGTCTATTGTCATGTCCCTATTGAAAGTGGTATTACTAGTACTATTGGTATGTGTACAGGGAGTCACAAAGTTATTCTGATACATTGCAGTCTATGACAGATGCATTCCTTAAATCCTGTTTTATTTTTACATAGCACAAAACATAATAAAAACAGCTTATATTATATATAAGATGTACATAAGCATGTTTCATAGAGAATTGGGTAGGATTAAGATTAATGATTGTTTTACAGGGTCACTTAAAATGTTCAAATAGATTGTGAGATGAGTAGAATTAGCCCAAAGGACATTTCAGTTTTGAAAGATTTTTGTTATTATTTCAGTGCACAATATCGGCCGTATTCTATTTTTAGACTGTATGTAATTATACAAAAGTAATCTTTAAAAATATATAAATAAATAAAGTTATATAGTTTTTTTTTTCGATTTCATTCTCCATAATTGGAACATATGGTAAAAAAATATCTTTAGGACACAGAGTGAAAATTATTTTATGGCCAACCTGCACATGAACACAGTTGATACAGTTTTTAAAATATGACTGTCGTCATTTTCATTAGGACCAAAGCTTTACAGAGTAAGCTCGTTCACATAATGTTAAAAAATGTCGCAAAGAGCTGTGAAAAATCCGCCCCTATTGTGCTTTCTTTAAAAATGTTATCTCTTTTGCTTTTAATATAAACAAGAATTATTTCTAGCCCTAAATGAACATTATAGATGTGATTATTTACTTGAAGTTATTAGCGTACATTTGACTTTAAATACAAAATATGTTAGATGTTAGCTAATAAACAATAACATTATTATTAGTTAACATCTAACATATTTTGTATTTAAAGTCAAATGTACGCGAATAACTTCAAGTAAATAATCACATCTATAGCTAGAATTAGAGCTAGAATTAATTAGTGTAAAATATAATTTTTTTAAATCGATCTTCTAATGTTGTAAATTGTATTGTAAATACGAAAAAATTCATGTATTAGTAATTTAAGAAGAAATGTTAACGTATGCAATTTTTAAAATTAAAATTTTGGTTAAAAAAAAATTAAATTTTGGAAAAGAAATCGCTTTTAAAAGATGACTTTATCATTATTTCTTTTATTAAAAAAAAGCAATATGTCATGTTCCATAAAATCAATCAGACGCAGACGAAAACATTCACAAAAATTTTATCTTCTAAACAAAATATATTTATAATCGCTTTATAACCGATACTAAAATAACATTTAGGAATGATAAAATAACGTTTAGGAATGAACAAATATAATAAAAACTAACTTTTTCTAACCTCATAACAAATCCAACAACCGAATTCAAAATTCCATAGATTATCTCTTGATCCGTAATGGATGAAAATTGAAAAGATTAAGATTTCAATAATTTTATAAATTGTAAGAAGTATTAAAAAAATAATTTTTAAGAATTGATTTAAAATATATTACTTATCTTAAAATACGGGAAAACATGCGAAATATGAATATTCTAAAAATACATGAATTTTTTCGTTTAGACGTGTATCCGCGTTAGTAATGATCGATAGATGGCGCTTTTCCAGCTCTTGTTGTTAGTAAAAATTACAGCCACGTGTACCTATTTTTGTTCTTTGTGTTATTCTACTTAATATTCGTACTATAATTTCTCCTACATTACATCATGGAAAATTGATTGCTTTTGGAAAATAAATATTTCAGTTTATTCAAAGTTCGATCGAAAGTAGATATTTAACTGAAGCTGAACAAATATTAGTTTCAAATCATCTGATTAATTCTTTACTTCCATTAGCCGAAGCAACTGAAATTTTAAATTTGTCATTTGGAAATACAGTCGGCTGCAAAATTGTTCGAGCACTAGCAATAATCCCTGTCTAAAAAAAGTACACTTAATACTGCTTTGTTAAATAAATCCTTATCGAGTCGTGTTCTTAGTCAGTCTAAGAACATGATTCGACAAGGATTTATTTAACAAAACAGTCTTAAGTGTACTTTTTTAATATAGAAATTATTGGCTAGTGCTCGAAGAATTATGCTGCCGACTGTAAATGGAAGCTTAATTCTGGATTTCTTGGTCCTTTGGAGTTACACTGGAGCACACAACAGTATGTGTTATCTTTTTTACCGGATTTATTCATTTTTATTCAATAAATATATGTGAAACTAAACATCGGCTAGCAATGGCGGCTTGATGGAATTCGAATTAAAGCATGTTTATTGTAATTTCCCTTTAGCCCACCAGAGGGCGAGACCCACCAGAGTTCCCTTTAGCCCACCAGCCGCGATTGCATTTCATTACAATCGCGGATATTCATGTTAAACGAAATTAATTTCAGCGATCGTTGTGTGAAATTATAAAAAAAAAAAAAAAAAAATCTTCATAAAAAAGAAAAATATGTTATTGTTATTTTAAGGTGGGAGAATTTTTATAACGGTCATTTTGTTCAAAAACTGTTTTGAGGGACTGTACGTCATAATGGAACAGAACTTGGTAAAGCTCTTATTGGCTTTAGGAAAAATTTACTAATTCCAGAAAATTTCAATTTTGAAATTCTACAAATATTTAAGAATATAAACTTGAAGTCCATTGAATATTTGAAGTATATGTAGTATTAGGTAATCTGTCGTTGTACTCTCTAATAATTGCGCAATAGTGATTTTTCTGAGTTTTTTTTAATTCCAAATATTTTCTAGAATTTTCCAGAATTAAATATTGTAACATTTCGACTCTTGCACAAAAAGTGTATACAACATTACAATATAAAATGTTTGAGAGCTATGGAGGGAAAAGGGCCGATTTGAACCACTTGTCAATGTCTTGACATAAATTGTTAGTTAGAAATTGGAAAAAATGATTCCTTCTTTCAAGGGTCACATACGACTGAAAACGATGATAATTTAAATAAATATGATACAATGCTAAAGTCTTCTACACGAACTTATTATGGTATAAGGTACATTTTACTCGCTGAAAATTTTTTTCTTAGAGGAGGTGTATAATAACACCGGTCTGCGAAATCATACTTTTCACTCCCCCCCCCCCCCCCCGCCCGCTGCGTTGTTGTGTGTCTCTAGTGTGTTTTGATACGCTGAGAAATCTTTATCTTTTCTTCCTGTCATATGTACGGTTTATTTCACAAAGTGAGAATGAAGATCAGGAGAATTCAATCAGATGCTATAATAAATTCGAAACCAGTGGCGGATTTAAGGGGGGGGCGGGGGGCAAAACACTGTCATTCATAATTGAATTTTGCAACTGTAAATTTTTTATTGGTCTAGACTAACACTTTGAAAAATCTTAGCCCCCCCCCCCCCCCCAAAAAAAAAAAAAAAAAAAAAAGTCAAGTTCTGGATCCGCCACTGTTTGTAACACATTAAACTCGCATAAAACACATTAAAATAGATTATTATCTACATATTATCTTTTAAATGTGTTTCTTTACACTGAAGTTCCATTTAGAGCTTTCTCTCTTGTGCATACATTAAGGGGGAGGGGGGGAGAGGGATTCTCTATACAGTATCCTGCTAACACATTAATACTGCATTTCCCTGATATCTCCTGCGTACATTTCTTTGATGTTTTAATGAAATGATTTTCCTTGTTCTTCATTCACTTCATCCAGATTTCAAACTGTTGAAAAAGTGGAACTTTAAGCTAAAAAATCCCCCCCCCCTTTTTTTTTGTGTGTGTGTGTGTGTGTGAAAACTGTACGTGATGGAAATTTTTGAATAGTTTTTCCTTAATCAGCATCCAAAAATACACCAGAAAACACATCACCTTGGATAAATAAAATTTCATCGCAGACCTGTGTGTAATGTAAATTTTGTAAAATTTTTAAAATTGAATCTCTGAAATATTTTATCTGATTTATAAAATAGGTACCTATCCCATTTTCCTTACACGTTTTTATAATTTGTTATATGTATGTCTTAAGGAATTAAAGTCGAAGGCAATGTTTCTTAAACATTTTAATTCTGTTCATCATCATCTCACGCGTCATCTCACACCTCTCCTTACATCTTTTGAAAAATATCCCAACAAATGTATAAAAAGATATTTCATTAAAATTCCTTTTAATTTTAATGATTTTGTGCAGCACTTACACAATTTTCTCTTACCCTGCATTTGAAAAGTATAAAGACTGTTTAAAGGGTGTGATAAAAGGCACTACATGTAAACGTATTTTAAAACCAGTTGAAAATACTTTTAGAAATAGTTTTATTTGACATACTAGCTGGCTTTGCCCGTTTCTCTGGACACTATTTAAATGAGTTGTCAAAATCCCATATCAATACTAATTAACCTCAGTTAAAGTTCCCGCTGTGTTCGGTAGAGATTTTTCTTGCTCGTAACGTGAGGAGTCCGTGTTCCTACTGCCTTCGGCAGCAACTTACCCGATTCTTACTTCTCCTTTCCCAGTGGCTAAGTTCGAAGTTTTGCAAAATCTCGACAAAGTACATAATGCGTACACCTAATCAACATCCACACACCAAAGTTCGCCATTCTAAGATAGTTTAAGGCGAATTCAAACGGCAAAACGTGTTTTTACACGTGTTTATAGCCCCCTCAACCTCAAGGGGGAAGGGGGAATTTCGTAAAATCCCGTTACAATAAGTGTCGGATACATATAAACAATTTACACACCAAATTTCGTGACCGCAGATTCCATAGATTTTCCCAAGACAAATTTAGCGGTAAAAGAGGGGGGTCTTGAATTTTCTACTTCGTAAGCCCCCAGCCCTACCCCCACCCTCACCCACCCTCCCCAAAAAAAAATCGAAAATCATTCACACACACACACGAAAAAAAAAAAACGAAATGTGTTTTTGGAAATATCCTAAAGAAGACACATGGCTGTTTTCAATACCTTTGTAACATCTTTAGTAGAGCTCTACTCAAAAATCCGGAATTTCTGAAATTTCCCCCCGAAAACGATTTTTCCCCCTCTCTCCTTTAAGAATCAAGAATTCCAAAATGGTACATAATGTTTTTCATATAGTCAAGTCTTATCTCCATCTTTATCCACATCTATGAGTTCATAAAGTTCTGTTTCAATCATCTAAAAACTTTCAAAATTTGTGATTTTTAATCACTGGAGATAATTTGTATTTTAATTTCTAATTTCATCATCAGTTGCTGATTTTATAAATTTAGCTTTTTCAAAACAATTTTTATCACCTCGGCAGGAATGCCGTCTCATGTTTATAGGGCATGCCTTAGTTATAAAAGGTTTTTAAAAGAAGAACGGATTTTTTTTTTTTTTTTTTTTTTTTTTTTTTTTGAGAATGAGAGGAAAAATCTGCCCAGAAATAGAGGAATTTTATTTGAGACTTTGAGTATTTATGCGATTAAGCGGGGTGGCGTTGTAAAAAATATTTCTTTAAACGAGAAAATTTAACACTACTTCTATGGGGAAAAAATTGGTTCTATAAATTTATATTCTTATAAGCGGGGTATTCGATTATCCGTTACCCGATTAAGTGGGGACGACTGTATTAAAATATAACTTGTTAATTTCATGTAATAAATCATAATAGATTACAAAGTGTATGGTTATTGCATTATGTTTAAAACGAAAGTTTTATGCAGATTCTTATAAAGTACTTCGTAGAGTGTAATAAAGCGACTTATTGTATCGAAAATGTACATAGGTATCACTTGGTCCCTTTGGTATTATGCAAACGAAACAGTTTTATTTGTTTCAACCTTTAATTTTAAAGTTATTACAAATTAAAAAAGGTATAAGTCATTTTTTCTGCAGTGCGGCTTTTTTTTTTTCTTTTTTTGTCACTTAGTGTACTAGTTTTTATAATCTCCTATATTATTAATAGCTTATTAAAATTTGTTTTTTAATCTGACAAAATTAAAGATCAAAATAACTTTTTCCCCCCGTAATGTAATTTCGAAAGTTCAGTTTACCGACAATTTAAAAATCTTATAATTAGTTAATGCACTGTGAAACACACTAATTAAATCGATATAACCATCACTACGATCTCATGCTAAAGACAATTTTATGAACTGATTGCCTATAAGTTTCCAAAAGGAATTTTTTTTATCAGCAAAAGTGGGTTTTTAAAAAATAACCATATTCAATATTATGAAATAAACGCTTCATTCTTTGGCGGGGTTTTTCCCGACAGTTACTGGACTATCTGGAGATCATTTGGGAAAACCTGACAGCTTGTTATCTTTCTTATACGCAGTTAAGAAGATAAATGCAAACCTATACATGAAATCGATGATACAACTCTACTACAGTCATTATTTATTTTATTTTATTTTATTTTTTAATATATATACTTTTTTTAACTGTAAAATAATGTACTTGTGCATAAAACACTGGTTTTGTTATCATAAATAAAATTGTCCTTTTATTTTATTTTATTTTACTTTATTAAACTTTCAAATATATCTGTAGCCAGTTTTTTCCCCCCCCCTCTCTCTCTATAAAGTAAAACAATAAATCATTTGGATGATTATTTTAATGCTGATTACTTTAAGTTATCAAATTGTTAAAAAAAAAAAAAAAAAAAAAAAAAAAAAATCCTTTTATTTAAATTAAGAAAAGCGCAGTGTTATTACATATAATAATGATGCGTAAATACTAAAGTTTTTTATTATAATAGTGTAAAGACTGCTTTTTATTTATCATAATATCATTTATTATTACTTTCTTCTATATTCAATAGAAGAAAATTGTAGAGTGGATTAGTAAGATTTTGACTTTTGGTTTTCGATGGATTTACACTTTTTGAGAGCTCCTAAATACAATTTGTCCATTTTCAGAAGATAGCTGCCTGATTGTCTGTCTCACTCTCTTTCTCTCTGTCTGTGGCAAAAACATTTGTGGTAGAGGTAAAAAAAAATAATGCTCAGAATTTCATATAAATTTATATGCAGTTGCACCTTGACATAAATTAGTGCCTATAGTGTTTGGTGCTAATCCTATTAACAGGTGGCGTTGCCATAACATTTTTTATAATTTTTAATATGGGAGTATAGGACAAAATTTCGCAAATGTAAACTATCAGAATTATTTTTAACGAATCATCGGAAAAAGGAGAAAAAGTACACTGATGGAAAAAAAAATCCCAACACCAGGAAGGAGCTGTGCTAGATAAACGAAATTTGGTAGGCGTGTTTATACATCTGAAAGATGACGTCGATTCAAATTTCGAGCTACGCGCATAAGTGTGGCGCTAGTAGCGACACTATGAACATGCAAATGAGGTTTGCTTTAAATAAGCGCTGTAAGGATCGTGATCGTTATTTACAGTTGGGATTTGACGTAGTGGGTTAATGTTAGTCAAGGATGCCTCTAAGAAGACGAAGAAGCCATTATCAACAGCTCACTGAGTTTGAACGAGGTCGTGTAGTAGGGCTACGAGAAGGTGGGTTTTCTTTCCGCGATATTGCAGAAAGACTTGGCAGGAATGTATCCACTGTGCATGAATTTTGGCAGCAGTGGTCAAGGGAAGGTACTGCCTCAAGAAGACCGGGTTCCGGGCGGCCACGTGGCACTACTGAGAGGGAAGAACGCCGTGTTCGGCGTATGGCTGTGGCTAATCGTACTGCGTCTGCAGCTGAAATTCGAGCCGCAGTTGGCACCACAGTGACACAACGAACTGTTACAAATCGGTTACTTCAAGGACAGCTCCGAGCCAGACGCCCTGTAGCGTGCATTCCACTGACTCCAAACCACTGCCGTTTGCGACGTGAGTGGTGTCAAGCTAGAGATCATTGGAGGACGGAGTGGAGATCTGTTGTGTTTTTTGATGAAAGCCGGTTCTGCCTTGGTCGCAGTGATAGCCGTGTGTTGGTTAGAAGGAGGCCAGGTGAACGCCTGCTAACGACCTGTCTGCGGCCTAGACACACAGGGCCTACTCCTGGAGTTATGGTTTGGGGAGCAATTTCGTATGACAGCAGGAACAGTCTTGTGGTTATCCCACGCACCCTGACTGAAAATTTGTTCGTCAGTCTAGTGATACAACCTGTTGTGCTGCCATTCATGAACAGCATTCAAGGGGGTGTTTTCCAACAGGATAACGCTCGCCCTCTTACCGCTGTTGTAACCCAACATGCTCTACAGAGTGTCGACATGTTGCCTTGGCCTGCTAGATCACCAGATCTTTCTCCAATCGAGCACGTATGGGACATCATTGGATGACAACTCCAGCGTCATCCACAACTAGCATTAACCGTCCCTGCATTGACCACCCAAGTGCAACAGGCATGGAACTCCATCCCACAAACTGATATCCGACACCTGTACGACACAATGCATGCACGTTTGCATGCTTGCATTCAAAATTCTGGCGGTTACACCGGTTACTAATGTACCAACATTTCACATTTGAAATGGCTCTTCTCGCCAATGGCTCTACCTGTGATCTTGAAACTTTAATCAATTAAATATGTTACCTAGGCAAATGTATTGCTGAAATTTCATTACTGTACAATAATTTTTTCTTGGTGTTGGGATTTTTTTCCCCATCAGTGTATTTGGAGTACAATCCATGCAGCCACTGACATCCACAAGACATTCATAAAAGATAAAAAATGGCCCATTAAACTCAAATAAATATCCTACAGATATCTATTAGCACGACAGATGTCACTCTTTTTTACATCCACTGTACTGGTGTCTGTTACATATTCAGTAAATCTCCAAATATCCAGAAATTGGACTTGTTAAATCTAATAGATATTAAAAATATCTAAATCTTGTTCAATCAATCTCCAAATATCCAATGATTGGACTTGCTAAATCTAATAGATATTGAAAATATCTAAACCTTGTTTTGATCTAACATATTACAACTATTCGACATTGAAAAAGGCACATCTAAATTTCGTCTACATTTAAACATCTAATAGATATCTATAATTAGTTCAGGATATCCAGGACTTTTAATGGGCATTCTGAAGATATTTTGTACCTTTTATGGATCAATGGATGTAATTTAGATGTCTAATGCATATCAGTGGCTGTGTGAAATAATCAACCAGAGAAAAAAAAAATTGTACTGTAGGAGTGTTGTTATCTCCCCCACCTCTCCCGTGGCGTGTAAATCTTCAATATGAGTATTTTTCAAAAGAACTCGTCAATACTTTTGTGTGTGTGGGGTGGGGGGGGGAGGAGGTCGGAATATTTATATTTTATCAATATTTTACGCCAAAGCCGCTAGTAGGAAATGCTGATCGTCTGCTTTTAATTTTATTATTTTCCTATACATAAAAATAAATATTCTGTTAAATTATTAAGGGGACTGAGACGTTTGCGACAACCGAGAAGTGGGAAATTTAGGTTGTTGCTTTAATAGCCATATCTTTTTTAATTATGCATGTATCAATGTAAATTTTTTATGAGATATTAATAAGAAGTTCAAGAAATATTTGATGCAAATATTTACTCTTACGTAGTACAGTTTCTTTTTTATAATAGCACTGTAAACATACATAATTTACTCTTAATGATTTTTTCGCTTTATTCACTTTGGTACACTTTTCTAAAAAACTAATGAAAATCTTACCTTGAAATCATGTATGGTGATAGAAAATACATTTGTTTATGTATTGAACCTATTTTATGTTTTGTTGCTCTTTTTTTAAAAAAATATAAAAAAAATGGCAATTTTTACTTATTAGAAATATGCATTTTTTAACACTTATATTTGCTGTTTAAAAAAAAAAAAATCACATGATTTTTTCATAAAAAAAAAATAGGTTCACTATATGCAGAGACGCTTATTCTATTTTCTTCTAAAATCGCTGAGAACTACTTTCAACAGATTTTTCACAAATTGTACCAATATACAGAAAAATGACATGTTGAGAACAATGCAAAAAAACACTTTAAGCCCTTCAAGTTTAAATGTTTATATATAATTAAAACATTCCTGTCCATAGTCATTTTGTCCTAACATGTCTTTTTTTTTTTTTTTTTTTTTTTTTTTTTTTTCTTCCATACATGTTTTTTTTTTTTTTTTTTTTAAATACATGTTTTTTTTTTTTTTTTTTTATTCAGATAATACACCCAAGTTCAGTTTCTCTGCAATTTCAACAGAAACTTTTGTGAACTGATTGCCGTGGAACTTTCATCTGCCAAACTTTTTCTGAGGAACCATGGTCAAATAAAAAAAAAATAAAAAAATTGAAGCAGTAATGTAATCATATTTGTAATCTGCAGAATCTGTAATATTTTTTAAGCCACTAATTGAAAAATCGAAATTTTGAAGGTACTTCACGTCCCAGTCCCCTTAAAACATTTTATTTCAAGTGAAAAAATGTTTTTCAAATTAATACACTCCTTTTCTCATAATTATAAGGACACCAGTTTTTCTATTAACTAAACACTGAACACTATTATTTAAACAAATATATTTTTTATTAATTTGAATTTCATTAATCGACGATATTTAAAAAGTTTTATCGTTTTTCTATCTTAAAAAACTTTAAATATGGTCAAAAAGGTGATTTTTGAGGTGTTCACAATTATAAGGACAGCTCGAATCTTAGTAATTTTTTTTTCAGTTATTCTTTAAATTAATATTTTATGGGGTCTCTTTTTAGGGTAAAACAGTCAGACATTCTCTCTGGTAAATATATATATACATTTTTTTTTTTTTTTTTTTTTTTTTTTTACATTCAGTTTCAATACCATTCCATGCATCATAGATGATATTCTGAATACATTTAAACGATCTAAAATTGCTTTCCACTTACATGCACTTTTCCAATATGATAGGTTAAGGTTCTTTTTAACTTTTAGGCCACGGGAAAGGCAATAATACAGAAGTTTCTATCTTCAAACTATTTCCTATTGCTCTAGAAGTAGAGAGCAAAAATGTAAGTCTTGACGAAAAAAATATTATTACCCCCCAAAATGTAACAAAAATCTGAAAATTCCACGTTTAAAATTTGCGGATATTCTCTTGATATTCATAATAATAGAAAAAATTACTAAAATCATTCTGCCTTCAGTAGAAGCAGAAACTTTAACACAGACGTTCTTTCCTCCATTAAATGCTTATTGATTATTACAGGTTTTTTTAATTCATTTTAACATATTATTAATTATTTTAGACATGCATAAATGTGAACCTCAACTTTTCGTTAAAAATTACAGCAGCAGTCATTATAAGTAGAACAGTAAGAGGAATGATCAGTTTTCGATCTCTGTCAAACAACTCTGATTTTGCATCAGATCTCTCTCCTATCGAACCAGCAGTTCAACGTTTGATCACATTTCCTTCAGAAATTTTAGATCTTCGAATTTCATTAGAAATTCGGCGGATTGAAATTATCCTTCCACTTAAAAAACACATTTATCATACTTCATTACACGAACGTTCTTTTTTTTCGAGGAATTATCAGTAATGTCTGCCCAAGAAAAATTGAAGGCTTATATGTGAATTTATCTAGTCCAGTAATTAACGATTTCGCATGTCAACTGTAATTTATCCGCTAATAAGTTAAATAAAACGAAAAAATCTTGATTGTCCCTATAATTATGAACATCTAAAAACGTGGGAAAAAAATATTTTGCATTATTTTTTATTAATTTTGTTTCATATTAAAAAATATATAGCAGTTTTGTTTTTTAGAATATTAGATATATTAAGTGCACTTAGTATAATCTTGTTCACAATTATTTTTACATTAGTTATTTCAAAATATAAAGTGTCCTTATAAATATATGAAGGAGTGTAGTGCAACGAAAAATAATATGTATATTGCATTTTTTATGTATTTTTAGGCATTTTTAGCCATTTCAACCCCGAGAAAGTCAACCGATCCAAAAGAAATGGATTTTAATGCGTTGGTTAAAGCCATTTAGGCTTGCTTAGTAGATAAGAAAGCCATAAAATCGACTGCCCGAGAATATGGACTTCCTCGTAGCATCTGTGTCCCTCCAAAAGAAGCCTGAAAAAAGTAAGGCAATTTCACCTGTCAAACTGCTGGCCAAGCGCGCTAAAAATGGGAACATCCACAATCTGATGATAATGTCGACTTCTGCGTCATCTATTTGGAGCACCAGATACCATGCCTAACAAGAGCCAACTCAATCAAATGCAACGAGTGTAATCATCTGGTGCACTTGAAGTGTGCCAATATACATACAAATTATTTATTCATTTATTTATTGTTTGTTTTGTTTTTCTACTTCCCTGGGATAAAAATTGCTTGCATTTATCATATTTTAACTAATATATTGTGGCCATTACAGAACTTTCTTCTATATTTTCGTATGCAAATTTAAGGAATAAAAAATATTTATTAAAGTTATCTTCCATAATGAATGCAAACGATTCTTTTCTCATAGAAGTATGTCAAATGAAATGTCAAATGAAAGTCGACTTTATGCTTTACTAAAGATATCTTAAAAACGTGCTTTTTTTTTTTTTTTTTTTTTTTTTTTTAATAAAAAAAAATCGATAATTTTATAATAATAATAATTATTATTATTATCGCAGGTCAATGGCACAACCATTAGTTTTAAATTCATTGACAACGCGTTCTTTTGAAAGTTACCATATTGAAAATTTGCAACGTTCCTCCTACGTATCCAAAACCTTTTTCGAAGAACCTCTGCTAGACCATATTCAGAAGATACAAAATTGATTTAACTAATCAGGCGCCTAACAATTTCTTGTAGTAGGTAATCAATATATGGCTGAATATCACATAAATGTGCATTTTAGTGTTTCAGGTCTTTATTATTAATTTTAAGCAAATAAATTGTAAAATTTTATTATTATTATTTAGAAGTACCTTTTTAAAAAAGCATCAAATCATAAAATGTGAGTTTATAGCAATTTCAGTATTTTTTAGAAAATTTTAAACCTTATAATCGTCATTTTCGTGACTGTCTCCAAGACCAAATGTTTACATACAAAATATGTTTTTTACTAAAAAAAAATAAAATGATAATTATAATAATTGTTAATTCTTGTAAAAAAAACTATTTGTTTTCAAAGGAAATTTATTTTTTCTTTTTAATTACGTTAATTTTCATGCATGTGTAATTAAAATGCTTGTATGCAAGTCTTGAAGTCATTTTCGTGACACATGAAAATAACTTCATATATCATCAAGGGTTGGTGCCACCATTCACTTTTTTTAAAGTTTAAGATCAGAAATCAACATTGACGATATGTGGGGGGAAAAAATCTCAAGAAAATTGAAAACAGGTAAGAGTTAACATTATTTTTATTGTTTACATGCTGTGCGTACTTTTATTGCTTGTCATTTTCGAGATGCATAAAAAATAAAAAAATATTATTATAAAATTTAGAACAAAGTTTTATTTTAATATAGAATGACGACCAGAAGAAGAAAATGTGACGATATCGGCTTAGTGAAAGCATGTTTTTCAGTACAGAACGAATTATTGACGATTTGTCATTTTCGTGACGGTCATTTTTGAGACGTCACGAAAATGACATTTGTTGCAGATTTACTATTTTGTAAGCCCTGGATTTAAATAATTTTTTATTTTGAATTAAAAGCTTTGTTGGTGTAGGATAAGCTTTATATTTAAATATTTAAAGTACTTTCCGGTATCCAGGTAAATATAAAAAAATTACATACGACATTAATATTAAGATACAATTAAAAAAGCAAACTTTTACTTATTTATTTAATTTTATTTATTTATTTATTTATTTTTTTTTTTTTGCCCCCTTTAAGGTGTCATTGAAAATGTTACTCAAAATATTTTACTTGTGTCATTTATGGCAAGATGCAGAAAAAATAATTTGCATGGCCTGACAAAGAGAATGTCCATGAAATTCAAGTGCCACATATTCTGAGCAAAATTAGGAATTCTCCTGAACCTGCTTCAAATAGATATTTTAAACTTCAGGATGAAGATTTTAATAATGTTCAAAATGCTTTTTCTGAATTTAATTCAGTTAATCATTAAACTTGTAACTACAAGGATTTTAATACAATAAAATTGCTTGATATTCTCATTATTGCTCTTTCTTTTCCCTTCACAATCTTTTCTCTATTGTTCTAATATGTTCCATTTTTAATATTATATGGTCCTATTTCATTGACAAACAATGTTATTTCAGTGAAAAATAGTCATTTTGACAAATATTGTCATTTCAGTGACAAACAGTCGTTTCAGTGACAAACATTGTCATTTCAGTGACAAACCAGTCATTTCAGTGACATCATTTTTTGACATCTTTAAATGCTATAATTAAAAATTTAATGCAAGTAAACTAATTATTTCCAGTTTATAGTCAAGAGGTATGCAGTCTATGATATTTCCCATTGATATAATTTATGTTTATAAAAAAATAAATTTAAATTTATTTATTTATTTATTTATTTTTTTTTTAAATTTAAAATTTTTGGGTTTTTTATTTTATTTTATTTTTTAAAATGGGAAGAACTTTTTAGAAAAGCCTAAGTCTTGTATTTTTTAATGAATCTGAACCACAAAAAAAAAATTTTTAAATGGTAATTTTGATTTTATAAGATATTTAAAATTATAAATTTTTATTGAAAAATTTCAATAAAATTTTAAAAAATTATGTTCGATCTCTGTCAAACTCAGAATTTATTTAAGATGTACTTACGGACTTATTTTCAAAAATTCAAATTAAAATACAAAGTTTGAAAAAAAAGTTTAAAAAAATCCAAAATGCACACTTATGTGATATTCAGCCATATATACTATAAAAATATATATTAAAAGAGAGTTTATAAAATGAATTTAAAGAAAAACGATAGACCCAGGTTTTAAAACACCGAATTCCGGGATCTAATAAGGACGGATATTTATTTTCCTATAGAAATCAAGTAATGCATGCAAAAGAACACAGCAAGTTTAAAGAAAATTCTTAGAGCCGTTTATAAGATACTAATTTCTGGTCCCACTTCTGAACTTTTTAACCCTTTAAAGTTCCCTACATATTTCCTTTTAAAAATTGTGAAATCAATTTAAAAAATGACTTTTAGACGCATCACTGAGCATAAATATACAAATGAAAAAAAATTAGCATTTTTTATTTTCCACAAATTTATGGTTTCACAGTGAAACCAATGAACGGTAACGGGCTATTTTTTTCTCCTTAAACAAACTAATATAAAAGTTGCAAAGAATAAATCAGATACTTTAGAAATCTAAAACATTTATATTTTGACTGACTTATTAAGAAATTCAAGTAATGATTTGTTCAGGAAAGAAGCAAGTGTTGTGTAAGCATTGTCACAGCAACAGCACCAAGCGCCTAGCCAAACATTGTTGCTACACAGCTCTGGCTTTATTATTTAATTTTTAACTTTATTTAAAAAATTACGAATTTATACTTAAAATTAACTATACTTACTAATTGTTTTACCAGGAAAAAAAAAAAAAACTTTATATTCATAATTGCAAAATGTTTAGTATTACATATAAATTATTTAAAAAGGAAAAGATTATATAAAGATATATACTCACATTCATACTTATATATATATATATATATATATATATATATATATATATATATATATATACTAGCAGGCTATGCCCGCTTCGCTGGTCACTATTTTAAAATGAATCACTGTAGTTAATGAATTCTCAAATTTGCATTAATTTTTATCATGTGAAAAAAGAAGACAGAAAAAAAATTCTGATTGGAAAAATGTCACACATGGTCCCCACTGCCTTCGACAGCGCAGGCCTTTGTGTGCTGCGCGCGTGCAGTTATGCTCGACACTCTTAATGCATAACTATATTATCGTAAGGGAAAAACATATATATATATATATATATATATATATATATATATATATTAAAAAAAAAAAATCTCCTCCCATTGTTGAATAATCGGTCCGGGACGCCACTTCCTGCGCGCCGCACATAGTCTTTCACCTACAGTTCCCACCCCTCCAAATTATTTTAGACTTTAAAAATACTCGCAATCGTACTCTCGGTCATTTAAACCTAATAATATTGATTTCTAACATTCTATCTGAATTTCTTTCTTTTTACCCCTGCGTCCGTCCCCCTTTCCTCCACTCGTAATAATTTCGTACTTTCGAAAATATCCGCAATATATTTATCCGGCCTCAAAACCTAACAACACTAATTTTCAGCGATCTAACCGTTATTTATATATTTTTGCTCCTTACACCCTTTCCCGTCTATCCTAATAATTTTACAAATTCGAAAATATTCGCAATCGATTGAAAGGTATCAAAAACCTCCATGTACCAATTTTGAGCAACCTACACTAAGCGACAAAAAAAAGCCGCACTTGGATGTTTTCCTTTTCGCCTTCTACAACCGCCAATTTTATCGTTTAAAAAGCAAATTTTCGAACAGATTTTACTATGTTGTCCTCCACATAGACTTTAGCTTTGAGTCTAGTGTTAAAAACAAAATGCAATTGTCAGGAAAATTGTAATTTTAGAACTTATTTAAAAAATGGTAAGAATAAGGCAGTTAACGATGCCACAAAAAGTATTAATTTTTAAATGAAAATCAAAAAATATTTTAATACGTGAGATGTCAAAATAATTAAATGCTAACGAAATATTGGTAAAATGAATTTTAGCAAAATATAAATTTTTTTGGCCGTTTAAACTGGGAATTTGGCTTTAGGCGGTCATGTTGCTCATCCAAGCAAGATAACCGCAAGTTAAAATGCGAATGTTTAAAAAATCGATTTGTATCATGTTCAGAACTTAAAAAAGATTTAAAAAAAGTGTATAGTAAATTACTTTCTTCAAAAACAATGCGGGAACAATTAAACAAAGCGGGTTAAAGAACGGAAGATCTGCGAAAAAAGCCATTATGAAGGAAAATAATTAGAAAAAACAATACTTTAGTTGACCAAAATTTAAAAACATTATCAGTTAATTATTAGGCTGAACTGGTTTTCTCTGATGAATCAAGTTTTCTTTATTTCGTACAGTTGAAAAAAGCTAGAATGAAGACGAAAATGTGACCGACTTAATGAAAATCGCACTTTTAAAACAGTGACACATTCTCCGTACATTATGGTACGGAGGTGCATAAATTTTCAAACACTCGGGGAAATTTTTATGCTCAAGGGATCAATTAACTCGAAATAAAACACAATCTGCATAAAAGTGGTGCCTGACCGACTATTTTGGAGGTATCTTAGACATTTCCGTAAACAGCATTTGAAGATAATAAGGCACCTTACTACACGGCGTCTGTGGTAAGTTTATTCACTTCAAATTGTCAAAATTTCTTATACATTCCCATGAGAACCTATAATTCTGTTAGTAATCATACTTAGGCGGGGGAGAGGGGAGAGGATTCGAAATTTGCAGCCTATAACTCTGCCAGAACTAGAAAAATTTATTTGTGATATTTGGCACATTGAAATTTCTGAGATTTAAATTAAAACACTGTATAAAACTATGCCATTGCGCATTAATGCAGTAATTCCATATAAAGGTGGAATTAACCCAAAGCAGAATACATATTTTTAACAAAAAATTGCTTAGATCTAACAAATAAATAGTTTTATTTCATATATTAAAATATAACTTGTTTATTTCATATAATACATCATAATAGAATGCAAAGTGTATAGTTATTGCATTATGTTCAAAAAGAAAGTTTTATGCAGATTTTTAAAAAGTACTCCGTAGAGTGCAATAAAGCGAATTATTAAATCGAAAATATACATAGGTATCATTTCATACCTTTGGTATTATGCAAACAAGACAGTTTTATTTGTTTCAAACATTAATTTTAAAGTTATTACAAATAAAAAAGGTATAAGTTATTTTTTCTGCAGTGCGGCTTTTTTTTTTTTTTTTTTTTTTTTTTTTTTTGTCGCTTAGTGTAACTCTATTTTTATTTTTTTTTCCCTCCACACTCCCCCTCCCACCCCTCCTAATTACTTTACAAATTCTAAAATATCCGCAATCGATTTGTAAGTATCAAAAACCTCTATGTACCAATTTTGAACGGTCTAACTCTATTTTTATTTTTTTGCCCCTTCACCCCCTCCCCCTTTCTAACACCCATAATAACTTTACACTTTCGAAAATATCCTTATTCGGCCTGTAAAAACTATCTGTACCAATTTTGAACAATCTAACTGTATTTCTATTTTTTATGCCCCATAGCCCCCTTTCCCGCCCCACCTGGTATGAATTTCTAAAATTAAAACAATTATTTATGTATTTGTGAGAGCTGCATTTTAGAACAAAAATCTCACATATATCTTTTTTTATGTTTGTGATATAAAGGATTATTTCAAATCACGTTTTGCCCTCTCTCTCTCCCCCTCTTGGGGGCTGAATTTCTAAAATTCCAGAAATTGCTTTTTAGGTATTAGCTATATATTGGAGCAAAAGTTTCACGTATATCTGTTTTTTTTTTTTTTGTTGTTGTTTGAGATATATAGGAGTATGTGAAATCACATTTTGCCCTCTTTCCCCCCTTGGGGACCGAATTTCTAAAATTCCAGAAATCGGTTTTTAGATATTTGTGTTAGCTATATTTTAAAGCAAAATTTTTACGGATATCTGTTTTTTTCTTTGAGTTATGGAGGTTTTTGTGAAATCACATTTTCCCCCCTATTTCCCCTTGGGGGGCGAATTTCGTAAAATCGCTTCTTAGTAGGTGCTTACACTATATGTTCTATAATCTGACCCAGTTTCGAGTCAGTGGCTCCAGTAGATTTTGCTGTGCGTTGATGAGTCAGTGAGTGAGTGAGTGGAAGTACTCTTTTATATGTATAGATTGCCCCTTCACCCCCTCCCCCTTTCTGACCCCCCTAATAACTTTATACTTTCGAAAATATCCTCATTCGACTTCCAGGCCTGTAAAACCTATCTGTACCAATTTTGAACAATCTAACTGTATTTCTATTTTTTTTTCTACCCCATAGCCCCCTTTCCCGCCCCACCTGGGAGGAATTTCTAAAATAAACAAAATATATATTTTTTTTATGCATTTGTGAGAGCTATATTTTAGGACAAAAATCTCACATGTATCTTTTTTCTGTTTGCGATATGAAGGATTAGATTATTTCGAATCACGTTTTGCCCCCTTTCTCTCCCCCTCTTGGGGCTGAATTTCTAAAATTCCAGAAATTGCTTTTTAGGTATTTGTATTAGCTATATATATTGAAGCAAAAGTTTCACGTATATCTATTTTTTTGTTTGAGATATATAGGAGTATGTGAAACCACGTTTTGAGCATGTGAAATCACGTTTTGCCCCCTTTCCCCCCCTGGGGACCGAATTTCTAAAATTCCAGAAATTGGTTTTTAGATATTTGTGCTAGCTATATTTTAAAGCAAAAATTGTACGGATATCTGTTTTTTTCTTTGAGTAAGGAGGTTTTTGTGAAATCACATTTTACCCCCTACTCCCCCTTGGGGGGCGAATTTCGTAAAATCGCTTCTTAGTGGGTGCTTACACTATATGTTCTATAATCTGACCCAGTTTCGAGTCAGTGGCTCCAGTAGATTTTGCTGTGCGTTGATGAGTCAGTAAGTGAGTGAGTGGAAATACTCTTTTATATGTATAGATTGCCCCTTCACCCCTTCCCCCTTTCTGACCCCCCTAATAACTTTACAGTTTCGGAAATATCCTCATTCGACTTCCAGGCCTGTAAAACCTATCTGTACCAATTTTGAACAATCTAACTGTATTTCTATTTTTTTTTCCTGCCCCATAGCCCCCTTTCCCGCCCCACCTGGGATGAATTTCTAAAATAAAAAAAAAATATTTTTTATGCACTTGTGAGAGCTATATTTTAGGACAAAAATCTCACATGTATCTTTTTCCTGTTTGCGATATAAAGGATTATTTCGAATCACGTTTTGCCCCCTCTCTCTCCCCCTCTTGGGGGCTGCATTTCTAAAATTCCAGAAATTGCTTTTTAGGTATTTGTATTAGCTATATATTGAAGCAAAAGTTTCACGTTTTTTTTTTTTTTTTTTGTTTGAGATATATAGGAGTATGTGAAACCACGTTTTGAGCATGTGAAATCACGTTTTGCCCCTTTCCCCCCTTGGGGACCGAATTTCTAAAATTCCAGAAATTAACTTTTAGATATTTGTGTTAGCTATATTTTAAAGCAAAAATTGTACGGATATCTGTTTTTTTCTTTGAGTTAAGGAGGTTTTTGTGAAATCACATTTTGCCCCCTACTCCCCCTTTGGGGGCGAATTTCGTAAAATCGCTTCTTAGTGGATGCTTACACTATATGTTCTATAATCTGACCCAGTTTCGAGTCAGTGGCTCCAGTAGATTTTGCTGTGCGTTGATGAGTCAGTGAGTGAGTGAGTGAAAGTACTCCCAGAAAATGATATTTTAAGAAATTGCAGAAAATCCAAGAAATGTTCATTTTCTACTCTTAAGTCTTGCGAAATTCGACCTTTACTGGAGTTTGGTTTCTCTCAGAAACCAACCATTTTACATAACTTTTTGGACATTTCTGTTTATTTATATAAAAATTTGAAAGTTGCAATTTATGACTGAGAAGGATTATAGTAAGTTCATGTGCTATTATTTTAAATAAATATATATATTTTTATTTTTAAAATTGATACAATTTTAGAAAATTAAAGTGACTTCTATATCTGGTTTCATCTGAAATAGCATTTTTTGGATTTTGCTGTAGTGCTGCCATGTAGAGCAAAGAGAATGAATAAAAGTTTAATATTCTATTAACACTTGGTAAAAAATACTGAAAAAATGCTGGAAAAAAAAAATAATAATAATGTGCAATGTTTGTTTTCTGGGCGAAATCAATGAACGTTAAAGGATTAAAAAAGAATTGGCAACTCATCTGTTCATCGAGAACCAACAGTAACAAACAAAATGCCATCTAAAAAGAAGTTAATATGGCGAATTTATTGAGAATTCGTAGTCGTTTTTTAAAGCACCCACTTACGAGATCTAAAATTCACCTACTTATTTGGGACTCAGATACCAGTTTTCGAAAGTAACCAAGTAATATATATATATGAAAAGGCATCTGAAAAGGAGTTTCTAATAGCAGCTTTGAAGAAAATCGTTATAATCGTTTTTGAGATACGAACTTCAGGCTTCGCATCGTTCCTAAAATATTACGCTCATTTTATCATATTGTCACCACTATTTTAAAATAAAATTTTTGATATAATATTTTAGCATCAAGAGGCAAGTCACATTCATGAGAAATTTTTTCTTGGCAATTATGGTGACAATATATTAAAATGAAAAAAAAAAAAAAATAATAATAATAAAAATTAGGAGCGCTGGCAAGGCCTTTAACTTATGGTCTTATTTCCGCCTCTCCATACCCCACTTCTGGTTTTTCAATTTTTACCAAAAGTTAGCAAAACTATCTGTATATAAGGCATATTTTAACTAAGAAGTTTTGTCGTTCTATCTTTTTTCCGTTACCGTTTTGGCGGTATGGTAATTACAAAGCGAAAATGCCCCCTCTACCCCATACATATACTATTTAAACGATCGTTAAAAACTACTTTTTTGAGCTCAGGAAACCTTAAAGCTTGTAAATCAGGTGAAAATTCTGTATCAAATTTTTGACCAAACATAATTTTCTATTGCCTACGATAGTTAAGTGATGGAAGTAAAAATTCTTTCTTTCTTTCTTTCTTTCTTTCTTTCTTTTTTTTTTTTTTGTTTGTTTATTTAATTTTTAACCCTTTCAGAGGCAATGTAATTAAACTCATTTAAAACCAACTGATACCAGAATTCTAAAACAAGGTTAAAAGAAAAATAATAAATGCTTCTTTTTTTTTTCGAAGAATTAAATTTTGTAATTTTGTTAAAAGTGTCGGGTGAATTTTTGCAGTTGGGAATTAAAAAGTAGGTAGCATAAAATATATCCCACTGTCTCTGAAAGGGTTAATCTTTAAAGTCCATTGTACGAATAAATTTTATCTCAATTCTAAAACTGTATCTGTACCTTCTTTACAATATTTTCAGTAAAAGTGTTAAAAATATTTTTTTCATTTATGAAATACTACAGAAATGAAACATAGTTATATATAATACCATTTCAAACAATTTAGAAATGTATAAACTTGGGATGTTTTTATTTTTCTCTGCCTCTCTCTTAGTGGATTATCTCTGGGAATTTTAATATATCTTTGATATGTGTCGTGCCACTCTACCAGAAATTTCGACTGCATTTCAAGGTGAGAAAATGAAAACCAAGCGTAATAAAACAGATGAAACAATGCAGAACTTTCCAATGATGGAAAAATATATTAGCAAATCTATTGGAAAAACCGACTACTATGGGGAATCTCGCAGCGGAAGCGCGTTTAGCTATTTACAATGGATATATATATATATATATATATATATTTTTTTTTTTTTTTATCATCATATTAAGCCGGATTTCCACCCTTCATGCATAACAAGCATTCTCTCTAGATTTTGTTTCTTCTTTTTTAATGATAAATTTTCATGGGTTTTTCCCTGTTGTAAAGAGAAAGTCTAACTAACATAAAAAGTAGAATTTCGAAATTCATTATTTACAGGAGGTAAGGCATTTTTTATACATTTGAAAAATAATACCATTGAATTACATACAGTAGTACTTTCATATTCAAAAACGTATATTGAATTTTTCATCATATTTCTTAAAAACGTATAATTTTAAAGCAATCTGTATTTTATGTGCATCAGACTTTAATTTCGACCATACTGGGAATTAAATTACCACGCATTATTACTATTGTTGTTACATTTTTTGAAGTCTAAACGTCAGCTGGTGCATTACGTATGCATTTATTACTTCAGAATGAATTCATCGATCTATTAAATAATTTTACATTTAGCGCTACGTTTATTTGTGGTACAAAACTTGTGATTAGGGAATTTATTAATAATTAGTCCGGGATTAGGGAATTTTATTTGCAAAAATACATTTCTTTACACGTGACTAAGTAATAAAATTCTGATAAAATTTTTATAAAAAATTAAACTTACAAATAAATTTTTGATAAAACTAATATCGTTTATTTTTTCAAATACAATTTTCATGCAATTAAGTAGAAATTTATAGTGCAGCCAGAGAAATTTTCTTATATATGAAGTTTTATAACGGTTTTATTTTATTATTAACAACCATATAGCAATTCCACTGCTTAAATACCTCAAATTCTCAGATAAATATCTCAGATCTCAAACTATTTTACTATTTTAATCAAACAGTTTCGTTGATTCAATCATTGTTTGTTTGAATCAACAAAATTATTTTGTTACTTTAAACAAACAATTTTGTTCCTTCAGCACATCAGTCACTCAATGGCTGTTTACAGAGATATCCCTAACGTATCTGGTCGAACTATAGAATGACAATTACTCTTCATTCAACCATATATTTTTGGTTAATTTAACTGAACAAAATTATTATTAAAACAACAAAATCAATCCAAAAATCAATCAACAAAATATTTTTTAAACAATTTTTTTTTTCTGAGTAGTTGTAAAATGCTTATAATGTATGCGAGCCACGTGATTTTTAATTCTTTCATTTATATACAGACCAACATAGAGTTCAACTGACTCCTCAAAATATGTAGCTGTGCGTTAAAGTTAGTTGTAACATGAAAATGGGCCCCCAAAATGCCTCATATTCCTACACATACACAGACCAACTGCTAAAAACATGTTTTTCGGATTCAGGGGGTCCCATGCTGTCATATTCATAATCCATAAGGGCCTGCCGAAGTGAATTTTATTTTAATAAATAAATGCGCAAATAAATAAACCTAATATGTACCAAATTTATAAATACCATTACCTAAGAAATTACAAATATTTAAGATTTTAATGTATTTGTTCCAAAATAATAATAAATAAATAAATAAATAAATGTAAAAAGAAAAAAAAAGAGGGGGGATTGAAAAAGAAAAAGGGAAAAAAAGAGAGAGAGATAGAAAATTCTCCACGTCATTTGTTCATTAAATAATGTTCCGGTCTTGGTTCTTTTTAGTTTGTTCCAAAATGTAATTTATAGACCATGCGCACGTTCAAATCCAATTAAAATTTGTCGTCAAGACGCGTTAATAACCTCGCTAACGTCCTTATTAGGCGATAAAAACATGCTTCTCTGTGATTTATAACCAGAACGACGAGTGATGTAACATCGAGAAAATGGCGCCTTTAGACACTATTTTATAACACTGAGACATGTGCTCCTCCAGAGATAAAGACTGCATTATCACCTTAAAAAGAATGCTATGGCTAAAGACAAACCGGATTTTAAATTTCTTCTTCTTCTCCTTAATAATAATAATAATAATCTGGTGTGGTACTCACGTTACTTTCTTTTACCCTGCATTACTATAGACATGCTATTACATTTTAAAATACTCTATATAAAGTACAGTCGGTAAGAAAAATGTCCGAACACTAGCAAAAATTCCTATGTAAAAAAAGCACACTTCATACGGTTATGTTAAATAAATCCTTGCCGAATCCTGTTCTTAGTCAGTCTAAGAACATGATTCGATAAGGATTTATTTAACAGAACAGTATACTTTTTTTACATAGGAATTTTTGCTAGCGTTCGGACACTTTTGTTACCGACTGTACTGTATCTGAATGTTTCTTCTGTATCTTAAATAACAGTTGAAAAAACTTTTAGAAACAGTTAAATTGATAAAAATGTATGTGTGTGTGTGTGGGGGGGGAGGTTGTCTACTAACCCCTCAACCCTTTCTTTGAATGATGTATAGCTATATTAATAAAATATTTCAAGCTGTATATATCTGATATTTATTACAAATTATTCAGAAAATTGCCCCCCACATCCCTCTCTGAATTGTACCAAACCCATTTTGTACAGCCCTGTATATTATCTATAAATTATATTATATACATACTAAATAATATACTAAACTTAGCACAGAAGGAAAAAATGCATGTTGTAACTTTAAATTAATTTCGAGCCAGTTCCAAACAAGGCGAAGAAAACATTCAAAATGACACAGATATGCGCTATAACATTTTAAAATGCTTTTTACACGCCGCATTCAGATCCGGGGTAATTTAAATTAGTTTTTTACATATTTTGCCTTCTAATGCTTTTGTTTAAAGAATTCTATCATTAAAATGTGTAAAATAATAATAATAATAATAATAATAATAATATAATTTAAGATTATTAATTTAATGTTATTATATTTTAGTATTATTGTATTATATTTTATTTTAATAATGTAAGCTATTTTAAACATGTCAGCCCATTTTCAGAAGCATTTGCTTATTTTTCTAAATTATGTGAATTTTTAAACTGTGGGGTAGAAAGGAAAATGGTAGAATAGGCCATTTTTATAATTTTCTGTGCATTTCCCCTTTTATGATTGAACTATAATTTCTATTTCAAAAAATCAAGTCATCTTTATATTATATCTGATAATTTTTTCAAGTCAGTATTCATAATATTTAATTTTTAAATGAATTTTTAATTCCATGTTGGGAACATTGGCGTGTAAAAGGTTTTAAGCTTCAAATCGTTTCTTTAGCTCTTTTTATAAACATAAATAAAGCAAAATGATAACGGGTAAGTACTAACTGACATTTTGACGCAAAGCACGTCTTCAGAAAACCGCCATGTTTACATACATTTGTGACAAGTGAACATCTGTACATCGGGATTTACAACAAAAATAGAAAATTATCCGCATATTTTCCTTTAGTGTATTCCCCTCTTCTTTTTCTTTAACAAGGTTGGAAAATAAATTCAAAATATGGCTTTTCAAAATCGTTAAATGCATAGTTTACGCTTACGAGAATCGCGCAATACATTTTTCTTTATCTAAACATTTGAAAAGGCTGTAAATTTTGCTCACTTTACCTCATGCATTGTCAAATAAATTAACACATCCATTTTATCAAAGAAAGTAATGTTTATTCAACGATGGTAAATTAGGAATTCCCAGTGGTATCAGCTGTTGGAAAAACATGAAAGCGTAATTTATCACTAATTTTCATTTTAGTAAACTGAAGAATTCTGGTTAATATTCTTTTTCCTGCTGAATTTATAAATACTTTTTCATTTGGGAGATGTTTGGATCTTGAGATATTTGTTTGCCTATCGATAACATATCTGTTTTTTTTTTTTTTCTTTCTTTTAAGCTAGTTCAAAATACCAAACAAAATTAAGTATTTCATAGGATTGAAAATTGATAGGAATATTCTTTGAAGTATTTTTAGCCGAAAGCTCTCTCTTGTAGAAAGAATTTAAATATAATACATTACAGAAAATTAGCGTCTATAGGACTGGTTTTCTTTAAAAAAATTTTATGATAAATATATTAAATTCTACTTCATGGTTTATTTAGAGTTTAAGATTTTTTCTCGAAAATTAAAAGCATACTTAAAGAAATCATTTAGATTCAAAAATGAATAAAAATTTAAATTGCATTGTTAGGTTTCGAATTTTTGGTAAGACGTGGAATTTTCAATTGTTTTCCATTTGAGAGATCATGTTATTTAAAGTTTTAATGAAGTATATATATATATATATATATATATATATATATATATATATATATATATATATATATATATATACACACACACACATATTATTTCAGGTTTTTTTTTCTTTAAGGAGGTGTACGTTATATATCGTTTTTGTAAATTATTGTCAGAGAATTATTGAATTACGTAGACATATGCTTTGAAATTCAACAGAATTATATCAAAATTTCTCTAAAAACTAAATATTTAAATTTAATGAAATATTAGTCAAATTTTTAAAATTTGTGAAAAAATATTAAATGTTAAATTTAACAATATGTTCTAAACATGTTTAGGCATTACTTGTAGATTAATTATAAAGTTAATTTTTTCAAAAAATATTTTTATGTTCGAGTACTGAAATTTGATACAAATTCAACATAAAAAATAACATAATTACAATATATATATATATGCAGGGGTGCAAAAAATGTTCAAACCTCGGAAATTTCCCCCAAACACAGTATAAATTTCCCTCAATAATGCAAAAATCTACTTTGCTATACAAAGTCATTTGTTCTATGTAATAAATCTTTAAGAGAATAAGTATACAGTGTAACATAAAAATATCGCTGTTAGTGTATGAGCACTTCAAAGTAGCAAATTGTTATTTTTGATTTACATTTTTATTTTCTCTTAAAAAAAATATTCAAAATTTCCCCCGAACCTTGTTCGGGCGTTCGGACATATTCTGCACACCTGTATATATATAAAACTTATTAATAAATCCATAATACCCAAATATGTTTAGAATATATTGTTAAAGTATAATAATATAAAATAAAGCGTGTGTGTGTGCGTGTATTGGGGGGGGGGGGTAAAAACAACTTAATATGGTGCATTTTAAAAGTGCTTAAAAAATGTTAATTTACAAAATCAATTTATAACGTTCGTTAAACACCAAATTTTATACACATATTTTTTCTTTTTTACTTTTTTTTTTTTTTTTTTTTTTTTTTTTTTGTATAGTTAGGATGCATAATACGCAATATATTTGCATTTTAAATGAATAGAGCATATTTTTCTGAAATTATTCTGTTAAATTTAAATGGATTTTCTTTTTCAATGCTTTTAGTAGCGAATAAGGAATTCATGGAATATATCTTTCTTTCTTAGGCCCCAAAAGAACTCATAAAATTTGTATTAAAGAATAATAATTTTTTTTTCTATTTCATAGTTTAAAAAAAAAAAAAGTATGTATATTTGTGTGTAATGAGATGAATCATGGAGATGACAGTCGCTGGCACACAATAAATTCTAGAAATTCTTTCCGAAAAACATCTTTATTCCACCAGATAGATTTACATGACGGGGCTTTACTGAAGGCAATGGAGGCTTAGAACTGCAAACGAATAGTGTTTGATTTTTCATATCATATTCTACACAACATGCTTTTATTTTTATGCATATAAAAATATATGCTCATTTCATTCGGTTTCGTGCAGCCAATAGATGTTAAACTGCATCTACAAAACACTTCACCCATAGGCGTAATGTATTTGAATCCTCTTAGATAGCCCTGTAAACGAACCATTTACTTGATCTCAACGAAAAGTTTAGTGTAGCATCCCTATGTCATACAGATTTATGTCACTGTTATTTATGTTAGACTATGTCACCGAGTTTGGACTTTCTGCTGCTGTTTGTTTTTGAGATATGCTGAAAACACATGATTTTTGGATTCAGGGGAAGTCAAAACGTGTAATTATAAAAAATAATTCTGTTTCAAAAATTTTACCTAAAAACAGTACTTTCCTTACGATATATATGGTTAAAAGTATGTTAAAAAAAAAAAAAAAAAAAAAAAACGCGTAGATTAGAATAAATGATTATAGTTTATTAAAGGGGAAATGTTTAATTTTATCCGTTCATTGAACGGATTTTGCCACAATAGACAAAATTCGTACTTCATTATTATTATTTATTTTCTGTGCTCTGAAATATGTGATGATTTCACGGCAAATCAACAAAATTTCTGTTATTTTAGCATCTATTTTCTGAAATGCAGGATCATTTTGCTCTTAATTTATGTATAATTATGAAATTCATTTTCAGGTCTACATTCTCAGGTCTACGTTCTTGCTACAAAATTTTGAATATTGATAGGTGCACCAGCCAGTAATGAAACCCATAAATTCAAAATTTTGCTAATGTTAAATTCTAAATGAATTATTTATCAAGTCTTTCGAATGTAAACTAGGTCACTCCAAAGTAGTTGGTATTAATCTAAAAATTAAATTAAAATTTTATTACTTATTCTTATTAAAAATCTTAATTTTTAACTTACTGAGCAATTTATTTATTTCATTTTTTACACATTTATTAGTTAATAAATATTAGATTCTTTCAAACATACTTATTTTGCATTACAGAATTAAAACAAAAAAGTTTATTGTTCTACTTTTTAAAGTTAGTCAGTATTTTTTAAACTTTAGTCAGTATTTGGTCAGAAATATCCCAATTTTGGTCAGTAAAATCATTATTATTAGACCTCTGACTGATTTTCACCCCTGGTTCAAAGAATAAAGCAACAGACAAATTCTTTTCATATATACCGTAAGCAAAACTTGGCGCTTATAGTCTTTTTCTCTATCTCTCATTTATTTTCCTCAAAAGATATTTTATTTTTTCATATTGTCCAAGTGAAGATTGTAAACATAAATAGCTTTTGAAACTAAAGATATCTCCCTCACCTAAATTTTTTTTCATTCTCTTACCCACATACTTTAGAAAAAGTATTGTTTTGGGGTCTTTTTATTTTTTTTTATTTTTTATTTTTTTTTTTTTTTATTGAGTTTTTGTTTTATTTACGCGTTTTGAGATGCCCTGAATCCGAAAAACAGATCATTAGCGGTTGGTATGTGGGTGCGCGTCTGTTATCAGCATATCTCAAGAACAAATAGTAGCAGGAAATTCAAATTTGTTATTCTAAATCTGCATCATATAGGGATGCTACACTAAACTTTTTGTTGAGATCAAGCAAATGGTTCGTGTACAGGGACATTCAAAATAATTCAAGTACATTATACGTCTATTGGGGAAATTGCAGGTAAGTAGAGTTTAACAACTGTAGACTGCACTAAACAAAATGAAGCAAACATATATTTTTTATTGGCGTAAGACATGTTTCATATAGAATATGGTATGGAAATCATTCACAGTTCATTTACAGGGCTACGCAAAAGAATTAGATATAGTGTGACAATGCTTGAAAATTAATGAAAGTGTATTTCAGGTTGTGCCGTGTGTTATTAATATAGGATTATATTTATATGCACCATGTGGTGTGTGCATAACCTTCAGAAGATATACAGGGCTACCAATAATCAAGCCATAACATTCTTTTTTATTGTTAGTGAAAGTGCTTTACTATAATATTTTACCGTGCTCAGAAAAGCTGCTCAGGAATTAAAATTAATTCCTCATAACCATATGGTGAATAATGTATTTTTTTAAGCTAAATATTCATTGCTTGGTTTTTTGTATATTTACAGGTTTTGAGGCTTCCTGAATACCGAATTCAAATTTTTAACGTTTGATCTTTTTCTGTGTCTCTTAGAGTAAATTAAAAACAAATAATTTCAGGCGATTTGTGTTCGGTACAGTTTATTATTGTTGCTCTAAACAAAATAAAGTGAGTATATACTTTTTGTCTGCATAAAAGCATGTTCCATGTATAATACGGCATGAAAATCGTTCACCAATTGGTTACAGGGTTACCCAAAAGAATCGGAATATATTGCGACTATGCTTTGAAATTGCTGGAAGTACATTTCCGGTTATTATATGATTCAGGTTATTGTCAGGTTCTTATTACTACATTTCAGGTTATTCTGTTTCTTTTTTAAATATAGGACTATATCTAAGTACACAGTGTAGTGTATCTGTGTAAATAATTTGTAGACAATATACGGGACTACAAATAATTTAGCGGAATATACTTTTCTATTGAATATAATTGATGAAAGTGCTTTACTACATTTTACCTTGTCCAGGAAAACTGCCTAGGAATGAAAATTAAATTCTCATGCCCATACGGTAGGTAAAGTATTTTTGAAGCTAAATTTTTAGCGATATAATATCTATACATATATATAAAATTACACGTTTTGAGGTTTCTTGAATACTAAATCAAGTTCTTAATGTTTGATTTCTGTGTATATCTCTTACTAGTATAAATAAAAAAACAAATAATTGCAGGCAATTCAATTTTTGTATTTTTAAGTTCATATGAGAATGTTACTTGAAAAGTTTGATCAAGATTGTTAATTTTTAAGGTATGGTGCAAGTGAAAGTTGTCTGAATAATCTGATATAAAATTTTAAATTTAATAAGAGCCTTGACAAATGATGTACTGTATTCAGATAAAGAGTTGAGGGGGACTACCACCTACCTCACACAGAATTATATGTCAAATTTTTCTTAAACTATTTTGAATTGTTTTTAATGTATAGGTTTATATATATAGTACTAGTTATCTTACCTCTTAATCGGTAATCTGCCTTTATAGTATTCCAATGTAGGACAAGAGAAAGCTATGTCAGTGTCACACCAGGTTGTTTAAATAGTATCCACGTGACAGTGTTGGGCATAATTGATTAAAAAGTAATTGAATTACAATTAAAATACAATTATAATTAATTTATTGTCAATCTATTAACAAGTAATTAACTACAAATAAATTGAATTCTTACAAATAAATTGAATTGCAATCAATTTCTTGTTAATTGATTGACAGTAAAATAATTATAATTGTAATTCAATTACTTTTTAATCAATTATGCCCAACACTGCCACGTGAATTTTTACAGAAGTAACTTTTTTTTTATTTTGACAGAGATAATTTTATTTATATATTTTACACCGAGCGAAAAATGTTTCAGCCAAATTTAAAATTTCTTTTCCAGTCTTCGATATTGCTAATATATGTAAAAATAATATGAAGTAAAATAAATATATGTATAAACAAGTAAAAATATCCGTTAGCTGTATTTTTATAATTTGAATTTTATGGTTTTATGTAGTATCTTGAATTAAGTGGGAAAAAAATCGGTCCCAAACATAATTTAGGACGAAAAGCCTATTTTTAAAATGTATGTAATGAATGCATTGTAACAAATTTGTTAATTTAATTTTGTTTCTTAATAAATTATTTTATTATTATTTTCTTTCGTGGTGTATTTAAATTCTGTAAATTTCTTTTATTATTAGATTTTTTTAATTAATTTCACCCGTGATTAATTTAAATTCGGCATTTTTATTATTATAATTATAATAATTAATTTTCTCATGGTGGTCTATCGCAATCTGGTGACAACGTGTTTATGCTGTCTGAAAGAAATAGCTATCTCGTCCTAAAAAGTAACGGGGATTAACAGAAAAAATACGTCAAACATTTAACATACATTTAAAAATCGCGTTCATAAAGTTTTTTTTTTTTTTTTTTCAAGATTTCTACGCGAAAAATAGAAAAAAAAATTATTGTTAAAGCTACAAGGTAATTTACTTAAATATATATATATATTCTTGATATATGTTCTGTCTCTGTCATTCCTTTTTTGGAACTCGGATGAAATAAGGAATAAGGAGAATCTTTGATTACCAGCGCCATCTGTAAATCAAATACTGAATTACACTTGCAATTACCGTTTCAATAAGATATTGATTGTCATTGTTAGATAAATCTGTTGGAAGGCGGCGCGGCGGTGGCAGAAATTGTGTTTTTTGGGTGTGCTGAAATTCAGACGCCTCAAGAAATGTTCCTAAATTTCTTTCATTTTTTTTTTTTTTTTTTTTTTTTTTTTTTGGAGGGGGGGGGGTTAGCAGAGTTTATGAATAGAAATTATGATAATTTCCAGAAAATCATTTCAATCAGAGCCTGATTAAGGGGGAAACACACATTATCTCCGCTCTCACCGGAATATTTTTACAATTATTTTTTACTTCATGTCATAGACATTCCACGCTTTGACGAGGAAATATTTTTTATAAAAAATGAACGGTGTAAAACAATCCAATTTACTCACCGTTATTAGACACTAGAATTCTTTTAAAATAATTTTTAATGAGAATTTTCTGTTTATTATAGGAGGAAAGTATTTGTTAAAAAATAACAGTGTAAGTATAAATAATGTGTGCTTCCCCCTTAATCAGGCTCTGATTTCAATGATTACGTACCGTAGCTATTACATTAGCTATTATAAATGTCTATAAAATAAAATAAAATAAAGTAGTTCCAGCACCATTATTATCCCACAGCCTTCAACACCGCTATAATCCAATAAATGGGGTTTTTAAGTTTACACATTCTCTAAATATCCAATCTTCTATTACAACAAGTATAAATTTTAGGAAACAAGTAGTGAATTTATCTCAGTTTCAAAAATTTTTAAATTACATAAATGATGTGTGTTTACTATTAGTACAATTTTGATTCCAAGAACAATGTTATGAAATAATCGCGAATGGAATGATAAAAAAGTTAATACTAATTAGGTAAAAGAATAACTGTGCTTACCAGCAAGCGTGCTAGTAAAATATTTTTTTAAAAGAGCTTTTAAAGAAAATACTTTAAGTAAGTCTTTTTATTAAACAAACAATTCAGTCTAAACAATTTAATACTTTTTTTTTTTTTTTTTTTAAGGAAATAACGAAGAACTGTTCGAATTATCACTTTCAGTACAAAGCTGTTATGTGATTTTACATCACAGAATACGATTTTCCATTTCTTACAAAAGATTTTTTTTTTTTTTTTAAACACTAATGAAGAAAATCAAAATGTTTCTAAATTTATGTTATAATTATCGGTAGGAGGAATTAAAATTTTGAAAATATTTTTTTACGGATTAAGATACTTTGTTTATAATTAACGAGTACAAAATCTATTTTGTACAATCTAAAGTCGCCCTAAAGTTCTTTTTCTCCATTCATGACATGCTAATTAATAATTGAAGAATTCGGCGTGAAGTTTATTTTATTTATTTATTTATATATTTTTTAAATAATTGTTTGGTGAGGAATACTTTAAACAAAGTGATTTTAACTGTTATCAAGGGGATTTTGCATACATATACACTGCTGTATAAGAAGTTGAATGTATTAAATTTTCGCGAAAACTATTAAACTTTAATAAAATCAAAATTTAAAATTTGTTGAATGATCTCTGCTGATAACTATTATTATTATTATTTAATTTTTCTCTCAGAGTATATTATTACAGTTTAACAATATACTCGAAAGATATACTTATATTTCTTTGTGGATTGATTGATTAATTTGTTGTTTGATAATAATTTTAATAAGGGTGTTTAATAATTTGATAATAATTTTAATAAGGGGATGGTGGACTTATTATTTTTATTTATTTATTTTTGTAATTTATTGTGTTATCGTTATGAAAATTTTCATCGATTTGCATTGAAATATAACAAAATTAGGTACATTAAAATTCTTCAAAAATAATTTAAATGTAATAAATTATCTTAATTTTATTAAATTAAAAAAAATCAAAATCAAAATTTAAAATTTGTTGAATTTACGTTGCTGGTTAGTTCTTACAAATTCCCCCTCAGTTATACATTATTACAGTTCAACAATATATTATAAACATATACGTATATTAATAACAGGAGACTTGGCGTTGGAATATTAAAACTTGAATAAACGACTACGTCAGAAACGCCAAAGAAAAATATTGGAAATGCATACAGCTGTTTCGGCAGCTTTAAGCGTGCCGTCTTCAGTGCAAAAAGGATTCTGAATCTGCAGATCCTGTCAGTGTAGTTTATCATATATTGGCCAAACTAAACGCAGTCTTAAATTTCGTCTAAAAGAACATATGAATTACGTTCGCAAACAAGAAACCAATAAATCGGCTATTTCTAAACATTGCTGGGAGGAGAATCATAATTTTAAACTTAATTCAGCTAAAATAATTTGCAGACCTAAATCCATTCACGAACTCGATTTCTTTGAAGCTTTTCATATTTATAAAAATTTTAAAAACCTTGTAAATTGTGATTTCGCTGTTCCCTATTTATCTGACTGTTGGAAATTTTATATTCAGTCCACATTTTCTTAATTTTTCTACTGTTTACACAGCTAACTTTAATAAATTCCTATTGGCCACTCTCCCCACCTTTCCCGTAATTCTATTGGTTGAACTAAATTCGGCCCCTCTCCTATATATACGAGCACTTCTGCAGATTCAGAATCCTTTTTGCACTGAACACGGCACGCTTAAAGCTGCCGAAACAACTGTATGCATTTCCAATATTTTTCTTTGGCGTTTCTGACGTAGTCGTTTATTCAAGTTTTAATATACGTATATTACTTTGTAGATTCATTGATAAATTAATTGTTTAATAATTTTAAAACAGAGATGGTTGGCCCAATAAATCTTTTTTGCAATTTATTGTGTTATCGTTATTAAAATTTCCATATATACCCGTTAAAACATAAATAAACATAGGCATTGAAAATATTTTAAATTTAATAAAATCTCTTAAATTTATTTAATTTAAATTAAATCAATTCAATAACATATTCTGAACATAGTATGGATATCACTTTGTGGATTGATTGTTCAATTAATTGTTTGATAATAACTGTAAGAAGGGGATTAATAATTTTAATAAGCGAATTTAATAACTTAATAATAATTTTAATAAGGGGATGGTAGACTTAGAAAGTCTTTTTGTAATTTATTGCGTTAGCGTTATGAAAATTTACATACATATGCATTGAAATATAACAAACATAAGTATATTAAAATTTCTTGAAACAATTTAAATTTAATGAATTTTCTTAAATTTATCAAATTTAAATTAAATCATTTCAACAATATATTCCATAAATATATATGTATATTACTTTGTGGATTGGTTGATAAATTAATTGTTTGGTAATTTTAATACTACATGGATACTTGTGGATTGATTAATAAATTAATATTTTGAAAATTTTAATAAGGAGAGTAAAAATTTTAATAATAGAATTTAATAATTTAATTATTATTTTAATGAGAGGATGGCAGACTTAATAAGTCTTTTTTCTAATTTATTGTGTTATCATTATAAAAATTTGCACTTATATGCATTCAGATATAAAAAAAATAAGTGCATTAAAGTTTCGTTATAGTGTAATATACAATATATTCTAAATATATATGTATATTACTTTGTAGAGAGATTGACAAACTAATTTTTTAATAATATTTTTATGTTTGACTGCTGAATAAAATTATAATATTAATATAAAATTTTAGCATTCAAACATAAAAGTACTTAAGAAAAAAAACTTTTCGATGAAACTATAAAATAATAAAAAAATAATTTTTGAATATATTTTAAATTAATTATAATAATGAAAAATCGAGGGGGAAATTTAAAAAAAAAAATTTAAATGTTTAAAAAATTTTTAATTTTATTTTACGAAATTTAAACAAAGTGAAAAGAATTTTTAATATGTTTAATATTGGTATATTTAAAAGCATATGCAAGCAAATTTTTACTAGGTTTTTATTAACTCCGATCCTTGTTTGTTTGTTTGTATGTTTATTTGGTTGTTTGTTTGTCCAGTACAAATCTTGCAAAAGATTTTTAACTAACTTCCCGACTAGCTAGACATTTGAAACCTTCAGGATAGCTCAGAACACTGTGACAATACATTTTTTTTTTAACACTTTTAGTCATCTGTTTCAGGTTCATACTGCCTTTGGTAGCGTTACCAGTACAAACCTTGCATTCGATTTTTAACTAACTTCCCGACTAGCTAGACATTCGAAACTTTGGGAATAGTTCAGAACACGGTGAAAATGCATTTTTTAACACTTTTAGTCAATTGTTTCAGGTTCCTACTGCCTTCGGCAGCGTTTATATGCTTCAACAGAAAATTTATTTTGCTAACTTCTCGACTAGCTAGACATTTGAAACTTTCAGAATAATCAGAATACGGTGAAAATGCATTTTAAAATACATTTAACCAACTGTTTCGGGTACCTGCTGTGCCCCATCACTGGGGCACAGTGGTCCACAACACGGGATACAGTGGACCAACCTCTGTTGTTCATGTTCAGTTTATATAAATTACTCATGTTTTTTTCTAAAATTAGTTTCTTATGCAATTCTAGTCTAAATAACATAATTTGAACATTTTCATGAAATAAAATTACCAAAATTTAAAGGAAATCAAAATAAATAAGAAACCAAATTAGAGGAAGGATCCTATATCAGATTTCCTTTGTCTTTTACGAGCCATCACTAAAAACAATAATATATATTTTTAATTTGTTTATTAATGTTATATATTTATAAAAATTATGAAATATATAATTAAACATTATATTACTATTCAAATATTTTTATTAATTATTTTGAGATATTAATACTTTACATTGTATTTGTGAGATAAGTTTAACTATAAAATTATTCTGCTTTTACCTTTTACATGTTATTTCTAAAAACAACAACAATAAATTTATATAACCTACTATTTATTATATCACATAATTATTTTATTTATTTTTTTAATATTAAACAATTCAAATAGTCATTAAATTTTGATATTCATAATTAATATACTACTATTCAACTATTTTTCTTTTTCAGAAATTTATTTTATTATAACATTAAGATTATTATTTTTATTAATTATTTTGAGTCACATTATATTTGTATATGTAAATTCAACTAAAATAAATAAGGTATTAAATATATTTTGGACTTTTAAGCACATTGGAAGGCGGTCCACTGTGCCCCATTTCCAGACAAAACAAATAATAATATTAAAATTACATATGGACTATAAATATGCTAACAATTTTTATAAATTTAAAAACAACAATATCTTACCTTTTTTTAACAACTATCCAATACTTGTAGTCAGTAGTTCAGTCCTGATAAAATTAAAAAAACTTCAAACTTGAAAAATTACTTTGAGCAGCTCAAAACATAAAAAATGTATAAAATGCCTAACTTAGCATTTACCATGTGATTTTTTGGATGTATACAAGTAGTACCATGCTGTCATCTATGAGTCTCAATATAAACTAAAACAGTCAAATATTAAAAGATTTAAATAGGGGTGGCCCACTGTGCCCCAATCTCCCCTATATTTTAAGCATATTAAAAATATATACTTATTTCATTTTGTATATAGTGCAGTTTAAAGATGTTAAATTGTGCCTGCTAGAAATATCGTCCTTTAGATGTAATGTATTTGTATTCGCTTATGTGAATCATTTGCTTAATCTCAACAAAAATTTAGTGTAGTATCCCTATGTGATACATAATTGGAATACCGAGTGTGGACTCCCTGCTACTATTTGTTCTTCACATATATTGATAACAGACATATAGACCAACTACTAAAAATCTGTTTTTCGAGTAAGGGGAATTTTAAAACATATTAAAATAACAAAAATCAATTTCGAAAATTTTTCGAACAATATTTTCTCTAAATCAGGGCGCGAAATTTCCGCTCGCCACAGCTCGCCATTGGCAAGTGGAATTTTTACTGTGGCGAGTAAAAATTTGGTTTAGTTATAGATAGAATTCTTACATGATACGGTGACAGAAAACATTCTTTTTATAGATTTAAATATGGCAAAATCTTGCCATCTTATAACCTCATATTTAACCTCTTCTTTTTATATTCTCGGAGAGTCGAGGCTGTGTGTGCGTTGCCCGAGATCGCCCGAGCCTGGGAAAGGCAAAAATGCTTAGTACATGCAGAAAAGTTTTGATCTCTTTGGCAGTCTCGTTTCTCCCACTGTTATTACTCCAAGAAGAGTGAGAATAGACGAGCAGAGAGTCTCTTAGCCTATCCATCGCCCACTGTCCGAGAGAAGAGATATGTGAAAGTTTGCCTATGCGATATCGAAACATGAAAATGAGCCCTAGCCCTTTTAAAAATACTGCTTAAGTTTATTTTGTTGAATAATGATTAAAAAAAAAAAAAAAAAAAACAATTCATATGGTTGTTTTTTACTGTAACGCCAATGATTTGTAAGCAACGATTTTATCGAAAAAGTTATTCCGAAATGGCTATTTCAAATGACAACAATGAACAAGTTATACACATCGACATTCCGTCTGATTGCAAAAATAAAATGGACGAAAAAGACATTTCTGATATAAAAAGTTAAGTAAATAAATAGATAAATTAGGAAGCTTAATTTTTCATAATAAAAAGATTTTCGAAGGATATTGTTTGACAAAGGATTTTTTTTTACCTTTAATGATTTTTAGCATTTATATTATTAGATATTTTAATCTTTTTCAAATCTCAAATATAATACATTATAATAATTTTTAATTATAGTTGATTATGAAACATGAAAATATATGAAACTTTTTTAATGTATATAACTTAAGACATATTTGTAAAAGCCTTTCAAATAATTAGGAAAAGTAAAAAACCCAAAAGGCGTAAAAAAGAAAAAAATGACAACCCTATTTTGTGGCGAGTAATTTTTTTTTTTTTTTTTTTTTTTTCGGCGAGTGCAAGCTGAGTTGAAATTTCGGGCCCTGCTGTAAATGAAATTAAATAAAGTAATAATAATAGGAAGAAGTAAAAGATGAAGCAGATTACGGCTAGGTACAGCGTTGCTTTAGGAATATTAAAATGCAAAGAATTCAAGAGGATATAGGATATACGGATGTTTCATGTGGGTAAGGAGCGGAGCTGTTTTTAAAATAACAACTGGAATTTATCGTTAATAAATGAATATTGAAACTAGAAACCTATATTATAGGGTCATAAGTCAAAATCGGTCATATTTTCAGATAGATAAAAATAAAAACTTAAATACAACAACAACAATGATGATGATGATAATAATAATAATAATATAATAACAAATAAATAAATAAATATTAATCGTAAATACAATTATGAGAGAGAGAGAGAGAATTGTTATAAATATGGTATTTCAAAAGATTAACGCGGTATTAGTTACTTTATCTGGCAAATAAAAATAATATCAAATCCAAATTTAAAAAACGTTCAAACACATCTAAATAATAATTTATAAATTCAATTAAAATAGTAAAATTTCTTGTCAAGATTGGTTCATTATTAATAAAGAAGCATCAATAAACTGGCGTTGTAAAAATATTACTTACAAACTTTGAATAAACACCATAAAATGCAATAAACTCGCAACAATTGTTTCGGGTCGAAAAACACACGACCCTTCATCAGGCGAATAAAGTAAGCACGAGTGCTGCAGTCAAAGCGGCAACGCACAAAATCGTTTTATTTTCTTGTTTTCTTGTACAATTTTACTCACACCAGTAGCTATATTTATTTTCTACTTTATAAAGTTTTTCTTTTCATTTTAAACGATTTTGTGCGTTGCCGCTTTGACTGCAGCACTCGTGCTTACTTTATTCGCCTGATGAAGGGTCGTGTGTTTTTCGACCCGAAACAATTGTTGCGAGTTTATTGCATTTTATGGTGTTTATTCAAAGTTTGTAAGTAATAAGATTGGTTCATGTCATCTATAAATTTGTCCAATAAATTATGTTTTGATCACAAATAATTCTTCATTTCGTTCGAACAATACTTCGTTTTCGTTATTTTCTTTACCACTAATTTTATGAAAAAACAATTCTGAATTAGCAACTTCAACTAAAAGGTAATAAGTTAAAAACTAATATGTTATGTTGTGGCCATCAAACTTTCTTCTATATTTTCCTGTACAAATTCTCGCAGTTCAAATTATTTTTAAAAAATATTTTTCAAGTTGAGTGGTTTCGTCTGAGAGAAGTATAACACTAAATTTCGAAAAAAAAAAAAAAGTCAATTTTGTGTCTTTTAAATGACGTCTGAGAAAACGCTTGAGGAAAAAAAAAAAATCGATATCTTTGTTTTATATTACCGCAGGTTTATGGTTAAAAATTTTTTTTTAAAGGTATTGACTATTTCTTTTTGAAAAATATTCATAATGAAAATTTACACTTCTGAGGCAGAAGCAATGTTTCTTAATATACAATTTTTTTCTTCCTGGTTGACTACTACTACCATAATTATTTTTTTAATCTTGCAATGACTAGTTAAAAGTATCTTCTCATTGTGTAGATTTATACGAAATTTTGTCCTATACAGCTATTTAAAAAAAAAAAAAAAAAAAAAAAAAAAATGGAATGACAGCACCACCCGTTGAGCGATGTATCTCAAAATATAATCAGTACCGATTTAAGTTAAGGTTCAACCAAATGTTAAGTTTGGTTAAGTTAATTTGTGACATACAGTGTCCAGAACATTTTCGATACGTACAAACATACAGATATTTTCTAAAAAGGGTCAAATCGTGTTTTGGATCTTTCAAAAAGTGGAAATCCATTGAAAATAGTAGGTCGTAAATTTTCTCGAATCCACTATTTTCCTTTTATGTATATCCCGTTAGTAGTCGCTATAGACAGCGCCACCTATTACAGATTGCGCACTTTTTATTTAACTCTCACCAATAATTTTAAGAAATGATGTGATCGACGTTTCTTCGATTTTATTCGCGTTTTATGTATATCAAATGCTACTTCTAAAAATTTTTGGTGGCTATTGAATAAAAAAATCTGGCAACACTATAGAATGGGCGGCAAATCGACCAACTAGCGACTACTAACGGGTTAAAGAAGAAGTAAATAAATTTAAAGGTTATGCTTGCGTAAGAAAAAACAAAGTAAAGAAAGTATGAGTTGGAATTTAAATTAAAATAAAATGATTTTATGATATTGTAACCCAAGAGGTCGATAAAACATGTTGACGGATGTATAGAACTTCTGTGTAAACAATCTCTTATATAAAGGAATTCACATTAGAAATACAAGTTTTTGGTGGTATTAATATTATTATTATTATTTTTACTTATGTATAGATGCTAAACATAGGAATATAAACAGAAGATAGTTATTCATATGACCATTGAGTTTTAGCATAAAAGAATTTTTCAACGTTAAAATTGAGAAAAAAAATTTAATGGAATAAAAAGAAGGCAGTGGAATGAATTATTACACGTATTACCTCTGTAAAATCCTAATTATAAAAATGTGAATTCAATGCAAGAACTTAAACGAATAAGACCACAAATAACCAATTAATTTAATAATAATAATACTAATAGTTTGCACGTTCATTTTTTTTTTTTTTTTTTTTTTTTTTTTTTTGACATAAGAAGAAATACATTTATTTACACATACACATAAATAATAGTTAAAATTGGAAAAATAAACTTTTTTTTTTTTTTTTTTTTTTCACGCGCAGTAAACAAATATATTTTCTTTTATGTTTGGAAAAAAATTAATTTATTTCACTATTTATTTATTTTTGGTATGGATTTTTTTTTTTTTTTTTTAATAATTGTAAAGTTAAAGTGGGGTTTTTATTTAATATCTTTTGAAACAACTATCCGATCGAACTAAAAGATGCGGCGTTAGCTAGATTTTGTCCTGACTAATAAGTGTACCAATTTTCTTAGCGATCGGTTGAATGGCGTAGCGTTATATAACGCACCAAAAATCCGGACAGATACAATGACAATCTTTCAGCTTTATATATACAGATTTAATATCGTGATTACTTTCAATTACTCAGTTATTTTTGACACACATTATATAACCAAGAACAATAAAAACTCAAGTGCAATTTTAAAAAACCTTCAAAACATATCTGAATCATTTATCATTTCTAGTAAAATATAGACTAATCTCTTCTTCATGGTCATCTATCGTCATCAATGAATTAATATAATTACATCAGTCCACAAATGAAATGCGTCTCTTTGTCGATTACGAACAATGCCCCCTTTCAATCGATCCCTTTTAAACCAAGTTATTTTGCGTGATAATTTGTTATACCGCGAGATAAAATGAAGCACACAGGCGGTTAAAAATAAACTGAACGCTTTCCTTGTGGCGTAGGACGTCGTAGGAAAAAGAAGAAAAAAACCGAAAATGAAAAAAATTATAAGAACACTATCAAATGAAAATGAATCCATTTGTGGCTATCCCATAAAAATATTTTCTTCTGAAAGAGTTTCTTTCAGGAAAGCAGATCTTTATGAGCGGGCTGTGGCACACAGACGAATAGGGCGCTGCCTTTTTTTTTTTTTCCTCCCTATCATTTCTTCGTAGTTTTATTCCAAGTTGCTTGTGCGGCCTGTAATTCTGATACAGGCATAAAAGAACCAAATCTCGGCTTCGTTTTTTTATACTCCAGCAGCACATATTTAATTATGAATATGACTTCAAGCTGGTTCTTTATAGCATCTTCCTCCTCTTTAGATTACTATCACATGTCTTTTTTTTTTTCCCTTATTTACTGTCGATTTATTTTTTTCTTCTCTGACATTTTTAGTGCTCCTAAGAACCGAAAATATAATTCTAAATAAAAACATGAAGTGTTATATTAGAAACAGATTTTATCGGTATACCTGACCTTCTACGCTTGCGATAAAAAAAGTTCCTTAAAGATATAATTATTATTATTTTTTTCCCTGTATTAAACAAAAAAAAAAAAAAAAAAAAAAAAAAAAAAAAAAAAAACTACTACTACCTCTGCCATAGCGGTGTTTCCATCTATCGTGTCTTTCGATTTCTTGGATTATACAGTAAATCTGTTTTAATAAAAACATGGAATTGCCCTATGGAAACACTTTTGCACAGAAATGCATAATAAACATTCTGAAATAAACCATTGTAAACCGTTCATATGTCAAAGCATTATTTTAGATGATATTTAATGTTAAAGTGCGGTAAAACATTTCATTCATGGAAACTTTGTTAGATTTTGCTAAAATATACATCAATTGATTGTAATGTGCAGAATGTAAATATTTTTTTTTTATTTTGACAAATTATTTATTATTATTTTTTTTTTATTCGAAGCATGCATAATTAGCGTCTAGATTACTTTTGATTTTAAATTCAAAGATCTCACGTGAATTAATAATCTGAAACTTTCGCAGAACACAGACAAAGATATTTTATTTAATTTAAGACACATTTTATCAAAATATTTCAGTTAGGTGATTTTATACTTTTTAGGCGGAGATCCCTAGTTTCTCTCTCTCTTCCTTAAAAACTACCTAATAACGCAAATGTTGTTACCTGATTTATTATTTAATCAAATTGATCATTTTTATAAATTAAATAATTGGAATCGAATCAGAAATCCTAATTCAACCCTCTAAAGCGCAGCGTCCTTGTCAAGAGGATGCAATTACTAACTCCCGACTCCCAACAGCAAAAATTCATCCCAAAATTCTTCAACAAAATCTTACTTTTAAAACGTAGCGGAAAAACGCTATTTATTTCTTTTCTTCTAGTTTTATTCATAAAATCTGGTGGCTTTCCATAACGAATGAGCATAATTACTGCGATGTAAATTGCTATATATTATAAAATTTGCTTTCTTCAAAAAAGGTTATGTAATTATTCCAAATAAATAAATTTTTAAATTAAATTAAACAATCTTACAGAACCGTTTTGAATTTTAAATATAACGAAATGACTATTTTTAACCTGTGAATAACAATTTACATTCATATACAATCAATGTGTTTTAACTAACTTTTTATATCTTCCTTTTTTTTTTTTTTTTTTTTTCACAGTGGACCTATCTTATAATTTTTTCGAACGTAATGTAAATTGCTCGGTAACAACATGTTATGGTTGATTGGTTGGTTGGGTTTTACTAGTGCTGCGCAATGGACAGTCAACATGTTATGAATTTTTACCGATAGTCTCATTTCGGCTTTCTTTTACCTTAAATATAAATAAAACTTTTATTTTCATTTCAGCGTCTGATTACCACAGGCTTATACAAAAATGTGCTTTTCTTACTTAGTATCACAAAATTAGTTGGTGAAAGTTTATATCATTTTTAATAATCGATTGCATTAGATTTTTTTTTTTTTTCTTTTTTTTTAAGCTGTTTAAAAGACTAAAATGTAAGTTGTTAATTCGTTTGTTATTCTGTTCCCCACTTCACTCCGCGATAAGATAATATTAATAATTGCTATACGGTCACGATTTTTTTTTCTTATGTTTTAAAATATTTAATAAATTAAATAAATTTGTATTTTTAACTAAAATAATGCCTTTTTAAAAAAAATAATAAGAAGAATCTGGTAAACATTTTACATCTTTATTGGACTTCGAAATGCTTTCAAGTCTTAGTTTTTCACACAAAACACAACTATACAACAATTAGCACGCCTCATAAAAGGTTATAGACCATTTGTAAATTGTCTAATGCAGTAGATGTATCTTATATAAAATGTCGAACTAATTAATCATGCATATAACTAACAAAATGTATGTAATAGTCCTTAAAAAAACCTTTCAGTTTCAGGAATTGCCTAGAGATGACCCTGGACAAAGGTGTGCCAATTTTAGAGTTGCCGATGACCGGATATGTCTGTACCTAACTAAAAACTAATTTCTACCAAATGGTTAAAGAAGCGAGAAGTGAGGGTAATTTTCTTGAAATAAATTTACAATTCATTAATATTTAAACTTTAAACCTTCAATAATATTATAATTATTAATGTTATTAGGGCGTAATTTTTTTTTTAATAACGCAGTTTACTTGAAGCCTATGTTCTAAAAAAAAGAAGAAAAAGAAGAAAGAAAGAAAAGATAGAATGTTATAATAGAATAAATTGTTATATAATAAAATTTTCAACAATGGTGGACAAGAGAATTTAAATATTTCTTCATTATTGAACTTATTTTTCATATAGCATTATAATTCATTATATTTTTCGTGTAACTTATCACGCAATGATGGATTTCAAATACGAATTTTATTTCAATAACGTATCTAAAATTACATAAATAGAGTATAAAAATGCGCCTAATTTTTTCTAATACGATTTTTTTTTTTTTTTAACTGTACATAAAATTGTGATTTAAAATAAAAACAAATATTCCATTATCTATTTCGATTATTTATTATATAAAAATGTAATATATATATATATATATATATATATATACAATGACTATTTAAAACAATCAAAGTAAAACTATATTTCATTTCCCAAGAAATTATAACTTTGTGGCAAATGGAATAAATGTTGGAAATTTATAAATTAAAGTGGGAATAGGTGCTATGAGAGAAACAGCCGTGGTAATATGTTATCAGTACAAAAAACCCTTAACGGGTTAAAAGTTTGTGACGCCGCTACTTTATGGCTATAAGAATTAGAAATATGAGTCTTAAAAATAATGATATCAAATTTTAAGTGACGCTTTGCAATTAGTTAAAATATACATCGATTTTCTTATTTGATCATTTACTTTCTACTTTTATTTATATTTATAATGCAAACGTAATATTTTTAGCTTCAAGATCAGACAGATATATAAAATACACTCACTGATGCTTTTTCATTCACATTTCAAATTCAAAATAACAGTTTTAAAAGGAATGATATAAAAATTCCAGTGGCGCCTCGGTGTTATTTTAAAAGATTTGTTTTTAGATTCCATTAAAATTACTTTTGTTTTGTCTAATAAAGTATATTTACATATTGAAACAGTGCTTTTAATTTTCAAATATACTGTCAAATAATTATACTTTCACTGAGTTTGCATTATAAATTAAAATTATTTATTTCAATAAATTGATTTATCTTTTGCATCACGCTATCCAAAACATAGTATCATTATCATGGTATCCAGCTGAGTGAAAATTTGCGCAAAGAGGTAGTGTAACGTAAAGAAAATATTTACACAGATTTTACTTGCAGTTTTGGATAGCGTGACGCAAAAGATAAATCAATTTATTGAAATAAATAATTTTAATTTATAATGCAAACTCAGTGAAAGTATAATTATTTGACAGTATATTTGAAAATTAAAAGCACTGTTTCAATATGTAAATATACTTTATTAGACAAAACAAAAGTAATTTTAATGGAATCTAAAAACAAATCTTTTAAAATAACACCGAGGCGCCACTGGAATTTTTATATCATTCCTTTTAAAACTGTTATTTTGAATTTGAAATGTGAATGAAAAAGCATCAGTGAGTGTATTTTATATATCTGTCTGATCTTGAAGCTAAAAATATTACGTTTGCATTATAAATATAAATAAAAGTAGAAAGTAAATGATCAAATAAGAAAATCGATGTATATTTTAACTAATTGCAAAGCGTCACTTAAAATTTGATATCATTATTTTTAAGACTCATATTTCTAATTCTTATAGCCATAAAGTAGCGGCGTCACAAACTTTTAACCCGTTAAGGGTTTTTTGTACTGATATCATTACTTTTTAGGGGTTATTGATCAAAAAATCAAAACAAGTCCTTCTGGCTCCTAGAAAGGGTAAGCTGATTTATCTTTTATTATGAAGTTGCCACCATTTTTTTTTTTTTTTTTCAAAATTCTACAATTCTACAATTTTTCAATTCTACAATTTATTAATGGACTTGGTGGATTTATTAATGAAGTCTTGTATATATGGAGTTTTAACATAGAACCTTTCTAATGTAAATTTGAAATTTTCAGTGGGCTGGCACAGGGAAACAAGAGGGTAGATTAAGTTGGCAAATGGGCATAACAAATACATTTCTGAGATAAATCCAAACTACAAATTTAGTTTGAATTAATTCAATATTTCAAACGTTATCATGCGGACAAATTTTCAAGTAGCCTGCCACTTGGAAACAAAATGGAGAAACTTCACACTAGAAAAAAATATTGAGTGGGATTCTCAAACTCTTTAAAATAATAATAATAATAATAATAAGTGGGAAATTTCAAATTTAAGTTTTAGAATTACGTAATTTACATTTTGCAAGTTTCTTTTTAGAGAATTACAAATGCAAATTAAACAATTTAAAAAAATCAAGTTAATGTTAAAAATGGAAAATTATTTATTTTCTTTTCCCTTTTGAGGCTAAGCTCCAATATTCACAATTTTAATTTTCTTAAAAAATGCAGGTAAAAATTATTTCATAAAAATATTTGGTGGAAAAAAAATAGACAAAATATAAATTAAGCTCTACATTTCTATAATTTTAAAAATAAGATAAAATCATTTGGAGAAAAAAATTATGGAAAATACAAGTTAAGCTAAAGTTAATACAAGTTAATTAAAATACAAGTTAAGCCAAGTTAAGCTAAAGTTAATACAAGTTAATTAAAATACAAGTTAAGCTTAAGTTTTATGGAAAATACAAGTTATATATATATTTCTTTTTAAAAATTAAAAATCTCTTTTTAAAATACAGTTAGAGTTTATTCATATATTTACTTTTCAGCCTTTAAAATGATACATATTTTAAATATTAACATAAACTAATTTTTTTATTAGTATTTAAAGCAACAATGGCTAGGGGATGAAAGAGGGGATAAACACGCTATATATATATGAAAATAAAATTAAAATTCATGAAAAATGTGTCAAATAGCAATTATTGAAAAACACGTCAAAATAAATAAATAACATCTTTACTTTGAAACCCATAATAATTTATTTAAAAAGTATAATTCTCTCTTTCTTTTTTTTAAATTAATTAATTTATGCATGAAAAATTCCATTTCATAAATATATTTACAACTACAATAAGCAAAAAAAAAACCCCTCCTTTAATTGTAAATAATTATTTATACATTTTTCTAAGCAATTAAAAGTGTCTTTTTTTTTTTAAAGAAAAATAATTTTAATATAGGAATGTATATGGTTTCAATACAAGCTACGAGATGGCGCCACTAGATGGCCAAATTATTACCTTTATGATAAAACCATATACTTTCCGATATTTAAGCTATTTTTCTTAAAAAAAAAAAAAAAAAAAAAAAAAAAAAAACACATTTAATTGCTTAGAAACATGTAGAAATGGATATTTAAAATTAAAGGAGGGTGTTTATTGTAGCTTTAAATATAGTTATGAAATGGAATTTTTCATGCAGAAATTAATTAGTAAAAAAAAAAAAAAAAAAAAAAAAAAAGGGAAAAGAAAGAAAGAATTATATTTTTTGAATAAATTATGGGTTTCAAAGTAAAGATGTTATTTATTTATTTTGACGTGTTTTTCAATAATTGCTATTTGACACATTTTTCATGAATTTTAATTCTATTTTCATGTTTGTTTTTTTTGTTTTTTTTTTAATATACAGTGTCATGAATATCCCTTCTTTCATTTCCTAGTCATTATAGCTTTAAATAATAATAAAAATATTAGTTTTATTATGCTAATATTTAAAATATGTATCATTTTAAAGTCAGAAAAGTAAATATATGAATAAACTAACTGTATTTTAAAAAGAGATTTTTAATTTTTAAAAAGAAATATATATATATATATATATATTTGCAAAAGTGTATGTTTTAATTTAAATTAAAGACAAAAGATGGCGCCAAAACACCATTTACTGTTTTTTCCCATCTCTGCGCAGAATGATACATGAATAGGAATCGCAAATCATTGAGCTACTATAAAATCTATGTTTATGAATGATTAAAATTTTTTTTCTTTAAAAAATTGTAAATTCATCATTATTATGATAAAATGGAATATCTAAAATTACAAAATACTTCCTTATTTAAAATATTATCGAAATAATTTTTTCACGAAATGCGAAATTTTAAAATCTTAAATATTTCCTTTATAACAAAAAATATATATATTTAAGTGAAATTTTAATTCGTATATATACAATAAATATTTAAAAGAAACAATAAAGTTTCTTTCTTGCATTAAAAAACAAAATCTTAATTTTTTATTGACTGCATTCAGATTGAACCAACCAACCAACTACAAGACCAAACCGAATAACACCTGTTCAGAATTCTGAGAATTATCAATAGAAATCTTTGCATCGCGTAGTAAAAATAGTTCGATTTTTAAACAGAGTTATAAAAAAAACAAGAGTTTTCCTAGGGAAAAGGGAGATGTCAGGCACATCAGATAAAAGCGATTAATATCATATATAAATTAAACTAAATTCGCTCGAGCCATATTCGAGAAAAAATTCTTACACATTAGGCCGCCCATTTATAGCTTAAATGAGCCAATTCGTATCTCGAAATATATTGCACGCAGAAATGTAGCGATTTCAGGGTAGGATCAGACAGAAGGTGAAAGACTATTTTGAAATTATCAGAACATAACCTCCCATATTTCCTGAGATATTAAGTGTCGGCTTTCAGCGGTTTCTTTGATCTTTAAATTGGTGTATATATAAGTGTCGCAGTTTCGTTCGTTTTTCCGTTTCCGCTGAGTGTCGTGGCGTTCGTTTGTTTTTGCGCTTGCGTCACTTGAGACTCTGCCGAGTCTCTTGATTATAAATAAAATAAGCAGGAACATATAATTATTAAGAGATCATAAGATGTAAGGAAAACAATTCACTACGGGGGGAAAAAAAGGAAAAGAAGTAAAGAAAGGAAGAAAAAGAAAGAGTTATTCTGAAACTAAGCATTTTGTTTTCGATCCCATTGTTAGGAGATCAGACTTTTTGGTATAAAATATCGCGTAATACTAAATGACCTGTCGAAAAATGGACAGTTGGCAATTCTAACCAATTGTGAGCGAATAACATAGCTTACAACTTGTAATTTTTTTTTTTTATATAGGAAATTTTTAATAGAAATTTTTATTAAGTTTTTTAGTAGTTTTCTGAGATTATAAACATGGTGAAATTTTGTGGAAAGAAATAGTAGTCTTTAAAACCCGTGCATTTTGGCACTTATGCAATAAATTTCACCAAGATTACAACACTAAAATCTAATCTCTTTTTCTTTGCTGTATAATCAATCATATTATTAATGGTACAAATAGTCCCCTTAAAACTTGATCTCTAATAATAACAATAATAACAGAAAAGTGTGTTCAGGAAATAGCTGTTGGCTAGGGCTACTTGTAACAGGGGTAAGAAGCAACAAGCAATTTACGAAATAGTTTGTAACATTTTTGATTAAATATTTTTATAAACATAATTCTTATGACGCACTTTATTATGTAAGCACAATCAGTGTTCCGCAAAAATGGTTAGTGAGAGGTTCTGTACACTTGCTTCATGAAAAAAACGTATTTTGTAAATTTTGATTAAAGTTATGTTAATTTATATTTTAAAGAAATGTTTATAGCTATTTATTTTGTCTATGTGTTAAGTTATAAAACGCATGTTTATTTTTTTGTATAAATCGTTATATATATATATATATATATATTTATAAATAAACAAAATGTTCAAAATCATTCGATGGGGCAAGTTGAAAGAAAATTTCGGTGCAAGTTGTAACATTCGTGTAATTAGACATTCTATTTCAAATGTTAACAAGCAAATTATTTATTCTATGCTATATTCTATGACTTTGTTTTTTCTTGTTTTGTAATGAGGAACTAAAAAGAAGTCTGAACGAGCTTCAAAGGGTCATATACGATTTGGCTACAGCTGAAATCTTCGAGAAAGGTACAAATATTGGACACCATCACCCGAAGAAAAAGCATTCGAAAAGTATTTTGAAGAGATAATTAAAAAGTAACACAAACGTATAGAGAAAGAGAAGAGAAAAAAAAAGATTAAAGGAAGAAATAAATAAATAATAAAATGAAAGGATAAAAATACAAATAAAATGATTTTAACTCCAGATAAAAATTCTGAATCAAAGGAGTGGTTTTACTTAGCTTCTGGCATAGCCTTCTAAACTAGATGTCTTCCGCGTGGCTCGGAAACTTGGCAACAGTTCAAGCGGTAGACAGCGCCATCTGGTACAGATTGAGCGACTTTTTTATTCAACTGTCCCAATAACTTTAAGAAGTGATATACGAGCTCGTATATAATCGACGTTTCTTCGATTCTATTCGCGTTTTATGTATATAAAATTCCCCTTTTTAATATTTTTGGTGGCTATTGAATAAAAAAGTCGCGCAATCTGTACCAGATGGCGCTCTCTACCGCTTGAACTGTTGCCAAGTTTCCGAACCACGCGGAAGGCATCTAGTTTAGGGGGCTATGCTTCTGGAGATGCCTAAAGTCAGGGATCTTAGTCTCCGCCTTTTTTTTTTTTTTAAGGACACTTTCATAAATGAATTTATGTCTTTTTTGCTACCACTATTTTTATACAATAATTTCTATCTTGTTTAATCAAGACATATTACTTTAAAAATACAATAAAAAATTTTCCAAGAAAAAAAAAGTGGTGGCAAAACAGGCGAAATTTTCTCATCCCTGAATGTGTCCCGAAAAAAAAAGGAGGGGGGGGGGGGGACAACGAGCCCTGCTACAGACCATGTTGCCAGATCTGGCGGATTTTTTATTCAATAATCACCAATAGTTTTGAAGTGATATTTCGTATACATTATAGACTACCATTTGTCGAAGTGATAAGTCAGACGTTACAATTAAAATTCTTGAATAAAAAATCCGCCATATCTGGCAGCACTGGTACCGACTCTCTGAGGCAGGAATGGGTATAATGCTTAATTTGCAAAATGTGGGCACACTTTAGATGTGAGAGAGGGACATGAACAGTATATCTTTGTTTTGTATTATTAACTTCAGTTCTGACAAAGAGTGACTTCTATATTGATTAGATATTTTATTTTTCTCTTTTTATTACTATAATCCATTGTTACTATACCAAAAAGGTATAATTTAATATTACTTTTTTATTGCCTTTTTTTTTATTATTAAATTAATAAATGGTAAATAGAAAAAACATTTCGAAATAATGTCGGTTTTTATTATTAGAAATCTTGAATCCCACTTTCGATAATATAAAAGTACTTTAAAATATCTTTCGAATGATGTATTAAAAATAATTTAATCATAGTTAGAATCTGAAATACGCGTATTAGAATAAAATTTAATTTGCAATTAAATTGTACATTTTTTATTTATTCTCGAAACCCGATGAAATTTGAACTGCAACTTCGTCTTGTGATGTTAAAAGTGTGTAGCAAGTTTGAAATAATTTTGAAGAAAATTGAAGCATTTTGAAATTTGAAATTTTTATTTACAGTACAAAATCAGTAAAGCAGAAAGTAAAATCTATTTATTCTTTCGCCCGGCGCCATGGTAACCGAAATACGTCTAGAAGCTCGCTAGTCTGCGAAATTAATAAAACTCTTGTGATTTGTTACCACCTTTTTTTCATACTTTCGTTAATTTTAAAAAATCTAATTGTCCTATCGATAAGCTATTTAAACCGTCGGATTCAGAAAAATCGGACCTTTCATTTGATACCTTATTTGTAACGATACGACTGATATTTCTAATTTATTTTCCACTTTTTCCGTAAAAATGTCGCTTTTTAAGCATTTAATCATGAATTCTGGGTCATTTTTCGGTAGACATGGGTCGACGTTTTAATTAATATCTCCGTTAATTTGGGTCGCATCGCTTAGCGAATTATCGCGATGTCGAGATGAAGAAATTCTGCGTCTGTCGACACCGGTTTCGAGGCGCTGCGGCCATTAGCGCCGGAGCTTTAGTGGTCACAAGGCATTTCTCACAGACAGACAGACAGATGCAATAATATGAGGAGATTTCCGTCGTAACTGTTACAATTTGCCCCAAATCCGGGGCAAATTGTAACAGGCAAATAATTTTGAAAAAATATTGTTTGTGTTAAAATTAACAAAATTAATGAGTTTAAAATTAATGAATTAAATTAAAGTTTTTTTTTTTTTTGTGTGTGTGTGTGAATATGATAGCTGAATATGTATGCTGTGGAAAACAGCAATTATATACAGGAAAACGTAAATACATTTCAAAATATATTTAATTTTCTAAAAACTGTTACAACCAGCCCCACGCTCCCCTACTGTTTGTCTAATTAACTCCCAAAGCTTCTGTATAAATTATATTTAAAAAAAAAAAAAAAAAAAAAAAAAAAAACCTTAAATCTTTCTTTATTTAAGTTAAAAAAAAAAAAAAAAAAAAAATCTATGTACTTCAGACTTTGTACGTTTTTAAATTTTTATTTTCTACTATATTCAATAGAAGAAATGATTGGATTCGTAGAAGTATACGACTTCCAATTTTCGATATATTTACACATTTTGAGAGGTCTAGAATACAATTTGATTATTTGTAGAATATGTTTCTCGATCTCTCTGATTATCTATGTGTTTGGGACAAAACTTTTGTGGAAGCTGTAGTTCAAGACTAATGCTCACAATTTCATAAAAGTTCACATTTAGTTACACCTTCCCACAAACTGTCAACTCTTGATGCAAATCGCTAACAGATGACGCAGCTACCTACGATTTTTTTTTTTTTTTTTTTTTTTTTTTATCTACGGAAAAGATGCATCTCAATTTCTACTGTATGTAATTTCACAAAATTTTATTTGTGAAAGAGCCACTATGAGACAATATGCTAATTCAGTTTGGGTATATATTGACCGATGAAATTTGCCCGTACTTGGAAACGCTATATTTCACCTTCTATGAGGTTTAAATGAACCAAACACGATATGTAAGATGACAATTAGGGAAAACAAAATGCTGGCAGAACTTTGATAAATTTGAGCCGACAGGTGGCGATGTTATACTCACCTTTTGTGGTTTTTTACATGGCTAAATCTCAATATTAATTGCACCAAAGTGCATATGTAAAATCTTTATTGTAAGAAGCTATGATTAAATTTCAGTGCATATGTTAATTAGTAGATATCATTATTATATAGTATTATATACAAGAAAGTTTTGTAATGGTCATAACATATTAGTTTTCCCTGCACATGTCTTGAGATAAATACCAAAAAGAAAACTTCATCCAAACGAATTTTTAAAGTAGACGGATTTAAAGACTTATCGAATCAAGTTATAATATATATATATATTTCTACGTCTAAATTAAGTCGAATTTATATATATTACATATTTGAGTTATTGAATAAATGGCTGTGAAACTGGATTGTTCTGTTACAAATTAGATAGCAGATATAGATAATCGCAAATATATTTAAAAGAAACTTTAAAACCCTTCCATTAATGTTTCCCTGTAATGAATTTATGGAAAAACGAAACAGTTAAAAGGCAAGTTAAGATTATCATTAAATAGATATTTGTTCAACAGCCTTATTTCTTATAAATTTTTATATCTATATTATCCTAGGTTTAACATTAAAAGAAAAAATTTTCATTTAATGAACAGTTTATCTCACAATCAAATGTTACTCCGACTGCAATATCATTAATATAAACATTCATCCGCGCTCTGTTTTGTCAAGCCACATTCAGTCTACCCATGAAAGACATCGAAAGAAAGGACAAAAAAAAAAATCTAAATTATAATCGTGCATTCCTGCACGTCACTAAAGTACTTTATATCTTTTTACTTTATTCCCTTTTTGAGAAACCTAATTAGATGGACAGAACCCCACCCCATGTATGATAACATTTATAGAACATTTTTTATGTGAATATCTCTTGTCGAATCTCATTTTCTTTAACTCGAGAAGACCAAGGAAGGTTGGACGAGCAGAAGGGAAAATAAATAAATGATATTGTATCACACTCACGCCTCGAAGACAATTTATAACTTACAGGAGTTATCTGTAATTTCAAAAAGCGTTCTTTCATAGTTCTGTTCGAACCGAAAGAGTATCATTAACATGTTCTTTTCTTTCTCTTACTCTGTTTCAATAGAACGAGGTGGTGATTACTAATACAATCAAATGAGATTGTATTACTAGAGATAAAGTGGTTTTATCGAACATTACGACAAGCAAATGTCAAAACTTGAATTTTAATCTAAAAATTAGGAATCTGAGTGACTTTGACTTTAATACACTGTTATCGAGACATATTTGCATACCCATTTCCTGCACCATTTGCTTTTAAATTAATTTACAATGAATGTGAGACGAAACATGTTAGTCTCAAATTTTCTTTTAATGGATCTTTATAGAAAACTTTCTAATATATTATCTAATATCTATAATATATTATCTAATATCTAATATATTATCTAATATCTATTATTTTAATTCGAAAGGTTTTTTTTTTAATACTCTTAAATTTTATTCTAGTCGAACCTCGTTAATGTGAATCCGAAGGGGGATAAAAATTTGTTCATGTTATCAGTAGTTCATGCTATCAGTAACTAGTCTTCATATAACTAAACGAATCTTCATTTTGACGGGGATTGGGGGAAACGGTTCATGTTAAAAGTAATTCACGTTAACAGTGTTCACGTTAACGAGGTTCGACTGTATTAATCTTTAAATCGAATCATACTAAGACACAAATCAATAAATTTACTTAGTTTATTAAAATTCTAATTAAGTTTTACAATGCTGGAATATTATTCTTTATCCAACAAAAAAATACTCATTGAATAATCAAATTTATGTGAAATTTTAAAGTAAAATCCAGCCCTTTTTTTTTTTTTTTTTTACTGCCAATTAGTATTAACTCAAATATCTATAATGACTCACTATTATAAAAGAGGAGGTAAGGTAAAGAAATTGCGAAAGAGTACGAATTGAAATCTCATCCTTTATAAAAAGCACATCTAACGTTAAGTAAGGCAGAAACAGGGATCTTACGATGCGACGTCGATGAAGTTAAAAAACACCTGGGATTATCCAACACATCCTACAAGAGGATGTAGGATCTGTTGGATTATCACGGCAGTAGAAGGTATGCAGCATGTGACACGTGCTAGCAGCAATTACATTTCCTACGAAACATTAGCAGCAAGTTTTTTCTTGTGAGTCGCAGACGCATTTAGCTAGGAATGCAGCACGTAGGACTCTAACAAATATATCTTCTATGAAATATCCGCAGAAAGTTCATTTCTGTGAGTCGCAGACACATTTGGATGCACGTATAATATTTGCAATGTAGCACGTATAACATTTGCAATCAAGCTTTTTACAAAAGGCATTTCTTGACTAATTTTTCCCTCCTTCGGAAATCGAACATACACTATCGCAGGGATGGAACACGGGCGCAGAATTCATACCACTGTCAATGTAAGAAAATTTTCTACTTATTAAATCAACGCTATTATAGTCAGCAAAATTTCTTAAAGAAATACCGGTATGAATTATGCGCCCGTGTTCCATTCCTGCTATCGGTAAAGATTCATTGTTTGTCAAGGTTGATTCATTAACTTCAAGAGAAAATTCGGTAAATATCAAAAGTTTGGATAAGGAAACTTCAAAATTTTCAGCCATTTCATCAACTCGTCGTCTCACTGTATCGTTGTTTAATGGGAAACTTTTTATTACATTGGACGCAGTTAGTTGGTGTGAAACTTTTCTAAAACTTCATTGACAGACGGCAATATCAACTCTTAGCTGATGGTATGAACTTTACTTGGTCAGTGTTGCCAATTTTAGGGACTTTTTCATTCAATATTTACCTCTAATTTTTAACTGTAATGTTTGCCTAATCACATCGAAGATTAATCGTCTATCACGCATATCAAACATCAATCCACAAAATTATTGGTAATTATTGTATAAAAAAGTATACCTCTTTCTACCTTCATGACTCGAATAGGATTTGTTTACTTGCGCGATGCTCCATATTTAAAATTAAACTACAATTGTGTTTGAACGAATTCACATCTGAACGGAAAAATTCATGTATTTTTCATGTATATTCATATTTCGCATATTTTCGCGTATTTTAAGATAAGTGTATAATTAATTTTTAAAAAGTACTTTTTGAATACTTCCTACAATTTATATAATTATTGAAATCCTAATTTCTTCAATTTCTTCAATTTTCTTACTTTTTGAATACTTCCTACAATTTACATAATTATTGAAATTCTAATTTCTTCAATTTTTCATTCATTACGGATCAAGAGAAAATCTATGGAATTTTGAATTCGGTTGCTTTGATTTATAGTATAAATAGCAATTGATTTACAGGGCCACACAAAAATATTCAGTTATATTAAGAGTTATTAATACAAATTTGTTGGAATTTCACTTTGGTTTATATTAAGCGTTTTTAACTCTTTCTTTAAGTGTAAATATCGTTTTAATTTGTGTATCTTCTGTCCAGTTGTCTACCTTTTTATCTATCTGTCTTCCACCCCCAGCGTCCGTAACTATTTTCAGATTTTTTTTTTTTTTTTTTTTTTTTTTTTTTTAAAGTTTTATATTAGTCAAGCTCACTATGGAATTTTCCCTAATTAAAATGACATTAATAGGTTCTCTACAACTAGTTTGTATACAGGGACAACCAAAAAAATGCCAATACATTGCGTTTTAGAACAGTCATTTTTAAAAATCACATTTAAATAACTTTCTACTGTAAAAGTCATAAAGAAATCTACATGTATTGTTAATATTCTAACATAATGTTTTGTATATAATATGATATGATTAACTTTCAGGTGTACAGGGCTACACTAAAATATTCAGATACATTAAGGGTTGCTATTATAATCTAATAAACTGCATTTTCTTTTGCGTTAAGCCTTTTTAACACTTTCCAACAATGCCTAAGAGTGATTTTAAATTCAGTTAGTCTATCTGTATACTGTTCAGTGCTTCTGTGTATTGTGTGGCAAAGTAGGCAAAGAATATTGAAAATTATATGATACAACAAGTACGTACAGTTGGAGGTTGTTAATAATCAATGCGTACGGCACGATTTTTCGTTCTTGTATTTTCAAAGTGTTTTGTAATATTAAAGGAAATTAATTTAAGTAAGTAATATTATTCTTTTTTCAGATAAATTAAAATAGTTATAAATATTCAATTTAACTATTTGCCAAATTGGACTTTGTGGATTTTTGTGGCAAATTATTCCGCTTATTTTCCGTTCTCATTCTTTTCATTATCTTCATTGTATGTAAATATATATATATATATATATATATATATATATAAAGATATTTTCTAAAACAGTCATTTATAGCTAAATAGTATATTTGTAGCTTTTCCAAAATTCGCAGCAATTATTTTATTTATTAAAAACATGTATACTTTTTTTTTTCTTTCAGTTTATTGAATGGGCAGACATACAGACAGATGGATCATTAAACAATTTTGGAAGCTAAGAAAAGTGGAACCTAGAGAAGATCACAGAAATCAGAAAACCCTCGTGAACCAAGAAACATTCCCCCTGTATATATTTAAATAATAATAATAATAATAATAATAATATTAATATTAATAATATTCAAAAAATGTTAAGAATAACATGTTATTTCCTGTAAAAATAATATGGCTTTTATTTTACAATCTGAATTGACAGCTGGTAGGTGTAAATAAAATATAAATAAATAAATAAATAAAAATGAAACAATTAATATATATATGAAATAAATAAATAAATAATAATGATGGTAATAATAACGTTAATGATAAAAAGGGTGCACAATACTCAATTATCAAGCTCTGAAGGTCCTTTATTTAATTATTTATTATCTTTTGAAGTAATTTAGTGCTAAGAAAAATTTCTCTAACAATATAGTGTAAATTAAAAATAAAATGACATTTGAGGTTTGAAGTATGAGGCAGCAATCTCAGCACATAGTTGCACTTTCAGCGCTAGCTCTTAATTTGAAGGTGCTTAGTAACATATTCACTTAAAAAACGAACTGAGCTGACCATTTACGTATTTGCAATCACTGTATATAAATTAGATATGATTTTCAAAATATTTCGATTTTTTGTGAATTTTTAATTCACTAAAAATTTTCCTTTTAAAACATGTCTACCAAGGAACATTTTTCCATTATTTATTTTTATTACCACCCTCTTAAAAGTTTTCTAGAGTTTCATTAGTAAAAAATCTAACTTTATCCTCAGATCATTAAAAGTAAATTATTAAGTTTATATTTATCATTATATTGAGTTATTCTAGACATTTCTAATCAGAAAATTTGAAAAATAGGAGAGGAAAAACTCATGGAAGAAAGAGAGTCAGAGAAAAAAGATTAAAAAGAAAAAAAAAAAAAAAATTGCAAGGAGGAAAAAAAAAAAAAAAAAAAATACTCGAGACCTCCAAGATGTAGCACCAGCATACTTAAGATTCATTTATATTTTACTTGCAGGAAGTGACAAAAAGAAATATCAGTGTTTGATGATAAGCCATGTCATTCTCGATTACAAATAATTTCTGTGTTCAGAAGATATAGAGAAAATATCTCATGATTGTAAAAGTTTTTATGTATCTACATCAAGTTCACGATATGAGGTTTGAATGATTGATTTAAAATTTCTGACATATTTTTTTGCTCCACCCTTTAAGTCGAATGACGATAGATATGTTATCTTTTTTTCTTTCTTTTTTTGTCGTTAAATCAAAGCAAGATAAGCTAATAAATAGTTTTGTTTTTTAGATTGAAAATTCTATTATTATCGCAATTTAGATGGCCTTAAGCCCCAAAATGCATTTGTGTAAAATGAGAACAAAGCATTTTAAGGAGACACGATAAATCTTTAGAAAGCTTTTAAGATTTTCAAATCAAGATCAATGGTTAGAAGCTCTTTCACCGAATAAAATGACTGCCGAGTATCGTTACAAAAATCTCGACTTCCTTGGGTGTGGAAAGTAGATCGTAAATGAACAAGTCTGGTCTGTTCTAGTCAACAAATGCCCAATAATACACTGTTAAAATAGTTTCTTAAAAATAAGTATATATTGTCTCAAAATAGCCCCGAGACAATATATACTTAAATTTGAAAACCCATGTACTCATTTTTGAGTATATTGACATGTCAAACATGGGGATATTGGGATTCTTATTGGTCAACCCCATTTTTCAGCATGTCAATATGCTCAAAAATGAGTACATGGGTTTTCAAATTTAAGTATATATTGTCTCGGGGCTATTTTGAGACAATATATACTTATTTTTAAGAAACTATTTTTTACAGTGTAAACGAATATTATAGAAACAACCCAATAAATGTGTTACTTTCTACAAGAAAAACTGAGAAAATAGCATTATATACAATGCAGAATACAAATATTGCTTGCTCAAGAATAATGAGCTTATCGCATAGTCTCTCGGTGATAAGCGCTCGACTCAAAAGTTTAAATCCAGCGATAGTGGATCGTTCCTTTTATATTTAGACAATGTTTAGGAGTGAAAAAACTATAGATCATCTAGTAACTCTATTTCTGTTTTAAGATAGCACTTTCAGATTTTTGACAAGACTAAACTAATATTTTCCACCAAATTTGGTTGCTAAACTAGCCACATTCCTTGCGTCTGAACAATTATTTATATGGCAATAATAGTTCTAATAACAGAAAAATGTTTCACATTTTGTAGCAATATATTCACATGCAAAAGTAATTATGAAACACTATTATGGATCTAAAGTGTAATTTTATTTAACATTTATATTTGCATATAGAATCAGTTGCATTTCAAGTACTCTTAAAGAGAAATAAAATTAAAAAGGAGTTTGCATTTATTTTTATTTGAATGAGCATACACTATATTGCAATAAACTGATTCAAATAAAAGATATGGAAAAACCCCTTTTAATTTATTTCTATTTCAGAGTACTTGAAATTCAATTAATTCTATCAATGATATCTTTCACAGTGTTTTCGATATTTCCTTGGAATTCTTTCCAGAGTAACTATATACATTTGAATATGCCAAAGAAGTGTTGTTAAAGCGTGCGTTATGTGTAGCTAAAAGTTATTTTGTAAGAACGCTCATACTTCATTAGACATTTGAATTTTTAAATTTATTTATTTATTTATTGATTGATTTTTTGTGATTGCATTATGTTGCATCTAGTGTAAATATTTTTTATGTTGTGTCTAATGTAATATATAGTAGTAAAGCTTTCTAAAAATGGCGTCGTATTGGCTTGAAAATCTTACATGTTACAAACAAAAATGTGCGAAAATTTTTGAATTTTATTAAAGAAATTTTTTATATGTTCATGAATATACAATCGGCAATCTAAGAACATGATTCGACAAGGATTTATTTAACAAAACAGTATTAAGTGTATTTTTTTTATAGCAATTTTTGCTAGTGCTCGGATCGGATACTTTTGCTGCCGACTGTACATGCGACTGACATAGAAAAGATAACGGATAATTAAAAGAAGCCTCATATTCACATGCTATGAACCTTTTATGGATACAAAAGAAAGTAAATAATGGGGTGTGTCACTCACACGACATTTTCTTACAGTACGTTGGGTATACGAGGGTTGCCTTTTTAAGTTTCTACAAAAAGTAGGAATAGCAAGATTTTTTGGGGAACAAACTGCTTTATTGTTTTTCAAAATATTCGCCTTTAAGATTTATACACTTTTTCATCCGTTCAAACCAATTCTTAAATTCGTGATTCTTCGATCCACTCTGAAGTTGATATCTCAGAAACATGGTTTTGGAAAGCATCAACAGTTTCTTGATGTGATGAAAATCGCTGCCCACGCATTTTTTGTTTGACATAAGAGAAAAAGAAAGAGTCTTTAGGCGACAAATCAGGAGAATATGGGCAATGAGACATTAATTCGACATTTTTATCTTTCAAATAATTAATTGTTTCACGTGCTGTGTGGGAGCTGGCGTTGTCGTGAAGAATGATGCTGCGATTTTTGTTGTTTTTCCTGATTTCGTTGATGACTTTTGGCAAACAAGTTTCTGTATACCATTTAGCGTTAACAGTTTTTCGATCCTCTAAAGCAATGGTTGCGATAGGTTCTTTAAGGCCGAAGAAACAAACAATCATTTTCTTGGAAGCGCTTCGTGAACGAACAGCTTTCGTAGCATTCTGTTCATCCGGAAACACACAAACAGTGAATTGTTGTTTAGTTTCCGGCTCACACGAATATATCCAAGTTTCGTCACCTGTAACGATGTTGTATACGGATTTTTCTATTCCCAATTTGAACTTTTTAGCATTTCATTACACCAATTTACACGCGCCTCTTTTTGAGCTTCTGTCGAATTGTGCGAAATCCATCTGGAACAAATCTTTTTAACAGCTAAATGTTTGTGCAAAATTGAATGTATTGCGCACAGCACAGATGTCCTTTGGAATCACTAACGATTTTGGTCGTCCTTCACGATATTCATCACTGGCGGACGCACGACCACTACGAAATTCTGCAAACCATTTGTAAACAGTCTTTTCTGATGGTGCTTCATTACCAAAAGTTTCACGAAGCAGTGCTATGCGTTCTTGTCGAGTGAGTCCTTTCTTAAAATTATAAAAAATCATCCGACGGAAATCTTCACGAGTTACTTCCATTTTTTTTTCACTCGCTGTAAACAAAATACGCAGATGATTTCTAAGATGTCATGCCACTAATTCCAAGATAAAAAAAAAAAAAGAAGAAGGGGAATTTTACAAATATCCTGAAGACAAATTTCAGTAGCTCCTTCTATTGGTCGTTTGTAAAAACATAAAAAGCAACCCCGTACGACTAAAAATGCCAAAAAGCTGCATTTTTTAAATTGGAACATGCCAGGTTCTGTGGTCATAATTGATGCCAAAATATAAATTTCCAGACAGGGAAGCACTTGAAAATCCGTGCAGAACACCCCGATAGCGGCAATTAAAGATGGCTGCCTTCAACTGCCATATAGGCGCACTAATTGTTTTTGTATCTGAAATCCTAATGGTCCGATTTCTTTTCTTTTTTTTTTTTTAAATACATCTTGTGAATAAGATAATTTTTAACTCCTATACATTTATCCATGTATATTATATGGTGTGGCACTCATACTAGTCATGAAAGTTTCTTTTTAAATCATCTGTTTGGCCATGAAACTTGCTCTGTTAAGTAGCATACTGTTCATAGTGAACAGACTTTGTCAGTACTGTTAGTTATGCTTGTAGTCTCAAACTCGTCAATAATATTAACTAACTGTGGCCCGCATTCATCTTTTCAACATGGCTGTATTTTGCAACAGACCTACAGCACCACCATTTCCTTTTATGAGTGAATTGCATAAGCTATCTTAGAGTGAATTGCATAAGCTCATAAGCTTGATCTACAGCGACTGCAGAAAAAGGATTGTTGGTTTTGTGGATAACAAATTGACCTTTGCGAAAGTAATCGTCTACATGGTCCATAAAAAAAAAAAAAAAAAAAAAAAAAAGGTGCTAACTTTGTCAGCATTTGTTTATACCGTTCGTAGTTACCATCCCCAACTGATCGAATGAAAGACAGGAGAAGTATCTCTAGGTTTAACACTAGAAGTCAGAATCAAAAAGTTAAGCAGTTTGAACGTTTTTCATCAATCCATTCTTCACATAAAATCTTTGGATTTCCTCGCATAAATGCTTCTTTAAGTAGACTGTATAAAACCACAGTAGTCTTCTGAGGAATTATTCTTGCTTTTGTGTAAATTTAAGACACGCTTCTGCTCCTGCTTCTGTCTTGATTTCAGAATTTGAAGTCAAAGTAGTCCAACCACTACCTTCGAGAATTTGGACAAGTACTTTAAAAAAGGTCAGTACAATATGAAAAGCTCCAAGTATGGCTACAAATTTGGATTAAACGAAAACATCAGGCCAGTTCCATTGGATAGATTTATTCAAAGCAAATAGAGGCTGATACGCACATATGACAGGAGTTTTCTCCTGGATTTAAAAATGCAGTAATTATTATTATTATTATTATTTGTTCCATTGCATGCTTCAGCATTACTGGAGAAGAAGAACCTTCATTAAATAGGAGTAAAAGAGAACAACGATTTAATTCAAACGATGGAGACTCTTTCTTTGAAGCATTGAACTGCCCAGGAAATATCTAAATTTCCCTCATTTCTATCAGTGATAATATGATCTAACAATTCCTGTTTCATTTTTCACTAAGATCCAAATTCTGAAATTGACATTTCGGAAGAAGTGGTCTGGTTTTCTTTTGGAACAATTGGCTTCTTAGAGGGCAGTATTAGAGGCTTGACAATACTATAGCTATCTAGAAGCTTGTTACTTTGATCAATACAATAAACGCTTGTAACAATTTCAAGTAGCTCACCAACTTCTCCTTCCGTAGAGATTTGAAAAACAGAAAGAACTGTTCCATGGAATGATGATTCTGAAGTTGTGGTACTGTAATTATGATCAATGTTGTCGTACGCACAATGACAAAAAGACCGTGAAGCAAGTTCGGGGGCATACGACACCTTCTTCTTGAAATCTGAGAATCTCCAAGTAAACAAGACTTGCTATTATCTCCCTAATTCTGTTTCGTGATATTGAGAGGCATCTTTCATGCATGCTTTCAATTATTGTATTAGTTCGTGTTCTTCCAAAAACAGATAGGCCGAGATCTAATAAAACAGGTGGTTCATGACTTTTCTTATGACGAATAACGTTGCTTTTCGGAATATGTTCACTGTGGTTGAAAACTGTTAAATGGCTAATAGTCAAAGCTGGCTGAGTTGCTCTAGTTGTATTCGGTGCTGAAGTGTAACCATGAAGTAGATAACAGAATTTATGGAAGAACGCTTGCAGTTTGTCGATTCTCATTCAGGTGACCATCAAATATAATTTTCTTCTGATTTATTACTTTTCTAATTCGTTTGATGAGTATTTTGCATGCAACAACATCATCATCAAGATTTTCAGACTGAAGATTTTGAAATATATTAGCATCATCTCTATACAGGAAGTGCATTTGCCTGCAAGTTGAGCTTTGAGTTCTGGGAAATAATCGAGAATTCTCTCACGTAAACGAGTAGTATGTGTTTTTGGAAAGGTCTTTACTTCCACGCCCAGAAGATTTGCTAAGCTATTTTTATAAAGAGTTTTAAAATGAAACATTTTGAAAACAATTTCAGTATTTCTAGATTTAGAGGCATGGATTTTCTCTCTTACAAGTCCTGCAACAGAACAAAGTCCTACTTTCACACAAGAATATCCAGTCACATTAAGAGCTATTAATAAAAAATTGCTAGAATTGTACTTTCGTTTACGATAAGCATTTTTAACACTTTCTAACAATTTTTAAGCGTGAATATGATTTCAGTTTTGTGTATCTGCCTGTCTGTCTGTTCGAGCTCTAGCTCCCGTAAAAATTTATGGAATTTCTTGAAACTGATATATGTTATTCAAGTTCACTATCGGATGTTCCCTATTGAAAATGGAGTTTATACCTCTACTGGTTTGTAGACAGGGACACCCGAAAGTATTTCAAAGCATTGTGTTCTATGAGAGGTAGTTCTATAAACCATATTTTCATACCTTTACTGTAGACATATCTCAGTTAAATTGAAATATGTTATTCAAGTTCATTATTGGATGTTTCCTGTATAAAATGGAGGAAATACCACCGCCGATTTATGTACAGTGACACTTAAAAGTATTCCAAAGCATTGCGTTCTATGAGAGATATTTATATAAATCAAATTTTAATAACTTTACTTTCCACCAAGTTTCACGAAATTGAAATATGTTATTTATATGCACAAAGAAAAAAAAAAAAAATGCTTTGCATTGAATATAGCATGATTAGCATTAGATTTACAGGGTGACACAAAAATATCCATTTATATTATGAGCTATTAATAAAAAATTGCTAGAATTGTACTTTCGTTTACATTAAGCGTTTTTAACACTGTCTAACATTTTTAAGTGTGAATATGATTTCAGTTTGTGTATCTGTCCATCTGTCTGTCTGTCTGCCCGCGCTCTAACTCCTGTAAATATTTATGGAATTTCTCGAAACTGATATATTTTATTGAAGTTCACTATCGGATGTTCCATATTGAAAATGGAGTGAATATCTCTTCTGGTTTGTGTACAGGGACACCCAAAAGCATTCGAAAGCATTGTGTTCTATGAGTGTTATTTTTATAAATATTTTCCCTATAGAATGTTCCCCATTTAAAATGACATTAATAGGTCCTGTACAACTAGTTTGTTTACAGGGACAAAAAAAAAAAAAAAAAAAAAAAAAAAAAATGCCAATGCATTACGTTTTAGGACAGAATTTTTTTAAAGCTATATTTAAAAATCTTTCTACTGTAAAAATCATAAAAATACTGAAATGTATCGTTAATATTCTAAAATAATGTTTTGTATAGAATATGATATGGTTAACTTTCTGATTTACAGGGCTACACTAAAATATTCAGAGAGATCAAAAGCTGTAATTATAATCTAATGGTCTTTTTAACACTTTTCAAAATGCCTAAGAGTAATTTTAAAATCAATTAGTCTATCTATATATTTTTCAGTCCTTCTGTCTGTTGTGTGATAACGGAGGCAAAGAATATTAAAAGTTATTCGATACAGCAATTACGTACAGTTGGAAAGTGTTACTAATCAAAACGTATTACATGATTTTTCTTTCTTGTTTATTTTTTATTTTTATTTTTATTTTATTTTTACATTTTTTTCTAAAGTGTTTTCTTTTTCACATAATTGAAAGAGTTTTTGACTGTGAACTCATAATCCCTATTTAAAGCCAAATTTCAATTTTTGTTAAAGTCAGTTCGCAATTAAAAATAATAATAATAATAATAATAATAATAATAATAATAATAATCTGGAGTCGCACTTACATGAATTTCTGTTACCCTGTGTTTGAATATTATCAAAATAGACTGCACATAAAAGTATAATATGATAATTACTGAATATGAACATACTTTAAAAAGTTAGTAGAAATATAGTAATAAAGTATAGTAATAACTTTAATATAGTTTTAGAAATAGTTTTATTTAACAAATATTTCTGTTTATGGTTACTATTTCCTCAAATACCCGATTGAGTATTATAGCAACATTCACAAAAAATTTAAATGCATTATTAAAGTTGAAAAAATAATCTTGGTGAAAATTTCGAAAAAACAAACTCATATGATTTTCAAAATATTTAAAAAAAAACTTATTGTGGAACACTAGGAAGAGGAAGGAAAGTTATTTTTCACCATTTAATAAGTATGTTGTTTGTATTTTTCAGTGGTGATATAAAATGTTACTTTTCTGAAATTATTATTTAAAAAAAGAAATAAAAAAGAGAGAGAGAAGGAATCTACATATATCCACCTCATAACACTTTAGAGCTTTATATGTGTTACAGAAATTCAATATATAAGATTGAAATAAAGCCTTAAAGGTTTTCAGATAATACAATATTATATATTTTTTTTATTTAAAAGTTATGTGAATGTGGGATTTCACAAAAGATAAATTACTGCGTTCTTTAAGAATTTTAAGAGATTGATACTTATAAAATAAAGAAACCTTTAAAAAGTATATGTTGTTGTGATTACATCACTATGAGGGGAAGAGAGTGAACTAAATCTTTTCTAAATTAATCAATCACTACTTTAGTATTAATCCGTTACTCAGTAAATAATTCGTACAATTATAGATAAATCTCCATAAATGTGTACATGGCATGGCACAGATTTGAAATGGAAACGTGTACTTCAACTATCAATGGATAAAAGCTTAGAATGACATAACAATAATAATATAGAGAGTAAACTTTCATTTCATTGAAAATAAAAAAATAAAAAAATAAATAAATAATAAAACTTTTACACATTGATTAATTATATCTTGTGGAGCAACGGAAGATAAACTGCTTTGCAAATGAGATCACACAAGGTTCGGAAATCCTTTTCATTAAAGATTATTTGTAATTGAAAATATTGCTCAAGTTTGTAAGCAAATGCTATTAAAAGTAATGTTTAAAAAAAAATGGCAAAAGGAATTTACTCTTATTTCTCTTAATTAAAATTCAAAATACGTAATACAAACAATTGCATTTAATAAATTTCAAAACAAGTGATGCGTCATTCTCATTTGAGCCATCATCCGATTTCAAGAACAACCAACGAATGGCCAGAAATGTAAACAAACACGTGGATTGATGGATTTTCGAGATCTGGTCGCCCTCTATCAGTAGGGTGAAAATTACTACTTTTCCGTAGTTATGCATCTTATAAATATTCTTAATCCGTGGACAGAACCATAGAATAATAATAAATTATCATTCTATCCTCGTTTGTAATGATCGATAGATGGTGCTTTTCCAACTTCTGTTGTTAGTAAATATAATAGCAACGTGTATTTATTATTGTTGTATTTGAGTTACTACTTAATATCCGTGCTATAATTTCTCCGCCATTACATCATGGAAAATCGATTGCCTTTGGAAAAAATATTTCAGTTTATTCAAAGTTCGATCGGAAGCAGATGTTTAACTGAAGCTGTACAAATATTAGTTTCAAACATTCTTTACTTTCATTAGCCGAAGCAACTGAAATTTTAAAATGATTTGGAAATAAATGGAAGCTTAATTCCAGATTTCTTGATCCTTTGGAGTTACACTGTGGCACACAGCAGTATGTGCTATCTTTTTTACCGGATTTATTCATTTTTATTCAATAAATATATGTGAAACTAAACATCGAATATACAGCTAGCAATGGCTCGACGAAAGCTATCTGTGGTATTGTTAATTTCACTTTAGCCCACCAGAGGGTGAGCATTTCATTACAATCGCGAATGTACAGAACTCACCTTACAAAATGGAAAAGCCATATGTATGTCAAATATGTTATGAAGGATTTTTCCAAAACGGACATCTAAATATGCATGTACGTATCCATAGAGAGAAAAAGCCATATGTGTGTGAAGTATGATTTAAAAGATTTTCCGTAAAGAGTCATCTGAATTATCATCTGTGCACCCATTCAGAAGAAAAGCCATATGTGTGTGGAGTATGTTCTAAAGGATTTTCCCAAACGGGAAATCTAAATATTCACCAACGCATCCATTCAAAAGAAAAGCCATACGTGTGTGAAGTATGTTCTAAAGGATTTTTCCAAAAGGAGAGCCTAAGTATTCACCAACGCATCCACACAAAAGAAAAGCCATGCGTGTGTGAAGTATGTTCTAAAGGATTTTCTCAAAAGGGGAGCCTAAATATTCACCAACGCATCCATACAAGAGAAAAGCCATTCGTGTGTGAAATATGTTCTAAAAGATTTTCCGTAAAGTGTAATCTGAACAGTCATCTTCGCTTTCATACAAAGGAAAAGACATATGTGTGTGAAGTATGTTCTAAAGGATTTTCTCAAAAGGAGAGCCTAAATATTCGCCAACTCTTCCATACGAAAGAAAAGCCATACGTGTGTGGTATGTTGTAAAGGATTTTCTGTAAAGAGTCATCTGAACAATCATCTACGCTTTCATACAAAAGAAAAGCCATACGTGTGTGAAGAGTGTTCTAAAGGATTTTCTCAAAACGGGAGCCTAAATATTCACCAACGCATCCATACAGAAGAAAAGTCATACGTGTGTGAAGTATGTTCTAATAGATTTACCGTAAAGAGTCATCTGAACTGTCATCTACGCATCCATACAGGAGAAAAGCCATAAGTGTTTAAAGTAAATTCTCAACAGCTCAGATTTTTCAGCTGTTTTGTGTTTCTGATGTGCATTTGTTACGTAAGCTAATGTAATAAAACTTGATTGAATAATGAAGCATGATTATTTATTCTTATTTTGTAGATTAAAAACATTTATAATTATAATATAGTACATTCTGTCATAAAAATTCTGTCATTATTATTTTTTTAATGCAATAAAGCAAAAACATCTTATTCATGTAAAAGCTTTCATTTAAATTAGATAGGTTTTCTTGCTGTTACTGATTAAATCTCATTTTTCTTTTCTTTTCTTTTTTTTTTTTTTTATTTGGTTCTAATAAAGACTGTGGACTATCTTGAGATAACAACATGAGGCAAGGACGACGAATGTTTACGTTTCTTTGCCCTGTCAAATTTTGTTTTATTAAGCCCACATTTTGTGTCACTTTTGCGTGTGTGTGTGTTTCCCTAAATGTTCCTTCTATTAATTTACCTTCATTTAAATTTTTTTTATATCCAAACCAAGGGGCACTGAACCGATATTCTGAAATTCCATTGAATTTTCTGCAAGCGTCCTGTAGCCTGCTCCAACCTCCAACAAATGATTCAGAAGTATGTGTGGCAGAGCAAATCAATTCTTCATCGCTATGTTTTTGACATAAGCAACATATGGTCTATGCCACTGGGAGGAAATTTGGATTTAATCATAGAATAATAATAAAGGAAGAAGGAGCACGCTAATACTCTAATGCTTACAAACTCCTTCTAGTGAAATGCCAGCGAAAGCTACTTTAGCTCCTCTCAACGTTGGAGTAAGGCACCCATCCTCAGCGCATTTATCGCTGTTTGTTGTGAGTGCTGCCTCACAGACTGATTGACAGAGAGACAAGACGATTCAAAAATCTCGCCAACTAATCAGATGGAAGCACTGTTACAACCCTATACCCGGCATTCCTGGATTTTACAAACCAAAACCAAAACACTTACGCTCCTTCTTCCTTTATTATTATTCTATGGATTTAATACCTGTTAGCCGCAAACGCTCTGAAGCCATTTTTAAAAAAATTTCAAAACAGCTCAATCTGAAACAAAGAAAGTACAGTGTTTAAAATGATAATAACATTAAAATGGAATAAAAAATTTTTTCAATATACGTTACAAATCAATGTTACAATAATACTTCATAAAAAATCGATTTTTTTTTTTTTTTTTTTTTTTAATTGCGTAGAATTTTAAGCGTGCAAAGTTAAATATAATAAGCCAAAAATTGTCCTCTGTTTGAAAACTTACAAAATAAATAAATTAATTAATTAAGTTAAATCGGACCATTAACCTTTAGAGAGGGGCTGTGACAGCAGTTGTCATGCTTCACCATGAGATTTCAGAAGAGCCCTTTTCTAAAGGTTAAAAGTTGAAATAAATTAAATAAAATAAAAAAAAAAAAGTAAAAATTCTATCAAAGACAGAATTTAGTTTTGTAAAAAGGACTATTAATTTCAATCTGTAAAATTTTTACTTTTATTTTTTAATTTATATATATTATCTCCCTTTTTGACCATACAACTGGTCACGTACTTTTTAAAATGACTGAAATGAATTACAATGAAATGTTGACACCTAAATTTCATACTTTAGTTAATTTTAAAAAATTTAATTGTCGTATCGAAAAACTGTTTACACCCCTGTATTCAGAAAAATCGTCTCTTTCATTTGGTACCGAATTTGTAACGATAGGACATATATTTCTAATTTATTTTCGTGTTACACAAAACTGATCTACAAAAAATGGCGGTGACGACGTTTTTAACCTGATTGAAACTAATAGTCCTCCCAGTCCTTTAAAAAAAAAAAAAAAAAAAAAAGTAAGTCCGTACGGCGCATGATGGTAGCCATCTAGGACCGTCATCGGGGTGTTCTGTACGGATTGTCAAATGGCTCCCTATCCAGAAAGTTATCTTTTGGCATCTATTATGACTACAGAAAGTGGCATATTCCAATCAAAAAATGCAGTTTTGTGTGTGTGGGTGTGTGTGTACTCAACGTATTAGTATCTTGCATTTTAGTACCATAAAGACAGATTGCAAATTTTATCGTAATTAACTCGTAAAATTAATAAGATAAGATAAAGTTTAACCTACTTTAAAAGTAATCAAAAATAGATTTTGGAACAGCTTTATTTGGCATATAATTCTGTGTGAGGGTGGGTTACCACTCCCCTCAATCTCCCGTTCAATTATAGAGCCTATATAAATTTAAAATAATAATAATAATAAAATACAGCACGGTTATTAATTTGCCCTCATTTTTACAAATCTTGATCAAATTTTTGAAGTGGCAACCTAATACGAACTTCAAAATAACAAATTTGAATTTCCTGCAGCTATTTGTTTTAGTTATGCTAATAGCAGGTATACATATAGATAAACCGCTAAAAATTGTATTTTCGTATTCAGGTCACCTCAAAATATGATATTATATATATTAAAAAAAAAAAAAAAAAAAAAAAAGAGTTTGAAAATACTTTAAAAAATACTTTCTTCACTGTATGGGTATGAAAAATTAATTTTCCTTCCTCAGCAGTGTTCGTCAAAATAATAAACTGTAGCAAAGCACTTCTATCAATTACATTCAATAGTTAGCTTAATTAACGTTTAACTTAATTTTGTCTAGCGCTGTATATGGTCTATAAACTACATGCACACCATATTTTGTACTTAAATTTAGTCTTATATGAAAAACAACTAACACAAAAAAATATACATTTCCAGCAATTTCCAAGTATAGACTCAATATATCTAAACAGTTTGGGTAGCCCTGTAAACGAATGTTGGGTGATTTCTATACCACAATCTACACAAAACATGCTTTTATGCATTTAAAAAAAAAAAAAAAAAAGACAAAGAAAAAAATAGAGTTCATTCCATTTCGTTTAGAAAAGCCTTTGGATGTTATACTGTACTTACCAGAAATTTCCCCCATAGACGCAATGTATTTGAATTCCCTTGGATACCCTTTACACAAATCATTTGCTTGATCTCAGCAAAAAGTTTAGTATAGCATTACTATATGATACAAATACAAGTTTGGACTTCTGCTAGTATTTGTTCTTGAGATATGGTGATAACAGACACACAGAAAGACACACACGCACAGATCAACCGCTAAAAAAATTATCTTCTGATTGAGAGGACCTAAAAATGCATAACAAAAACTCAATTTCGAAAAATTGACCCAAAAAACAATACTTTTTCTACCACACATATGGATAAGAGAAATTTTAAAACTATTTTACAGAAAGTGTTTTAATTTTTATTTAGGGAGAAAAGAATATACAGTCGAACCTCGTTAACGTGAATTACTTTTAACATGAATTGTTTCCACAATCCCCATCAAAATGAATATTAGTTTAGTTATATGAAGATTAATTACTGATAGCATGAACTACTGATAACATGAAAATTTTTTATCCCCCTTGAGATTCACGTTAACGAGGTTTGATTGTATATATTAAAGTATATCTTCATTAGGCAGTAAAATAAACCGAAAAACTGATGTTTAAAAAAATTTATAAACCAACAATATGGAACTTGAAAACACCATGATTTTCTAAATCTCGCAACAATTGCTTCGGGAAAATAATAACACGACTCTTCATCAGGTAATAAAAGTAAGTACAAGTGCATTGATGCTGCACTCATGCCGACTATTTTTTTTTCGCCTGATTAAGGACAGCGTGTTTATTTTGACCTTAAATAATTGTTACAAATTTTCGCAAATGGTGTTCCTTTTTTTTTCCTCTCCTTTGGAATTTTTAGGTAGATTCCTTATAGGAAATCTACCTATTATTGTAATGTTTCTCATGACACGAATACTGAAAAATTTCTTCATATCTTCACCGATCATGACCTCTAGAACCCAAATCCACCCTCCGTTCAAAAGTTTATATATATATGATAGATATCGTAATAAAATTTAATTTATATATATGTATAACGCTTTTTTCCATGTTAAGTTGTGAACACGATAACTGGAGTAATTTTTATTTAAATTTAACCAGCTCGGTATATGTTGTCAGGACAGTAGAAACCTCGGTCGAGTTCGTAGAAGGGGTATCCAGCTCAAAGGGGGTGGAAATTTTCATTTGCCCATAATTTCTTTAATATTGCAAATAGGAAAATACATCAAAACAGGCAAATTACAGCCTTACCCTAAAGAAATATTTTTGCAGTTAAACTTTTTCGATAGCTCCAATTGCTTAAAAGTTACAAGTCAAAAAGTGATTTTTCGTCAATTGCGATGAAGCCGACATTTTTTATAGCATTAATTGCTTAAATTTATAATCTGATCCTTACATCACGTGCAAACGATAATAAAAAAGATCACTGAAAATATAAAAACCATGTTAACCGCTTTAATTAATCATTTAAAAATATAAAATTAAAATAATAGTCTTAATACGAATATCGTTTGTGGTGAATAGTTCAAAATGCCGGTTTAGGCAACAATTTAAATTTACGATTGAAATTGAACGTTACAGCTTCCATCGACATTTTACCTTGTGGAAACAAGATATTGGTCTGTGAAGAGATGTTTTCGCGTGGAAAAAAATATAATGACGACAAAACAGCCATTCTCCACCGCAAAGCTCGCCAAATTTTGTCGTCAAATAACAAATTTCGTCGCCAAGTCAAATATTTCGTCGTCAGCTATCAAGTTTTGTCGCCAAATCCCAAATTACATTGCTAAGTCGCACGTTTTGTCCCCGAAATCTCGCCAAATCATGTAATTTACTAAATTCGTAACAATTAACATTGAAATTTAGTGGTGCCCAAATGGTCCAGTGCTAACTAATGTTAATGTTCCAGCGTATGTGAACCAAAACAGTTTCACTTTACAATTTTTACTCATCTGACAATAAGAATCACAAAAACACAATACAAAACTTTCAATAATTCAATAAAAATTACAATGAAGTAACTATCCAAAAACCGATACAACTTAACTGTATTTGACTTGACATTGCAACGCCAGGCTCACCAGTGCTTGACCATACTAAGGTCTCAAGTGCACTTTCACGTTTCTATTATTATTATTATTATTATTATTATTATTATTTTAAGACAGATATTGAATCAACAGTTATATGGATTTTAAATAAATTTATAATTTTGATTCAGCTTGAATGAGGAGGGGGCTGCAGCCCAATAGCCTCCTCCCGGATTCATCATTGCTGGGATTGTATATCTTTATGACTTCTACTTGTTGAATGATTATGAGCTTGAATTTTAAAAAATTGAAACATTTACTGACCAATAAATCTAGCCTAAAATTTTAAATAGAATGAATAAAACCCTTCTGTAGTTGAAAATTAAATTTCTTTCTTTATTTCTTACAGAAATAAAAAAAATGTGTGAGAACAAAGCCATTGGCTAAATACGTGTTAATGAATATGTAATATTTCTTTACTTTTGCAACATTAATGTAAAGGATATTATATTACCTTTGCCTTTAAGCTTGCTGAAAAGGGATTTTTTTTAATTTATTAATATCCATATTTATTAATCCCCATCATACTATAGGTATGGGGAACTTAGGTAATCGTGAAAATTTTCGACCTCAGTTTTTTGACTTTTTTTTTCAGGTGTGAGGAATCCGAAAATGACAAAATTTGTATGGTGACTGTCTGGAGGGTGTCTGTTAGTGGGTCAGTCCGTTAGTGGGTCAGTCCGTTAGTGTATTAGTTCGTTAGTGTATTAGTCCGTTAGTTTGTTAGTCTGTTTACACGATATCTCACGAACAAATGATCGCAGAGAGGTCAGACCAGTTTTAAAATATTACTTTAGACACTGGCAAGAACCCTATTTATTTGCAACATTCGAATTAAAAAACTTCGTAAGTTATTCGAAATTTACGATTTTCTTAGCATGGGAGAATAGGCCAAAATTTCACTTAAACTTGCATTAAATGAAAAATGTTTGCTGTAAAAAATATCAGAAAAGTTTTAAAATATCAGTTTTGATGCCGGAATGAACATAAGTTACTATAAATATGCTACTTTAAAAAATTCGCAAGTTATTGAATATTTACGAATTTCCTAACATGGCAGAATAGAGCAAAATTTCAAATAAACGTCAATCTTGAGGGATATTTTCATCTTAGAGGTGTCAAACCACTTTTTAAATATTATTTTGGATACTGGCATGAATATCATAGAATATGATTTTTCCAATTTAAACTAGTATGTTGTGGCCACCACAAGACTTTCTTCTATATTTTCCTATATACATATTCAATCAGTAACAATATTTAAAAAAAAAAAAAAAAAATACGATTTTTTCTATTTTTTTTTTTTTTTTTTGTTAAAAGTAATACATATTCAACCAGTAACAATATAAAAAAAAATCTTTAACTTTGTTTTAAATTATCACAGATTTATAGTTCAACCATTCGTTTTAAAGGTATTGACGAGATCTTTCGAAAGATACCCATCTTGAAATTTTACCCCCCCCCCGGAGGGGTACTTCCCCCCCAGGGGGGGAAGCGATGCCCCCACATGCACAGAAATTTTTTCCTAGTTAACTATTACTATTATCAATAACTCATATTAATTTTACAGTCACAAGTTAAAAATAACTCTCATTAGTACATTTATACAAAATTTTGTCCTATACTGCCATGTTAAAAATTTAGAAAAAATGCGATCACAGCGCCACCTGTTGAGCTATTGATCCCCAAATGTAATCAGCACCAGTTTATGTCGGGAACCAACTAAATACCAAGTTTGGTTAAGTTTCGTTTAAAAAAAAAAAAAAAAAAAAAAAAATGATTTTTTTTTCTAAGTTTTTTTTTGTTAAAAGTAAAAAAATCGATAACTTTGTTTCAAATTGTCACAGATTTATAGTTCAACCATTCGTTTTAAAGGTATTGACGAGATCTTTCGAAAGTTACCCATCTTGAAAATTTACCCCCCCCTGGGGGGGGGGGGCTTCCCCCCAAGGGGGAGAACCGGTGCCCCCACATGCACAAAATTTTTTTCGTAGTTAACTACTACTATTATCAATAATTAATATTAATTTTACAATCACAAGTTTAAAATAACGCTCATTATGTACATTTATACGAAATTTTGTCCTATGCTGCCATGTTAAAAGTTTACATAAAATGCGATCACAGCGCCATCTGCTGAGCGATTGATCCCAAAATCTAATCAGACCCTTTCCATGTCAGGGTCCAACTATACACCACGTTTGGTTCAATTTCATTCATCGGTTCGTGAGATACGGTGAAACATACGAAATTTTGCAATCACAGCGCCACCTGCTGGACGATTGATCCCCAAATCTAATCAGCTCCATGCCCCGCCAGGTTCCAACTATATACCAAGTTTGGTTGAATTTCATTCATTGGTTCGTGAGATACGGTGAAAAATACGAAAATTTGTCCTATACTGCCATGTTAAAAATGTACATAAAATGCGATCACAGCGCCACCTGATGGGCTATTGATCCCCAAATCTAATCAGCACAATGCCCCGCCAGGGTCCAACTATATACCAAGTTTGGTTGAATTTCATTCATTGGTTCGTGAGATACGGTGAAAACACTAAACCACAGACACACAGACAGACAGACACACAGACAGACACACAGAAAGACAGACACACAGACAGATATTTTTTAAAAACTATCAATTCGTGTTCAGGACATCCCAAAACGTGTAGATCCGTCAAAAAACGGAGGTCGAAAATTTTCGCGAATCCAATACTTTCTCTATATTACATATAGAAGAAAGTAAAAAATTCGTAAATTATTTGGAATTTACGGTTTACTTAACATAAATAAATTAATAGATTAGAATAAGATAAATATATCGAAGTGAACGGTGGATAGCCTATTAGGCGGGATTTCATTCTGTCACTGTATCAAGCTTTGGTCAAATTCATTTCTTTTAACATGATTATAATATGTCTCGCACTAGAAATTTATGAAAACATAAACATGATGGGGAACTGAGCAGAGTTCACCTATGCCAACTAGTTTCTATTTGTTGTCAAAGGAATTAAAAATTGTTGTCGTATTAAGTATCAGTTATTTTTGCTAGATGTATTGTAACACTAATGGAATTTTATTAAATTACTATTATCAATTTTCAAAGTATGTAATGTTTATTAAATTTGTTACCTATTCAGTTTAAGACAAACAGACCTTTTTTAAAAAATAAATTCCATTTTCTTTGTGAAATTTCCAATTCACAAACGGAAAAAGTGAAATTTTCAGCAGAAGCAATAAAATGTTTAAAAATTTTAGATACCGAATTTGAAAGGAAAATATTACAAAGCATTCGAGACTAGGACATGTTCTTTAGGCTGCTAATATAATATATACATGTATACATATACATATTAATATATATGTAATAAGTTAATTTAAAGGCGACTCTAATCGGTTACCAATGTTTAATAAATGGTCCTTAGCCCCTTGAAATAGGAAATCTGAAAAAGAAAAACCTAAAACAGCTTTATACGCTTTTGTTTCTAAAAAAAATTTTGCTTTATCTCCCCTGTTTTTCATTTTTGAAAGAAACTCTTGAAAATGTACTAAATTTGTTTGCTACTTTCTACAACTTCCAAATCTTTTTGTGAGTAAATAAGTTCGTCATTTTACAAATATTAATCTGGCCGTGTAAGATTTCATTTCGTTCAACTTGGGTGGCAGTAAGAGAATCGGTGGGGCATCTTCTAAGTAAACAGTAGGGCTGGTCACATCATCAGTCTCAAATTTCGCAGATGACCCTGAAAGCCCACGTGGTTCTCAAGCATCCTAAAGGCCAGTTTCGACTTGGGCTCAAGATCAACGCTCAAAACGTCATTAATCACGCTTCCGACACAAAGAGCCAAATGTCTTATCATCAGTTGTAGCCCTTTTTTATCAGATTTCGCAGTTACCTCAAAGGAAAGCATGCAAAATTGACAAAGATATCTACCCCGACCGTTCAATTATCTCAGCAGGGGGCCATTTCCATCCCCGTTCAAGGGTTTTGAGCTAGCTTTGAGCTAGCTAACCACATCAAAGGATTCTGAATAGAAAGCGCCCAATGAGCCCAAATGGAAACCGGACTTAACTGGTGTGGTGTTGCTAACATCTTCTCGTCTTTGCTCCCCAAAGTATCATGATGAGGAATGATGAGCAGATTGATGACTGATAGCAAGAGTGATGATGAATAGCAGTTTGAAAGGGAAAAGTGGTAGATATGAAAGATGAGTAGATGGGTAATGTATTTATGGTTTTTATAAGTTTTATTATTATTATTATTAATCTACATTCTACATAAATTAAGCTGTTTTTGTTCATAATAATAATAACAACAACTGCTTAATGAAATGTTTTAATTTACAAAATTACGGTGGCTATAATTAGATGCTTTTAAACTTTTACACCAGTCAATCTATATCAAACAACTGATAATCCAAATACGCATACACATTAATGTCTTGCTATCTATGATATGGCTTCATGTGCTAATGGTCATTCTCTTCCAAGATTTTAGATGATAATGGTGAATAAATTACAACTCCCTGCAGATAATTACCTTTCTTCATTAATAATTTACATCGTATTGCAGTTATTTTCTTGGACTTGTTTTTATTTTTAACATGGAATATCACCTTTAAATATGAATAAAAGGGCTCTGTCTTATGATTCTGTTTGTCTAAAGCTATCACTTACAATCAAAAATTAAAATAAGTATGTATCAATGAACCGATACATAAAAGTATGCCAAGAATTAAATTATTGTGTTATTAGTATTGCATTGAAATGAGCCATGTAATGCGTATACAGTATAAGATTTAGATGTGCCTGTGTATGTGTGTGAGTGTACGTATGTATGTCTTAAAAATAACTGAAAGATGAATTGACGAGTAAGTATGTGTATAAATGGATTAATTGCTATATTCATTTTTTGATAGGCAGATTAATTTATTAAAAATTTCGAAATTATTTTATCGCACTCAACTTAGTACATAAACTAAATTACCGAATAAAACAGATTTTTTTTTATTTTGTGCTTTGTCTTTTTAAAAATTAATTTCGCCAATAGGAGATAAAGAGAAATATTTTCTATTTTCCGAACATTCTTATAAACGGAAAGTATTGCAATCATGACAAAAATTCGACTTTGAGATTTTGGAATATAAACACATTTTGAGGTTCCCTGAGTTCATTTTTGCTATTTTTACGATAATGTGTGTACGTGTGTGAGTGAACATGACATTGTTTAGACGCTTTATTCGAATAAGCTGAAAGTTGGTAAATATGTTATAGGTCACTGTAGCACGAATTGTAGAGATTTTGATGAATCTAGCACTTATAATTTTTTTTTACAGATCACAAAGAAAAATTCTTTATCATTATGGTCTATGGTCTGCAATTATTTGAAGTACGATAACGTATAAATGCCTTATTCAATTGAACTGAAAATTTGTATGCATGTTACAGGTCACCTTCGCACGAACTTCATAGGTTTTGGTGAATCTAGCACCTATAGATTCTTACAGGGAGTGTTTAAACTATAAATTACTCACACAAATAGATTTCTCAAGGACTGTATCACTTAACTCAAACTGATTTATTTTCACATTTTTTAACAACTCAAATCGACGCGAACACAACGTCGCTACATGTCTCACATTCCTCCACTAGGTGGCGCTGCTGCAACAGCGCTTTTCTTGGGTACGGAACATTCCGCCCCGCGTTGCAATGTTTATATTCAACCAGTAAATTATACAGTTATTTCGAATGTAAATAGAAAATAAACACAATACAATAATAACATTAAATGACTCATTTAGAAAGATAGACACTAATATAAGATCACACATTGTTAGGTAAAATACAGATTTATGAGATGGGTCGTTTGTAAAGCCCCGTTTGTAAATTCCAGATTTTCGCTTTTGTTTATTTAACGACTTTTCTTACTTTGATTTAGTTAAATAACAGTTAATTACTTAATGTTCGAAAAGACGAGTAGTGTCACCCCGGATTTTTTCATACGTAAAAGCACTGAAAAAACTATCAATAAAGAACTGTCAGAATGTCCAAAAACTATTTAATCTTAATCAGTAACATATCAAAACACACAACAAAGAAACAAACAATCAAAAACTGTTTGTAAGAACATCTTTACTTGGAGATCACTTCACTTTTCAATACTTATGATGGGCACCAATTTGTAAGAAGGATATTTATTACTGCTCTCTAAATCGGTAAAATAACCCCCATCTTCCAAATTTAAAGTGTGCGTTAAGAAAAACAGTTTACACAAGTCAGAAGTTTAAGAGCCTGCAAAAAGAAGAAAATAAAGAACACTTTTATCGTTTTTCTTGTAAAAGACTCTAACATCATTTGTTTTCAAAGGAGCGAAATAAAACACTTTTCTCCCACACTTAACAGGTTTTTTTTTTTTTTTTTTTTTTTCTTTCCGTACTCTCTCTTTTTCAATTTCCTTGTTTAGAATTAAAAAGAAAACAAAGAAAGAGAAAGAAAAGAAACGTGAGTAAAAATAGATTGATACGGTTGTTCCTTCTCCCTGCCTCCTTCCGACATTACTATAGAGTTGAAGTCCGAATTATCCGCGAGCAGATTATGCGCATTGTGGATTATCCGCGGGCGCGGGAAATAGGCAGTTTCAAGAAAGCGCAAGATTAAGAAAAAGTATTATCTAAAGAAGAAACAAAAACAAATGATCGATTTAAAGAAAAAAAAATTAAAAATAAAAAAACTATGTTGTTTTTGCTTTATTTTTTGTACTTTTTAATTTAGTGTAAAAATTAACTTACAGATTTTATTTTGGCTATAGTAAATCGACTTTTTTGTTTATTGTTTTCACATACAATTTTTTTTTTTTTTTTTTTTTTACTGTAATGTGAATATTTCCACTATTTGTATTATATATTTTAACATATAATACAGTCAAGTGTTTGAGCTAGAATACTTTTTTTTATCTCTTTTGTCCGTCATTTTCAGCCTTTGTACAATATTTAATCCACATGAACATTAAAAAACAGAGGTATACCTCTGTTATATCGTTACCCCCGTAATACTAATAGCATACATACTATGTATACGGGTATATTATATATACTATAATACTTATTTCTTTCTTTTATTGGTTCCCCATCAAATTAAAAGTAAGTATGGGGAACACAGGTTTTCATGAAAATTTTCGAGCTTGGTTTTTGGGCGTTGCTACCTTTTGAGTTGTGAGAAATCAGAAAATCACTAAATCGATATAATGTCCGTTTGCGTGGGCTGCATTGTTTTATTAGCTTGTTAGTTAATATTTCAGTCTGTGTGGACAATGTCTCAAAAATGAATGACCGTAAAATTGTCCGACTAGTCTTAACATATCATTTATGATACTGGCGCGAGTCCTATTTATTTTTAACATTCTAATTTAAAAACTTCGTAAGATATTCGAAATTTACAATTTCCTTAACATGTGAAAATAGGGCAAAATTTCACATAAATACGCATTATGAGGAGTACTTTCAAAGTAACAAATATCATTTATGATGCTTGCACGAACACCATTGATTACGAATACTCTAATTTAAAAAATTTCGTAAGTCATTCAAAATTTAAGATTTTCTTAACGTGAGAGAATAAGTCAAAATTTCGCATAAACATACATTGTGAAAATTATTGCATTGGAAATAGTATGGAATCGCATGGAACTGAAATAGGAAACTAACTCCAATAAAATTTATCAGCAGATTAGGATAAAGTAAATGTATCGAACTGGAGGTAGGATAGCTTAATGGGTGGGACATTTCAGTCTGAGAGCATGGTGAGTGATTTATTGAGTTCATTTCTTTTAACATGAATACGAATACAGCATGTCCTGTAGCAGAGATTTATGAGAACAACTATGTACATGATTGGGAAATGAGCAGAGTTCACCTATGCCGACTATTTTAGTGCTAATCTTGCACACGAGGCTCCATGCACTTTTATCTATATTTTCATACGCAGAAAGGAAGAATAAAATACTCAGCCATAAATTTATATTTCAGCAAATTCGAAACTGAAAAATGAATTTATTAAAAACTTATATCATGAATGTATGTAACGTATGTCATGAATTTATTAAAAACTAAATTTATTATAAATAATTATTAAAAGAAAATTAATGTATGTTTACAGTCGGCAGCAAAAGTATCCGAGCACTAGCCAATAATTCTGATATAAAAAAAAAGTACACTTAAAACTGTTTTGTTCAATAAATCCTTGTCGAATCCTGTTCTTAGACTGACTAAGAACATGACTCGACAAAGAATTATTTAACAAAGCAGTATTAAGTGTACTTTTTTCAGACAGGGATTATTGCTAGTGCTCGGATACTTTTGCTGCCGACTGTATACGAAATGTTCCATCGCAGTAAGTCAACACCTCCTGTAATAATGCCTCCGAGCTGAGCTCTACGTCATGGAAGATCGGCCGATTTTATCCAATCAACACTTCCTATGATAGATATTGGATCGTGGGGATTGGATGAAATCGGCCGATCTTCCGTGACGTAGAGCTCAGCTCGGAGGCATTATAAGGCTAGAAACATTTACATTTCATATACTGAGTCGCACAGGAAAGTTCAGATACAGCATAACCTAATGATAATGACTGCAATGTCTGAACAATTTTGTAGTTCTTTATATTAATATTTTAGCTTAAAAAGAAATTTTTGTTAATGTGTAATAATTTGGCAGGAAATACTCGACCTTGCAATTGAAAAAGTTATCGTGCAGGTAGAATATTTTAGAATAAATTACTACTTTTATTTTATTATTATAAAATGTTTAAATTCGTATACACTTTTTTCCAAACTAACAGTAATTGAAATAATTTCTTCTTATTTATTTATTTGTACTTTTCCGTTTCAGAGCAGCCACATTATTTGGTGCATTAAGTGAAACCCAATAATTGTGCTATCGCAGGATCAATCTAATTAAAGTTTTTGCTCTAATTCCTAAAGAAGATGTTTGTAACAAGCAGGTTTTAACCTGGTAAAAAACTTTCTTTAGTATTTTAGCTAAAATGCACAAGCAGTATTTTAGCTCTTACAAAACTAATTTAATTCTTTGGATAGTGTTTGCACATTCAGAAAATCCTCAACTGTTAAATTGACGGACCTTTTTGAAAAATGTATTTTTTTAATTTTTAATATTTTATTTTGAAATTGCAAAATGAAAAAAATTCACATATTGAAAATTCGTATTTTTCAGCTTCAAAAAAAAATATATAAAAAATTAAAAAAATAATTTTTTAAAAAAGGTCCGTCAATTTAACAGCTGGGAATTTTCTGAATATGAAAACAGAATTTAAAAATATGTATTAGGTAATAAGTTATTTGTAAAGAAAAAATTCCCATAAAATATCATTAGCTTCGGCTTCCGGCGGCGGTGAGTGAAGAGGGCCCTTAATGTAGGTTTTCAATTTTTTTTTTTTTTTTTTAACAGATAAATTTAACTAAGCACTAGTATTTGTGATTTAAGAAATAAGTGGTTTTTTATTTTTTGCTCAGGTTATAATATAGAGATACTTTAAGAAATTATCTGTTTTTTTTTTTTTTTTTTTTTTTTTTTTTGGCGAAATTCTTACCACTATATTTTAACAAAATACGATATCTTTTAGCAAATTGCTAAAAAAACTGTTGGTTAGTTTAAACCCTAGTAAAAGTAATAAAATAAAATTATACAGACACGACATTATTTCATTATTTAAAACATGAAAATCTGATATTGACAGATTTTAACTTAGTGCCAGAGGCCTACTGCTAAACTTGTTAATATCGTCAAATTCTTCTTTAGTTAATTCGTGACGATCTAAATTCCATGATGGAGTTTTCATTAAATCAAACCAATGTGTTTCAGCTGCAGATATTGTAACAAATAACGTTGGAAGTCCAAACTGTCTTATAGCCGCAAAACAACGTTTTTTCTCTTTTTCCCAATGAGGGGGAGGTGTGCCTTGGGGGGGGACTCATGTCAAAGGTGTGCCTTGGGGGGGGGGACTCATGTCAAAGTTGTACCTTGGGGGGGACTCATGTCAAATTTGGGCCTTGGGGGGGACTCCTGTCAAAGTTGTGCCTGGGGGGGACTCATGTCAAAGTTGTGCCTTGGGAGGACTCATGTCAAAGTTGTACCTTGGGGGGACTCATGTCAAAGTTGTGCTTGGGGGGGACTCATGTCAAAGTTGTGCCTTGGGGGGACTCATGTCAAAGTTGTACGTTGGGGGGGAACTCATGTCAAAGTTGTTCCTTGGGGGGACTCATGTCAAAGTTGTACCTTGGGAGAATTTTTTATATTTTTTAAAATCTTGTAACCTTCGTTATGAGTAATCAAATTATCTACAAAATCTTCCTTCAATAAATCCCCATTCAATAAACCGACTGAAATAGGCCCTTAGAACTATTAAGAGTGACGTATAAAAATTCGACTACGCTGTACCGACTGAAATGGGCCTCTAGCACTAATAAATAATAAATAATCATTCTATAAATAAGATACTATTTGTAAATTTATTCGATTTGAATTTATTATTAGTTATTAAAATATTTATGATATAAATTTATCAAGATCATTTTAATTATTTTTTAGAATTGTGCCTGATTTAGTTACCTGCTTTATTCATAATTTCACAGTTTATCGAATTAGCCCTGCCTGAAAGTAACTCGCCAAATCACGAATAGCGGTTTCCTAACGGAAAAATATGATTTAGTTATCGAATAATTGTGTTTGTAAATTTTGTATTTTGTAAAAACGAAATAAGTAGTCCTTTCTTATTTCAAATAATTTTGCTTTAGAACGCTTAAAAAATAAATAAATAAATAAATAAATAAATAAAATAAAATAACACTATTTAAAGAAAAAAGAAAGAAAAAGAAAAAAAGCAAGGAAAAATAAATTTAGTAAAGCAAAAGAAGAAAAAGAAAATCAAAAAACTTACTTTTATTACTCTCTTTTTCTTTTTAGGAAAGATCATTTTACAAAAACCTTTTTAAAAATACACAAACTTCCTGAAAATAATCATAAACTGCAAGGATAACAATCATCAACATTACGTTAAACATTTATCAGAGCATGCCTGTAATAAATCATTCGACAGATTAGCAAAACGCAGATGCACCGATCAATCACAACCAAATAAAGAGTAATTGAAAGATGTAAAAGAATTACCCCCACTTCATAGCTTTACGTAAATAATTTTGACTTTTCTAAAACAAAGTTTCATTTTACAAAAAAATATTTGCATGATTACAATATTTGCGTGATTCGCAGCTGAAAACGCATTTAAACTAGTATCATGTGGCCACCACATGACTTTCTTCTACATAATTTTACACAAAATTCATTCAATAAAAATTGTTTATTAAATTATCAAATTATTTTCCATTATAAATGCAGACGATTTTTATCTGACAGAATTATATCACTAAATGCCGAAAGAAAGTCATTTTTTTGCAATTATCAGAAGAAATGCGATTTTTTTTTTCTAAGTAAAAGAAAAATCGATAACTTTGTTTTGAATTATCACAGATGTATAGTTCAACCATTCGTTTTAAAGGTATTCACGATATCTTTCGAAATGTACCTATATTGAAAACTTACTCCCCATCCGGGAGGGGGGGAAGCGATGCCCCACATGCACAAATTTTTTTTCCTAGTTAACTACTACTATTATCAATAATTCATATTAATTTTACAATCACACGATTAAAATAACTCTCATTATGTACATTTATACGAAATTTTGTCCTATACTGCCATGTTAAAAATTTAGAAAAAATGCGATCACAGCGCCACCTGTTGATCAAATGATCTCCAAATCAGCACCAGTTTATGACAGGGTTCAACTAAATACTAAGTTTGGTTAAATTTCGTTCATTGGTTCGTGAGATACAGTGTCCACAAAATTCGTGATACATACACACAGACTGACAGACAGACATTTTCTAAAAACAGTCAAATCATGTTCAGGACATCCCAAAGCATGTCGAAAATTTTCACGAATCCAATACTTTATATTATGTAAATGTAATGGATTAATTACTGGATAAGAGAGAGATGGCAGTCGTTAAACACAAGGATTACTAGGATTTCTTTCAGGAAACATCTTTATTGCTTCATTATTGTTAAGTCACGACAGAGTAGAAGGCGAATGGAGTCAGACGGACGAATCGCCGATCCCCCTACGATGGCATACATCGGGGCTAGCGGCTCCCAGCCGCGGACACGGTCAGGGAGCTTGCAGGACCTGCGTAATTTCGGAGGAGCGAACGTTAAGTTTATTTGCACTAGAAAACCGTGGACAGAAGTGTCCGTTTGTTTAATGTTTGGGCTTTTATACCGAATTTTCTGAGCTGCTGATTGGTTCTTTATATCATCTGGGCTCTTAAAAGGAATTTCTGGGATTAATTAATGTGCAGCTCAATGCCGCGACAGTTGCAAATTGCGTTAACGTCAGCGAATTTCGACTTATAATTTCGTTCCTTTTCTGATTTCTGAGTTATAAAGTCTTCTGCTAGGAAACAATCTTTAAAGGGGCAATTACGAATTATTCGCGATTATAATTTCGACTAGCGATTTTTACCCTTTTAATTTGGGTTTTTAAATAATTTAAATGTATTTATTTTTATCTTTTCATATACATATAGAAGAAAGTAAAAACCAACAGCGTTTATAATAAATAGTTCTTTGTAGTTGCGTAATGTTTTCGCAAATAATACTTGTTACTGATAGGGATTACATTTCAGACAAACGATTAATTGAATATAAAAAGGAATTCCGTTCATTTTAAGTAATAAAGATGTTTACCAGTAAAAAAAAAAAAAAAAAATGTAAAATGAATATATATATTCGAAAAGGAAAATCGACGATTTTGTAAGGTTTGTAACATGTATTGCTAAAAAATGTAAAGAGTAATAATAATTATCAGTACCGTCCAGTGGTCGAAACTCGACCTTTTAAGTGAACATTTAAATAATGAATATAGAAATTCAAAATTTCTGCATAAACAATATTCCTAGTAATTACTCTGTCTTTAGAAAAAAAGAAAAAAAAAAAAAAAAAAAAAAACCTCTCAGCATTCTTATTTACACGATGCATATCCCTATAAACTTCTCTATCTATTTGCCTCTCAAACCAGTCTATCAATGTTCTTCTTCTGTGCATTTCAATAACAAAAAACACTGTCTATGTCAAAACAATACGTCAACAGTTAAAATAATAATAATAATAATAATAAAATCTCTTCTGCTACCAAACAAATGAAACACAAATAAGCGAAAAATAAATCTAGAAAATAAGCTAAATCACGAACAATTCTATTGCATTTTAAAAATTTGTACATGCAGATTTAAAAACTTTCTTCTACTGGAATTTTAAATACAAAATATTATATGCAAAAAAGGGAAAACTGTATATTAAATAATAATAATAATAATATTAATAAAATTAAAATTAAAAAGATATTTTTATCTGCATTATTGGCCTCATATGAGATTTTTTTTTTTTTTTTTTTTGACTGAGGACTATTAGCGGTGGATTTTTGCGGTGTCATTTTTCGATAGTTGGACATTTATTGAAATTTCAAATTTATCGGAAATATAATTGAATAATTTGAAAGCGATGTTATAATTAAAAAAAAAAAAAAAAAAAAAAAAAAACTAATAGTCCTCCGTCCTAAATTCATCAAAATCTTTTTTTTTTTTTTTTTTTTTTTTTTTTTTGGAAAGAACAAGAAAAGAAAAGAAAATTAATAATAATCAGTATCGAAACAAACACTATCGAAAAAGTTTTTTTTTAAATAATTTCGAATTAGGAAATAAACAGTGCGCGTGCAAAATGAAATAAAAATAAGTAAAAAAATGATTTTAATGGTTTAATTTTTACATAAAACATGATCGCGTGCTATCTTAAAAAGTAGATGTAAAATTTAAAGTTTATGTAGTGCGTGTGGCATCTATAAAAATTGTTTTAAGGAATAGAATAGAATAAAGAAAGCAACGATGTTGGTTGCATTTTGTTATATAGTTTGAACTTTTGAATTTTATAGAAGTAATATCTACCGTAGGAATAATTTCTTATGTTAAAACTATAGGGAATTGTTATGCGAGCACAAGCGATGCGATTTTTTTTTTTCTGCAACATAAATTAATCTTACCTTTCAAACGCTTCAACTTTTAAACCTCCCTTCTTATTAAAAATAGGCTAAAAACGTGCGACAGTTTTCAAGTTTACCAATCAATATATACAGTTATTATATCATATATCATAATAATAGAAACATCCATGCGCAAAAGCATATTTCTTAGCATGCATTTAATAACATTATTTTTACAAGTCTTAATAACTCTAGAATTATGATTAATTTTTTAATTTTACTTCACTATAAACATTTTTACTTTTTTATCCGACTATCATAAATAATGGAAGTATTGTAATCGGTCAATAATTTCAATATCGAGCTTTCACCCGATTCATTTGTTTGGTGGTCTCCTATACTTAAAAAAGTGTTTTCAGTAAATTGGTCAGTGTGTGTGTGTGTGTATGTGTGGGGGTGGGTGACTTATTGACAGTCATATCTCCTAAACGAAAAAAAAAACAGAACAACGAAACTTTATAACTCTAGTGTACTGATCAATTTAACAATTTTTGGTGAAAATTTGAAAACTGGAAATGGGACTGTATTTTAAGTCCATATCACAAAAACGGCAGTGGATAATACCTAATATCGCCGACAGCCAAAAAGAATGTTCAAATTATAACTTTACCTAAAAGTGCGGGACAATAATTTGTGAATTATCGAAATAAGATAATTAGCGCCTAAGAGTTAGTGGAGTTTAACATAATAAAAATTCAACAAATAAAATGTGTCAACATTAAAAAAAAAAAAAAAAAAAAGAAAAATTGTTATGTTCATGAAATACAAACATCACTGATGAAAATAATAATAATAATAATAATATGCTTTACTTTTTAAGCTATTAATTTTACTTTAATTTTATTAGGATTTAAATCTCATTTGCTATTAAAAATTTATTTTTTAAAAGGAAAAAAAAAAAAAAGCTTTAGTATAGGACTCCTTTGGCAAAATTTGAAATTTGGCACAGACGTAACTCGGACGTTTCTCGCAAAAGTCGTTTCTCGCAACTAGCGAAACTATGATAGCCGCATTTTAATTTATTGAAAACAATTTACAACAAAAAAGTTACTATATCAATGGCATCCTTAAATTACCAACTCAAATTTAAACTTAATTAACTTGTTTCTTTTTTTATTTCATTTTGCACGCGCGCTTTTTATTTCCTAATTCAAAATTATTTAAAAAAAAAAAAAAAAAAACCTTTTCGATAGTGTTTATTTCGATACTGATTATTATTATTAATTTTCTTTTCTTTTCTTTTTTCTTTCAAAAATAAATAAATAAATAAATAAATAAATAAATAAATAAATAAAGATGTTGATAAAATTCCTGCAAAAGCAGAATTTAGTTTAGAACGGAGAACTATTATTATTATTATTTTTTTTTTTTTTCAAATTATAATATCGCTTTTAAATTATTCAGTTATATTTTCGATAAATTTTAGATTTCGATAAATGTCAAACTATCGTAAAACTGGTATCGTAAAAATCCGCAGATTGAGACTAATAGTCCTCAGTCCTAAAAAATAAAATAATTTGAATAAAATAAAACAAAAATTTTACAGCTGTGGATTTTTTTTTTTTTTTTTTTTATGATAAGTGTAAAAATATTTTTAATAGCTTAAAAAAAGAAAAAAGATAATTTTTTCCAATTTTATCTCTTAAAGTGTTCTCTGCTATTTAATTTCAGAATGCTTTTTTTTTTTTTTTTTAAATTATTATTATATCACGTAATTTTTGTTAAAAAATGGGATTTTTTGAGCTTAAAGCTCACTTTTTCAACTCACATCTAAGTTTTTCCCCGAAAAAATCTGATGATGTGAGTGAAGACAATGGAACGTTAAAATGTTAGCAGATTATTGTTGGATGCTGCATAGAGAATACCCCCCCCCCCCCCTCTTAAAGTCTTGAAGCCGTTCACAAGATAAGAAATTATTAAGGGAGCTTTGATTTAAAGACATATAAAAGATAACGTGTAAATAATAGACTATTTTAGTGTATTTTATACATTAAATTGTTTCGAATTTCTTAAAACCTCTAAGTGAATTCTTACGATCTCATCATTACTTTGTGCAAATTCCTTACGCGATAGGAAGAAAAGACAAATCATTTCTAAATTGAGCGAATTAAAACACATTAGAGACACCCAACGCAGTGCAAAAAAATTTTAGTATACGATTTCGCAGTTCGTACTAAAAAATCGTACGCAGTACGATTTCGCAGACCTGTGTAATTGACATAATATTTTTTTAGGCACTTTACGATGTATCTAGTACATAGTAAGAATTTTATGTGAAAGAGAAACAGCTAAAATATATTATAGACATATTGATATTCTTTTCATATAGAGACATTGAAAATAAAGAAATTTTACAAGACTTATGAGCGCTGATTTCTTGATTTTAAATCTTAATTTTAGTTATTTTTAATAATTTTGACTAAAATAGCGTTTAAGTAAATTATACATCATTTAAAATAGGCAGGGCCCGATTAAACTTTGAAGCTAGGGGAAGCTCAGCATCAATTTGGGGGCCCCTTTCATTTCGGAAAATCTTGTTTTCCTGTTGCATATTGTAATATAAAAATGCTATAGACCAAAAAATAGTGTGTGTTTATTATTTTTATTTATTTATTTATTTTTTCTACATCTGGGTGGTTCCTACACAGAACATTAAAATTACACAACTTTTTAATTAGGAACATTCAGATTTTTGAAGTTAAATATTAGATTTTTCCCGAAATAGTGAGTGTTTTGTCTTGTTTTAGGTAACCTTTCTCAGAAAAAATTCAATCCCGGTGTGAAAATATGAAACAAAAAATTCAACACCATGTTTTTAATCCTTATGGGGCCCCCTCTTAAATTTTAGGGGGGAAGCATGTGCTTCCTGAGCCTTTTGGATAATCAGGCCCTGAAAATAGGTAAACATTAAGTTAAATAAATTATTGGGGGTAAATGTGTTATTTATTTATTTATTTATTTTATTTTTTTCTATTATTTTTATTGTTTGTAATAAGGCGTTGGCTTATCCTCATAAAAACTTTTTTTTCCCTCGGAGAAGAGGTGCGGAGGATTTACTCCATATCTGCTTTTTGCTCTTCTGGCGCCTATAATTCGATTCTAGACGTATAGGTAAAAAGTGTAACAAAGTCGGTAAATTTTCAGGGGTAGAAATTGCTATTGTATCTATAGTTGAGATGAAGTGGTACACTTTTAACTTTAGAATTCGAGACAAGTAGGTTGGGGGATGGGGAAACTTCCCCCAATCCCCCATCGCACTCACTCCAAATCTTACATTTTGTAGTTACACATTGAATTCTTCAAAAGACCGATCTTTTGAAGATTTTTTGACCGATTGTCAATGGTTAATAACAGAGCATATGTAGTTTCCCTTTTCTTTACAAAAAATACTTGTTTCAGTTTATGACCAAAGATCAAAAGTCTTATAACCCAAGAGACAATTTTTTCGGCAACAAAAGCTTTTCCTTCGTGTTCCCTCTGTTTGAATAAAAGGCCGTCGCCACAGGAGGGATTGGATTTGTAGCCTTTTGACACCTTACCTGGGGATATAGAAAAAGTTATTACTACTCACCTGAAATCTCCAAAAGAAAAAAAAGAGACCGCTCCTTATTATTTAAACCCTCTGGAGTAGAGAATTAAAGGAGACACGACTGACTTAGCTCCTTCAAGGTATGATGATGTACATGTACAAATATATGAGATAAACCTAATGAAGATTGTATGTGGTATAAAAATATAAAAGAATGGAAAAAATATTTGAGACTACTGAAATATCAATAACTTTTAAAAATTTCATTTTTGATTAAAATATTGGTTTTCAATTTCCATGTAACGGTAAAATACTGTCCTTCAGGGTTATTTAAGTTGATGGCCCAGCAAATTTCATAAACTGACCTTAACAATACTGTTTTGAGCTTGAATGTTAATTTTTATGCCAACAATTCCATATTTAAATTTAAACGAAATTTTGGACAGAATATTTTAATACTGTTACTGGGTATATCTTAAAAATAAGTTTTTAAACTTTAAAGTTTTAAATTTATAAATTTAAAACGTATAGAATCGTCAAAAATAGAAGACGAAGTTTTCTACGAATCCAACACTTTATTTTTATAAATATAAAAGAAAGCAACGAAAAAATTCCTTTACCCAAAGAAATTCATATCAATGTTAAAAAAAAGTTCAGAAATTCGTAAATACTATTATTTGTCAGAACTGCATTACAAAAAGAGTCATGTACTTGCCGAGATGCAAATATTTCTAAGAAAATTACGACCAATTTCATTTTTAATTTGCACTTTGCGTGTTGCAAAACTTTGTCAACTGAAGAAAACTCCCTTCTTGATCATTTTCTATAACAACACAATTTCTTTCTCATATTCAAATAGTTCAATTGATTTTTTTACTACTTCCAGAAAATCGATATGTTCCTGCGCAGCTATTAAATTTTCTTTATTATTCATTACACTACTGATTTTCGGTGAAAAGAGTTTAGAATTATAATTTATTTATGTAGTTATCAATTCCTTAAAAAATCATTAAAAAAAAAAAAAAAAAAAAATCTTTTTTTTTTCCCCCTTGAAATGAATGCAAAATGCAAAATATTTTCTAATGCTGTTGTAAAATACATTATAATCGTCATTTGTCAAATCAATAATTAATTCGATCACCCGGTAACTTGATATTTATTATTTCTACCAGGAGAAGCGCTTAAATATAGAGGGTGTTTCATGTTGACTGGGGACAAAAAGAATAGCAAAGTACAAATAGAAAAGTACAAATTCTGTATTTGAGTTAGATAGCCGATACAAATTAATTTTGAAACTAAAATTATATAAGTTTTATCTGGCAATGGCGAAAAATATTCTGATTACAAAAACGTTGCTAAAGGCACTGTTAATAAAAATGAAGCTACAAATTTAACAGTAATAGATGGATTGGTCATATTGGATCAAATGATATGTCATTGCTTTGTTGATCACCGAGATCCCCCGATCTAAATCCCTTATAATTTTTTTCTGTGAGTGTGAAGTTATGTTAAGGACAAAGTCTTTATGCTTCCATTTCCTCAGAGCTTAAAACTAATGCAGACGATAAATAAAGTGCTGAAATCATTAACAAAGGACTTTCTATCGCGTGTGTGGCAACGGGGCCGCGCGATTAGTCGTCTCGCGTGGCCCCTTTTGGCAAGAACTGGAATTTTGCATAGATAATTGCAGTGTCACCAGACGGGCAAACTTAGGGCATCAAGGTAATTTGATAACCATAAATATAGTAATAACACATAGCTTGATCATCGCCAGGGAAATTGTGATTCCTTTTCACTCGGGGAGAAAGAAGGCCATTATAGATAAAAATAACATAGAAATACCGAAATATAACTTAACTTATCCCATTTCTTTTTATACATTTGTTATTTCAATTAAAAGTCCCGCACATGCACGGTTTCTGCATTTTCAAAATTCATCAACATTCTACTAGTTATATTCCTGTTGTCGTGTTTCAGTCTCCTGTAATGGCTGATGCCACAACTTTTTTCGGCATCAAAAATCTTTGGTCACTAACATGAGGGGTGATAGAAATGTATGAATTGCTATATCAGTGTGAGTAACTATAGTTTCACTGTAAATTTGGTTTATCAAAATAAAGTAATTACAGCGCACACATGTATGGGTTGTTTTTGTCCCACGCAATATGAAACACCCTATATTAACTTTTGATGATCAATGTAAACATTTTTTCTATGTTTTGAAAATTATGTTTACATCAAAATTTTCATATGATAATTATCGAACATGATTTTCTCTTATAATGAATGATGAAAAAATTCGCAGTTCATTAATAAACTTGGTTCATTAATACCTTGGAGGAATGATATAAAAGGAGATGGCACGTCCGGAAAAACGTGAAGCCAAAATCATAGCTGCAGAAGCCATTAAATAGTTCGTTTATATAAGAAATTATACACTTACATTGTGAAATTAGGTACTATGGATTATTTGAGACGAAAGTTATTGTACTACACTATCTATCAATAAGTATTTGGACGCTTTCGAATTTAGATGTTTTGTTAAATATTTAGAAAAGTTCTTTAGGAATCATCTTGAAACTTTGGTATTGTAAATAACCTGCTATACCTCATATATTTCAGCGAAAATTGCGTCCTGAAAAAAAAAAGGGGACCAGAAAAAGTTAATCAAAAATCAAAATGTTTTGGATCCCCCTGTATAAAGTAATGCTTTAAATGCATTTTGGCTGCAGCATGTGATTATGAGGATTTTTCTCATTATCTATACAATTTTTTATAAAGATACTACATACATTCATGGATATATATATATATATATATTTGGCATTATTGCTTGTAATTGAGTCTTCTTACAACTTAACATTTAATACTTCTTAATACTTTGACTTCAAGATTACTTAATTTTGGGTTAATAATATAAGTTCAATTCTTCTTATTACTTGATCGGCGCTAAAAATTATTCTTATTACTTGATCGGTGCTAAAAATTATCTTAATCTTGCAGTCAATACTTCTAAATTATCTTAATCTTTCAATCAATACATCTTAATTACACTCCTTATTGCATTGGCTTTTTCTCCTGAAATAATTTAACTGGCTTATTGTTTTTATAGCTAACCGAAAGATGGCGCTTGCACTCTGATGTCTTATGCATTCATTCTTCAGTCCTTAACTTCAACGATTTAATTATTAATGTTTTTGGTACGATTTAATTTAACTCTACTAGTTTTAATTTTAATTAACTTTAAAATCTATCTTAACATTATCATTTAATATTTACTCTGCGTATTTTATCTTTAATGAACATGCTCTGACGTATATTTGATTAATCGATATCTGTCGAGATTTTATTTTAATTTCAATTTAGGTTTTGGCATCATCCTTTTCTCTAGTTTGTGTTAACGTTTATACATGTGGTTACTGTGCTTCTTTCATGTTATCACTTTGGTTTCCATTAAGATTTTTTAATTAATCTTTATTTAATCATTGTTTTAATTTAATATTTCACTTATTTCTCATTCTTTATGGTTCTTGCTGCTTCGATCGGGGCGTGAAATGATATAAATAGCTATGATTAGCAATATCGTTTTACGAAATCGTTGCAGCTTTCACAGCTTTATGAAGTATGCGCCCCTTGATACGTATGCTTCTAATTTTAAGCATTTATATCCAATTAATTATTTGTTTTCTCTCTCATAAGTTTAATGGTCCTTTTTTATTATCATTCAGGTCGGCGTAAGTATTTTAAGTTACTATTGTAACTCATTGGTTCTTAATCTATATCGCAACGTTTTGTGTCATTCTTTCCTCTATGTTAAATTCAGTTCTATATTTTTGTGTGCTGTTATTGTTTTAGTTCTATTAATTGCTAAATTTTAAGATTAAATTTTATTACGTTATCTATTATATATATATATATATATATATATATATATATATATATATATATATATATATATACAGCATAATTTAATATCCAAAAGTATTGAGCAACTTATACGAAAACCCCAAACATATATCGTGTAAATTCAAAAAGTTACAAGAGATAGAATGAACAGAATTTCAGTTCATCTCAACATAAAGTAAGATGGGGGGGAGGGGGATCAATGTTTATTTACAATCAACGGGCACTGTATTACCATTGGGCATTGGGTGAATCAAAATAAAAATGTGAGTAAAACCCCTTATAGTTCAGCTTTTATTTTGAGAGAACTGAAATTATGTTCTTTCTCTTTCATAATTTTTGAGTTTATACGATATTTGTTTGGGGTTTTCTTTTAAGTTGCTCAATACTTTTGGCTATTAAATTATGTAAATGAAGTTTTTTAAAAGCTAGTGCATGCGCAATTAAAATTTATTAAGTACAAATTCTCAGATTTCGAAAGATAATTAACATTTTTTGCATTCTGATTAAAGTATGCTGTGTCTACCGTAGAATGCCAAATTTTCGAAAAAAGTTATGCACTATTTAATACCTTGTGTGTTATAGTAAAAAAAGTGACAATTGTTTTCGCAATTTTTTAAAGAAGCCGTTATATCTCCCTGAGTATATGTGGTAGCCTCATAAAAATATATAGAGATAATGAGAAAAATCCTTATAATCACATGCTACAGCCAAAACGTATTTAAAGAATTATTTTTTACAGAATGGTCTAAAGCATTTTGACTTTTGTTTATTTTTTTTACAAGTCTCCCTTTCCTCTTCAGGACACAACTTTTGCGGAAATATATGAGGTATAACATGTTCTTTACACTCCCAAAGTTTCAAGATGATTCCTGAAGAACTTTTCTAGATACTTGACAAAACGTCTAAATTCGAAAGTGTCCAAATGCTTATTGGTAGGTAGTGTATTTTTATTTATTAAGTATACAAATTCAAATATTAAAAAACAACAAAAATATAAATATTACCATTAAAATAGATTAGATCTTTTTTAATACTAATATTTCTTCTTCTTTTTTTTTTTTTTTTTTTCCTTAGTTTGAGAACAAATTATTTGCTCATTCTTAGAACAGAAGTTCATGAAGTATTTGAGACAATAAAAAGTGCAAGCCGAAAGTATTTCACATCAATAAGTTAACTTCGTTTCATGCAACTGATCATGAATCGGTGTCGTGAAACTGCCAGTGACATGCAGCCTTCGAAGAAGCATGGCTGCCTACGATGTATTGAATCGCAGGGAGCCATGGAAGAAGAGAGCAAAGTTGCAACGGATTAAGCGTGTTTCCGGCATCAACGGTGTTGTTACAGTAAAAGGACATTTACAGTTAAAGGAGAAATAGAAACCAGTCCATTCATTTCCATAAATGCCGTTCGTGGCGAAAAACTCTTCGATCTGGGGACTACATTTGGCGAGAAATAATTTTTAAAATGCTTTAATTAACCAAATTTATTAAAATTCGTAAAAATTTTAACAGATATTTTTATTAAAAAATCGAAAAATATCCACTATGTTACTACTTATTTATTATTTTTTTTTTTTAATAAACCTTTTGCCACTTTTAAATTATGCAGCAATAGTACAGTGTTGTAAATAGCCAATAATTTTTAAATGTAAAAAATTAATAAAATTTTTCATTAATATATATGTCCACTTCGTTACTCATGTTCATCTCAGACGGTACATTAGTTCTTACTGACAAAAATTGAAAAATATTTTTTATTTACGTATTTTTACTTTTTATTACCCATGTATATGGTAGAGAAAGTATAGTGTTTGGGTCAAATTTTCGAAATTGAGTTTTTGTTATTATTTACACGTTTCAAGGTCCCTTGAATACAAAAATCATGTTTTTAGCGATTGGTCTATGTGTCTGTCTGTTATCAGCATATCTCAAGAACAAATAATAGCAGAAAATCCAAACTTGGTATTCTGAATGTGTAACTTATAGGGATGTTACACTAAACTTTTCGTTGAGATCAAGCAAATGATTCGTGTACAGGGACACCCAAGATAATTCAAATACATTACGTCTATGGAGAAAATTGCAGGTAAGTAGAGTTTAACAACTGTAGACTGCAGTAAACCAAATGAAACAAATATATATTTTTTATAGGCGCAAGACATGTTTCATATAGAATATGGTATGGAAATCATTCACATTTCATTTATAGGGCTACACAAAAGAATTAGATTATAGTGTGACAATGCTTGAAAATTAATGAAAGTGTATTTCAGGTTGTGCCGTGTGTTATTAATATAAGATTATATTTATATGCACCATGTGGTGTGTGCATAACCTCCAGAATATATACAGAGCTACCAATAATCAAGCCATAACATTCTTTTTTATTGTTAGTGAAAGTGCTTTACTATAATATTTTACCATGCTCAGGAAAGCTGCTCAGGAATTGAAATTAATTCCTCATAACCTTATGGTGAATAATGTATTTTTTTAAGCTAAATATTCATCGCTTGGTTTTTTGTATATTTACACGTTTTGAGGCTTCCTGAATACCGATTTCAAATTTTTAACGTTTGATCTTTTTCTGTGTCTCTTAGAGTAAATTAAAAACAAATAATTTCAGGCGATCCAAATGTTGTATTTTGAAGTTACGTTTGTTAGAAGAAAATTTGATCAAGATTGATACGTTTCAAGGAATATTGCGTGTGAAATTTGTCTGAATTTTAAATGGATTTTTGAATTTAATAACAGACTTTAATTCTATATAAATGTAGGTACAATAATGAAATGGGAGGTTACACAGAGTTATTTGTGAAATAAATCTGTTTCGAAGACTAATTTGAATTGTTTTAACATAAGTTTACATAACAGTACTCGTTACCTTACCCCTTAATCTCCAATCTGTATCTGTAGTATTAATTTTCAGTGTAAGAGAAAGTCTTGCGAGTGACACACTAGATTATTTTATTTATTTTACAAATATTAATTTGTAGTTCTCATTGTTACTCAACTTCATAAATTTTTGTTAAGCTATTTCAATTTAAAAGTTAAAATAATTGAGTCGAATTTTTCTCTTTATCTATTGTGATAAAAATATGTAAGTAGGATTTGAGTTTGGTCTTCATTTAATCACATATGGGGTTTCAGATTTAAGGCTGAATATCTACACTAGGGACTTAGGCCTCAGGAATGCCTTCCATGCAGTGTTGGGCATAATTGATTAAAAAGTAATTGAATTACAATTGAATTATAATTAAATTACAATTATTTTACTGTTAATCGATTAACAACTAATTGGTTACAAATAAATAGAATTACTTATTCAATAAATTTAATTACTTATTCAATTTATTTGTAATCAATTACTTGTTAATCGATTGACAGTAAAATAATTATAATTTAATTATAATTCAATTACTTTTTAATCAATTATGCCCAACACTGCTTCTATGGTTGTCTTTCTAAAACATATCTCATATTTACGCAAACTAGGGGGAAAAGAAGGAAAACTTCAATTGCTAGGCTGATAAGCGGGACTTGTGTTCTGAGTAGAACCTTTCGGACATTAGTATGACTTATTTAATCACATAAAATATTTAAATAAAACTAATAAATATTTTTACTTGAATTTTTAAACGTTCATTTTTTGTTGCAAAAAAGAATAACTGAAAGAATATACACAATAAATGAACTAGCGATGATTTTGATAAATTTGTGCTAAAGTTAATTTTCCTTTTTTTAAAAAAAAGCATATTTTTGTTTTTAAAGTAACAGATATAAAATTCAGTGCAAAACAGTATTTAATTTACTACGATAAAACATTTTTTTAATCTATTCTTCCATATGAAAGCATGCGGTAACAGTGTTTTGTTACTTAGCAACGGTACCTTCATTTTTTAAAATTTCTTTGATATAAATTTAATATAGCACCCCTTTGGCGGCTTTTCAATTTTTGTTGTCTTTTTTGCGATGACTTAAAATGGCTATCGCATTTGCGTATGTAAACATCTTATCGAGAAACATCCAAGCTACTTCAGTGCCGAATTTCAAATTTCGCTAAAGGGCCTTATACTAAAGCTGTTCCATTTATTTAGCACGATTTTTCTCGATGTTATTTTAAATGATTCTTAATATCATGCAAGAAGGAAAAGTAGGAATATATTTTCAATTAATTCAAATAAACACACATATATATATATATATATATATATATATATATATATATATATATAAACTCTAATGAAAGCATTACTAAATTATATCGTATGACTGTAAAAAGTGCAAACCAAAAGTGTTTCACATCAAAAGGTTAATTCTGTATCACTTTTTTTTTTCATCTTCAGCTGTACGCAATTATAACGATTCCTCTTAAAAAATATGCAAACAATCATCATCGCAAAAGTGAAATGCTACTTTTAATAAATTAAGAGTACAAATTCAAATATTAAAAAATCTTGAGTGGCTCCACTCGACTTTCTGAACATTAAATAATTAATGGTTGTATAACTACATTAAAGTAAGACAAGTCGTTATATAAACAAAAGTGAAAATTATAATAGGATGTTTGAGTATATTTCTCCATTATTTAACTTTACGCTATCACACTTCAAATAATTTGAGCCCATAGATCATAATGGTAAAGAATTTTTCGTTGTGTCCCTGTAAAAATCTAGATTCACCAAAATCTATACAATTCGTGCGACGATGATCTGTAGCATGAGTATAAATTGTCATCTAAATCAAATAAGGCTTTTAGACTCTATCGCACTTTAAAATATTTGGGTCCATAGACCATAATGATAAAGAATGTTTCTTTGTGTCTTTGTAAAAAAACAAACAATAAAATCTAGATTCACCAAATTTCATACAGTTTTTGCGACGATGATTTTTAATATGTGTATAAATTTACAGCTCAGGGCGTTCAGACGCTATCGCACTTTAAAAAATTTGGGTCCATAGGCCATAATGATAAAGAAATTTTCTTTGTGTCCCTATATATATATATATATATATATAAAACTATTTGTCCTAGATTCCCCAAAATCAATAGGATTCGTGCTATGGTAATCTATAACATATGTACTACATTTCAGCTAATTCTAAAAAAACACTTAGGCTCTGTCGGGTTCACTCACGTATATACATGCACACATATATACATATATCATGGTACAAGTAGTAAAAAATGAACTCAGGGGACCTCAAAACGTACAGAAACACCAAAATCTCAAAGTCAGATTTTTGACATGATTGCAATTTTTTCCTTATATATGTATGCTAGGAAAGTAAATAATCTGGTGTGTCACTCACACAACTTTCTCTTACCCTGAAATTTAATACTATAAATACAGGTTGGAGATTAAGAGGTAAGATAACGAGCACTGTCATGTAAACAAACCTATGTTAAACAATTCAAATTAGGCTTCGGAAGTGTTTTATATGATAATTAGTTTTGTGTGAGGGGAGCTACCACCCCCCTCAACCCCCCGTTTCATTAATGCACCTACATTTATATAGAATTTAATTCTGTTATTGAAATTAAAAGTTTACTTAAAATTATACAGACAATTTTCACACGCGACATTACTTGAAAATTATCAATCTTGATCAAACCTTTTCAGCAGCAAACTTATATTAACTTCAAAATACAACATTTAGATCTCCTAAAATTATTCGTTTTTAACTCACTCTAAGAGACACAGACAAAGATCAAACGTTAAAAAACTTGACTACGGTAATCAGGAAGCCTCAAAACGTGTAAATATACAAAAAACAAGCGACGAATATTTAGCTTAAAACATACATTATTTACCATATCTCTATGAGGAATTTATTTCAATTCCCGAACAGCTTTCCTAGAAATGGTAAAATATTATTAGTAAAGCACATCCACTAACAACAAATAACTGGTGTGTTGTGGCCACCACATAACTTTTTTTCATATTTTTCTATATTTTCCTATACAAATTCACTCAGTAAAAATAATTTATTAAAATTCCTATTTAAAATAATTATCTTCCATGATAATGCAGCGATTTCCATATTATAGAAGTAGTATAACACTATATATATATAGTATATATATATAAGTTGAATGTATTCTAAATATTACATTAAAAAAAATTTTGTTGTTTATTAAAAATGAAAAAAATCGAGAATTTTATTTTAAACTATCGCAGATCGATGGTTCAACCATTCGTTTTAAAGGTATTGGCAAGCTCTTTTGAAAGATACCCATCATGAAAATTTCCTCCCCTCGCGAGGAGACTTCCCCCCCCCCAGGGGGAGAGGCAACTCCTACATACATAATTTTCTTTTCCCAGTTGACTACCTCTCTTACAAAATATATATATTCGTTTCATTTAGTTTGGTGCAGTCTATAGATGTTAAACTCTACTTACCTGCAATTTCCCCCATAGACGTAATATGTTTGAATACTTTTGAGTGTCCCTGTACGCGAACAATTTGCTTCATCTCAACGAAAAGTTTAGTGTAGCATCCTTATATGATACACATTTAGAATACCGAGTTTGGAATTTCTGCTACTGTTTGTTCTTGAGATATGCTGATAACAGACACACAGACAGACACACACACACACAGACCATTCGCTAAAAACATGATTTTCGTATTCAGGGAACCTCAGAACATGTAAATATAACAAAAACTCACTTTTGAAAATTTGACCCTAAAAGAATACTTTCTCTACCTTATGGGTAAGAGAAAGTAAAAAAGAGAAAATTATAAATTAGTATAGGAAAAACATCATCATACACTAATTAAGATATTATTAGCTATTATAAAAAGGTTTTTTCTTAGACCTTTATAATTGTTTATAAAAAAAACTATTCGCTCATTCCTAGAACAGAGGTTCATGACGTATCTGACGAAGTCGCGTGACAGTAAAAAGTGCAAGCTGACAAGTAGGACTGGGCGATACATCGATACATCGCGAAACATCGATTTAAAACCATGTAATTTGAAACCGATAACGAAATCTTTCTGTTGGCGATATATCGCAAGCGCCACGATTATCAGGAACTCAGCTGCGAACGTACTGCGAGCGACCATATCTAAGACTCCTATATGATAAGAGCTGGCGCAGTGTCCGCCATTTTCTATCCCGTCTGGGAAAGTATTGGCGAAAGAAAAAGCTAGGTTACCTGATTAACGTGGTTATCGCCTTTAAACTTCTATACAGATCAAGTGAGCTAGAACTTCTTATCAGGAAATAAACAAGTTGGCAATTTTAAGATCATCGCCAACATTCTCAAAACTGCAACCCTTCACGTTAAAAGAAATGTAATATTAAAGTTAATTTTAAAAGAATTTAAAACAATAACTTAAAAAAACAGTACATTTATATTAAATTTGTCAAATATCTTGGAAAATAAAATGAAATAATTTGAAAATAAGGAAAATCTTACACTACAAAGTTGTGCTCCTGCTCCGGGTATCCACGAGTTACATCTGCAATTTATAATCCACTTTTTCCTTCTTTCTGGATTAGAGGAAAATATAAACAGGCTGTGCCCTTTTCTGGAGTTATTCGTGCAATTTATTGCAGAAAAACCACCAATAATAAATAGTCAGGCGGTCTTGTGGGATAGAAAATGGCGGATGCGTCAGCCTGTCTATGTAGGAGTTCTAACCATATCAGTTTCGTGAGCCCAACGTTTCACTCCGTGAAAGCCGGTAATCGCTGATACGAAGGAGAGTGGATGATACACGTCGCATGCGTGATGCTAGACATGGATTTAATCTGAAATCGCTACTCACAGCTACGATCTGAATATTCGTTATCGCCTTTTCTGATCATGATCTTGCTTTAGCGGGAATCGATTAACAGCTAAGCAATAACGCATGCGTGATATGAGACTCTGATATGACTGAGACACTGCGTGATCGTCATCCCATATCTTTATTCGCTGTACGATATGAATATTCATTGTCGCCATTACAATATTGATAAAAAACTATTATTGCCTATAAATACAATTAATATTAGTTGATGTCATTAATTTTATTAAGAAACAACTGAATAATTTCGTCATTTATTTGCGTCCATATTTGTTTAACAAAAAAGTTTTAATATATATATATATATATATACAGTCAGTAACAAAAGTGTCCAAACACTAGCAAAAATTCCTATGTAAAAAAAGTACACTCCATATGGTTTTTGACCCATTCTTGCCGTCAGGAGGCGGGCTGTTCTTCCACTGGAGATCGTCTGCCTTTTTTATGTTTATTGATTGGCAACATGTTTTTTTCTGATGATAAAAAGTTTTGTTTTTCTGTTGTAAAAGAAGGATTGTGAATCCGCAAGGATATGGAAGAGCGTTCTTTTGACGCTCGACAGCTAATATTAAATGCTTGGCAGCTAATATTAAATATTGTGATAGCTGCAGATATTAATGAAACAATTATGTACATAAAATGTAAATAGTGCGTCTAATTAAACGTTTGTGTCGTGAAACTTGAGCTGTGTTAATTTCAACTCTTTTGTGATTACTTAGAATAAGCCGGCGAAAAAGAACAAGACCTGTCGGGTAAGAAATATTTTATCCTCTTTCTTATGAAATTTATAAAACCTGACGGGACATTTAATGGCGCCCGTTCACAGGGACGCCGGTAGAAAAATTTGTTCTAAGTAATAAATTCTAATTTGTTCTAATGAATAAAGTATAGAAATAGAATATAATTTATTCTAATTGAAATATGATCTCATTTTTATGAGAAGATAACATTAAAAATTTTGAAATACTTTTTGTAAGTATTATTGAGAATAATTTTGAAAACATAAAATGTATGTTTATTTTTGAACTGCTCATTTGATATTTGGAACAATATGAAGAATTTGTTTATGTTGAAGAAAATGTTAATACATATTCTATGAATGCATATTTTGATTTTACATTGATTTTGCATATTTTGATTTAATAAAGAAGATTATTATTTTATATGAAAATTGTTATTTTGAATCAAAGTGTTCGAAAATTGAATGTTTTTGTTCTCAAAACATTATTTAGAATTCTAAAATTTCTTCCCAGAATTACTTTCGATTTCGGAATATTTTTTGTTCTCGTTTTATGAAGCTTTGATTTGAAGTGTTTGTTTATTATTTTATCAGTCTTTATTTGAATTATGGAAGCCGCAACTAAATTACGCGGTTCTTATCGAGGTACCTTTACAAAATTTACTGAAAAGGTAAAAAACCTTTTAGAAACTGAAACTTGTGACATCGATTCTTGTGCTGGGTTCTTAGCACAGTTACAAGAAAAATATTCCAAAGTTGAAACGCTTGATAAAGAAATTCTTCAAATTTTACAAAGTGATGAAAAATGTACTCAGACCATGTTGGATAGCGAAATCGAAAGTGCTGATAATTATAGTAGTACTTATATTGATTTAAAAACAAAACTTGAACGTAGAATAAATTTACCTTCGGATTTAAATTCAAGTGTACTTGAAAACGAAAGTAATTCTAAAAGAAGTTTTAAGCTACCAAAAATTGAATTACAAAAGTTTGATGGTAATTTAAAGGACTGGTTATCATTTTGGGGATTATTTAAGAAAATTCATGAAGATCCAAATATTTCGGAGGTAGATAAATTTCAGTATCTACTTCAATCTACTCAAAAGGGGTCTAGAGCCAGAGAAGTCGTAGAATCTTTTCCCGTAACAGCTGAGAACTATTCACAAGCGGTTGATTATTTACATACAAGATTTGGCAGGGAAGATGTACTAATTGAAGTTTATGTTAGGGAATTATTAAGCCTTGTGCTAAGTAATACTGTAAATCAGGAACATAAATTACCAATTGTGAAGCTTTATGATAAATTAGAAACACAGTTACGATCTTTAAAAATGCTTGGTGTAACAAGCGATAAATATGCCTCAATGTTATACCCATTAGTTGAATCTTGTTTACCAATAGATCTTTTGCGTATTTGGGAAAGACACTTGAATTCTGGTTCTCTTAGTTCGGAAGATAAATCTTTTAATAAATTAGAAACTTTAATGCAGTTTTTACGTAATGAAATTCAAGGTGAAGAAAAAATTAATTTAGCGACAAGTGGATTTGGTTTTGAAAACAAACCCAAGAAATTTAACACAATGAAATCTAAAAATTTTCTAACACACAATAAAATTATTCCAACAGGTATGGAACTTTTAACCTCGTCCCAAGGTAAACAAAACCGAGAGCAAGAGTGCGTGTTCTGCGATAAGCCACATCTAAGTGCGGAATGTAGAAAAGTAGCAAACTTGACTTATGATCAAAGAAAACAAAATGTTATGAAACGGGGAGGCTGCTTTAAATGTTTAAAATTGAACCACATTTCTAGTTCGTGTAGAAGTAGATGTAACTGTGCGATTTGTGGGAAACCCCACCATACTCTTCTCTGTAAGAATGATCCGAAATCAGCTGCGCACGCACAAAGGGTTAAAAATGACAAGAATACTTCCGATCAAGATACAACATTATCAAATGTTTCATCAACTCCCAGTGTTTTGCTACAGACACTCGTGATTAATTTAAGAGGTGAAAACAGAATTTTAAAAATTCGGGCGATTATTGATTCCGCTTCCCAAAGGTCTTACATCTTAGAAAACACTGCAAAAAAGATTGGATACAAGCCAATAAGAAAAGAAAAACTGAAGCATTCCTTATTTGGTGGTTCGAACACGAATACTTTGACACACAATGTTTACAAAGCTTACCTTTCTGATGTCAGCGAAACTTATCGTTGCAATTTTGAAGTTTTGAGTCAGCCTACAATTTGTTTTACTATGCCACCGGTCACTCAAGAACTGTGTGAAGATGATTTATCAGGTACGGGGATATATTTAGAAGATTGCCTTAACCCCATAGAGCTCCTTATAGGTGCAGATGTAGCTGGCAAATTAATGACAGGAAAGCTGAAGAATCTGAAATCCGGCCTGACCGCTATTGAAACAAGGCTAGGTTGGACTGTTATGGGACGCACTAAGAAGTTTACTGAAGATACTGAAAACCTTGTAGTCACTTCGATGTTAGCTAGAGAAGTAAAAATTTCTGATCTGTGGGAACTAGATGTCCTAGGAATTAAGGATCCTGCAGAGAAACAGTCAAAGGAAGAACTTGAAGAAGCATCCAAAAATCATTTTGAGAAAACTCTAAGTAGAGATGATGACGGACGCTATGTTGTAAAATTACCATGGATAGAAGGACACCAAGAACTCCCAGATAACAAAACAATTGCTGAACGAAGGCTAAAATCAACTGTGAGGACTCTGAAGAATAAGGGTCTTATTGAAGATTATGAAGAAGTTTTTTGTCAGTGGCTTGGTGAAGAAATAATTGAAGAAGTAAATACTGATGAATTCGAGAAGATAGATTGCCATCATCTGCCTCATAGAGCAGTTATAAAAGAGCATTCAACGACAACAATTCGTCCTGTTTTCGATGCTTCCGCAAAAGAAAAGAACAGTTACTCTTTGAACGATTGCCTAGCTAAAGGTCCAAACTACATGGAGTTGATTCCTAACATTTTGAATAAATTTCGTTTGAACAAGTATGGGATAGTATCAGACATTCGCAAAGCATTTCTACAAATAAGAATAAATGAAGAAGATTGTGATTTTCTAAGATTTCTGTGGTGGGAGGGCGGTGATCCTAATAAAGTGAAGATTTACAGACATCGTCGAGTAGTATTTGGGGTAAACTGCAGCCCATTTCTTTTAGGAGCTACTCTAAATTTCCACCTAAGTAATGTTCCAGATTATTTGCAAGAGACTGCTTCTAAACTTAAAAACTCTATGTATGTCGACAACTGTGTTACAAGTTGCAGTTCCGAAGAAGAAGTAGTTAATTTTATGGCACAATCTAAAGAAATCATGTCAGCGGGATGTTTTGATCGTAGAGGATGGATAGGCAATGGTCTACCACCAAGTGTGTACGGAATTCCTGAAGAAGATTTTCCAGAGACTGTCTCAGTTTTGGGCTTAAATTGGAATATTCTGGAAGATACTCTATACTGTAGTTTAAAGTTTGATGAGTGCGAAAATGCAAATCTAAGTAAGCGATTTATCCTGTCCTTAGCAAGTAAGATTTTTGACCCCATTGGGTTTCTCTGTCCTGTCACTTTAATTGCAAAGATCATAATGCAAGAATGTTGGCGTAGGAAACTGCCCTGGGATGCCAAGCTACCAGATGACATCGAGAAAAAATTTCTGAAATGGGAAAATGCATTAAAATGCTTGGAAGGCATTAGAATCCCTAGAAGGATATTAGAAAATCATGCTCTAAATACAAATGTGTCATTCCATGTGTTTTGTGATGCATCAAGCCACGCTTATGCAACTTGTATATATATCAGAGAAGAAAATAATTTTCATGTGAGATGTCAATTGGTTCAAGCTCGTGCTCGAGTAGCACCCTTGAAATCAGTCTCCATACCGAGACTAGAATTATTAGCATGTTGTTTGGGTGTTAGATTAATGAATTCTATAAAAGGAGACTTCTGTGACAGCCAAGTTCAAACTTTCTATTGGTCTGACTCCATGAACGCATTGTTCTGGATAAAAAATCAAGAACCATGGGGAGTATTTGTGCTGAATCGTACCAGAGAAATAAGATCTTTGAGTCATCCCAACGACTGGAGATACGTCCCGGGTAACTTAAATCCAGCTGACCTTCCATCAAGAGGTTGCAATGCTGATGCTTTACTCAAATCCCTTTGGTGGGAGGGTCCGGAATTTTTGAAGACACCAACGAGTCAATGGCCGAGACAAGAAATCTCACCCGAAATACAGATTGTCAATTCAGAGAAAAAAAGGTCGATCATTTCTGCTCTAAGTACTGAAACTACTGAGAAGTTTTATGAGAGATACTCGTCTTACGTGAAATTATTAAGAGTTACGGCATGGATATACAGATTCATCTCGAATCTTCGAAATCATTCTAAACGAAATTCTGGGGATCTTACGAATAAAGAACTTAAACATGCTGAATTAATCCTGTTAAAGATGGTTCAAAGGGAAGACTTTCCTAAAGGAATAGATGATCGTTTACGAAAACTTCATCCCACCGTTGACAAAGATGGCCTTCTAAGGGTAAAGTCTCTTATACTTAGAAGTAAAGATAATACAGACTTTCGTTTGCCTATCATTTTACCAGGAAATCATTACATCGTGCAGAAATTGATAGAATGGAAACATAACGAATTAAACCACGCAGGAGTACAAATATTAATGAACCATCTCCGAGAAAAATATTGGATTCTCAGGTGCAGAAAGTCCATACGGCAAGTTACCTTACGTTGTATAAGATGCAAACGCTTCACCGTTAATTCTGTTCAGCCTGAAATCACCGCCTTGCCGGAAGACAGGATCAGAGATGCTGCTATCTTTGAAATTACCGGGGTTGATTTAGCCGGACCTTTGTACTTGAAAAATGGTAAAAAATGTTGGATTGTGCTGTACACCTGCGCTGTTTACAGAGCGGTACATCTTGAATTATTAACATCATTATCCTCTGAAGCATTTTTGCAAACCCTGCGAAGATTTGTTGCGAGAAGGGGTCGACCTTCTGTAATATACAGCGATCGAGGCACAAATTTTTCAGGAGCTTCGAAGCTATTTACTGATCTTATATTTGCAAAAGTACGGAAGGAAGCCCTAGTACAGAACATAATATGGAAGTTTATCCCCCCAGCTTCACCATGGTGGGGTGGCTGGTGGGAACGCTTAATAGGCTGTACAAAGCAAATTTTGAGAAGAGTATTAGGACGAGCAGCTCTAGATTTTGAAGAACTTTACACAATTATATGTGATATCGAATGTTTGATGAATTCCAGACCATTAACTACTATTTCTGAGGATCCCGATGATTTAATTCCATTGACTCCGAGCATGTTTTTGCAAGGAATTAAAGAAACTGGTCTTCCTGACCTAGATAACTTCGAAAATGTGAATTTAAAAAGAAGACTTCGATATTTGCTAAAATTGAAGAAAGATTTACGGAAAAGATTCAGAATTGAATATCTAGGACAATTAAAAAATTCAAAGGGTATCGCTAAGACTGACAAAAAAATTGCTGTAGGAGACATAGTTCTCGTCGGTCATGATAATCAAAAAAGAATCAACTGGCCATTAGCCAGAGTTGTGGAAACTTATCCTGGTAAAGACGGAATAGTTCGAGTGGCAAAAATCAAGACAGGAAATGGGTTTTTGATACGCCCAGTTCAAAGACTTTATCCGTTAGAGATCTCTTCTGATGAATCTAGTGATTTTCGTGCAAAGTATGCTGCAAATGGAACTTTGATACCTAATCGTTCTACACCGAAAAGATGCCCTGATCCCTCTGAACTGTCTAGAACTGTTTCAAAGAATGTCAAGAAATCTGTTGAGATACCTGACGAAAAACCACGATTTACCAGGAGGGGTAGATCCATTAGAGCTCCAGATAGACTGAATTTATAATTGACTGATAGAACTTTATTTACCTTTTTTTTTTTTTTCCTTTTCTCTCTGTTCCTTTTCATTTTTGCTTGATGTAATGTTTATTAATATGTCTTTTTTCTCTTTTTTAGTTTGATTTTGTACAAGATTGCCAAAATCAAAGGTGGGAGGATGACCCATTCTTGCCGTCAGGAGGCGGGCTGTTCTTCCACTGGAGATCGTCTGCCTTTTTTATGTTTATTGATTGGCAACATGTTTTTTTCTGATGATAAAAAGTTTTGTTTTTCTGTTGTAAAAGAAGGATTGTGAATCCGCAAGGATATGGAAGAGCGTTCTTTTGACGCTCGACAGCTAATATTAAATGCTTGGCAGCTAATATTAAATATTGTGATAGCTGCAGATATTAATGAAACAATTATGTACATAAAATGTAAATAGTGCGTCTAATTAAACGTTTGTGTCGTGAAACTTGAGCTGTGTTAATTTCAACTCTTTTGTGATTACTTAGAATAAGCCGGCGAAAAAGAACAAGACCTGTCGGGTAAGAAATATTTTATCCTCTTTCTTATGAAATTTATAAAACCTGACGGGACAGTTTTGTTAAATAAATCCTTGTCGAATCCTGTTCCTAGTCAGTGTAAGAACAGGATTCGACAAGGATTTATTTAACATAACCGTATGAAGTGTACTTTTTTTACATAGGAATTTTTGCTAGTGTTCGGACACTTTTGTTACCGACTGTATATATATATATATATATATATATATATATATTTTAAGATTTTAACTGTTTTGATTTAAATAAATTTTTAAAAGCTATGTCATCAATTTATACTGAATTTGGTTTTAATATTTTAACAATTATTTCATTTCTTTCAAATATTTTATTATATCTGATCAATATAGCGAAAATTTGGTGTTATTTATATTTATATTTTTATTTTAATAAACAAACTAAAGCAAATTCTTTACTCAGGATACTGATTGTTTTCCACTGTAAATCTAATTTCAGAGACAGCAGGAAGGAAGCGCCTTTATTTTAGAAATCTTAATATTCTATAGTATAATCTATAGATATAAAAGAGTAAATTCACAGATTCACTGATCACTGACTCAACATAGCCGTGGCTATTCTATGGGAGATAAAGATAAAAAATTTTGTGAGCAAGTTGGTTTTAGGACCTTGACGGGACACAAGACGGGATTTTGTGAAATACCCCCCCTCCCCCGTTTCCCCCGGGGCGGGGCAGAAGGCAAATCACCTTTATAAGCATAACTCGGCTCCAAATAGCTTCACGGTGAATAAATTGCAGAGGGAGGTTACCGAAAGAGAATGATATAATAATATACACACGCACACACAAAGAAAAGCCCATACGCATACACAAACGGGCCTTGATTAACTTCATGATAGGCCCCGAGGAACACATATTTTCGTGGGCCCGTCGCCAATCAGCACATATACATATATACCTTTTTATAGGACTAATATGGCAGAAATTGCATTATGACACCATTTTTTTTTTCATTTTTAGTCGTAAAAGGCAAAATGGTATTTTCAGGGCCAGTTTTATGGCCTTCGGCTACTCAGGTCACATGCCCCGAATGCCTCTTGTTAATCGGCTCTTGCACACAAATTTTTCTTCTATATTTTTCTATACAAATTCACTCAAAATAAATAACTTTATTAAAATTAAAAAAAAAAAAAAAAACTTTTATTTAAAGTATCACAGATCAATAGTTCAATTATTCGTTTTAAAGATATTGACGAAATTTTTTAAAAGGTGCCCATATCGAAAATTTGCCCTCTCGGAGGGGACTTATTCCCAGGAGAAAAGCGTCGCTCCTGTATGTCCAATTTCTTTTTTTTTTTCTACTTGATTATTACTATTATAAACAAATCTTTTTAATTTCATAATGATTCGTTAAAAATAATTTTCATTGTGTACGTTTATAAGAAATTTCGGTCTATACCACCAAGTTAAGAACTTAGAAAAATCCGGATTGGAACGCCACCTGATGGACGATTACCACCAAAAAGCAATAAGAACTATTTTATGTCATGGTGCAATTGCATATAAGTTTACATGCAAATTCTGTGCAGTGTAATAGTTCCTGAGATACAATTGGAACAAAATTTTGCTCACACACAGATAGGCATTTTCTAAAATTTTCTAAAAAGGGTCAATCATGTTCTAGATATCGCAAAATATGTAAATCAATCGAAAACTGGAAGTTGAAATTTTTTATGAATCCAATGCTTTCTTCTGTTGAGTACGGAAGAAAGTAAAAAGATTGAATTCATGACGCAGGATAATATATTATAGCTATAGTACGAAGGTGGATGAAATTAAGCCAAAAAAATATAGCAAGATTAAGGGAGAATGGGTTTTAAGACGCTCTAGAGTTTAAATATAGTAAAAAAAGGACATAATGGGAAAATCTCTTAAACTGAATTTGTGAGTTTTAAAAAATTATTTGTATGTGGGTTAGTATTTTTTAAACATCTTTTTAGGCAGCAATGTTTGCTTTATACTTGAGACTACACGAAAACAACCATTCATCATTTATTTCTGTGGGAGGGGGAGTGGACCGTCCCTTTGCCTACGTCCTTGCACATAACATCACATTAATACAAATCATTCCCATTTTTTTTTTTTTTTTATGAAAGTGAGTGACTACAAATAATTATTTTCTTAATTTGTTTATCGTTGGTTCTCTAAACTCTCTCGTGGTTAAAGTTTTAATGGATAAAATGGTACTTCTATCTTGTTTGTTTACACTGCCGACTTGAACGAAAATTAATCTAATAATTCTCAGAAAATTAGAAAATAAATCCGAAATTAAAAGTATTCCTTGATATTAAACTATAATACGATTTTGTTATTTCTTACAGGTACTACTTTTATAGACTTTGGTTGATAAAACATATTTTAAAGTTTTGAACTTTTTTGACGTGAACAATTCAGCTTAAGAATGCTCAAAAAATAAATTTTGATGTAGTTTTATCTGAATAAATGATATTTTTTCCATGTAAAATTCTAATGCGTCAGTTTAATTTTACTTTAAAATTAATAATATCGAGTTTCAAGTAGGTTATAAATATACGAAAAATGGAAATTTCCGAAATTTGTAATTTAAATAGCGGATATTCATTATAGAAAAAACTGGGTATGTGTTATAACAATAATCATAACACACACGCATACGCACAAACGAAACCTTATAATAGCTTTATCTAAATTAAATGCGCATGGCTGTTAGCGTTACCCGAGGAACACCACGTGGAGGTCGCCATGCATCGTTTCTCATGGGGAGTTTTGATAAGGCAGGTCCCATAGCCTACTGCCAGCAAGCATCCCGAGGTAATTTATTCTTTTACACTTCGAATGCAACAACAACAACATATTTTCATAAAATTCCTCAATTTCCGGAATTTCTTTTTTTTATGATGTTGTGGAGAAACAGAAACTGGTTGATTTTCAATAACCGTTTCCACTGTCTGAGAATGAACTGATTCCACTTCGATAAACGGAGGTTTGTCAGTAGAATTATCAGGCAGTGCAGTAGAAACTGTTTCTTTTCCATCGAGTGCGTTCACTACCTGAGACTAAACTGAGTCCACTTCGGTTTGGAACGGAGGTTCATCAGTAACAGTATCAGGCAGTGAAATAATATTACCAACTTTTGGCAGTTTTTTTATATCCAACTTTGGATGTTTGCAAACACGAGCTTTATATAAAGCTGGGTTATAAAATTTTTGACAATCATTATTCATTGACAAATAACGTCCAGCGGTCCAGCAAAGATGGAAGTCACTGGACACGCATACCTTTCCCGAGCATCCTCCATAGGACGATGCTCGAAAAGTTTAAAAATAAACCACATGAGGAACTTTTTTAAAAAGTAACTCACGAAGAGAACACCTAAGAACGAAAGATACATCATTCTCAGATAAGGGTCAGTAATTAGACTGAAGAAAATTGTTAAAAAAAGAGACTTTTCATTGTTGTAAAAATATATATATAAACATTGTTGTTTATCAAACAATTATGTTTTATTAAATAGTTGTTGCAATTGTTCATTCAATTGTTGAACTAAAATATTGAATACATTGTTTAAAAAACAAATGATGGCAAAAATTCGTGTAACATGAAAATTAATTTTGTATTCCATGTCATGTGAAAATTTCGATCAAATTAAAATATGTCATTAATATAACGGTAAAGTTAACAGGAAATGATAGCATATCAAATAGAGAAATTATTCTATAAACTGGGTTGCAGCCATAGATATAGTAATAAGACATAGATTGATCATTGGGAGGGAAAAACTGATTCTTTTTTACTCGGAGAAAAGTCCACAATATGGCCGTCTTTTGCCGAGTGAATACACACAGATAATTTAGAAAATAAAATTTATGAATAATTTATGTACTAAAGATGAATGAAAAACTGCAGATACAATTAAAAATTAATTTTTCTTTTTCTTTCTTTCTTTCTTTTTTTTCTTTTATATATTTATTAATTTAGTTAATATTTAAACTCTCTTAAATGCTAAAACTAAACTACGCTGCTGCTAACTATATTTAAAAGAATTTTGAAAATTCTATATTACTTACTAATGTAAAATCTTAAAAAATATCAAACTTTTAAAAACGTATTCCATTAAAAATCAAACCAGTTTTTATTTCATAATTATATCAAGGCAACTGATTATAAAACTTATATTTTTCATAATTTAGTCAAATATATTTTACTTTTATAATAACTTATCCATTTCTTTTGATAAATTTATTTGAAGAATTAAAAGACGCAATATTTCAACATTTTGAAAATTCATCAACATTCTATTCTATTCTATTACAATTGCCGAATTTCAATGGTTTCTATGCCACTATATGGCTGATGCCATAAAAATTTTTCAGCATCAAACATTTTTGCATGATAATGTTACGAAATTGTAAATAATTGTGTTTATTTTTGTATAAATTCTTTCAAAGAGGCTTAGTAAGTTGATAAAGTGCTAATTTTGTGCATTTCTAGTCGTTTTAGCGTTGAAATAGCCTTATTTTCCCTTAAAAACGCATTAAAAAGCCCCAGTAATGCACGTAATGGATTTGGCGCCAAATTTGGCGACTTTTTCCCACCTTGGCGATTTTTTTGGCGACCTTGGCGAGAAAATCCTTATATGGGATATACCAAATATGGAAGCTGTAAGTTGATTGGTTGACCACTTTCTAGAGTTTTCTCGAAAAATCTGGGCTCCATGGAACAGCATATAAGGAGCGCTTCCTCGCCAAGGGCAGTCAGTTCAGTTCAGTCTTCAGCCAGCTTCGCTAGTGCTTGCATTGCTCTTGAGCCTCTTTGAGAGAGACTTGCTTCAAGTGTTATTGTTATACAGTTTGTACTGTGGATTTGCTATTGACAGCTGTTGTTTAAGCTGTGTTTACTGTTTGAATTGAAGCTGATACTTGGTTTATAGACCAGTATTTTTCTGGAACTTTCTGTGAATAAATTACTGAATTTTTGTACGTTTGGCCTTTCATTCTCAGACAACTCACGAACCCCCAAGTACGCAACATTTTTGGTGTCAGGAGTGGGGTTTTGTCTGTGAATGGTTATAACTAGAGCTATGGAGGAACAGATGAAGAAACTTCTAGAAAGCTTAGCTACCCAGATGAATGAAATGAAGGAAGGACAAAGAGAATTGAAAGACGGCTTAACTGAAGAAATGAAAGCAGTACAGGAGAAAATGGAAGCATCGCAAAGAGAGATGAAAGAAAGTCTGAGTCAAGAGATGAATGAAATGAAAGCCGGACAGAAGGAATTGAAAGACGGTTTGACTGAAGAAATGAAGGAAATGAAAGCAGTTCAGGAAAAGATGGAAGCCAAATTGACCGAAGAAATTAAATCTAATCAAGATGAGATGAAGAGAGAGCTTTCAACGGCGAAAGAATCAATAGAGGGTAAATTAACGATGATGGAAAATAGAATGGATGGAATAGAAGAGAAAGTTATAAAGATAGAAGAAAATTTTGAAGAGAAAGTTTTGAAAATAGAAGAAAGTTTTGAAGAGAAAGCTATGAAGATAGAAGGAAATGTTATGAAGGTTGAAGAGAAAGCTATGAAGATAGAAGAAAATGTTACGAAGGTTGAAGAGAGTGTTACGAGGATAGAACGGAGTGTAGAGGAGAAATTTAAAGAAAACTTTGATCAAGAACTGAAAGGAAGGTTTTCAGAGATAGAAAGCAAGTTTAAGAGAATGGAGGAAGATCTTGAAAGAAAAATGAAAGAAGAGTGGAACAGAGAAGTAATAGGGAATGAACTGCAGAGCAAGATTCGGAATCTCGAAGAAAAGTTAGAATTCATGCCTCAGGAAACTGAAAAGAGAGATAAAAGAATCCAGAATCAGGAATTTATTAAGCTATCCACCTACGACGGCAGTTCCTCCTGGCATGTATATAAGACGCAGTTTTCCATCGTTGCTGAAGCTAACGGCTGGGACTCTACCGCCAAGGCAGTCCACTTAGCAGCAGCATTACGGGGAGATGTAGCCGAAATCCTGAGAAATGTTTCTAAAGAAGAAAGGAACGACTTCGAGGCCTTGACTAGAGCACTGGAGCTACGGTTCGGAGAGAAGTGTTCTAAGGATTATAGTCGCCTCCAGCTAAAGTCCCGTTACCAGAAAACGGGCGAAAGTTTGCAAGAGCTGGCAGCAGACATCCAGAGACTGTCACACCTAGCATTCTCAGACTGTCATGCTGACACTCGAAACGACTTAGCTCTTCAGTACTTTATCGATGCTGTTCGTGATCCAGAAATTCAAAAAGCGCTGAGACTCTCCAACATCAGAGACGTAGAATCAGCTTTAGGCTATGCACTTAGGATAGAGGCAGCCCAACAAGCCTCCCGTAAAGACCGCCATACCATAAGAGCAGTCTCATTAAACGATACGCCTGCTGGTGAAAATGAAATGAAGAGAAGTATTGAAGAGATCTTAAAGAGATTGCGCAGCCTGGAGAATAAAAAGGAAATAAAGGACCGGAAGATAAAGTGCTGGGGCTGTGGAGGGGATGGTCACGTGAAGAGGAACTGCCCTGTACGACCAACTGTAGGAAATCACCCGGCTTCACCATCACTGCAGGGAAACTAAGAGGAGGCCATCTCGCGGGGCAGAGGTTGCCTAAAATTAAAGAGCCCCAATTTACAGTATTTCATGTTTCATCGATGAGTGGCGGCGATAATGGACTTCACGTCTATGGCCAAGTCAACAACGCCACCTGCCGGATGATTCTGGACACGGGAGCCAACGTGACCATCATTAGAACGGATTTGGCTCAAGAACTAAAAGAGAAGATCATCTGGACTCCGCCCTGCGTTAAACTCCAGACTGTGACCGGAGACGAAATCAAAATATATGGAAAAATGAACTTGATCATCACTTTTGGGAATGCCAGTTACCATCATATGGCATATGTGGCAGATATAAGAGATCCTGTAATCATTGGAATTGATTTCCTGAGAAAATTTAACTTTAAATTGGACTTCAAGAATAATGAACTGCATTCGAGTTCGGAAGACATAGCTGTGTTCAACACTGAAAATCAAGACATTCAGCCAATATGCCAGATAACAGCCAAGTCGGAAATTTCCATCCCTCCACATACAGAGACAATAGTTTCAGGAACACCTCCTACCAAGCAGTATTTCCGCTATGGACTGATTGAATACCCGAACACAGACAATAGCCCAAGAGGAGTTCTGGTAGCTTCATCTCTAGTTGATCTCTCAAAGAGTACTATTCCTGTGAGAGTCGCAAACATCAGCGATAAGGTCCGGACAGTGAAGAAGGATGAGGTGTTAGCAACCTGCACTCCTGTCACATGCATCAACCGCCCCACGCAATCAACCGAATCCAAGTCTTCCGAACAATTAATGACGGAATTACTCAAGAATGCAGAGTTAGGAAAGGAACAGAGATGTGCTGCGGAGAAGCTACTCCAAGAATTTAAAGACCTTTTTTCTCGAACACCTGAAGACGTCGGGAGAACGAACATCACCCAGCACAGAATTAATACAGGAAATCATCCTCCAATCAAACAACATCCAAGAAGACTTCCATTTGCTAAACAGGAAGAGGTCACTGAACTTCTAAGTGAAATGCAGCACAATGATGTCATCGAGCCATCAACGAGTCCTTGGGCCTCTCCCATAGTACTGGTGCGAAAAAAAGATGGTTCAACAAGATTTTGCGTGGATTATCGTCGTTTGAATGACATCACGAAGAAAGACAGTTACCCTCTTCCCAGAATTGACGACACATTAGACACACTTGCTGGCAATAAATGGTTCTCGACTTTGGATCTGAAGAGCGGTTACTGGCAAGTAGAATTACATCCTGATGATCGTGAGAAGACTGCATTCACCACGGGACAGGGACTGTGGCAATTTAAAGTTATGCCATTCGGATTATGTAATGCTCCTGCCACCTTCGAACGCCTGATGGAGACAGTGCTAAAAGGACTTTCCTATGAGGCCTGTCTGGTGTATTTGGACGATATTATCATTGTGGGGCGCACCTTTGAAGACCATCTACGAAACATCCGAAAGGTGCTAGAGAAACTCAGAATGGCTAACCTCAAATTGAATCCAGGCAAGTGTAACTTGTTCCGTCGTGAAGTGAGCTACCTCGGCCATATCATCTCTGCCGAAGGCGTGAGAACTGATCCTGAGAAGATCTCTGCAGTCGAGAGCTGGAGTCGCCCTGAAAATGTACACCAACTACGAAGTTTCTTGGGGTTATGCACTTACTACAGGAAGTTTGTCAAGGGTTTCTCAAATATTGCTAGACCACTCCACAAGCTGACGGAAGCCAAACAGAAGTTCCTGTGGACAGATGAATGTGAAAATGCGTTCAAGCGACTTAAAGAGGCCTTAACATCATCGCCTATCTTGACATATCCACAGTCCGACAGACATTTCATACTTGATACAGATGCCAGCCATGAGAGTGTCGGTGCTGTTCTGTCGCAGGAAATTGATGGTCAAGAACATGTCATTGCCTATTGGAGTAAATGCCTGTCTAAACCGGAGCGAAATTACTGTACCACCAGGAAAGAGCTACTCGCCATCGTAAAAGCCATAGAACATTTCCATCATTATCTGTATGGCAGAAGATTCCTGCTCCGGACTGACCATGCATCTTTAACGTGGTTGCTCCAGTTCAGGAACCCGGAAGGACAGATTGCCAGGTGGATACAACGCCTGCAGGAATATGACTTCGAGATACGTCATCGTAAAGGGACTCTACATGGTAATGCAGATGCCTTGTCACGGAAGCCCTGTTTGGAAAGCTGCAAGTACTGCTCTAGAGCCGAGCAGAAATACCTACCGATAAATCCGGATGCCTGCCAAGTTACTGTCTCAACACCATCAGATCAAGATCCCGATCCATGGAGTGATGAAGAACTTAGAAAAGCCCAGTTGGAAGATCCTGACATAAAGCCAATATTACAGCTGAAGGAGACGACCAGCAACAGACCTATCTGGCAGGACATTTCCAGATTGAGTCCCATTACGAAAAGTTATTGGGCACTTTGGGACTCTCTTCATATCCGAAACGGCGTATTATACAGAAAGTGGGAATCTGATGATGGGAAAAGCTTCCGATGGCAGATAGCATTGCCAAGATCAAGAATTCCAGATGTTTTAGAACAACTGCATAGTAGCTCTACCGGAGGCCATTTTGGGGTAATGAAGACTCTGCAGAAAGTTCGGGAACGCTTCTACTGGTGCAAGGCAAAGAAGGATGTGGAGAAATGGTGTAAATCCTGTGATGCTTGTGCGGCACGTAAAGGCCCGCAGAAACGAAGTCGAGGAAGACTGCAACGGTATAATGTGGGAGCACCATTTGAACGGATTGCAATCGACATCTTGGGTCCTTTGCCACGGACCTCCAGTGGAAATAAATACATTCTCGTCGTGATGGACTATTTCACCAAGTGGCCTGAGGCATATCCCATTCCCAATCAAGAGGCATGCACAGTCGCAGAAGTCCTAGTGCAGCAATGGGTGTCAAGGTACGGCACGCCCCTACAACTTCATACCGACCAAGGTAGGAACTTTACCTCTGATGTTTTCAAAGGACTGTGTCAACTACTCGGCATAGACAAAACCCGGACAACACCCTTACATCCCCAGTCGGATGGCATGGTCGAGAGGTTCAATCGTACCATCCTGAATAACCTCTCCCTTCTAGTATCAAGGAACCAGCAAGATTGGGACTTGAAGTTGCCATTGTTCCTGCTGGCTTATCGAAGTGCTGTCCATGAAACCACCGGCTATACTCCAGCCCAGATGCTGTTTGGACGTGAACTTCGTCTCCCTTGTGATCTCCTGTTTGGTTGTCCACCCGATGCGCCTTCATCGCCCGAGGAGTACATCCAAGATCTCCAGGCACGATTTGAGGACGTTCACAACTTTGCTCGGGAGCGAATTCACATTGCATCGGAGAAAATGAAAACAAGGTACGATCTAAAGGCTACGCAACATGAGTTTCAGGAAGGAGAGAAGGTCTGGTTGTGGAATCCTGTTCGACGCAAAGGACTCTCTCCCAAGCTACAGTGCAACTGGGACGGACCATACACAGTCTTAAAAAGGCTGAATGATGTAGTGGTGCGGATCACTAAAACACCTTCATCAAAACCGAAGGTGGTGCACTATAATAGGCTAGCCAAGTACCACATCCACAAGTAACGGTAAAATTAAAATTTAAAATGTAAATACTTGTAAAATTTGCGCATGCGCACTGTAAATATTTGTATATAAATATTTGTACATATTTGTGAATTTTGTAAATATTTCCCACTTAATTTATATTTCTATGTTATCTTTATGTGCAACTTAGTTTTTGTGTTTTAGATTGTGTAAATTTGTTTAGTTTCGCCTCTTGACCAAGGGTTGCACTGCCCGGGACGTGCAGTCCTTGGGAGGGGGGCAGTGTTACGAAATTGTAAATAATTGTGTTTATTTTTGTATAAATTCTTTCAAAGAGGCTTAGTAAGTTGATAAAGTGCTAATTTTGTGCATTTCTAGTCGTTTTAGCGTTGAAATAGCCTTATTTTCCCTTAAAAACGCATTAAAAAGCCCCAGTAATGCACGTAATGGATTTGGCGCCAAATTTGGCGACTTTTTCCCACCTTGGCGATTTTTTTGGCGACCTTGGCGAGACAATCCTTATATGGGATATACCAAATATGGAAGCTGTAAGTTGATTGGTTGACCACTTTCTAAAGTTTTCTCGAAAAATCTGGGCTCCATGGAACAGCATATAAGGAGCGCTTCCTCGCCAAGGGCAGTCAGTTCAGTTCAGTCTTCAGCCAGCTTCGCTAGTGCTTGCATTGCTCTTGAGCCTCTTTGAGAGAGACTTGCTTCAAGTGTTATTGTTATACAGTTTGTACTGTGGATTTGCTATTGACAGCTGTTGTTTAAGCTGTGTTTACTGTTTGAATTGAAGCTGATACTTGGTTTATAGACCAGTATTTTTCTGGAACTTTCTGTGAATAAATTACTGAATTTTTGTACGTTTGGCCTTTCATTCTCAGACAACTCACGAACCCCCAAGTACGCAACAATAACAATGGGATGATAGATCTATATAAATTACTATATCTATGGTTACAGCAAGTATTAAAACTCCTGTTATTTTTCATTATATGCTGCTGAAAATCTGTTGCCAGATAGTATGAAATTTCGAAACTTCATCAGTTGCAACTATATAAAGATGAAAAATTTCACCATAACTAAATTTCAGGACGCCCATAGTGCACAAAAATGTGTCAAAACATTTAACAGTCTTATGGCAGTGTCTACTAAAGACTCTAAATTTATATGCTGCGTTGTGTTGTGTTGTACATTTTAAAGCCGACTACAACGCGATTGGCTTAAGTCCTAGTGAAGTACCCTTCGTGGAGATCTTTCTAAGCAGTTTTTTTTATATACCTTGAGAGTGGGGGGGGGGGGGGGGATAAACCCGTGTCCAAAAATAACTTCGCTTCAAATTATCTCAGCAAGATTTATTTTTATGTGTAGGTTGTTTATGCCTTCCCAACACGCACTGTAAAATGATTTTACGAAATTTCTCACTGGCCCCCTTTAAGGGCGGGGGGAGGCAAAAACACGCTTATAAGTGCAACTCTGCTCCAAATTAACTCAGGATAGTGATTTTTTTTATATGTTGATTGGTACTCAAGACGCATACTACAAAGGGATGTTGTAAGATTTCGTCCTATCCTCTCCTTGGGGGTGGGGGGCAAAAAACTTGTTTCCAAGTACATATAATTTTGCTTCAAATTATCTCAGTAAGAATAATTTTTACGTGTGGGTTATTTATGAGTTCCGAACACGCGTTATAAAGGGATTTTGAGAAATTTTCCCTTTTCACCATTTTGAGGGCAAGAAGGGGGGGACAAAAACACGTTTTAAAGAGTAACTCTGCTCCAAATTATCTCAGGAAAGCATTATTCTGACATGTTGATTGGTTATGCGTACTCAACACACACAAGCTACAAAGTGATTATTTTAAATTCTGTGATTTCCCCCCCCCCCCTTGGGGGGGGACGTTTCCATGCGTAACTCTGTTCCAAATTATCTTAGAATGGCAATTTTTGATGAGTGGACTTCTTATGCGTATTCAACACACACTACAAAGTGATTTTGTGAAATTCCACCCTAACGCCTCTTAGAAGGCGGAGGAGGGGGGTAAACATGTATTTATGCGTAACTCTGCAGTAAATTACCTTAGGAAAGAGATTTTCGATGTGTGTCAGTTACATGTATCTAAATTATAATATAAAGATATTTTGCGAAATTCCCTCCTCTTTCTTACCTTTAAGTGCGGGGTGGGGGGGGGGACTAAAAAACACGTTTTAAAACATCACTCTGCTTCAAATAAATTGAGGATCCCGATTTCCTAATGTATCGGATAGGTATGTGTATGCAACATGCGCAATAAAGGGATTTTGTGAAGTGTGGCGAGTAGGAAAACCGCTACCGAATGTAGCGAAAAATGTAACTTAGATTTTGTCTAAGTTAGTTAAGTTATTTAAGTAATTTAAGTTAAGATTTTGTCTAAGATATTTTGTTCTGATTTCAATATTTTTTTTTTATTATTGAAAAAAATAATATTTATTAATAATAAAAATTTTTTATTATTGAAATAAATTATTAATTATATGGTATTTTAAAAATTCATTTCAATATAATGACCAGCGAAGCGGGCAAAGCCTGCTAGTCTATAATAAAAAACTTACATCGTTATTTTTATATATGATCATTCACTTATTTACTTATTTTGCGTGTGTTTGAATTTAGGTTTCATGTTTTTATTAATGTCTTCTGTTTACAAAAGACGAAAATGTTGGAGTTCATGAGAATTTTAAATTACCAGTTTTCAATGAATATTTATTTATTTTCAGGTGTCTTAACACAGGATTCGGCCATTTTTAGAAAACATGTGTCGTGCGATAGCACCGGTATACAATTTCCACCATAGAAGATAAGGCTATATCGCAGTTTCTATAGCGTATCAATGCACGAAACTTGATAGGAATGAGAGTCGTGACGAAAACCTATGCTTATTCAATTAGTGTGCATATTTGCTGAGAAATAATGCTGTTATGATGCAATGTAAGCCTGTTTACGGGAATGCAATATATTAACTTCTATTATATATAAATGCAGCAAACTTAGAATGTCAAATGGATATTTTGAAAAACTATGCTATGTCAATTTGGCATTTTATAATGGTGGCCGAGAAAGAAAATCGGTATATCATTAATTGATGGTCCTTACATAGAATTACATCTATTCATTTAAATTGTCTTTTATTCTTGATTTATTTGTTTCATATCGCAGGTAAAATTTATTTTTCTCAATACATTGTTGCAATTGTGACGTCAATTGTTTTCTGTTGAATCATCCTTCTTCAGTTATTTTATTCATCCACCAAACCACGAAAAAAAAATCTTTATTTTTGTAGCTATGACATTAGTTTCAGCATTATCTCGGGCAAATTTGGGCTTTTTTTTTATTAAGAAGATTTTGCAAAAGTTTATTGCCTTAATTATGTATTTTAGAAACATTTTTTAGTGAAATTCTGAGACTGCTGAAAGTGTTTAAATGTCATAATGCTACTTACATGACAACACAGTAATGTATGAATTAAATTTGTGCATAAATGTATTTCCATCATTTGTTTTTCTATATTGATTTGATTTGGTGTTGCATTAATAGGAAGTTGTACATATAAAATAAGTTAGTGTATTCTATATATTTTATGATATAATGAGCTTGTCACATTCAATTCGAGCTTTTTTTTTTTTTTTTTTTTATATATCTAGAATTGACATTTAAATTAGCATTATGAAAGGGATTAAAAAATATTGGAGTCCAATATCGTGATATATCGTGATATCGCGATTTTGAATTGACAATATATCGTGATATTGAAATACTGGCATCGCCCACTCCTACTGACAAGTAGAAAGCCGAGAGTGATTCTCTACAATAAGTTAACTGCCAACATTTTTAATTGCTAAATCAGATTTATTACCAGATTTTTTTTTTAAGGAATCTGTCACATATGTTTTCGACAAATAAAATAAATAAACTGAAAACATTTATAAAAACTTTCAGGCATGATGTCTCCGTTGAAAATACGGGAGACTTGTCGCTATGCCAACGTACCGCTTGGGGATATCGAGGGATTTTTTAAAATAATTTTTACGTTAGAGATTTATTATGGGTGTTGTTCGGCAATCAATTGCTCGGGTCGTTCTAGGAAAGATCACCGCTTGTTCACGTTCCCTTCTAATCAAAAAGCTAGAACAAAATGGATTATCATTAGTAAACGGGACTTTTGGAAAACTGGGTCAGGAGCACAACTTTGTAGCGATTTTTTTTTTTTTTTTTTCAACTTCTTTCAGTGTTTTTTTAAAGTTATATGATGAATTAAATATGTATGTAACTACTTTTTTAAGTCATTGTTTCTAAATTCTTTTTAAATTCTCGTTAAAATTATGTTTTTTTTTTTTTTTTTTTTTTTTTTTTTTTTTTAAGTAAAGGGTTACAGTTTTGAGAATGTTGGCCTTTGGCGATGTTCTTAAAATTGTCAGTTTGTTTGTTTTGGTTCCATGACAACGGCCATACATACTTAGTCGCATTAAAAAAAAAAAAAAAAAAAAAAAAAAAAAACTTATTACAAGGGCGAAAATTTGGAGCAGAACTCACACCGGTATTTGTTTAAACTTTTTCTCTACTTATAAAAACTAGTTGGCATAGGTGGACTCTGCTCAGTTCCCCATCATATTTATGTTCTCATAAATTTCTAGTGGGAGACATATTATAATCATGTTAAAAGAAATGAATATGACCAAAGCTTGATACAGTGAGGGGCTGTCCATAAATGATGTCACGCTTTTTTTCATAATTTTGGACCCCCTCACCCCCCTTTGTCACAAAGTGTCACGTTTCAATATACCCCCCCCCCCTTGTCACATGTCACGGAACATGACATACATCAATAATTACTTGAAGTTCAGAAACAAAATATTAGACTAGAGATCATATTTCAAATTTTATTTTTAAATGTTGACTATGGATCTTAATGACATCTGTAAATATAACCATAATAATAATACGTGTAGTTATTTTGTATGAACTAAGAGTAAGGTTTTCTGTTGCTATCATATACTAAAAAACCTACTCTCGATGCTTTTTTCTGAAAGAAAATAATGTATGAGGGGAGGGGGAATCACAGGATAAAGTTACGTTTACCCGAATTAAAAAAATATCTTTAATCTTTGATAAATTTAAAATAACTTCAAAATTTCATCTGCTGAATATAAATGTTTGTATTTTAACTGAAATATGTGATGTCACACTTTTTGTTACCACCCTCCCCTCCCTTGTCACAAACTGTCACAATTTCACGAACCCCCTCCCCCCCTCCAAGCCTGACATCATTTATGGACGGCCCCTGACAGAATGAAATCCCCGCCTAATAGGCTATCCACCGTTCACTTCGATATATTTATCTCATTCTAATCTATAAATTTATTTTATCAGGGTCAATTCCGTTGTTTAGTTTTCATGCTACTGTTTCCAATGCAATAATCCTCAAAATTCATATTTATATGAATAATTTACAATTTCGATATGTTGATAAAATCGTAAATTACGAATAATTTACGAAATTTTCCTATTAGAATATTTGTATTCAATCATGTTCAAACAAATATCATAAATGTAATTTTGAAGTTGTCTAATGTATTTATGATCCTCAAAATGTATGTTTATGCTCAATTTTGCCTTATTCTGCCATTTTAAGAAAATCGTAAATTCCAAATAACTTACGAATTTTTTTCATTGGAAAAATCATAGTCTATGATATTCATGCCAGTATCCAAAATAATATTTAAAAAGTGGTTTGACATCTTTACGATGAAAATATCCCTCAAGATTGACGTTTATGTGAAATTTTGCTCTATTCTGCCATGTTAAGAAATTCGGAATTTTCAAATAACTTACGAAATTTTTATATTGGAAAATTCATAGTCATTAATATTCATGCCAGTGTCCTAAATAATATTTCAAAAGTAGTCTGACATCTTTACGATGAAAATATCTCTCAATATTAACGTTTATGTGAAATTTTGCCCTATACTGCCATGTTAAGAAATTCGTAAATTTCCAATAACTTGCGAAATTTTCAAAGTAACATATTTATAGTTACTGATGTTCATTCCGGCATCAAAACTGATATTTTAAAACTGGTCCAACATTTTTACAGTAAAAAGTTTTCATTTAATGCACGTTTAAGTGAAATTTTGTCCTATTCTCCCATGTTAAGAAAATCGTAAATTTCTCATAACTTACGAAGTTTTTTAATTCGAATGTTGCAAATGAATAGGGTTCTTGCCAGTATCGAAAGTAATATTTTAAAACTGATCTGACCTCTCTGCGATCAATTGTTCGTGAGATATCGTGTTAACAGACTAACAAACTAACAAACTAACGGACTAACGCACAAACGGACTGACACACTAACGGACTAACAAACACCCTACAGGCAGACACCATACAAATTTTGTTATTTTCGGATTCCTCACACCTTAAAACGTATAAAAAAGTTAAAAAACCGAGGTTCGAATTATTCAAGATTACCTAAGTTCCCCATACCTATAGTATGATGGGGAACTAAAAATAATCTGGTGTGTCACTCACACGACTTTCTCTTACCCTGAAATTTAATACTATAAATACAGGTTGCAGATTTATAGGTAAGATAACGAGTACTGTTACGTAAACCTGTGTTAAACAATTCAAATTAGGCTTAGGTAGAGTTTTATATGATAATTAGTTATGTGTGAGGGGAGCTCCCGCCCCCCTCAACCCCCCGTTTCATTAATACACCTACATTTATATAGAATTTAATTCAGCTATTAAAAAATAATTCTGTTTTAAAAAAAATATTTTACTAAAATTATTATCTAAAAGAAATATCTTTTATGATAATGCAGACGATTTCCATATTAGAGTAGTAGTATAACAATAAATATCCAAAAAAAGTCCATTTTATTCTGAATATTAAAGATAAATAAATAAATAAATAATACGATTTTTTTCTAAGTTTTTTTTTCGTTAAAAGTAAAAGAAATCGATAACTTTGTTTTAAATTATCGCAGATCGATGGTTCAACCATTCGTTTTAAAGTTATTGGCGAGTTCTTTTGAAAGATACCCATCGTGAAAAAGGAAGTCCCCTCTAGGGGGGAGCCCCCCCCCTCTTACCCCCCCCCACACACACACACACAGGGGGGGAGGCGAGGCTCATACATACACAATTTTTTTTCCCTGTTGACTATCTCTATTGCACAAAATATATATTTGTTTCATTTGGTTTAGTGCAGTCTATAGATGTTAAACTCTACTTACCTGCAATTTCCCCCATAGACGTAATGTATTTGAATACTATTGAGTGACCCTGTACACGAACCATTTGCTTGATCTTAACGAAAAGTTTAGTGTAGCATCCTTATATGATACACATTTAGAATACCAAGTTTGAACTTTCTGCCATAATTTGTTTTAGAGGTATGCAGATAACAGACAGACACACACACAGGCACACACACAGACATACACACAGACCATTTGCTAAAAATATGATTTTCGTATTCAGGGGACCTCAGAACATGTAAATATAACAAAAACTCGCGTTCGAAAAATTGACCCAAAAACAATACTTTCTCTACCTTATTGGCAAGAGAAAGTAAAAAATCGTCTGTTTAAGAAGACGAAAATTTTGTCTGATAAATAGCGGTATGAGTTCTGTGCGAAATTTCCACCCGCGTTTACTATCAAGATCTGAACTGGAATTCGTGAAGAATTAAAAATTAGTATCAATTTTCATACATAAATTAAAGTTTTTGTTTGTTTGTATATTAGAAGGTATACATATATATATATATATATATATATCCAGTTCATTCGTTTCGTACACATACTTTCTATGCTAATTTTAAGTATTAATACTGTTCCAAATTTATTTTATCATTAGTTATTTTAATTATATTATTTAATTACATTTGATTTTATAATATGATTAGTTATTTTAATATTTATACAATTCCAAATACATTGTTGGCATTTTATATAAATATATGTAATAAACATATAAGTCCAGTGATAATACAAAAATATTTGATTAAAAATATTTTAAATTGATATGTATGATCATTACGTACTTAATTTTAATTTATAAGAATTATAAATATCATTATCATATAAGTAATGTTTCTAATTATTAAATTTATCATTTATCATTTTTATGTTGGTATAATTTTCGGCTATGAGTTAAATTCATTTTTATTCCTTCTTTTATTAAAATTGCACAGTTAGTTATTCAAATTTGAGCAGCCTACAGAGGAAAAAAGGGAAGAAAAGAAAAGAAAAACATAATTTTTAAAATTATTAATGCAATTAATTAATTTGTGGGAATAACTTGAGCTAATGTATTTATTCTAAAATATTTCTGAAACTTAATGTATAAACTAAATGATAAAATTAAGGTATTTTTGAAAAGAAAGTAAACTTATTATACATTAAGAGAAACCTGAAAATATAAATATGTAGGCATTAGAATGGGAAACGTTAATAAATATAATTTATTCTCCCAATTGTATTTCAGATAAAATCGTCTTTGTTCGTTTTAAACAACGTTGCAAAAAGGAAGAAAAGCGCTGTGATAAATGTGTTATAATATCTAGATTTCTAGACTAAAATGCTGCGAGAATTAGGTAGCCTGACTTTGCCTGCCGCGAATACTTTCTCAGATCAGATGAAGAATGGACATTGCGCTAGCTCTTATTCTTTATCATATCGTAGCCAAACGGTTAACATGTTTCCTGCATCAAAGGTGTTGTTGCAATAAAAGTAGATTTACAGTTAAAGGGGAAACAAAGACAAGTCTATTCACTTCCGTAAAGCTCGGTTTTGGCGACAAACTCCACATTTGGCGAGAAATAGTTTGAAAAAATGCTTTTAAAATGTTTTAATTAATTAAATTTATTAAAATTCTTATACTCTTAACATATGTATTTTTTTACTTTCTTCTATATTCAATAGAAGAAACTATTGAATTCGTAAAAATGTTTGACTTCCGGTTTTCAACGGATTTACACGTTTTGAAAGGTGTAGAACACGATTTGACCACTTTTAGAAAATGTCTGTCTGTGTGTGTGTGTGTGTGAGAGACAAACATTTTGTGGCAACTGTATCTCCGGAACTACTGTTCAGAATTACATATAAATTTACATGTAGATGCACCTTGACCTAAATTAATGCCTATGAACTTTTGGTGCCAACCGCTCAACAGGTGGCGCTGCTATACAGCGATTTCTTCAATTTAAGGGAAAGCTATATCTCAGGTTCTATTGCGTATAATAAAACAAAAATTCATATGTGAGAAGACCATTATGAGATATTATACTGATTGAATGCTTATCGGCCAACAGGTGCCGCTGCTATACAGCGATTTCCGCAATTTAAGGAAAGGCTATATCTCAGGAACTACTGCACAGAGTTGCATATGCATTTGTATGTAGATGCACCTTAACATGATTTAGTGCTTGCCAATTTTTGGTGTAAACCGCTCAACAGGTGGCGCTGCTAGACAGCGATTTCCACAATTTAATGGAAGGCTATATCTCAGGTTCTATTGCGTATCATCAAACAAAACTTAATATGTAAGAAGGCCATTATGATACATTATGCTGACTCAATTTAGATGCTTATCAGCGAATAGGTGGCGCTGCTATACTGCAAATTTCATCGATAACGAACTATATCTCAACGTCTATGGCATATAACTGTACGAAACTTGATATGTGAGATAGCCATTATAAAAAGTCATTTTTTAAGATGTTATTTATAGACAATAAAATTGTCTTTCTTTGGATATTTAGTGTTAGATTTCCCTAAGATGAAAATCATTTGCATTCATCATGCTAAATATTTTTAATTAATAATGTTTTTAATAAAATATTCGCACTTATTGTTAGTGAATTTGTACAGGAAAATATAGAAGAATGTCTTGTAGTGGCCACAACGTACTATTTTATTAAAAAGTTAAAAAAATTCAACTCTGACATGACTTTTGCAAAGCACATTATTTAATTCATAAATACTTTTTTATTTTCTACTTGGATTCGTAAAAATTTTCTAATTTCGATTTTCGGTGGATTTGCACGTTTTGAGAGCTCCAGAACATGATTTGACCATTTTTAGAAACTGTCTGTGTGTGTGTGATAAAAATTTTTTGGCAACTGTATCTCAGGAACTACTGCACAGAATTGTATATAATTTTATACGTAGATGCACCTTGACCTAAATTAGTGTCTACACTGTTAAAAATGGTTTCTTAAAAATGAGCTAAATTGTCTCAAAATAGCTCCGAAACAATATATACTTAAATTTGAAAACCCATGTACTCATTTTTGAGTATACTTACATGTCAAAAACACAGGGATATTTTTATTCTTATTGGTCAACCCCATTTTTGAGCATGTCAGTACTCAAAAATGAATACATGGGTTTTCAAATTTAAGTATATATTGTTTTGGAGCTATTTTGAGACAATATATACTTATTTTTAAGAAACTATTTTTTATAGTGTATCAACTTTGCGTGTCAACCGCTCAACAGGTGGCGCTGCTATGCAGCGATTTTCATAATTTAAAGGAAGGCTATATCTCAGGAACTACTGCACAAAAATGCATATAAAGTCATATATAAGTGCAACTTAACATAAGTTAGACCTATCAACTGTTGGTGTCTTCTACTCAACAGGTGGCGCTGTTATGCAGCGATTTCCACAATTTACGAAAAGGCTATATCCCAGGAACTATTGCATAAAAATGCATATAAATTTGTATGTAGATGCATCTTGACATATGTTAGTGCCTATAAATTTTTGAGGTAAACCTCTGAACAGGCGGCGCTGCTGCGCAGCGATTTTCATAATTTAAGGAAGGGTTATATTTCAGGAACTACTCCGCAAAATTGCATAAAAAATTATATATGGTTTGACCTTGACATAAGTTACTGCGAATCAACTTTTGGTACTAATCGCTCAACAGGTGGCCCTTCTATACAGTGATTTCCTCAGTTTAAAGGAAGACTACATTTCAGGTGCTAATTTTTAATGCGTATTATCAAACAACACTTGATATGTGAGAAAACCACTATGAGACATTATGCCGATTCAGTTTGGATGTATATCTACCAATAGGTTGCGCTGCTATGCTGCAGTTTTTTCCGAGAATGGGAACGCTATATTTCAACTTCTATAAAATTTAACTGTACAAAACTTGATACATGATATAACCATTATGAAAACATACTTTTTTAAAGATGTTAGTTAAACTGTTTTTCTTTGGATATTTAGCGTTAGTTTTCTCTAAGATGAAAATCGCCTGCATTCATCATGATAGATAATTTTAATAAAAAATAGTTTTTGTAAATTATTTGAACTGAGTGAATTTATGTAGGAAAATATAGAAGAGTGTCTTGTGGTGGCCACAACATACTAGTTTATATATATGTATAAAGCGTTAGCATGCAAATAATGCTTTTTTCTCATCCCAGTTTGCTATAATTCATTTAGATTTTACTTTTTTTTTTAATTTTTTTTTGGTTTGATTTGGGTGGTCTTCGTTCTTGATCAGAATAATTGTTTGAATACTGAAATTAAATCATCTTTAAATTTCAAATGTTTGCACTGATAATATTATATATATATATATATATATATATATATATATATATATATATATTAATAATAATAATAATAATGACCATCTTCTGTCAGGAACAATTCTGATTAGACCGCTTCAAAACAAAGACTTTTGGTAGCCTTTTTTTTTTTTTTTTTTTTTTTTTTTTTTTTCCCCATTAGAAATGCTATGTATTTTTATTTTATTTATATTTATTTTTTTTAATTAATCTGCATAAATATTGCATCATTAGAAAGATCTTTGAAAACTGAACATCCAAATTTATTGGATGTTATACTTAAATTTCGAGAAAATCAAATTGCATTTTGCGGAGATTTAGAGAAAGCTTTCCTTATGATTGAAATTGCGGAAAAGGATAGAGAATATCTAAAATTTTTGTGGTTTCCGGACGAGCCCGATCATCCGGTACGCATATATACAATCTTTACCCGAATTTGATCACGGGCGATTTTCAGTACTCCTGATTCGCTGTTTCCTTTACAGTCGGCTTTGACGTCAGACCATATGCTTGTTATAAAGTACTTGTACTTGTTATAAAGTTTTTATATAATTAAAACAAAATGTCCGTGTTTTCGGAAACAAATCTTCCATCTTCGTTTTCTAATGAAGTTGAATCAATTTCGGCGAATATCATTACGATACGCAGAAATATTAAAAATTTAGAAGGCTGCAATGTATGGGTTGAAGAATTCGGTAAATTAACTAATACTAAATGGAACTCAAGATCATCAAATCCTTATGGAGTAAAAAATTATTTGCTCGTAAGTATTACTATTTGTAATTTTATTCTAACGTATTGTACATTTTTATATTCTAATTAAAAATATATATATATAAGAAAAAAAAATATATTAAGTAATCTAATAAAATACCAAAAGAATGGAAAAATATAATACGGTGTTTGAATATTTCTTCTGAAGGAAATTAAGATATTTGGAAAATGGAAGGTAATGTATCCTAATTTTTTGGTGCGTCCCATTAAAAGAATAACAATATCAAGCAAGCAGTTTTCAGTAACAATCATTCTTCAGTAAAATTTTCAAACGTACATCAGTTTTACTTTTTTTAAAGTAATTTAATGAACTTAATATAATTAGTTCCAATAGGATGTGATATATGTAAACTATTTCACACTTTCCTGTAAAAGAAATATAAATATTAAGCATATTGTTTCTCATAATAAACGAATATTAGCAGAAAGACATTACGTAAATGAGTTCATAAACCGCAACGTTTAAGAACGATATTTTACATTTCTGTAATACACGCACGCACACGTATATACTATAATGTGAAGAATTTAATAACGTTATAAAATTTAGAAATTAATAGACACATGATAATACCAAAAACACACGCATAGGACTTATTGCAATTAAATTCAAATGTTACTGAAAATCGCAGCATATATAGTCTGCATTCATGGAAATTTATATAATTCATGCATCAATGACTTGTAACATGCCTATTCAAATTTACCTTAATCGATTATGAAGTTTAATGTTAACACATTTCAAATAATTTGAATCTACATAGCATAATTATAAATGTTTTTCTGTAAAAAAAAAAATATATAATCATATACTCGCCGTAATCTAAACAGGTTATGCGACGATGACCTTATAACATACCTACCGACGTTATACTCAATTCGGTAAGGCGTTTGCATGCTAACATGTTCACTCGTACACACATAGATGCATATTGTTTAAAATTGGGAATTCAGAAGGCCTCAGAAAGTAGCGCCAAAATCTCACAATCGAATTTTGCATGATTACAAAGCATAGCATAGTTTTAGTATACATATATTTGGAAAATAATAAATTGGACAAATTTAGCAAATTAAGACAATCTAAAAAGCGTTTTTGAAAAACTATTGAACAAAGATATTTTGATTTTAAAAAAACCCAGAATAACCAGGAATGTCTTTATTTCAATTTAAAGGTAAAATGTTTTGATATCTTTCAACACCATTTTAAAAATTTACACTATTTATTTATATATTTATTTTTTTATGAGGGGGTGGGGGTGGGGGTTGAGGGAGGAGAGGATTGAAGACTAATTTATTTGGAGACATTTTAATTATTATTTTAATAATGTTTAATAACAACATATGGATCTTAAATAATTTTTCTTTCTTTTCTTCTTTTTAAAAATAAAATAAATAAATACTGCGAGAGGCAAAGAGAGGACTATTTCTTTTAAACAGCAAACAGGCTTTCTCACCATTTTACCATACATCCTCATGAGAAATATAGTAATAAATGAAATATGTCGAAATTAATTACATCGCAAAAGAAAACTTATAATTAAGTAAATAATTTCTTGAACAATGATATAGCGCATTTCTTACAATCATATCCATTACACCATAAATATTTTTAACTAAACCTTTTGAGATAACTTAATTGTCTTACAGCTAAAACAATTCTTTTATTCTTCAGTTATTCATAATATTTTTAAACTTTTAAAGAATCTTATTTTAAAAATAAAAAATATACACAAATTTATGCCTAATTAAATTAACAGTAGAAAATATAATTTAAAATACAAATATAAAATAAGTATTCTACAAAGCAACAGATGGTGCCACTACATATTTTTAAATGATTTTAAATAATTAGGAAATTATATCTAGCACAAAATTGTTCATGATTTATAACAATTTAACGATAAAAGTTACTTGGATATTTAAACTCGAGTCATGTGTGTATAGTTATTTACAAGTAAAATATATATATATATATTTAGAAAAATATCGTATAAACATAGAATCACTTTGCAAATTTTTTTCGTTTAATTCATCTATCTGTAACAATCTTCTAAATTTTTAATTGTTACTTATAGTAATAGTATTCCCTGAAGTAGATTTAACTTTATTAAGAAATAGAGATAGCAGATTTGTTTTTGAAAAGAAAGATATTTTACTGAAAGATAAAGGAAAAAATATTTATACTACAGAATGTTTCACTGTATGTAAAGCATGACGTCAGAGCTAACTGTAACGGAAACAGCGAATCAGGAGTACTGGAATTCGCCCGTGATCAAATTCGGGTAAAGATTGTATATATGCATCCGGTACAGACACTAGCGTCTCGCCGCAGCGCCGGCTCCCTACGAAAAAGTTGAATAGATTGCCTTGGCAGGTTTGGCATGCTGTAATTTGGCGATGCACTGCTACACTTCTGAAGGGTTGTAAGTTGTTTGAATTACCAATTTTTTTTTTTTTTTTTTTTTTTTTTGTAACAGTAATTTTATTTTTAGGAAAATTAATAGATAATTTAAAAAAAATAACTAAAAAATTTTTTAAAAAGCGAAACTGCCATTTCCTTGAAATATCTTTAATACAGATTTAAATTTATTGCAATTTTTTTTTTTTTTTTTTAAATCTCTTATACAGTTTATTATTATTTTTACTTAGCTTAGAAAAAAAAAAAAAAAAAAAAACCCTTAATTACAATACAAATTTAAAATATGTAAAATATTTATTTTTATGTTTAAAAAGTAAACAAAAATTATTTTATTTAAATTTTAATTATTATTTATACTTGTTTAAATTTGTTAAATATGTTATTTAAATTACTTTTTTTTTTAATTCCTTTAATGCAAAGATGTTTCAAATGACAACCCCCCCCCCCCCGAATATTTCTTTCCATATTTTATTACAATAACTGCAGTTTATGAATTGATAGACCACAAAGATAATTTAAAAAAGTGACCAGGTAAAAAGTTTAAGGAAAAAATAACACTTTTTTTTTTTTGAAAAATTAATAAATAAAAAAAAAAACTTAAAAAATGCAACTGCCATTTTCTTAAAATATCTTCAATATAAACTTAAATGTATTGCTTTTTTTTTTTTTTTTTTTAATCTGTTAAACAGTTTATTTTATTTTACTTAGCTTAAAAAAAAAAAAAAAAAAAAAAAAAGTGGATTATAATAAAAGTTTATAATAGAATTTTTAAATATGTAAAAATTATTTCCTTTAAATTTAATTATTTTTTAAACTTGTTTAAATTCGTTAAATATATTTCTTTTTTAAATTCCTTTAATGCAAAGACGTTTCAAATGACAAAAACAACCCCTCCTAAATATTTCTTTCCATATTTTATTAAAATAACTGCAATTTATGAATTAATACATTACATAGAGATTTTAAAAAATAGACCAGGTAAAAAGTTCTATTAAAAACCAGCAACTTTTTTTTATTTATTTTTATTTTTTTAAGAAAAATTGATAATTAATAAAAGAAAAAAAAAAGTTAAAAAAGTTCTGTAAAAACGAAACTGCCTTTTAAATATTTTATTTAAATTACTTCTTTGTGAAAAAAAGATTTTTTTTTTTTTTTTTGGGGGGGGGGAGGGGGGGGTCTGATGGTGAGTCATGCTTTATTAAATTGAAATAAGTGTTGAATGCTTTTACAATTTGAGGGGTTTTCTTATTTTCTTCACATTAATTAACTTAACTCTCATAAAAATATTTATTTATTTATTTATTTTTTTTTTTAATAATCTTCGTAGGAATTAGTATTAAATAAAAAAGCAATTCTCTATGTAGTGTATTAATTCATACATTGCAGTTATTTTCATAAAATATGGAAAGAAATATTTGGGGGGGGGGGGTTGTCATTTGAAACATCTTTGCATTAAAGGAATTAAAAAAAATATATATATATTTAACAAATTCAAACAAGTTTAAATAATAATTAAAATTTAAATGAAATAATTTTTGTTTGCAATTCAAACATAAAAATAAATAAATCCTATTATAATTTTTTATTGTAATACACGTTTTTTTTTTTTCTCTTAAGCTAAGTAAAATAAAATAAACTGTTCAATAGATATAAAAAAAAAAAAAATGCAATTTTAAATTTGTATTGAAGATATTTTAAGAAAATGGCTGTTTCGTTTTTAAAGATTTTTTTCTTTTAATTATCTATTATCTTCCATAAAAAAAAAAAAAAAAAAAAAAAAAAAAAACCAATTGATATTTTTTAATAAAACATTTTACCTGGTCTATTTTTTAAATTCTCTTTGAAGTCTATTAAATAATAAATTGTAGTTATTATAATAAAATATTGAAAGAAATATTTAGAGGGGGGCTGTTTCTGTCATTTGAAACATCTTTGCATTAAAGGAATTTTAAAAAGAAGTAATTTAAATAACATATTTAACAAATTTAGACAAGTTTATATAATAATTAAAATTTAAATGAAATAATTTTTGTTTATTATTTAAACATAAAAATAAATATTTTACATATTTTAAATTTGTATTGTAAACCAAGATTTTTTTTTTTTTTTTAAGCTAAGCAAAAAAAAAAATAATAATAATAAATAAATAAAATAAATAAGAGATTAAAAAAAAAAAGAAAAAAAAAAAAAAAAAAAAAAAAGAAAGAACGAAAGAAAGAAAATCAATAAATTTAAATCTGTATTGAAGATATTTCAAGGAAATGGCAGTTTCGTTTAAAAAAAAAAAAAAAGTTAATTTTTTTTTAAATTATCTATTAATTTTTCTAAAAATAAAGTTACTGTTAAAAAAAAAGAGAGAGAAGAAGAAATATTTAGGGGTGGGGATGTTTTTGGCATTTGAAACATTTTTGTATTAAAGGAATACATATAAATTAGGAAAATGTGCCAAATGAGTGATGCCTCGCCAAACTCTGTTTACTTTGCTCGAATCCAAATTCTAGTCCAATAACTTTCAAAAATCCAAGTCTGTACGCATGCTCAGTTAGCATTTTTGTAGGGAGCCGGCGCTGCGGCGAGACGCTAGTGGTACAGACACTTCAACTTAATCGTTTACCCTTTGGGTTAACGACGTCTCCATTTGCGCTAGCTTGCGTTTTGAAATTTCACATAGGGAAATATAAAGATGATTATCCTAATTGTTATGAAACGTTAAATTCTTTATATGTTGACGACTTGAACAGTGGAACTAAAACTGCGCAGGATGCTTATGAGTTAACCTCTTTGGCAATAGAAATATTACGCGCTGCTGGATTTAAACTCAGGAAATTAAAAACCAATTGTGATGAGTTGAAGCAACTTTGGAGTGAGAACGGGTATGAGAAAAATATGGATTTCGGGCAAGGAGAAGAATTTTTGGGATTAAAGTGGGATCCAAGTAAGGATAAAATTAAATTAGATTTAAGGGATATTGGGGATTCCTTGGAATTTGGAGTCACCAAACGACATGTGTTGAGAATAATTTCTAAGATATTCGATCCTTGTGGACTAATTAGTCCATTTATAATAAGAGTTAAAATTCTTATTCAAGAATTGTGGGAAAGAGGTCTACTATGGGATGAAAACTTACCATATGACTTAGAAAAAAAGTGGAAATCATGGTGTTCTGAACTTTCTGAATTAGAAAATTTTAGCATTGAACGTAAACTTTTTTCAATGGAAAATGTTAATGAAATATCGCTTTATGTTTTTGTTGATGCCAGTCCTAAAGCGTATGGAGCTGTAGCGTATTTTCGATATTTAACAACTGAAGGAAAAATTAACATAAGTTTTGTGATTTCAAAAAGTAAAGTTGCTCCTCTAAAAAGTTTAACGTTAGACAGATTAGAATTAATGGCAGCACTTGTAGGTGCTCGTTTAGGAAATTACATTCAGAACATTTTTCCAGCCATTACTCAAAAAATACATTTCTGGAGTGACTCAAAAATTGTTCTTCACTGGTTAAAAAAATCATCCAAGGTTTGGAAACCATTTGTAGCCAACAGAGTGGCTCAAGTGCAATCAATTTCCCTTCTTGAATGCTGGAATTTTTGTAGTGGATCAGAGAACCCTGCAGATCTCACTACTAGAGGAAAATCAGCGAAAAATATTATTTCGAGTTCCTTGTGGTGGACGAGCCCTCCTTGGTTATCACAACCCGTTCACTTATGGCCTGATCCAATTTACATCCGCCAACCCGAAGACAGTAATGTTGAACAATTAATTTCTAAAGAGCTACGAGGTGTAGCAGTAAATACTGTTTGTTCTACTAATCATTATTCTCTCTTAAAGATCATTGAAGTAAATAAATACAGTAACCTTTCTGGACTTTTGCGCGTGACAGCTTGGGTAAAAAGGTTTGCCCACACTGCCAATCCTGGTCACGGCACCAAATGTCGGGGACCTATATGTGCTTCAGAACTTAAGGAAGCCTTTGACTCTTGGATCAAGACAATTCAACATGAGCATTTTGGGAGTGAAATTCAGCAACTTCTCTCCCAGGGTACTGTAAATAAAAACTCACGAATTTACAATTTGAATTGCGAACATAACCAAAATAACTTTTTGTGTTTGAAAGGACGTTTGCAGTTTTCAAGTAATGATGAGCAGGCCATACACCCCCTGCTGCTTCCTAGCAATGATAAATTCGTTGAATTACTCGTCTTTGATGCTCATATAAAAATGGGCCATTTGGGTGTAGATGCTACTTTAACTCACCTAAGAGAACGATTCTGGATTCTTAAATGTAGACAGTTCGTAAAAAGAATCCTAAAAAACTGTTTGATCTGTAAACGTTTTTCAGTGAAAGCTGGTAATCAGGTGGTACCTCCTCTACCTCCTGACAGAATTCAGGAACATCCCCCTTTTGATGTTTCTGGTATAGACTTTGCTGGACCCTTTTTTACTATTGACTGTAAAAAATGTTATTTACTCATTTTTACCTGTACAGTTACAAGAGCTGTACATTTGGAATTAGTTGTTGATATGCGTACAGATTCATTTTTATTAGGCTTAAGACGTTTTATTTCTCGTAGAGGTTTATGTTCAGTTATATATTCTGATAATGCTAAAGCCTTTAAAAGGGCAAAAGTTGAACTGAAAAAAATGTGGAGTCAAATTGATACACCTGAGGTAAAAAACTTGTTTGCCTCCAAAGGTATAGAATGGAAATTTATCGTTGAAAGGAGTCCTTGGTGGGGAGGCTTCTGGGAAAGGCAGATACGTAAAATTAAAACTTGCTTAAAGAAAATTATTGGTAAATCTTCTCTTTCTCTTAAAGAATTAGAAACAGTTTTTCTAGAAATTGAGGCAATGATTAATTCTAGACCTATTACGTATCTGTATAGTGAACCATCACAACCTCCCCCACTCACTCCTTCTCACTTTCTAGTTGGAAAAAGATTAATTTCTTTACCTGTAACTTCCCTAACAGCACGCTTATCCATAGTACATCCTGAGGATGTCCCTTGGATGTACTTTCATCCATAGGATATCATGAGGATGTCTTGTGGATAAGATGTGCTGTTAGGGAAGGTTAAAAAAGACGAATTAATTGTAAGCAGAAATTCTTTGGTAAAAAGATATAAATATCAGCAAACTCTTTTAATTCATTTTTGGAACAGGTGGAGAAAAGAGTATTTGCATAATCTTAGATCTGCTTATATATCTCCACAACCAGGTAAGATTTCATCATTCAAGGTAAATGATGTGGTTTTAATTAATGATGAGCGCTATCCTAGAAACATATGGATGATGGGTAGAATTTTAAATGTATATCCAGGACGAGATGGTAAAATTCGTTCTCTTCTTATCAAAACCCCTAAAGGTAACATTAAGCGCTCAGTTCAACTTGTATATAATTTAGAAATTAATCCTTAATAATAAACTGAATAAGTAAAAATTGTTATCTTATGTATAATGTTGATTATTATTTATGTATATATTGCTATTTGATTACTGAAAATTTTTTTGATTGTTTGAATATTATTTGTAAATTTCTGTTTAACATTAGATTTTTCTTATTAATAATTGATTATGAATGTAATTTTTTTTTTTTTTGGAAATTTATGGTGAGCTCATGTGAGTTCGGTGGGGATGGGGAGTGTTACGCAATTCTCTCCACCAGGAGTCGCCGTGTGTCAAGACACGGCGATACATGTACTGTTTTTAGTTAGTGTGTGGCAGGCATCTGGTATGGAATGGAAGTGTCTAAATAGGAGACCCTAAATATGTTAACTTGTAGTATTTGTAAATTGTTGTAAATTACATGTAAATAAGTCATTAAATCTTAGTTAAGAAAGACGGAATGTTATTTTGCACCTGATATATTTCTACCACTGAACTATCGGTCAAACATCTAGAACGAATAAGTGGTCAGTTTCTATATCCTGAAACTAGAAATATAGATTTCCGAGCTATGCGTATACGGCACGCCAATAAGTTGAATAGACGACATGATCGAGAATTTCTAGTCTATACATTTCTAGATGGCGGAACAATATTATGAATATTATGAATCTTTGTATTGCGAGAAATTCTCGCTTGATTTCCTAGAATTGGGTCCTAAACCATGATTATAGTTGCTGAAACCCGCCTCTTGTATTCACGTTTATTTGCAAAGATTTTTAAATAAGTTTGACCTCGATAATATAGGCAAAGACTCTAGAATTCTAATAGGGGTTTCTAGAACTCGCTTTCAAAGGGGACTAGAATTTATAAGGATGACATGGAACTATCTTTACAAGAGCCACAATCTAGATTTTAGGTGTCAGTTACAGAATTTTTTCTTAGTGTTCTTTTGCTTTAATTTATTTAAACAACCGTTAATTACTTAATATTCGGAAAATTCAGTGGGGTCACTTCAGATTATTATTTCTTATTTAATTAATCAAACAACCTTTAAGCATCGTTCTTAAGATTAAATAAGTATTTAAGTTTTTCTTATAGAAAAATTAAATATTTGTAATTACACTGTTAAAAATTTTGTCTTAGGTTGAACCACTGTAGCTGCAACTATACGACGGTGAAACCTCATGTCATTTTTTTGGTGCTTCATTAAACCAAGCCTTGATACTGCAATAGTGGAGAAATCCATAAAGTGGAGAAATCTTTTACCGTAATTTGGTGCTTTTTTTTTTCAACTATAGTTGAAAAAAAAAGCACCAAATTACAAAAATTTTGTTCTAGGTTGAACCAAAACATGGTATACCATGTTTTGGTTCAACCTAGGACAAAATTTTTAACAGTGTAGACGCACTAAATCGTGGTAGAAGGTTTGGCCATCTCATGCGGTTGAAGCTACAGTTGTACCAAGTTTTGGCAAATTTTAGCTCCTGTAGTACCAACATTTGGTTCACCCTTGAACTGAAATTTTTAACGGTGTACTTTATATTAAATAGGTTTGTCTCATGTTTATAAACTGAGAATACTTTGATTATTATTCTATAAATATATTTACGTTTCTTAATAAAAATTATTAGTGGTCCGTTGGATTTCAAATTATGTATTTAGTGGTTCATGGGATTTTAAATTGATAATTTAGTGATTCCTGGAAGACGAAAAAGTTTGGCTACCGCTGCTCTGCAGTACCATCAGAAGATAAAATGTTAATGTGAGGTTTTAATAATATCAAGCATTTATCAACTGTACTGAACTGAAAAATTTTACATAATGCGCATGTGATGCATTTAATGCACATATTATACACTGATTCTTAAATTATTCAGATGCATTACAACGCTTTTCAGTATTATTACACATTGCTTACAGAGCAAAATTTTATTATATTAACAAACTATCTAAAATGGTCTCATAACAAATATACTTCTATTGCTGTAAAAATAATTTTACAGGCATTTGTGAATTATACACTGTTAAAAAATGCAACTTTTACTGCCAGAAATTCTCTGTAATTTGAGAAAAAAAGTCGTAAAATACGGTAAAATTACGTTGATAAAACGTATTTTTCTGTAATTACAGAGAATTTCTGAAACAAAGTGACATTTTTTTAACCCTTTGAGTGCTATGGACGCACATATGCGTCCAGCGAAAGTCATTAATATAGACTATGGACGCAAATATACGCGCTTAGCAGATGTTAGCAGTATGGACTATGGACGCAAATACGCGCCCGGCAAAAATGATCAGTGTACTATGCAACACTCGCATAAAGCGCGTCCGCGATAAGTTTCGAGGAACTTGGACTTTAATTATTTAAAAATAATAGAAATTCTTCGATCACGAAAGCGTGATGATCTATATTATTTGAATGAAATATTTTGAAAAACGAATTTAAGATTTAAAGAAAAGTTTCATAAAAAAAAAAAAAAAAGAAACTTTCAAAAATAATAATTATTATTATAACAAAAACTAATAATATATTACATGAAAAAAAAAAAAAAAAAAAAAACTTGAAACTGGTGATATTTCGATTTAGTATTTCAGAATTGAAAGAATTACATATATATAGAAATCCAGAAATTAAAATATATACATTCGAGAAATTACGTTCAGTAGTATTTTAAATAAATATAAGACAATAAATAGATATAAAATTATTTAAATTATAGTTTAATTTATATAATGTCGACTGGAAAAGCTTGTGGATATTATTTTATGCAATTAAAATTTTTACGATTCCCATTAAACATTTGCAAAAAGGTTAGGCTTTTCGAGCCAGACTTTTATAAGCATATAAACTAAAAAAAACTTTATATTTGTTGTTTTCTCTTTGGATGGTTTTTATTTGAGTTCTTTAAAATGATTACATAACTCTAACTGTACCAAAAAACATATCAAAATCAATAAACATCACTGTTAAAAGTGATGTTTTTTAAAGGAATGAAAGTGAAGAAATATTAAAATAGAAAATGATTTAAATATAGCTTGGTTTAAAACGAGTTCAAAACTTTAACAAGAATCGATCAAGCGTAATGAGGATTCAGGAGGTTAAATATAAATATATTTATGTTTCAATAAATAATATTAGTGGTTCGTGGGATTTCAAATTATGTATTTAGTGGTTCATGAGATTTTTAATTGGTAATTTAGTGATTCCTGAAGACGAAAAAGGTTTGCTACTGCTGCTCTGCAGTAACCATCAGATCAGAAGATTAAATATTAATGCGAAGCTTTAATAATATCAAGTATTTATCAACTGTACTGAACTGCAAAATGTTACATAATGCGCATATGATGCCTTTAATTCACATATTATATACTGATTCTTAAATTATTCAAATGCATTACAACACTTTTCAGTATTATTACTCATTGCTTACAGAGAAAATTTTTATTATATTAACAAACTATCTAAAATGGTCTCATAACAAATATACTTCCATTGCTGTAAAAATAATTTTACAGGCATTTGTGAATTATACTCTGTTTAAAAAATGCAACTTAGCTGCCAGAAATTCTCTGTAATTTGAGAAAAAAGTCGTAAAATACGGAAAAATTACGTTGGCAAAACGTATTTTTCTGTAATTACAGAGAATTTCTGGCAGAAAACTTGCATTTTTTTTTTTTTTTTTTTAACGGTGTAGATGTAATGGTCGGTATAGAGAAATATTCCCTTGAAGACTTTTTGGGTTCTTTAGAGAAAGTATTACACTGTTAAAAATTTTGTTCTAAGTTGAACCACTGTAGCTGTAACCATGCGATGGTGAAACCAATAAAATGAGGATTCAGAAGGTTGAATAATGAAATTTTACAAACGTATATCTTTTAATTCTATGCTCCGAAATTAATTCAAAACAAATAACGAAAATTGATCGAGAGTAATAAAATGTTTATCCAGGACCAGGAGAGTGAATCTAGTAAAATTTTACAAGTAAATATACGTTAATTCTAGCTGTGCTTTAAAACGGATGCACTGTTAAAAATTTTGTCCAAGGTTGAACCACTGTAGCTGCAACCGTGCGATGGTGAAAAACCTTATACTACCATTATTTGGTGCTTCGTTAAACCAAGTCTTGGTACTGCAATAGTTACGTCCATAAAGTGGAGAAATCTTTTACCGTAATTTGGTCCCCCCCCCCCATCAACAAAAAGCATTAAATCATGGTAGAAGGTTTGACTATCGCATGGTTGCAGCTACAGTTGTACCAAGTTTTGGTTCAACCTTGCAAACTGAAGCTCCTGTAGCACCAACATTTGGTTCAGCCTTGAACTGAAATTTTTAACAGTGTACTTTATATTAAATAGGCTTGTCTGATGTTTATAAACTGAGAATACTTTGATTATTATTCTATAAATATATTTACGTTTCTTAATAAAAATTATTAGTGGTCCGTTGGATTTCAAATTATGTATTTAGTGGTTCATGGGATTTTAAATTGATAATTTAGTGATTCCTGGAAGACGAAAAAGTTTGGCTACCGCTGCTCTGCAGTACCATCAGAAGATAAAATGTTAATGTGAGGTTTTAATAATATCAAGCATTTATCAACTGTACTGAACTGAAAAATGTTACATAATGCGCATGTGATGCATTTAATGCACATATTATACACTGATTCTTAAATTATTCAGATGCATTACAACGCTTTTCAGTATTATTACACATTGCTTACAGAGCAAAATTTTATTATATTAACAAACTATCTAAAATGGTCTCATAACAAATATACTTCTATTGCTGTAAAAATAATTTTTCAGGCATTTGTGAATTATACACTGTTAAAAAATGCAACTTTTACTGCCAGAAATTCTCTGTAATTTGAGAAAAAAAGTCGTAAAATACGGTAAAATTACGTTGATAAAACGTATTTTTCTGTAATTACAGAGAATTTCTGAAACAAAGTGACATTTTTTAACCCTTTGAGTGCTATGGACGCACATATGCGTCCAGCGAAAGTCATTAATATAGACTATGGACGCAAATACGCGCTTAGCAGATGTTAGCAGTATGGACTATGGACGCAAATACGCGCCCGGCAAAAATGATCAGTGTACTATGCAACACTCGCATAAAGCGCGTCCGCGATAAGAATGAGACAACTCGTCAGCGCCAACCGCGCGCCGTCCGTATGGACCGCATAGGCCACGAGTATTCAGCACTCAAAGGGTTAATAGTGTAGATGTAATGGTCGGTATAGTAAAATATTCCTTTGAAGACTTTTTGGATTCTTAGAGAAAGTATTATCAATGTTAAAAATTTTGTCCTAGGTTGAACCACTGTAGCTGCAACCATGCGATGGTTAAACTTATATCATTATTTGGTGCTTTGTTAAACTATAAGTCTTGGTACTGCAATAGCTACATCAATAAAGCGGAGAAATCTTTTACCGTAATTTGGTGCTGGTTTTTTCAACAAGAAGCACTAAATCATGGTAGAACGTTTGACCATCGCTTGGTTGCAGTTACAGTTGCACCAAGTTTTGGTTCAGCCTAGCAAATTGAAGCTACTGTTGTACCAACTTTTGATTCAACCTTGAGCTGAAATCTTTAACAATGTATAGCATTTTTCTTCTAATGTTGGAAAATATCTATATGCTCGACGCATGATTTTTAAGTAAAAATGTTTTTAGTAGGCCTGTGCCTGCCGAGTGCTCAATTTTTACACATGTGTTTCCAAATTTATTTCTCCTTGCCTGTTCAAATTACTAAACATTCTTTTACATGATATTTAAAACAAATGGCTTAATCTTTCACATCATCATATTTATATATTTTCAAGAGCATTTGTCTCCAAGAAAATAAAAATGAGGTCGCAATCCTTTAATTTAAATTTTAAAACTACATGTCTATTTATTTATTTATATTATTAAGTTCTCGTGGCGTAGTTGAATTTTACATTTTTAATTTATTATTTTTTTTTTTTTCTCTGACGTATAAAAATTCTGCATAGTAACGCAAAGAAGTTATTTTTAAAATAGAAATTGTTTTGTGATATTTAAGCTTTTATAAATAAATTCTGGTGAATCAAGTTTTTTTTTTTTTTTTTTTTTTTTTTTTTTTTTTCAGCGATGATAACTGCTGTAGTACTTACTCTGTACTGAAATAAATTTCTAAAATAAATCTCTATAAATGAATCAAGGAATGTTATATGTTTAATTTGTTATTTGAATCAATGAACGAATTTTCACAAAACATGGAAACCATAAATAAAATTTTATTTTCTTTATCTCAATACATTGATGCGGTTATGATGTAAGTTTTTCCTTTCAGTTATCCTTTTTAATTATTTTATTAAGTTGAAATGCACGCATGGAAATCAGGAATGAAACTACTTTCTATATTCCAATAGGGGAAAGTTGTCCAAAACGGGGACGTTAACGTATCTCTGTCCGCAAGAAAAAATCTATAAATAATGAAAATTTGTTAAAGCTTTTCCTGATTAGAGCATGTCTTAGACTATCAGATGGCAAAGCTATTTTTAAAAAAATATCATTAGTATTGGCAGAAAAGACATTTTTCTGAAAAATGTGCAAAGTCCCCGTTTTGGACAACCGGTTGGGTAAAATGGGGTACTCATAAGAAATAACATAAATTCAAGTCCTAATGCGAAATTTTACTGGAAAAATTTGAATTAAAAAGAAAAAGTGAATTTAATATAAAGTCAAAATGCAGATAAAATATTTTGTTATCTTTTTCAACAGTTACTAGCATGACACAAAAAATAATCAAATACAAAAGTCACATACGAAACTGATATCGCTTTCTTCAACACTTGAACTGGCTGCATGTGCCCAACCTCGACAGTTGCTACATTGAGTCCACCCCTCTTTGTCTTTCGAGTCAATGTAAAGTTCATTACAAAAAATTCAAGCTTCCTCGCTATTCTGTTCCTCATCAGATGATAACATTGGGTTTTGAAATTTTTTTTATTTTCTTCTCTTTTTTAGATTTTGGATAACTAGGATTAAGTTCGGTGGGTTTCTTGACCAATTTTCTTTTCTGTTTATTCTGCTTTGTATTTTTCTTCTGTTCTACAGCTTCCACTGCATTGTAAGGTGATGAAGTGAGTATGACAATTTTACCTCTCCTCTTCTCATTCACTCTTTTTTGCAAACGTTCGGTTTCTTGTGGTAGAGGCATTATTATTTTAGGCGAAGTGCTAAAAGCTGAACATTTCTAAGGTTCTATAGCTGGAGATATTTCAAATGATGAAGTGGAAGGTTGAGGTGTGACGTTTTCACACCTTGATGCTAACTGAGGATCTATGAGTTGTAAGCAGCTTTTTCAGTTGTTTCTGAAGGCGCAAAATAAATGTTCATGGAACACATCTCTGTTAAAGGGATATATGCCTGTTATTTTTAAATCAATTCTTAGCATTTTGCTCAGTAGCTGTTCTTGAAAATGCATTTCCGAAAAGTTTTCTGACCTGGTAAATTGTCACGTAACGTCGAGGGTGATGTATGAGCCATTTTATTAATTTGAAAAATAGTTTTTTAGAACATCTCTACTTATGTATTACACGCATAAATAAGCACTAGTACTCATTTAAAACACTTTAAAAACGACATTACTATTAAAAATTTGTCCTACTTCCATGGCGTCCAAAATGGGGACGACCCCGTTTTGGGCTACTGTCAATGTCCCCGTTTGAGCCGACCATGACGTATGCTTAAAACGTGGCGTCTCTTCTCACACGTGTCAGACAAAACTATAAAGCAATATGTGAAAATGTAAATAAAATCTAGACGAATCCATAACATACTTACCAAAATCGAACGCTTAAAGGTCACTTGATAAAATCCAATACAGTGTACGGCCACGATCGAAATGAAAATCGCAAAAAATTCAAAACTTTGTAGAAAATAACAGATCCGGCAAAATATGTCAACAACTAGATTCAAACTTGCGTATAGCCGAATTAGAAATATCGTAGACCATTGGATTTAAAGAGGGCAGCCCTAATCTATGAGAAACTGAACGTCCCCATTTGACCCGCCGTCCCCGTTTTAGACAACTCTCCCGTACGTTGTTTTAGCTATGCGTCATTTTCAACGTTAGTTTCGAGGAACTTGGACTTTAATTATTTAAAAATAATAGAAATTCTTCGATCACGAAAGCGTGATGATCTATATTATTTGAATGAAATATTTTGAAAAACGAATTTAAGATTTAAAGAAAAGTTTCATAAAAAAAAAAAAAAAGAAACTTTCAAAAATAATAATTATTATTATAACAAAAACTAATAATATATTACATGAAAAAAAAAAAAAAAAAAAAAAAAAAAACTTGAAACTGATGATATTTCGATTTAGTATTTCAGAATTGAAAGAATTACATATATATAGAAATCCAGAAATTAAAATATATACATTCGAGAAATTACGTTCAGTAGTATTTTAAATAAATATAAGACAATAAATAGATATAAAATTATTTAAATTATAGTTTAATTTATATAATGTCGACTGGAAAAGCTTGTGGATATTATTTTATGCAATTAAAATTTTTACGATTCCCATTAAACATTTGCAAAAAGGTTAGGCTTTTCGAGCCAGACTTTTATAAGCATATAAACTAAAAAAAACTTTATATTTGTTGTTTTCTCTTTGGATGGTTTTTATTTGAGTTCTTTAAAATGATTACATAACTCTAACTGTACCAAAAAACATATCAAAATCAATAAACATCACTGTTAAAAGTGATGTTTTTTAAAGGAATGAGAGTGAAGAAATATTAAAATAGAAAATGATTTAACTATAGCTTGGTTTAAAACGAGTTCAAAACTTTAACAAGAATCGATCAAGCGTAATGAGGATTCAGGAGGTTAAATATAAATATATTTATGTTTCAATAAATAATATTAGTGGTTCGTGGGATTTCAAATTATGTATTTAGTGGTTCATGAGATTTTTAATTGGTAATTTAGTGATTCCTGAAGACGAAAAAGGTTTGCTACTGCTGCTCTGCAGTAACCATCAGATCAGAAGATTAAATATTAATGCGAAGCTTTAATAATATCAAGTATTTATCAACTGTACTGAACTGCAAAATGTTACATAATGCGCATATGATGCCTTTAATTCACATATTATATACTGATTCTTAAATTATTCAAATGCATTACAACACTTTTCAGTATTATTACTCATTGCTTACAGAGAAAATTTTTATTATATTAACAAACTATCTAAAATGGTCTCATAACAAATATACTTCCATTGCTGTAAAAATAATTTTACAGGCATTTGTGAATTATACTCTGTTTAAAAAATGCAACTTAGCTGCCAGAAATTCTCTGTAATTTGAGAAAAAAGTCGTAAAATACGGAAAAATTACGTTGGCAAAACGTATTTTTCTGTAATTACAGAGAATTTCTGGCAGAAAACTTGCATTTTTTTTTTTTTTTTTTAACGGTGTAGATGTAATGGTCGGTATAGAGAAATATTCCCTTGAAGACTTTTTGGGTTCTTTAGAGAAAGTATTACACTGTTAAAAATTTTGTTCTAAGTTGAACCACTGTAGCTGTAACCATGCGATGGTGAAACCAATAAAATGAGGATTCAGGAGGTTGAATAATGAAATTTTACAAACGTATATCTTTTAATTCTATGCTCCGAAATTAATTCAAAACAAATAACGAAAATTGATCGAGAGTAATAAAATGTTTATCCAGGACCAGGAGAGTGAATCTAGTAAAATTTTACAAGTAAATATACGTTAATTCTAGCTGTGCTTTAAAACGGATGCACTGTTAAAAATTTTGTCCAAGGTTGAACCACTGTAGCTGCAACCGTGCGATGGTGAAAAACCTTATACTACCATTATTTGGTGCTTCGTTAAACCAAGTCTTGGTACTGCAATAGTTACGTCCATAAAGTGGAGAAATCTTTTACCGTAATTTGGTTCCCCCCCCCCCCCCCCCATCAACAAAAAGCATTAAATCATGGTAGAAGGTTTGACTATCGCATGGTTGCAGCTACAGTTGTACCAAGTTTTGGTTCAACCTTGCAAACTGAAGCTCCTGTAGCACCAACATTTGGTTCAGCCTTGAACTGAAATTTTTAACAGTGTGCAAAACTGTAACAAGAACTGATCAAGCGTCATAAAATACACTGTTTAAAAAATGCAACTTTGTTGCCTGAAATTCTCTGTAATTACAAAAAAATACGTTTTGTCAATGTAATTTTTCCGTAATTTACGACTTTTTTCTTGAATTACAGAGAGAGAATCTCGTGAAATATGCATGACTGTAACAAAAACCGATGAAGTATAGTAATAATCAGGTTCGAGGAGTGCGAAATCTAGTGAAATTTCTAAACAAATGTAAAACTGTAGAAAGAATATAATAAAAAATAATAAAATGTTTATGAAAGGAGGGTTAAGTGGCGAAAACTTTAAAAGTGAGTTAACTAGAATGCGATCTAACCCAGACCTGTCCAATCCAAAACAGTTGACGTTGGCGGGCCGCATTGGAAATGCATTTCATTCCAGCTGGCCGTACTGTATGTATGTATACGTGTGTGTGTGTGTGTGTATTTAGGTAGAGGTTCAAATTTGAAACTAAAAATTAATTTCATTTTCATTCATTTATTAAAAATAAAACAGTTAAAAATTTATTAATAAGACGAATCAATAAAACGATTAAGTTATACTTTTTCCCTTTTTTTTTTTACTGTAGCCACGATATGTACTTCTTTAGAAGCTATAACTATGTCTATGTCTAAAACTAATTTAATTTCGAAGAGTCTATATATATTTAAAATGCTATAATAAGATGTCAGATTACAAATTCCAGGGATTCCACCGTGGGCCGCACAATATTATATGGCACTATGGTAGGACGCAAGTTAGCAATTCTTAATATTACCATACATTTTATGATTCTACGTAAACACGTCACATTTATATCCTTTGGCCGTAAGCACGACTCTTCACTCATCGAAACGTCTCGTTAGTCTTCAGTTTACTTGTCTGTGACGACAGATAAGAAAGGGGAGATTTTAAATAAGTCCCAGAACCAACAATTAGTTTCCATTTATGTTCCCGTACATCACTAGCGAAACTCCGATGTTTTCTCAAAAAGAGAGAATTTGCAGAACATAGTTACATCTTCACAAAATCGCTATAACTCAGATTCCCGCCTTCCTTTAAATCTTCTCTGGTGTGTTGTGTGTCTCTTCCGTGGAATAAAAAAGAAAGAAAGAAAAAATAAAAGAGTCAGGGAAGAGAAAACTCCAAAAAGTAAAACAACAAACACTGAAAAAAGAAAAAAGAAAAACATATTCGACACCAAAGCGGGCGATTTGACAAGGAACCCCTTCCCTATTTACCAGAGCGCACAGATGGCCTGCTATCGCTTTTGCCTTCATTAAAAAAAAAGAAGGAAGATTTTTCTGAAGATTTTTGTTTTTTCTTTTTCTTCATTCGTCTTGAATTAGACAGTGGTCGGGTTGTGGGTAGAGTGGGAGGGTCGGTACAATGGGGTGCGGTGGGTGCGGTCTCTAGATGGACCCCACCCTATCCCTGTGTCACACACTCTCTTGGGGTGTCGTGATTCTTCTTTAGAGTGGCAATCAGCGGCGAAGGAGTCAGTTCTTCTCCGCTTTTCCTCCGGCTATTTTTTTAATCAGGTAGAATCCGTTCTCCGGACCGCGTGTGTTTTGTTTTGGTTCAAAGTTCACGAGATTGTTTAATTTATTTCTCCCTTCTATGTGTGCAACAAGTGTAACGCAGGATTGTTTAGAATAAATGTGCATACGTTTAATGATTTTATAAATAGTTTTGTGTTGCTTGTGAAAAAGTATCAACTGCAAATTGGTAAGCCAATTTTATTTGGTTGTTACATTTTAGAATTACATTTCCTCCTCCTCCTTCTTCTTTTTTTTTAAATTAAAAACCTGTTTTTAATTTTATAGACAGTCTTCGTATAGAATAACTCAATATATGTGTAAATATATTAAGTTATTCTATAATATTTCTAATAAATATTCTAGAATATTTTATTTCGTATTTCTAATAAATACGAAATGAAATTTACTTATGCACAAATTTTTCTATACTCTATATTCTTCTATAAAAATTTTTGTATATAATTATATACAAATTTCGAATACGAAATAAAATATCTAGAATATTTTATTTCGTATTTCTAATAAATACGAAATAAAATTTACTTATACACAAATTTTTCTTTAATTTAATAGCATAAAATATTTTTTGCTTAAATAAAATTAATTTCACATAAATTAAGAATACGCATGAAAATAAAAGAAAATGTAAGGGGATTTTATGATAATACAATTAATTTTGTTTAAATTCTATTCTGAAAAGAAGCAAATTTTATAAAGCATTAAAAAAGATTTTATATATATTTGCGTACTTTAGAAAATTTATATTAAAGTAGTTTAAGAAAATGACTTACCAATAGTATATTATTATATTAAATATTACAATTCTGCTTTAAATCTAAAGTAAGAAATATGTAACGTTATTTTTTTACTGAAAAAGGTAATTGTATTGTAAATTTATAATTTATGTACTAACTACTAATGTCTTATTTTTTAAATAAATAATTTTTAAAAATAACATTTTACTGAAATCTACAGCTAGAGAGATATTTGTTATTCACTAAAGAAATCTATAATTGAAATAATTTGTATGATTGCTATTTATTATCAATTTTTTTTTTTTTTTTTTTTTTTTTTTTTTTTTTAATCAGTTTTAATTTTATTTCCACTTCGAACGAATTTTTTATTTTAAATTAATAAAACTATTAATTAAATTAAAAAATTAACATTAAAGGTAAAAAAAAAAACTAAATTTGATTTATTTTCCTATATATCTTTATATATATAGTTTGCAAGTGTAATGACGATTCCGGTTCGTACTCATCTATATAGCAGATTGCGATCTAATTTCCATACTTTAGTTAATTTAAAAAAATCTAATTGTCCGATCGATAAGCAGTTTAGTCCGACGGATTCAGAAAAAAAAGCTCCTTTCATTTGGTATCTTATTTGTAACGAAGTTTTGATTAGATTTTTTTAAAATTAATTAAAATATGAAAATAATAACCTGGCAAAACTTCAAATTTGGACATTTAAATTTATAATTGTTGCCAAAAAAATTGACCAGTCATTTATTTATTTATTTATTTATTATTATTATTATTATTATTATTATTAGCATAAAATGAAATATGAAAAATATAAAAACATAAAATAATAGCAAACTTTGGCAATATATTTCTAGACTTATTTACCTTTAAAATTTAAACTCATAAACCTTAAGCCAAATTTCCCACCGAATTTTAATTCCTCAGAAGCCAAATTATTATTAGAAACAAATTAATATTGTGAGATGAAATGCTAATGATAATCAAACCAATATCATTCACGAAAGACTTAAAAATAAAATTCATGTTTAACGACCTAATTGTCATACTTCGTGAGGCAGGACAAATTTAGTACAAGACCCTCATGGAGATTTTTAAATTTTTGTCATCATGTTGGCGATACATTTCTATTAATTAATTAATTTATTTTTGCATAATTTTGTGTTAAAAAAAACTTAGTACCTATTTTGATTATACTTTTTATTATATTGCGTTTTTTAGTCAATTTATGACAAAAGTTCACATGGGGATTATATCATTAAAATATTGCTATATTTAAAATGACGCTTGCAAAGATTGTAAAATTGCAACCTTTAAAAATACATTTTTTCTATAAAATGATCTCATCGTACAAATGTCGTAATTTTTTATTAGATTGCTGAACTGAGTCCGCATGTTTAAATATTGCTTATGTATTATTTTTTACTAGTATAACCCCGTTAAAAATGACGGAATGTGAAATCAATGAACATAATAGTGAATCAACGAAGGCTTTGCCGGCTTCGCTGGTCTCTATATTTAAAGGAAATTCTTTTATATCGCTTTATAAACAACAAACAAAAAAAAAAAATCATGAAATTGCTCAAAATCTCGTTTTCTGTCTCCGCTGCCTTCGGCAGCAACCCACTCTTTCGCAGACTCTCGGGTGCTTGTGACAATAGCTTACCAGTGGGCTTCCATTTGGTTGTTTATCAGATGACAGTTTCGAAACAGACAGTATCCAAAAAATTGAAGTAGCAATTTTATTTTTAAACCCCAGTTACATATGAACAACACGATACGTGGTGTACATAATATTTTTTTTCACGTTATTTTCTACATTTATTTGATTTATTCGATCAACTATAAAACGACAAGAATTTCACGCCAAATATAATATTACAATATGCTATGGTCGGCTACATCTTTCGCATGAGACAATTTTTTGTAGTTATAATAGTAGTTGAGTTAGTTAATAGTAGTTGGTATACAGAAAAATAAATAATTAAATATGTAAATCTGATCATAGCTCCCCTTGTCTACTTTTGAATTTTTCTCGCCATTTTAGACAAAAATACATAATTTATGTGATTATTTTTTCTCTTTCTTTCTTTTCTTTTTACTTTCCCTTCCTTTCTTTTCTGTTTTTCAATATTTTATAATTTATTTATATTTTTGATGCGCTAACTTGGCTTAAAGTGGCTTTCACAAGAGGAGAGTTCTTGGCGAAAAATGTCCGATTTATTGCAGCATTAAAATTTTAAAATATTACCCAGGATTATCAGTCAATTAGCTTTCATGCCAAGCGCGATTCATTCGTGAGAAAAACGTTTAAACAAAAGAAAAAAGTATCTAAAATTGAATATTAAAAAAGGTTATGGTTGTTTTCTTACTCCATCAAATCAGATTTACATATTTATTTTTCTATATACCATCTTCCATTAACTGACTCAACAACTATTATAACCACAAAAAATTGTCTCATGCGATAGATGTAGCCAATCACAACATATTGTAATTGTCACAGCATATTATATTTGGCGTGAAATTGTTGTCGTTTTATAGTTGATCGAATAAATCAAATAAATGTAGAAAATAACGTGAAAGAAAGTATTGTGTACACCACGTATCGTGTTGTTCATATGTAACTGGGGTTTAAATACTATAAAATTGCTACTTCAATTTTTTGGATACTGATACTGTCTGTTTCGAAACTGTCATCTGATAAGCACCCAAATGGAAGCCCACTGGTAAGCTACTGTCACAGAGAGTCTGCATCCGAGAGTCTGCAAATGAGTGGGTTGCTGCCGAAGGCAGCGGGGACAGAAGGCGAGTTTTAAGCAATATCGTGATTTTTTTTTTTTTTTTTATTCTGTTTGTAAAGCGATATAAAAGAATTTCCTTTAAATATAGTGACCAGCGAAGCAGGCAAAGCCGTCGTTGATTCACTATGTTCATTAATTTCACATTCCGTCATTTTTGACGGGGTTATATACTAGTTTTTTCATATGTATATATATATATATATCATATAAACGTGTTTTATATACGTAATTTTTCGTATAAGACTATTGAATTAAATATTTTTCTTATTTATTTACTTATTTTATTTATTTATTTATTTATTATTATATATATATTTTTTTTCACTAAGCATGTCTTTCTTTTTTTCTCTCCCTTCCCCCTCTTTTTTTTTCCTTTCCTGTTATTATTATTAAGTGGAACTTCGATAAAAGACAACTTCATCAAAATTTTTATATTACAAGTATATTTTAAAGGTAAATTTTGAAAGCATAAATATATACTTTAAGAAATGAAACATGAAAAAGTTAAAATAATAGCTATAATTTGTTAATAAATACCAATTCATTTGTATTAGTGACATAAACTAAATTACATAAAAGAATACATGTAAGTTATTTTAACTCTAATCATAACTCTCATGAAAATGGCCTCTTGAAGTATGCATATTTTTTAACTGTTTGAGAGTCAAGATAATTATGCACATTTAATATGGAACGAAATCAGAATTTACAAAGTTAAAAAGAGAAGAAAGAAACACCTTTTTTTTCACTAAGTTATAAAAGTGAATTTTATTGAAAATTTTCGCGACGAACTTTTGCAGTTGAGAATTATTAATTGCGTCCTCAAGAAGACAATGCCGCTCATTAAAGGGTTAACGTTTCATTTAAATATACAATTTTCAATATTGCCTTCAATTTTGTAGGCTACAAAGATACTTTGAGTGATTTGTAAGATGATTACTTTGAAGAACTGTGCTGATTCACTTTCGGTTTGGATCAAATAATATAGGGGAAAAATATGTTTTATGAGGGGATTATTACAGTTGTTTCCTTGATTCTATTGGATAGAAGTTAGTTTTATCATGAATCCCTCAATATTGATAAGAACATGACAGTGCTATTAAAATACATTAAAATTTCATTTAAAAAAATAAAATAAAAAACAGGTTTTTATTTTATTATTATTGTTATTATTATCATAACGTACTAGTTACTTTATCGTGCTCTGAACTATTTTTGATCATTTTTCATTCCTTTTACTAAATTAAATATATATATATATATATATATATATATATATATTTAAATGTACGTTCACGCGAATTTTCGGTAGAATGCTTTGGTTTTTGATAAGTACATTTAAGGAGATGGTGGATATCACAAACCATTTTTATAAATAATAAAAATTCGCATACATATGCATTGAAATATAATAATATTAAACGCATTAAAATTTCTCAAAAATTATTTAAATTAAAAATTAACTACATGAAATTTTATTTATTTATTTTTAATTTTTAAAGTATTTCCTGCTAGCTAATTTTTACTTTTCCCCTCGATTCTACATTATTATAATTTAACAATGTGCTCTAAACATATTACTTTCTGGATTTTGACTGATAAATAAATTTTTGTAAAAATATTTTATCTTTAAATGTTAAAATTTTGGATTAAATGTTAATATTCAAACTCACACACACATATATATATATAATTTAACTTATCAATGAATCCAAAAAATAATATATATAAGGATTCATACTCATCAGGGAAAGCCTGAAATACTCAGGGAATTTGGATTTTGTTAAAAAAAAACTCGGGGAAAATAAAAATTTTCACTAAAATTCAAGGGAAGTTGATTATAAAACCTGGAAAAACGAATATTTCCTTTCTTTCATAAAATATTTTTCTTGTTTAGCTTCATATCGAGATTCAAATAATTAAGTATTGGGAAAATTACACATGTGAACAATGATTTTTGTGTGAATCTCTACTATGATCGACAGTAATATGACATCATATAATGGAAGTAAAAGTATTTTCTCCTTTCTAGAGGAATGTTTCTTGTATAGCGGTAATAGTTTCTTGAAAATTGTCTGGAAAACTCAGGGAATTTTTCCCCATATTTGAGTATGAATTCTGTATATATATCTAGATAATATTATTAAACAACAATAACATGAAACTGAGGGAAAATATTAAAACTGAATTAGCAGGGATTGTTTATTTTATTTATTTATTTATTTATTATTTCATTAAATTTAAATATTTTTTGAGACATTTTAAATATACTCAATATTATTACATTCCAATATATACGTAGGCAAATTTTTACAAGTCATTTAGAAACGCATATATAAAGCCTATCATACCCTTAAATGAGAAAATAATAATAATAATAATAATCTTTATTCGAGAAAATTGTGCTCTTTTTTTTTAACTTAATTACATAAAAATATTATGTATGGAATATTTGTAAGCCTGTCTATTCATGCTGAGTTTAATTAAAATAAATAATTTCCTCGGAATTTAAATGGTTTATTATAATAAATATTCGGATTTTTCTTTTGAAAATTTCAAACATAATTTTTTCTAGAGAACATCAAAAATACTTTGCGGTTTCTTTTGAAAAAGAAAAAAAAAAAAAAAAAAAAAAAGGCAAGAATTTAATTTGCTGTAATGTGTTGTTCAAGTAAAAAACACATTTATTGTTATTATTATTATTTCTGCTAAAAAAATTTGTAGATTATTTACAGGAACGTCTTCAAAATTCGAACGCACAAATATGTGCAGCTATTGTTCTGAATTTTTATAACAAACATTTGAAGTCGTGTTATGTATTTATAAAGAATGACTTATTATAAACTTCATATTTTTAATCATTTTTACGAGTTTTGTTGAAAAACTCGTTTTTATTTTCACGAGGTATGTCGTCTCGTTCCGTCTTTCATTTATCTTAAAATGCTTCAAGTTAAATTTTCATATGTAATTGAAGGGGATAATCGGATGTTATGAATTTCTCGCCGAAATTACAAAGTGACGATTATAAAATGCTGTATGCATATCATTGAAATATAAAAATATTAATTGTGTAAAATTTCTTGTAAACGATTTAAAAATAATCTGGTGTGTCACCACAAGATTTTCTCTTACCCTGAAATTTAATACTATAAATACAGGTTGGAGATTAAGGGGTAAGATAACGAGTTCTGTTATGTATACCTATGTTAAAACAATTCAAATTAGGCTTCGGAAGAGTTTTATATGATAATTAGTTCTGTGTGAGGGGCGGTAACCCCCTCACACAGGGGGATTGAGAGAGGTAGCCCTCGGGGACCGCCCCCCTCAACCCCCCGTTCCATTATTGCACCTATATTTATGTAGAATTTAAATCTGTCATTAAAATTAAAGTTCACTTAAAATTATTCTGACAACTTTCACATGCAACATTCCTTGAACTTTATCAAATTTTTCTAGCAGCAAACTTATATTAACTTCAAAATACAACATTTGGATCTCCTAAAATTATTCGTTTTTAAGTTACTCTAAGAGACACAGACAAAGATCAAACGTTAAAAAACTTGACATCGGTAATCAGGACGCCTCAAAACGTGTAAATATACAAAAAACAAGCGACGAATATTGAGCTTAAAAACATACACTATTTACATATCTGTATGAGGAATTCATTTTAATTCCTGAATATCTTTCCTGGAAATGGCAAAATATTTTATTAAAGCACATCCATTAACAACAAAAAAGAATGTTTTCGCTTAAATATTTGCAGCCCTGTATATCTTTTGAAGATTATGTACAGGCCACATGGTGCACCTAAATATAATCCTATAGCAATAATACACGGCCCAGTACCAATAATACACTTCCAACAATTTGCAACTATTATCGCACTTTTATCTAGTTCTTTTGTGTAGCCCTGTAAACGAACAATGAATGATTTTCCTACCATATTCTACATGAGACATGTTTTTACGCATATAAAAAATAGATATTCGTTTCATTTGGTTTAGTGCAGTCTATAGATGTTAAACTCGACTTACCTGCAATTTCCCCCATAGATGTAATGTATTTGAATTCTCTTGGGCGTCCCTGTACACAAACCATTTGCTTGATCTCAACGAAAAGTTTAGTGTAACATCCCTGTATCATAAACATTTAGAATACCAAGTTTGAACTTTCTGCTATAATTTGTTTTTGAGGTATGCTGATAACAGACACACACACAGGCCAATCGCTGAAAACATGATTTTTGGATTCAGGGGACCTCAAAATGTGTAAATATAACGAATTTCAGTTTTAACATACCCATACTTTAATATTCATAATTTTTATTTTATACTCAATTTTTATGAAGAGTTACGTACCTATCTAATTTTCGGAGTATAAGCCGCTAGTTAGACAAATAAATCTGTTTTGTATTTTACATCAGAAATGCTTTGACAGGCATATACTTATATTAGGTATTAAAATATTATAAAACAATACCACAGTACTGGCGTTTAAAACTAATTAAGTACAAAACTTTGAATTAACACCATAAAAGGCAAGAACTCTCAACAATTGTTTCAGGTCGAAAGAAGACACGACCCCTTCGTCAAGCGAACAAAGTAGGCAATGGTGCTGCGAACAAAGCGGCAACGCACAAAATCGACTTAGGTGAAGATTAAGCACAAATAATGTGAGAAAAGATTTTTTTTTTAGAAAAGAACATTTTTTGATTTCTATATTCAAGTAAATTTTAAAATTAAAAAAGAAGAGTAAAAGAAAATATTTTTTACTGGCTACCAGATAATTTTGTTGTCAACCATTTTTTTACAAATTCCTGGAACCCTGTGTATGTGTATATAATCAATTTAAATACTTCAAAATAGATATGAATGAATTAGACATGCAAAGTTAACAATATTTGATAAATAAATATATCTGTATTTTTCTAAGTGTGGATTGGATGCAAAAGTGATAGTTTTTAGTTTCAATTTTAATTCCCCTCTCTTTCCCCACTGCTTTCAACTACATTGTCATTTCTTCTCTCACAGTCATAAATACCTTTTAAAAATTTGTTATTAAGCATGATAAAATTGAATGGTTCACATATCTTTCATGGAATTTTTTTACTTTCTGAAAATATAAAGGTAAGGAAAGTACTGTAATCATGACGGAAACATGATTTTGTAATGTTGGTGTATCTATATGTTTTGAGGTCTCATGAGTTCATTTTTGCTATTTTTACGATGATGTATGTATGCCTGAGTATGAGTCAACACAATATTGTCTAAATGTTTTGTTCAAATCAGCTAAAATTTAGTACATTACTGGTTATCGTAGCACAAACTGTATACATCTTGGAAAATCTAGCACTTATAGTTTTTTTTTTTTTTTTTTTTCTGTTTTTTTTTAACAGGGACAGAAAGATAAATTCCTTATTATTATAGCCTAGGGGCTCAAATAATTTAAAGTGTGATAGTATCTGAATTCCTTATTCAATTCAGCTGAAACATTATACACGCGTTATAAGTTACCGTCGAATGAATGGGAGTAGGTTAGTTGCACCCGGAGAATAACTAAACGGGCGAGTTGCACTGCTTACTCTCTGAACCAAGGGGTGAGTTGCACCGTTTACCACCTCGAACCAAGGGGTGAGTTGCACCGATTAGCCATTTCTACAAAGGGGCGAGTTGCACCCTCCAAGATATTATTACATAATTTTTTTTATACATAATCGCATAATTTTCCCTTTACACTTTTCACAGGCTTAGGACTGTCATGGGCTAAAACCCCATGGCGTGTTTAAAAAATTTGCGAATAATTTTTCTTTGTCTCATAGTGGTAATAAGTTTACCTTGTTTAATAGCCGAGCATATGCCCATTGTGTTTGAGAAAGATGATGATCTGTCGTCTTATTTTATGCATAGGTTTTAATTTTTTTCCTTTTTATCTTTCTTTGAACTGTAGTAGGAAATAGCCTTTAAAAATTCAAATCTTGTAAGTTCTTTACTCGTATATTTCTGCTTCATTTTTTCCATGTTTTCCATTCTCTTTTTCAGAAATTTATTTGGTTGTTTTGTGATATTTACGCTATTTTTCAAAGCATTTACATCAACCTGTGTTTGCTTAATTACTTCAATAAAAGCATAAATATTTGGACTAGGTGCACTGAAATTGGCATTGAATTTTGCGTGAAACGATTCACAAGCGTTAGTTGTTCTCTCTCCGTCAATTGTATCCGAAGCCCACATAATTGGTGGAAATTTCGCACCAACGTAGCCACTTTCCAATATCAGAATTCTTGTCTTTATATTATTTTGATAAACCAAGTTCTTGAATTTTTCTCCACCATGATTGAGATGCATGGAAACGACATCCTCTGATATTGCTTATAGGCCATATTCTTTTAATTGCCGAATGAATTCCGATTTCAAAATCAGCGACAATATTCTTGGGCTCGAATTTCAAATCTAATTTTTCACAACACTCTGTCAGCAATACAAACATATCTTCATAAGTATTTGTACTTTTGTTAGGCAAGAGAAAGTGAGCAAGTGGCATGTAGTGGCCATTTTCAACGAAAACATCTGATAAAAAACTTTGGACAATGTTTGAATGTTCCATCGATGAATATCGTATCACTTTTACACAAAAATTGCAGATTAGAGGCGCTTGAAAAGCAAACGATACCTTTTTCTTCATTATTAACTTGAAGCATTTCTTCCCCCTGATATGTTTTAATATCCAATGAAGCTAGAGCAGAATGCACTTCTTTTGCGTTTTTGGGAAGGGGTGGTAATACTGCACGCCGTGCTCTACTCAATTTTTTTCTTATATATTCCATATCTTTTACATTGAATTCTTCTGTAAAACTTGAAGGTGCACCACTTATTTCTCTTCTAATTAATTTTTGTGGGCGTTCGTTTACTTCGTCTAAAGCTTTGCTTTTGACACTATTCGAGATGGCTTGTCTTTTCAAGTTTTTATCAAGGTCATGATTATGGTTCACATCAGATTTTATAATAATTGTAGCATTTCCATCCGTATAAATCTTTGCTAAACAGTTTCTTTTGATGCATCTCCATTTAAGTATTTCTCCGGTTTCATGCTACTTGTAAAATTTGTAGTTAACGTAAACCATAAGCCTACGTCCTTTTTCGCTCAACATGAATTCCATTACTACTAACGAACTTAAACGCTCCTTACGACTAAACGACAGCACACTACGTGAACTAATGACTATGTGGACGCGCGCGGCGCGCAGCACATGCAAAACCCTTTCAGGCAACCCTCGGACCTTTATTGGCTGATGGAAAGGGAAGGAAGGAACCTTTCCCCTAATGGCTATAGTCTGTTCAACTTAAACTGATACCGAAAATAAACAAAACCACATGTTGTTTGGCGACATGGATAATGTCACTGTCACTGTTGGCGCTAGCCAAGGTCACTCATTTCTCCCCTTCTTTGGTTAGAATTTTCCCACCTCTTCTTTTGTTACCTTTAACACTTTTTCTTACTTTAATGGGTCTTTCATTGTTGTACGTCTTGTAAGGTACAAGTTTTTGTCATAAACTCCAAAATACAAAAAGAAGTGGTGGGGGATAGTTTTATCTTTTAACGAGCTATTTTTTGTTTGGAGGAGGGGGGGGGGGTTGGTTAAAGGATAAATCTGAACACATTCTTTTCATGAATAACAAAAGTTGCCATTTCTGCGAGAAAGACACAAATGTGAAATACCTTTGTAACCCATTTGTTTACTTCGGGTATCACTTTAACTTGAACAGACTATAGAAACCTTTTCCCCTAATGACTTATCAGTAAATCGTTACAATTCGCCAGTCGTTTGATTGACAGGTAAAGAGAGGAGTGCAATTGACCCTCGTCCGAAAAATCCCAAGCGGTGCAACTCGCCCGAGATTTGATTGACAGGTTAAGAGAGGGGTGCAATTGACCCTCGTCCGAATGAATTGTGCAGATTTATTTTGGTGAATCTAACAATTTACAGTTTTTTTACAGGGACACAACGAAAATTTCTGTAGTATTATGGCCTATAGTCTGAAATTATTTAAAATGTGATAGCGTCTAAATGGTGAATCTAGCACTATTAGTTATTTTACAGAGATAAATAAAAAAAAATTGGATACATTAAACAATATACTATTTGTGAGAAAATAATCAAACACTTATTAAAATTTTCTCGTTTGTTTATTTAATGACTTCTCTTACTTTATTTCATTTAAACAACAGTGAATTACTTTCATGTTCAGAAATTCGAGTAGAGTCAATCGACATTTTTATTATTTCTCCTCTTAAAGCTTCTGTATGGTTACTAAATTGATATATATATATATATATATATATACACACACACATTTATATTATTACTAGCTGTTACCCGCGACTTCGTTCACTTGGAAATTTTGATGTGTATGTGTGGGAACTGACGGTTTGATCATAATATGTAATGAAATGAAACCTTATCATTGTGGTGCTGTGCAAAACAGAGTCTGATAAAGTACACTCAAAAAAATTTGTAACTGATTGAAAGCCAAAATAAAATGCCAAAATAAATAAATAAAAAGTTATCGCCAACATGGCGATAAAAATTTAAAATTCGTCCATAGGGATTCTGTACTAAAACAGTACTGCGTTGTGGAAGTATAAAAACTGGGTCGTCAATTATGAATTTTATTTCGAAACCTTTCTTTGTATGATTTTAGTTCACTATTGCACAATATTAATCTGGTTCTAATAATAATTTGGTGACTGGTTAATTAAAATTTTAACTATGTGGTGAAATTCATATAATATTTATGTGGTAGATCGGCATCCTGTTTCTCTCCCCTTACTTGGCTTTCCCATGACTCAGAACCCTAGCTATTTGATTTCTCTTTGCCGTTCCTGAAATCCAAGGCAGTTTAGTTTCTGTTTGCTGATCATGTGACGGAGCGCCAGCGCTTGAGAGGAAATACGTGCTCATGACGTGAATGACGTCTTTCCGGAACGCGCGCCTGCTAACAGCATCGGAAGAGAGAAAGTTCAGAGAGTACAGTTGACGGCCGATTGAGAAGGCACATTTTGACGAAGGTTTAGACGATGTGTACGAGTGCCGGAGCTTGGTACTCTTTACGAACTTTGTGTTTCGACGTAACTAAAAAGCGAACTAATGAGTGACATGTCTGTACCGCAAATTGTTTCAATTGAACTATGCAATGAACATTCGATAATGCTTATTAGCATTCCTGTATATATGTAAATAATTTAATCTTTTATTAAATTAATAATTAGTAAATAAGTATTAGTTTTTGTTTAACGCCTACAAAAGTGTGCCGTCCCACAAGTTCAGAAGTGGGATAAAGAATAAAATCTACTGGATAAAGAATAAAATCTACTGGATAAAGAATAAAATCTACTTCATGAACGGATAGAACGCGAATTTTAATTTTAATTTAAAGTTTGGATAGAACGCGAATTTTAATTCTAAAGTGAATTTTGATTTTAACGTGAATTTTCGAGAAACACGAACTTTAAAAAACAAACTTTATATAAACTTTTATAGACTGAACTTTTAATTGATTTTAAGACTGTGATTGAACTGTGTGTCTACGGTGTTGAATCACACTGAAGCTTCTGTACGGAGTGCTTTTTCTATTCTGCAATTTATAGTGGATAATAAAATACGTAAAGTGTGTTCTGTGGATGCTACGGAAAAACTACGGATCGTCTGGATAAAGGTCTGAACAAGAGAAAGATGTTCTTCAAGGTTCTCGAGGATCGACTAAATGGGAATTTTAAATAAAATTTAAAACAACAGCTGTTTCAGCTCTACAAAGGTACGTACACTTTATCTTCTTATAAAATGGTATCTCTAGGGGATATTCCTAAAATTGGCAATGCACTGAAGATAGAGAACTATAATAAAATTAAAATTCTGCATCGGTTTTTATTCGATGAGATCGGCGATCGTAAGAACAGATGCAGAATAAGAAAGTTTCAAGGATTCACTTTCGCTATAGGCGACGAAAAATACCTTGAAAAGCAAAAAATAATTGATAAAAATTTTTCATTAAATGAATTGATTACTATTAGTAATGTATTAAATGTCCCTTTTGATGGGAGCAAAAATGAACTAAGAGATAGATTATTGTTACATTTGTGTGACACGGAGTTGTTGAAACAAGAATGTTCCGAGAACAATTCAGATGAGGAAGATTCGGAAAACGAATCGAATAGTGAATCCGAAAGTAGTGGCGATAATGATATTGAAAAAACTGACTCCTCTGTGCAATGCCATATCAGCAAAAATAAGTGCTATGATTATTATAATGATAGTAACAATGTTATTGATGATTATAATAAGGGTAAAAAAAGTATAAATTATAGTAATAATGTGTATAATGGATCACTTGGTGCAATTTCTTTCAATGATTTTGAAAATTCTATGTCAAAATTTAGCGGCGAGCCACATGACAATATCATCGATTGGTTTAACGAATTTGAGGAAATAGCTGAAATGTTTAATCTAAACGAATTACAAAAAATAATTTTCTGTAAAAGGTCTTTGAGCGGAAATGCTCTGTTATTTGTAAAATCCGAAAAAGGATTACTAAATTATAAAAAGTTAAAAAATGCATTAATCGAAGAATTCAAGATCGAAATAAATTCTGCTTCCTTACACGAAATTTTGTGTAAAAAGAAAATGAAGCCAAATGAAACAGTTATAGAGTATTTCTTTAAAATGCGCGAACTAGCAAAAAACGGGCACATTGAAGATGCCGCGTTAATGCATTACGTGATCCAAGGAATAAACGATAAAAGTGAAAATAAACTAATTTTGTATGGGGCTAAAAATATTCGTGAATTTAAAGAGAAAATAAAATTGTATGAAATGTATAAACGTGATAGTGAAAAAGTCAGACATAAATTTGATAAAGTAGATTATAATGCAAAATTGAAAACTGTACAACATAATGTATATGAAAAATTTAGTCCTAGAAATGATGTGAATAAATTGTGTTATAATTGTGGTGAAAAAAACCACTTATCTAGAGATTGCCCTCATAAGGCCAAAGGCCTAAAGTGTTTTACGTGTAAGCAGTACGGGCATAAAAGTTCGGAGTGTCCAGGTTCAAAACCAGAAGTTGATGCACTGTGTATTAATGTAAATCAAAACATGAGTAAAATTATACAAGTAAATGATGTAAATTTTATTGGAATTATTGATACAGGAAGTGAAGCAACATTGTTGCGTAAAAGTTCTTTTGATAGGTTGAGTGTAAATAAACTAAATTTAATGAGTACTATTTTGAAGGGGATCGGGAAAAGTTCAATAAAGCCGTTAGGCTCATTCGACGCCAATCTTAAAGTTGATAATTTTGAAAGTAAAACTAATGTGTATGTTGTAAACAATGATGTAATACCATATGACGTAATCATCGGGTTGAATGTACTGATGGTGGGTGAGACGATAATAAATGAAAATGGTATTTTTATGAAAAACAAATCTAGTTCCCTCGAGGTAAATTTAGTAACAGTTCTTCCAATAGATAAATATCAAAATGAAGTTAAAACAAATATTGCTATTGACGCTCCCATTAACATTGAAAGTAAAATTTCTGAGAAATCCCCAGAAATAAATAAAACATTAAATAGTGTTGAAAAGTGTAAAAACAAAACCCCTCAAGCTGTTATGTTCAAAAATCATTAGAATCTTCCAAAAAAGATGTAAGTGAAAGTAATGACGATGACGAAAGTGATGACGGTAAGAAAATGGTTTTAAAGGACGATAATAGTGAAGATGATGACAGTGAGGAAGAGGTGGAGCCTCAACGAAAGAAACAAAATCAGATGAACATTTCCCAAATAAAATCGCAAAATCAAGAAAACACTCCTTCAAAGAAAGACGAAAAACGAATCCAACATGAAAAAATTTTGCAGTTAGTAGAAGAGCTGAAAGAGTTGAAGAAAAAAGTTGAAGAAAATTCCAAACTTCTTAAAACAAAGAAATTGAGAAGACAGCTTTTCACGATAGATTCCATCGATTGTAAAAGTCAGAATTTCCCAAAAGAAGAGACTGCCGGCATAAATTTGAAGAAAATGTCTATTTCATCACTTCCAATAGAGACTACAATTAGTGAAATAGCTGCATTATTTCCCAAAGCTGTGCAAATACAGTTAGAAGTTTCCCCTGCACATAAGAGTGCTACTGTAAATTTTATGACCGAAGAAGATGCTGCAGAGGCTTTTAAAAACACTAAAACTGAAAATGATCGATTGGAGGGTCTCGAGTTCGAGTCCCAAGATAACTTTGAATCCCAAAGTAAATATTTGCGTAAACCTGCTAAAGAACTATGTGTTAAAGTTAAAAAGAAAAATAAATTGAGTAAACAACCACCAAAAACTGGTGAACTAAGCGACCAAGTTGCCGTAAAACCAAAACTGATGTACTTTTGTAACTGTACGACTGTAAAAATTAAAAATGATAATATTGATGAAAAAGTTAGAAATGGATGCCATGAAGGCTCCTATTACACATCTGCAAAAGCTGAATTCCTCAAATGGGGAATAACTTAAAAACAAAAATTTTTGAAGATTTGTAAAAATTTGTAAATAAGTCTGTTTTTATTTTGTGTTGCTTTTGTGTTTGTTTGTTTTTTTTTGTTTGTATCTTTTCAGTGTGATCGCCTGGAGGTCCAGCCGATGCAGGATGGCCGAATGTGGTAGATCGGCATCCTGTTTCTCTCCCCTTACTTGGCTTTCCCATGACTCAGAACCCTAGCTATTTGATTTCTCTTTGCCGTTCCTGAAATCCAAGGCAGTTTAGTTTCTGTTTGCTGATCATGTGACGGAGCGCCAGCGCTTGAGAGGAAATACGTGCTCATGACGTGAATGACGTCTTTCCGGAACGCGCGCCTGCTAACAGCATCGGAAGAGAGAAAGTTCAGAGAGTACAGTTGACGGCCGATTGAGAAGGCACATTTTGACGAAGGTTTAGACGATGTGTACGAGTGCCGGAGCTTGGTACTCTTTACGAACTTTGTGTTTCGACGTAACTAAAAAGCGAACTAATGAGTGACATGTCTGTACCGCAAATTGTTTCAATTGAACTATGCAATGAACATTCGATAATGCTTATTAGCATTCCTGTATATATGTAAATAATTTAATCTTTTATTAAATTAATAATTAGTAAATAAGTATTAGTTTTTGTTTAACGCCTACAAAAGTGTGCCGTCCCACATTTATGAGTTTCAAATTTTTAATTTTTTTTTTTTTTACAAATAAATGATTTTTTTTTTATTTTTTTATTTCATTTCCCGGCGAATTGTTGAATTTTGCCCGCTTCGCTGGCAAACTCTTCTCTATATGCTTTATGAAAAAAAAAAAAAAAAAAACTGAAATCGGTTAAAAGCTTTCTTTAGGTTCCCGCTGCCTTAGGGCCTTGTTCGTCCTTGCAATCTCCGGTGCCTGTCCCTATTGCCTGCGACAATGGCTTACCCGTGGGCTTCCATTTGGTTGCTTATCATACATAACAGTTTCGATACGGACAGTATCGAAAAATTTGAAGTAGCTCGTTTATATCTGAATCCCAATTACATATGAACAACATTATATGTGATGTACATAATATTTGCTCTCAAGTTATTTCCTATATTTATTTGATTTAATCAATCAACCATAGAATGACAGCAATTTCAAGCCACATATAATATTACAATATGCTATGATCGGCAACTTCTATCGCATGAGACAATTATTATTTTGTGGTTATATATACTTCATGCTTAGTGTCGGGGAGAAAGGGAAGAGAGGATACGATGCGCACATCGGAACTGATTAAGAACGGCGCTGAGCAGTTTTGTTTCAGTCGCTTTTCGAATCCGGACGAGGTACGAGGTATCTCAAGACTTTAAAATAAAATCAGAACTATTAAATATTCTAATCGTACTCATTATAGTTCCAGTCATTATTCTTAAATATGAATAAAATTCGTAATTAATTATTCAAGTCAAATAAACGATTCTTCAAATGTGGAATATAGTCTTCTAATTGTGTGGTGTGGTTTGTCGTTAATCTTCGGAATTCTGGCAGAGGGGTAAGTAGATTTAAACTTATTCTCATTTAATTATATGCTGATTTGTGTTTAAGTAAAAGTTGCAAAATTTGAATTTAAAATAAACTCGTTCGAAATCCTTAATCCGAGATTATAAATTTAATCAACCCTAATTCGAAATTCATAAATTGATACTTAGTCTAAAATTCTATGTTGGCTGCAAAGCCAAAGTGGTCCGTCGATTCACGGAGGTTTAATTATCTATTAATTTAATTAGATAATATAATTAATCGTAATTCGTTAAATTAAAAAAAAAAAAAAATTTGTTTACGTAGGATTAAATTATCTGTATAAGAACTTTAAAGTAAATTAAAATTAATTTGTTGAAATAAATCATTAATACAAGGTTAAATTGTTTTGATATAAAACGTAATTCAAAGTAGTTTCGCTTTCATGCTTACGTAGAAGTTTTGTTTTGAGAGAAAACGTAATTCAAAATAGTTTGGGTTTCAAACCGAAAGTTTCGGTTTGGAATTTCAGAAATAAACTTTCATGTTAAGTAATTGTTGAATAAATGAGTGTATGAGAATGAAAAGGGTGCATTTAATATTTTATTAGTTTATTTATTTCAGAGAAGAAAAAAAAAAAAAAAAAATGTATTCTATTATGAGTTGTTTCTTTTCATTTGTTCTTATATTTTTGTTTTGTTTTACTTCCTGATCTGCAGAATAATAATTTAATTCAATCGATTAATTCATATTTAAATTTAATTGTGTGTAATTAGTTTGCTCATAAGATGGGTAGAAAGGGAAAAACAAGGGCGAATGACGATGAACAGAGTGCGTTGTTCCCAAAATCTAATGAAGTGATAAAATTTGAAAATGTAATTAAAGAAATAGAATTTATAAAATCGAAAGTCAATGATTGTGATAAAGGCGATCAAGCCAGATTAAAAATCTTAAAAGATAAGGTAAATGCACTGGAGGTTAAATTCGAGGAAAGAGTTACAAATTTTTCCGAAGAGGAAAACGATGAAAACTCTGAAGAGGTGTTAAAGAATAGGGACATTCTGTTAGAATTATCCGTTGTATTAGAGAGTAAATCGCAATCAAATACTCCAAATGTAAATAATGATGCACGTACCAAACCCGGGACTTCTGTTAATTCGCATATTAGTCTCCCTAAACTTGAAATTCCTTATTTTTACGGGGATAATGAATCTTGGTTGTCATTTAAAAATTTATTTAAATCATCTATTCTGGATAATGACAGCCTTAGTGAGGTTGAAAAGCTACAATACCTCCAATCGTGTGTAAGAGGTAGTGCATCAAAACTTATTCGTGGATTTTCGTTACAATCGGAAAATCTTAAACACTGTTGGGAAATTCTTACTCAGCGCTACGAAAATAAACGTCAATTAGCTATAACTCAAATAAATAAAATCTTTTCAGTAAAAGTAAACAAAGCGGATGATCCTAAATCGTTTTTCAATTTAATAGATACTTGTAACGAAGCGGTGCGAAATTTATCGACCCTCGGATTGGAATCTAATCCTCTTAGCGATCTTATTCTTATAAATTTCATGATTTCAAAATTGGATTCATCCGTTAGGCATAGGTGGGAGCTCAGTCTAGAAAATACGCAAACTATTCCCGATTTAAATTCGTTTCGTACATTCATAGAAAGGGAGGCGTCGAGTCAAACAAAGCTTGAAAATAAACCAGGGATGTTTAAGAAGCCAGTTGAAGGTAGTAGTGTAAAAAAATCTTATGTCAATAATTCAATAATAGTCAAAGAAAATAAATGCGTCGCCTGTTCTCAAGTACATCAATTGTTTAAATGTCCCAAATTCAATCGAATTAGTGTTCAGGAGCGATGGGACTTAGTTAAATCAAAATCACTGTGTGAAAATTGTTTGCGAACTAATCATCAAGTGCGTCAATGTAGAATTAATATTAAATGTAAAGTATGTGCAGGTTCACATCACACTCTTCTGCACATTTATGCACAGAATTCTGCAGATCAGGGAGGCGGCCTTGTTGCTACGTCGGTGGCCAACAGTTCACAATCTAATGCAAATTTTAGTAACCTAAAGGTGTTATTGGCTACCGCCCTTATAAAGGTTAGGTCACCTAACGGCAAAATTATTCAATGTCGGGCGTTAGTTGATAGTGCCTCACAAAATAGTCTCATAACAAAGGAGTGCGTTGAGAAGCTAAATTTGCCTTTGTTTGGCACTTCTCATCGACTTATAGGCATAAACGGTCTTTCCGCAGAAACTGTTTTGAATTTTACGGAATTCTCATTCTCGCCATATTTCGCTAACGAGTATAGGAACTTAAAAGCGCTAGTAGTAAATAGGGTTACTGCCCCTCTGCCGAATTTCCGGGTGCAAACGACGTCTTGGCCACATACAAACAATCTTCAATTAGCAGATATGAATTTCTTCAAGCAACAACCCATCGAAGTTTTATTAGGTGCAGATATTTTTGCGTCACTAATTTGTGGCACACCGATATCGGGAAGGCCAGGAGAACCATCTGCCATTCCCAGTTCACTTGGGTATTTACTCAGTGGCCCCCTCTCAAGGGATGGAATGGAACCAGAATCAACATATAGCTCATCGTTACACTGCCTTAACTTGAACGATTTTTTTGACAATCAGCCCATAATATCTTCTAAGAGTGAAACCGTTAGCCGATCCGGCAGAGGAACTATATAAATCTTCCACCAAGCGCAACCCCGAAGGTCGCTATGTGGTGAAATTACCCCTCCATGCTGAGATAGATTTGGGGGAAAGTGCCAACTGTGCACTAAAAATGTTTAAGAAACTGGAAAATCGATTTGCGCAGAATCCCAACCTAAAAAAGGAGTATGCTCAGTTTATGGGTGAGTACTCCGAACTAGGTCATATGACTATACTAAGGGCTGAAGAACTTAATCGCCAACCCAATTATTATATGCCCCATCATGGAGTTATAAATGAAAATAGTAGCACTACGAAACTACGGGTAGTGTTCAATGCGTCGGCCGTAACTACAAATGGCAAATCCCTGAACTCCAATTTGCACAAAGGGCCAAAACTCCAATCCAGCATTTTTAGCAATCTAATTAGATTTCGTTTAAATAAAGTCGCCCTCTCGAGTGATATCGAGAAAATGTTTAGGCAAGTTCTAGTCGCAGAGCATGATAGGACTTTCCAAAGAATATTTTGGAGAGCCAATGTTTCAGATCCACTCAGAGTGTATAAATTGAACACTGTTACTTATGGCACAGCCTGTGCTCCATTTTTAGCCCTGCGTACCATATTACAGCTATTAAACGATGAAGAACCCAATTTTCCAGTAGCTGTGCAGGCTGCCCGCAACAACCTGTATATGGACGATTTCCTTGGAGGGGCTGAAACAATCGAAGCCGCTCAATCTTTGGTCACAGACCTTCAGGCATTATTTAATGCTGGGGGTTTCAAGCTGCGAAAATGGGCTTCAAATTATGTGGAAGCTCTAGTTCAGGTCCCAGAGGCTCTAAAATCAACAAATCAGGAATTATCCTTAAACCCCGATCAATCCCAACGTATTTTAGGACTAAACTGGAATTTAACATCGGATACACTGCAGGTTGGCGTCAACACAAAAGAAAGCGTCAAAACTAAACGACAATTATTGTCTGTAATTGCACGCATCTTCGACCCTTTGGGTCTGTTATCCCCTGCCACTATTCTTTTAAAATTGCTTCTACAAGATGTTTGGAAGCTAAAACTTGGTTGGGATGATCCTTTACCACCAGACATTCAAAACAGGTGGAACGAATTTTATGAAAAAATTGCTTCTTTTACGGCCATGTCAGTACCCAGATTTTTAGACCTGAAAGCCGAACCTATTTACTAGATTCTGGGATTTTGTGATGCGTCAACAAAGGCATATGCTGCCGTAATTTATATACGCCCAAGTCAGAACTCATCGTTAAAATTGATTGCAGCTAAAACCCGTGTAGCTCCTTTAAAACCCATTACCTTGCCTAGGTTGGAGCTATGCGCGGCTGTATTACTCTCAGAACTTTTGTCAGTCGTCCAGAGCTCGCTGGATTATCAGGTTGAGGACATTCTCCTATGGACAGACTCAACAATCGCCCGTAGTTGGATCTTAAATCCACCCTTAAAGGGCAACACATATGTCCTACACCGAGTAAACATGATCCTTTACCACCAGACATTCAAAACAGGTGGAACGAATTTTATGAAAAAATTGCTTCTTTTACGGCCATGTCAGTACCCAGATTTTTAGACCTGAAAGCCGAACCTATTTACCAGATTCTGGGATTTTGTGATGCGTCAACAAAGGCATATGCTGCCGTAATTTATATACGCCCAAGTCAGAACTCATCGTTAAAATTGATTGCAGCTAAAACCCGTGTAGCTCCTTTAAAACCCATTACCTTGCCTAGGTTGGAGCTATGCGCGGCTGTATTACTCTCAGAACTTTTGTCAGTCGTCCAGAGCTCGCTGGATTATCAGGTTGAGGACATTCTCCTATGGACAGACTCAACAATCGCCCGTAGTTGGATCTTAAATCCACCCTTAAAGGGCAACACATATGTCCTACACCGAGTAAACAAAATTAGAGCTCTCACAGACCCCACATCATGGCATCACTTACCAAGCAAACATAACCCAGCAGACTGTGCAACCCGTGGGCTGTTACCCGACAAATTAAACCACTTTAACTTGTGGTGGTCTGGACCTGATTGGTCAAAGATTCCGGTCTCAGATCATGAGTCCAAGATTGCTACCTCAGTCCCATGTACAATTGTGGGAATTCCTGGACTAATAGAGTCAATTCCAAAGCAAGAATCCGTTATAGAGGATTTGGTTTCAAAATTTTCATCAAGTAATAAACTTTTTCGCGTAATTGCATTTATGAAGCGATTTATAAATAATATTAGAAATGCTACAAAATTGAAAGGACCAGTCTCAGTACAAGAAATTTCAGAAGCTAGAAAAATTGTTATTAAATTCGTCCAACAAAGGTCCTTTGCTTCAGAAATCGCCCTTTTGCAGCGCGGCCAACCCGTGGCAAACAGCAGTAAATTAAAAAATCTCAATGTGTTTCTTGATTCCGAAAATCTATTGAGAGTGGGAGGTACAATTGATAAAAACATCACTCTGCCCTATGATACTAAACATCCAATACTCATACCTAAAAATCACCCTTTTACATCGACATTAATAAGACATTTTCACGCGTATAGTCTTCATGGAGGTGTCGACCTAGTATTAAATCTCATTCGCCAGTCTTACTGGATTCCTGATGGTAGATCCACTGTGAAAAAAGAGCTTCGTAAATGTGTCACGTGTGCCAAAGTCCAACCGACCCCCATTCAACAAATGATGGGTGACCTTCCCAGTGCAAGAGTCAACCCTTGTAGACCATTTCAACATGTTGGCCTTGATTATGCAGGCCCTATTCAAACAAAGTGTGAACATAAACGAACAAAAACAAAATTTAAGTCCTATATTTGTCTATTCATCTGCATGAGCACCAAGGCAATTCATCTCGAATTAGCAACGAGCTTATCAACTGAACATTTTTTATATGCCCTACAAAGATTCATAGCGCGTCGAGGCTATCCTACTGACATTTATTCTGACAACGGACGCAATTTTGTGGGTGCCAATGCCCATTTAAAAGGGCTAGTAAAGCTTTCAAAAACCAATACTATCCAAGACTTTGCCACAACTAGACAAATTCATTGGCATTTTATGCCACCTTACGGGCCTAACTTTGGCGGCCTATGGGAATCTTCCGTTAAATTGGCCAAACGCCATTTAATTAAAGCATGTAAAGGCAGTTGCCTATCGTTTGAGGAGTGTGCTACGATTCTAACTAACATTGAAGCCTGCTTAAATTCTCGCCCCTTAGTCCCACTTTCCACCGAGCCCCAATAATTTCTTAGTACTTACACCAGGACACTTCTTAATTGGGGCTCCGCTTCTCCAGCTTCCTGAACAATCTCCCAACCCAACTAATCCATTTTGTACCAGATTTTCTTCCAGATGGAAACTCCTTCAGCAGATCAACAAGTCCTTTTGGAACACCTGGACGAAATCTTACCTTACCACTCTACATTCTAGAGCCAAATGGAAAAGCGGTGTTACCCATCTGCATCCCGGAGAACTAGTCCTGGTCTTGGAACCTTCTCTTCAGCCAGCACACTGGACCCTTGCCCGAATTCTGGAAGTCCATCCTGGAGATGATGGCATCGTAAGAATCGTCACTCTGAAGACACCATCTGGAGTCATCAAAAGACCGGTGAATCGGATTGCCAGTCTGCCATGCTCAGCCCCCCCCCCCCCCGGAGGATGTCGGGGAGAAAGGGAAGAGAGGATACGATGCGCACATCGGAACTGATTAAGAACGGCGCTGAGCAGTTTTGTTTCAGTCGCTTTTCGAATCCGGACGAGGTACGAGGTATCTCAAGACTTTAAAATAAAATCAGAACTATTAAATATTCCAATCGTACTCATTATAGTTCCAGTCATTATTCTTAAATATGAATAAAATTCGTAATTAATTATTCAAGTCAAATAAACGATTCTTCAAATGTGGAATATAGTCTTCTAATTGTGTGGTGTGGTTTGTCGTTAATCTTCGGAATTCTGGCAGAGGGGTAAGTAGATTTAAACTTATTCTCATTTAATTATATGCTGATTTGTGTTTAAGTAAAAGTTGCAAAATTTGAATTTAAAATAAACTCGTTCGAAATCCTTAATCCGAGATTATAAATTTAATCAACCCTAATTCGAAATTCATAAATTGATACTTAGTCTAAAATTCTTGGTGGCTTCAAAGCCACTTAGTTAATAGTAGTTGGTATATAGAAAAATAAATAAATTAGTATGTAAACTTGATCATGGTACAGCCTTAATGCCCTTGGCGACTTTTAAATTTTTGTTGCCGTTTTAGACCAAAATATAATTTATGCGATTATTGTTCCTATACGCAAGCGAAGTGTGACGTCACTGACCGTCCGTGGATGCAAGAAAATGATTTCCTATGTCAATCGCCCATTGGAATTTTTGTAAAAAATGATTATAAATCGAAGAAAATTATTTCCCGATTTTAATCCCCATATTTGGGTACACATATGTATTAGTTATCATGTGCATGTGTTAGATTGAGTTATTTTGCTGTCAAATTGACAAAATTTTAATTTTAAATTTCAAAACTCTGTCGTTCTTGGCGCTTATTGTATTTGGTGATCAAAAACGTAATACGAAAATATACATGCCAGATGTATATTTTCATAATATGCATTGTACGAAATATTGTTTCATATTATTCATTACTGTCTTAAAATAAGTTGTTAAAATAACCATGATTTTTGAAAGGAATTAAATTATGTTCGCCAAATAATTTGGCGATATTTTATTTTTCTACCAAGGATGACCGATATGATATCGGTCTACTATTCCGCTGCAACATATTAGTATCTTATATCAGATACTTTATTTAGACATTTGAAAACAAATTTGACTTCAAATTATGATAGAATATTTATCATTTCCCTTTTAATCAGTATATTAGTTGGATATTTATTGTGTTAATATCATCCTTTGAAATTAAATGTTTGTGTTTTCAATCGAATATGGAAGTTTGCCATTTTTTTTTTTCTAGAGTTTTGAAATTAAAAATTCAAATTTTGTCAATTTTACAACAAAAATAACTTAATCTAATGCATGGACATGATAACTAATACATATCTATACCTAAATATGCGGATTAAAATCGGGAAATATTTTTCCTCGATTTTTAATAATTTTTTACAAAAAATCCAATGGGCGTTTAACATAGGAAATATTTTTCTTGCATCCACGAACGGCCAGTGACGTCATCACTTCGCTTGCGTATTTCTTTCTATCTTTTCCTTGGCGAAAAATGTCCGATCTACTTCAGCATCAAAATTATAAAAAATTGTCAAGAATTATCAATAAAAAAATACCTTTACCATAATGCTGAATTAACTTTTATGCCAAGCGTGTTTCATCCGCCATACTAAAAAAAAAAAAAAATCTGAAGTTGAGGTATATAAAAAAAATGCTGTGAAATAAAATTCAGAAGAAATATGTTAGATTTGTAATATTACTATTTTATTTTAAAATTATAATGTGTCATTTTCTCATCGACCAATTTAACATTTAGTAATTTCTTATTTTTCGCATGAACGCATATTTCATTTTATGCTGAAAACAATAAATAAATATATCTCGTAAACTTTTTTTGGCAACAATTAAAAATTTAAATGGCTTATATTAAGTCAATATAAGTCAATAAGTTTATTATTTTCATATTTTAATTAATTTTAAAGATTTTTTCAATTTTTTTTTCCTAAACCATCCCTGACCTATAAGGAAAAAAACAAAAAAAGAATGATCGAAATCGGTCAAGCCGTTTACGATTTTATAAATAACATACAGACAAACATTCATTTTTATATATATAGATAGACCAGGCCTGTCCAACCCAAAACACTTGGTGAGCCGAATTGGAAATATATTTTATTCATTCGTGCCGCACCATATGTACAGTCATAAAAAAGCCCCCACCCCCGGCCTCCTTTCCCGACTAATTTTGCCGTAAATTAGTGTAGAGACATGCGGCTGGTGTCGATCGATTAGTAATAGGGCCTAGTTTAGAACGGTTTAGTTATATTTTGCTTGAGGGTTGTCTACATATTAAAACTGACACCAACTTCATTTTTTTCATACATTTTGCCAATCTTGAACTACCAGTTTTTGCCAAATTTGTAGCTAAAGCCGATTTCTCTACATATCAATTAGGGCAGCCTCATTTCTCTTGTGCCTGTAAAACAATCTTTTCTGCAATAATAATTGAAATGCAGAAAAAAAGGCTTTAATCTTTTGCAAAAATATCAAAACTAAATTAAACTTTCCAAAGTCGTTACTATAGATTAGAACAGATAATATAGTATATGTAAGTTACTCCAATCTGTGATATAAAGAAGGAAAAAATCTCTCAGCTAGGATGAGAAGTTTTTTCTGTAATTTCAAGTTTTTTTTTTTTTTTTTTTGTGTGTGTGTGTGTGTGTGTATGTGCGTAGCATTTGTCATCACAGAAAAAAAAATGTTTTCAGTGGTAACTTGCTCCTCAGATTAAAAAATTGCAGGAAGTAAACGTCTTTAATTATGATACTATACATATATATGTGTGTGTAGATCAAATGTTAGTGGTTTTTAACATGTAGAAATCAAAATGAACGGTTGTTGTTTCCAGGTAAATTAATTTTCACTGGTAAACTGATATTCGAAAAAAAAAAAAAAAAGAACTTTATTGAAAGCAAACTGCTGGGAACATTTTAATGAAATCTTTGCAGACTCTTCTACCAAGAGTCGACAAAAGCAGTCATCTTAATATAAAAAACTGCAGATCTCTGGCACTAAATTAAATCTCTTAAAGTTAAAGCAGATGTTTTTAGAAGTTCAAATTAGAGCATTTTTATAATCTATCTCATTATTCTAGTTTCTTAATCCCGTAGCATTGATTTAATTTGCCTAATTAAACCTTATTGCTGCTAATTTATCTACAAGTAAATTTGTTTAAAAAAAATTCTAGTGAGCACGACTTTTTATGATGAACTTCCATCTACAGCATTTTTCCTTCGTAGAAAAAATAAATAAATAAATAAATAAAACATTAACTTTTATTTTGATCATTTTTATTCATGTAATTAATATTTTCTGTTAATAAGATGAAAATGATACGTTAGTTTTCTATGTATCAACTTAGTCGCCATTAAAAAAAAAACTACGTTGTAAGTTAAACGTGAATGTAAAAACATTTATCATTTTCAACTAATTAAACATCTGCAGAAAGCAAACCAAGTTTGATAGTTTTTAAATTGATACTATAACATAATACTGAATTATTTATGATATGTTGTTGCTGAATGGATTTTTTTTCCTGTTAATAATTCAGCTTTTTATCTACACTCTTTTTACGATGGGAATTTTTTTAATCATTACTTTTGAAGAAAGACTGATAAATTTTTATTTATTTATTTGTTTATTTTAAATTTGAAACGTTTGTTATTTATAACAGAGCGTAAGTCGTCGAATATGTCATATTTAGGAATAACAATAGGGTACTTTTTTACAGACAGGTTGAGGAAATTTAAAGTTAAGCAAAAGTAACTTTTGTATATTAAATTTAATTAAAATAATTATTTACATTTTCATAAATATTTTTATTTATGGTTTATAGCAATTACTTACAAAGTTATAGAGCATCTTCGATTTAGTACAAAAAGAGACTTTGTAGATATTAATGCTAAAAATCGAACACCTAAAACGAGTATTTGTTTGTTCGCAACTTCCTATACTGTGACAGGCGGAAACGATCCCAGAAAGAAAAGGAAAAATTCCTCACCAATTACATTTACTTTCGATATTCCAACTTTTGCAGTCTGTGATCTGAATGCTGATTCGTGTCCTTACTTGAACTTTACGTTGTACACAATGTTGCATAGTGGTAGCATATATGCTATATAAAATTCAAAGTACAGTCATTATAAGCGGCCACATTGATTAGTGTGTAGTAGCTTTTCTATACCTAGACACCACTTTTATTATTATACCGGCAGTTAGCAGTTAAAAGGCTGGGAACAGAGTTTAGTATGCCCTGTATGTCTGTCTGTTTTCATGTTCTTTGTCCACCTCTATCTTTATAATGGACGCTCCGATTTTGATATTTTTTTTTTTTTTTTTTTTTTTTTTTTTGCTGGAAAAAACTTTACTTATTCGTTTATAAAATGATTAAAATTTAAGCAAAATATGCCTGTTTGTCTGTTTTCATGTGTTTTGGGTTGTTTTTGGTTTGTTCACCTATAACTACTTAACGGAAGCCTCAATTTTGATACTTTTTTGTTGTTGAAAGATCTTACAAGGGACACTCACAAACTGTGACGCGCCGATCGTAACCAAACTTTACAGGCAGTTAAAAGGGACGAAGATATACACTCCTGTCAATTTATATCGGCAAACGTTACTTCAGAACGGAGATATTTGTGTTCGAAGTTGAAACTAGTTTTTTTTTTTTTTTTTTTCTCAATATTGTGACGTCATTCAATATATCTATTTCACTTTACTACTCCTCCCCCTCACCACCAAACACGCGTTACTGATTTATTTAAACTGTATTTCAGATTGCTTGCAAGAAAGAATATAGACGTAAAGTTTGTAAAATTCTACCGAAATAGACCTGAAAATATGAACTCAACACGTGGCTATTAAAAACTAGTATACTGTGGCCACCATAAAACTTTCTTCTATATTTTCCTATGTAAATTAATTCATAAATTATTTATTAATATTTATTAAAAGTATTTACGACAAAGAAAGCAGACGATTTTGATACCAGCAAATGATTAATGTTAATATTAGTTAGGTATTTTCTCTATTATTAACTTTTGATACACTCCATGATACCATGTTGTATAATAAAATAGGAATTAAATAAACTATTAAAAATTCTAATTGAAATCTCTCTTGTATAAAAACACAATGTTATTTTTCAAACCTTTTAAATAAAATTAATTCTAGAGCAAGAGAAATATATGCACGAGTCTACGATTAAAAAATACAATTTAAATAAATAAATCAACAGCGCTTGTTTGGTGGGGAAAAGAAATAGAAAAGTCAAATAAAGATATAATGAATGACGTTACAATAATTAGGGGGGGGGGGGGGGAATCTAACTTCGAACACCAATATCTCTGTTCGGAAGTAACGTTTGCCAATATAAATTGGTAGTAGTGTATATCTTTACACCGTTTAACTACCTGTAAAGTTTGGTTATGATTGGCGTGTTAGTGAGTATCCCTAGTTAGCCTAAAAAGATGTCTGAGTGTCCGTTTATTATTTATTATTTTGTTTGTTATTTATTATTTTGTTTGTTTGTTTGTTTCTGTGGGAGGGAAATGGTTGTTGATCTACAATTTCTTAATGGATGCTCAGATTTGATTTTTTTTTTTTTTTTCTAAAAAAGGTCTTGGCCTGTAACAATTTTCGTGCGCATCTGGGCAATTTACACATATTTTTCAGTGACATAAACTCAAAATTGCCATTTTTTTTTTTTTTTTTTTTTTTTAAGTTGTGCTACTTTTTTTGCTGGGGTGCGATAAGAGAAGACACTTTTGGACGTCTTCCCATATTCTGTTGTATTAATATATTTTCACTGAAAAGAAGAAAATAAAAACTCTTGAAAAAATTAGAACAGACTTCAAAAGGCAAATATTATTCAAACTACTAAAAGTAAATTGAAATTTGACATGAAATACAATTGTAAATCGCACACAAAGGTATAACATAAATTCCTTCGCCAGACAACATAAACGCTTCTATTAATCATATTCATAATCTTTAAAGTCTATGCAAAATTAATTAGAAATTGATACTTTTTATTCAATACACAAATTCAATTCAAAATATACATATCACATTGGTGTTTGCAAGGCACAACAAAAAACTACTTATATTCAAATGAAAAAATTAAGATTTCGCAAGCAGCAAAAATTAGCAATGAAAACTATAGTGACTTCATAGAAACATAAAGCTCAGATTGTTCCCTGCTCTATGGAGATGTTATTACTGAACAATTCTTTTCAGTGATAAAACAATAAAGGAAACTATGAAAACGGATCATTCGATACAACAGCGTAGTTATCGGTTTAAATCGAATTTGTAAATAAAAAGGCACCAAATTTTGTTTAATTTTGCGCCGACTTCAAAGGTTATGGTTTTAATAGTATAGTATTTATGTTGTCTAGAGAAGTAACTTATTTTATACTTTAAGGCACAATTTATGATTCCATTTTATATTAATTTTAAATTCATTTTTAATAGTTTAAATAATAATTGTTTTTTTTTTTTTTTTTTTTTTTTTGGAGTCAATTCTATTTTTTTCTTCTTTTCCAAAAAAAGTTTTATGTACGTAAAATTTCATTAAAATAATTATTTATATTTCCTGTAATATCTCAGTTTTATTTATGGTTTATAGTAATTAATTAGTTTCAAAACAAAATGTATACTATCTTTAAATTTAATGGTTTTAAGGAAGGATGAAATTAGTTTTCTTTTACAGACCATGTATTGGTGAGAAAATCTGGGGTTAAGCAACAGTAACTTTTGTAAGTTAAATTTGATTAAAATAATTATATATATTTTCTAAAATATCTTTATTCTCATTTATGTTTCATACAAATTAATTATTCTCAAAACAAAAAATGCAATGTGGTTAGATATAATAGTTTCAGTGAGAGATGACATCACTTTTCTTAAAATAAAATTACTGACCGAAAACGGAAGTTCCATTAAAATTATAGCAATGCTGTCTTCACGTTGTTTCTGCTTGTTTAATGTTGCCAGATTTATTATAGCAAAACGCGGAAGTTGTAATAAAATGCTAGATAACTGCTTCTGAGTCAATACGTATAACTAAAATTTTCTTTTGTGAATAACAAATGTATGCGATTCGCACAGCTCCTAAATAGACAACGGAAAGAATTAAGCATCGTTTTTCTTTGGAATAATGAACAAATGTTTCAGTGTTTTTTTTTTTTTTTAATTATTTGACATATTTACTTTTTTGATTAACTAATTATATTCAGTGTCAATAATTACTTTTAAGAACATATAATAATTGCAGACAAAACTTAAATTTTTGCTAAAGCATCTTGTAAAATTCTATTTAGAAATGAACAACTAAAATTTAGCAATAGCTTAACGTCCCTCTTCACTCATCGTCGCCGGAAGCTCAAGCCAATGTTATTCTATGGGAAATTTTCTTTACTTATAACTCACTAACTGATACATATTTTTAAATTCTATTTTCACATTCAGAAAACTCATAGCTGTTAAACTGACGGACCTTTTTTGAAAACGGACTTTTTTTTTTAATTTTTAATATTTTATTTTGAAGCTGTAAAATACGAATTTTCAGTTTGTGAATTTTTTCCTTTCGCAGTTTTAAAATAAAATATTAAAAATTTAAAAAATTCGTTTTTGGAAAAGGTCCGTCAGTTTAACAGTTGTGAATTTTCTGAATGTGAAAACAGGAATATAAAAATATGTATTAATTAATGAGCTACAAGTGAAGAAAATTTCCCATAGAATAACATTAGCTTGGGCTTGCAGCGACGTTAAGTGAAGCAAGCCCTTAAGAATTTTAAATAGCAAAATGAATTAACTTGAAAATGTTAAAATAAGTGCACTACTGTGTACTTAATAAACATATTTATATATGTTGAGAATAGACATATTTTTAAGTTCAAACAAGGGGAAATGGACAAATAAACAGAGTTGTGGTTATTTGTGGGTTTTAGTGGCGGATTAGATACGCTAGAGTTGTAGGCCTGGATAAAATTACCTAAGTGGAAGTCTTTCGAAGGGTCCTAGCCCGTATGTACACTCCAAAAAATTAGATCGACGAGCGAGACTTGCAATCAAACCCGGTACCTCTTTATCTTCCAACTTTGAGAGCAGAACCTCTCGGGAACTGTTGGGGTACAAATAAATAAGGAAAAACATTTTAAAAAATTCTATCTTATTATACTGAAAAGAAGAAAGTATTCTATTAGTAAAAAGTTTCGATTTGGAGTTTTCGATGAATTTTTACACGTTTTAATCATTTTTAGGAAGTGCCTGTCGGTTCGTCTGTGTGCGTGTATGTGACAAAAATTTTGTGGTCGTCCTAAACAAGAACTAAAGCACAGAATTTCATATCAATCATATTTAGCTGCATATTGACAAGAATTAGGGTCTATCAACTTTTAGTTTATATAACTCAATAGGTGGTGCTTAGCACTCCTCAATGCTGCTTTGATACCAATTCTCCGTATACAAAACAGAAAAAAATATTTAACTGCCATATAAAATCTGTATCAAAGGTTACAGTATTTATCTACTTAGAGAACAAAAAGGTTTATAAATGTTTGAGACGTAATTTTAAACTAAATTTCTGTAGCTTTAGAAATCAGACATTTTCTGTAGGAAAGTTACAGAATTGTTTTATTTTTTGACAGATATATATATTTTTTTTACAGTGTCCTATTGCAATAAGAACCAAATAAATAAAATTGACTTTGTATATTATTTTACTTTAAATTCAAAGAGAGAGAGAGAGAAAACAGGATTATTCGCAATTTTATTTAAATACAAATCCTACCTATAGGCTTCTAAAATATAATCATTTTTTGTCATAAATATTTTGTTATATATATATATATGTGTATGGATTATATATATGTATTTAAACTTATCAACATCATATCTTTAAAAAATGAAGACTGCATTCGAAATGGACGTAGACAATCTCGTCATAGAAATGACCGGTTAAATCCTATCGGAATGCTCTTGTGATCATCTAAAATATGAAGTTTTTCAGGTACCATCTTAAACCCTAAAAAGATGAGAGACATATTTTTCTCCAAAAATGTGATTCGCATACATAAAACATTTTCAATGTTAGAATAATTTCTTTTTTTATTTCTTTCCTCTTTCCTCTTTTTTTTTTTTTTTTTGGAAAGGGCGAGGGGGGGGGGGGTATGGAATCATAAAACGAATTTATCTTTTGATCTCAGTCAGATTTCTTGATAAAAATAATCCAATATTGTTTGTTTGTTTGTTTGTTTTTTAATTCTTTTCTAACGTGCATTTTTTTCCTCTCTCTCTTTAAGGAGGTAATAAACTTATAAATCTTTTTGTAAACAATTTTCTTAAAGTCGTGCAAATTGTGGTCACATATGGAGTGAAATAAAACAATATTAAGTATATTAAATTTTCTGCATTACTGTTTAAATTTATTTATTTCTTTATTTATTTTATTAAAAAATTTAACGTTGCAAAATGTCCCTTGCTAACTGGTTTTTAATTTTTTCTCTCGATTTTATATTTTTATAATTTAACAGTGTATTTATTTTAAACATATTTAGATATTACTTTGTATATTCACTGGTGGTAAGCTATTTATTTATTTATTTATTTATTTTATTATTATATAATAGAAATATGTTTTTTTTTTCTTTATTTTTTAATGATAAAATTTTAAGCATTCAAATTTATTAACTTAAAAAAAAAAAAAAAAAAAAAAAAAATCAATTAATTTTTAAACAAATAATTTATATGGTAAATCATATATGCTATTAAAATTTACGTTTTTCTACTGATTAAATATGGGATTAAAAAAGAAAGAAAGAAAAATAAAAAATAAAAGACTTCACAATAAAGGAAAACAAATGTGGCGTGGATTATTTCTTCAGTTTGAAGATGTATACCTTATAAAATCTGTTAGAAATAAATGATGCTATGTAAAAATTTATAAAATATTGAAGTTTACAAGTAAATGGCGTAATAATAATAATATATTGAATTTAATTTTTCTATTCAATATAATAGTTTTGTGCACAGACACTACGTATATATATATATATATATATATATATATATATATATATATATGTTGTATTACTACTATTATTACTACTATTATTATTATCTATAATACTATTTCAATTCTTATATCAATTCTTATTTCAATTCTTGTTCAGTGTATTACAATTCTCATTCAGTGTTTTACAATTTAATGATCATTTTGAACTACTTTCATCATTCATTTAGCAAGTTTCTTTACTGGTAATATATTTATTTCGATTTTTCTATAATTATTCTTTGATTTGATATGGGTAGTCTCAGCTTGTGATCCGAGGAATTGTTTTGATACTGAAGTTGAGTCATCTTTAAATTTCATAAAAACATTTTTGCACTGATTATATTAATGTTTTTCAATATTTATATCATTTCTAAGGTAATGCTGCATATAGCGCTTTATTTGGAAATGAAGCTTTTTATTAATATTTTATTATTTTTATTTTTATTTCATAATGTGTTTGCACAATTTTTGCTATTACTTAAGCAGTTTATTAATTTTCACAAATTTTTTTTAAATACATCATTTTATAGCTGCTGTTGCGCATTTTATGTTGTATTACTACTATTATTACTACTATTATTATTATCTATAATACTATTTCAATTCTTATATCAATTCTTATTTCAATTCTTGTTCAGTGTATTACAATTCTCATTCAGTGTTTTACAATTTAATGATCATTTTGAACTACTTTCATCATTCATTTAGCAAGTTTCTTTACTGGTAATATATTTATTTCGATTTTTCTATAATTATTCTTTGATTTGATATGGGTAGTCTCAGCTTGTGATCCGAGGAATTGTTTTGATACTGAAGTTGAGTCATCTTTAAATTTCATAAAAACATTTTTGCACTGATTATATTAATGTTTTTCAATATATATATATATATATATATATATATATAAGTACGGAGACTATTAGTTTCAATCTGGAGTTTTTTGTAGACCAGTTTTGTGTAAAACCAAAATAAATTAGAACTATCAGTACTATCGTTACAAATAAATTCGGTAGTAAATGAAGAGGGCGATTTTTTTTAAATCCAAGACTGCAAACAGTTTTTCGACAGGACAATTAGATTTTTTAAAATTTACTAAAGTATAAAATTTAGGTGGCAACATTTCATTTTAATTCATTTCAGTCATTTTAAGAAGTACGTGGCCCAGTTCTACGGTCAAAAAAATGAGATAAACATAATTAAAAAATATAAATAAAAATTTTACAGATTGAAATTAATAGTCCTCCGTGCTAAACTAAATTCTGTCTTTAACGATTTTTTTTTTCTTTCTTTCTTTTTCTTTTTCTTTTTTTTAATAAGTTTGAAATTTAAAATTTTAATTGATTTTGTTGTTGTTGTTGTTAAATTATAAAGCAAAAGAAATACTACGACAACAAAAAATGATATAAATAAATGATAGTTACCTTAAGGCATCCAAAGACATTTTTGGTTATTTTATATATCCTTTTCTTAATTTTAGAGTGAGTAAATATAACCAGTGTTCAATAAATAAATCATCTCTTTTTGTGCATGACTGCACTGCAGAAAATTATAATTGCATCATTTTCATGCCTGAAAAATTATTTTTCTACAGAATTGACACTTAAAAACTGAGTAATAGACATAGCTTTTGTATTCTATAGCAGTGGGCATTTTCGAATTGTTTTTGAGAAATGGCGAGATAAAAAGGGTACTGGTTGGAAAAGAAAACATTTAATTATTAAATAAATAAATATATAAGTAACTTTCTGTTTCATTAATTCATTAAAAAATAAATATAGTTTAAAAAAAAACTAAAAAATACGCTTTTAAAGCACATCAAACTAAAAAGTGAAAAATAATTCTTAATATAAGCTGAAAACAATAATGAACGAAAAATACTAGTATAATTGTGAAAAAAGCGTGGGGTGCTTTATGCCATATTTTTCGTATATCGAGCAACCCACGCTTTTTTCACAATTATACTAATATTTTTCGTTCATTATTGTTTTCAGCTTATATTAAGAATTATTTTTCACTTTTTAGTTTGATGTGCTTTAAAAGCGTGTTTTTTAGTTTTTTTAAACTATATTTATTTTTCACTTTTTAGTTCGATGTGCTATGAAAGCATGCTTTTTAAACTATATTTTAAACTATATTTATTATTTTATTATTTATTACATTAATAGCTACAGTATGTAAGTTTTTGGTTAAAATATTTACACACAATCGAAAATATCCCCATTCGACTTACAGGCCTCTTAAATCTATCTGTACCAATTTTGAACGGCCTAACTGTATTTCTATTTGTTTTTGCCCCATAGCCCCCCTTACCCCCTCATCCCCCTACCCGCCCCTCCTAATAATTTTACAAATTCAAAAATATCCGCAATCGATTTGTAAGTATCGAAAACCTCTATGTACCAATTTTGAACGATCTGACACTATTTTTATTTTTTGCCCCCCCCCCCCCCACCCCTCTCCCACTTCTTGCCTCTCTTAATAACTTTACACAATCGAAAATATCCCCATTCGACTTGTAGAACTTTAAAACCTATCTGTACCAATTTTCAACGGCCTAACTGTATTTCTATTTGTTTTTGCTCCATAGCCCTACCCCCCTTGCTGCCCCACCTGGGGGCTGAATTTCTAAAATTCCAGAAATTGGTTTTTAGATAGTTGCCTTAGCTATATTTTAGAGCAAAAATTTCACGTATATCTATTTTTTTTTTTGTTTGGGATATATAGGATTATGCGAAATCACGTTTTACGCATGTGAAATCACATTTTACCCCCCTCCCCCCGCCCCCCTTGGGGACCGAATTTCAAAAATTCCAGAAACCGATTTTGAGATATTTGTATTAGCTATATTTCAAAGCAAAAATTTTACGGATATCTGTTTTTTTGTTTGAGATATGAAGGATTTTGTGCAATCAAGTTTTGCTCCCAGAGAAGTTACAAACAAACAAACATACATACATACAGGTGAAGCTAATATAAGCGTGTTAAAAAAAAAAAAAAAAAAAACATGCATCATGAACTGAAAACAAATTATCTCTGAATAATTTAAGAACTTCAATTACACATTGTTTAACTTAAAATGAATCTTAATTTGTAAATACATTTAATCATGTGATAATTATTTAAATACCAAGGTTAGTCAGTTTTTCAGATATTTACCTAAATTCTGCGTATTGTTTCCAAAAAATTCTGATCTCTTTTAAAAATTTAGGGAAAAAAACCAATCTCCTACGAAAATATTGAATTATTCTGATCTAATTTTGAATGAAATGAATTATCATTTTGTTCTACAGTCTGAATTTGGGAGAATATTAAACTACCGTAATTTCGTGTATATAACCCGCGGGTAATCTATTTAAAACTTCACTTTGTATGTCCTGTGGGCTATCATCCGGTGCGGGGTATCTTTCGCGAATAAGAAAAAAATCAAAGCATTTCTAGTGAAAGTAGCTGAATGAGTAATAAATGCTTGAGACTATATTACTATAAAAATAATAAAATCTGGATTCAAAAAGTCTGGATTATTAACGCTCATGACCGGCATACACTTTACTTTTCTAAAACTGATTACCAGGGAATATTGAAGTAAACTCAAGCTAGTAGCTACAAACTTTTTATGTTTAAATGTGCATAAAAAATTAGATATAATGTTTCAAAATGCTATTTTTGTAATTATCTGAAGTTGATTAGTATTAGAACGAACCTATAATACTATCGAAGAATTAATACCCTAATAACACTATCGAAATAATACTAAAGTATCGTTTCCATAAAAAATTCTTTAAATGACGTAAATTCACGTCATCTGTAACTAGGAACATAATCTGAAAAGACGCGAATTTACGTCAGCGGCAACTATAGCTATAGAAGTTAAAATGACGTGAATTCACGTCAGCAGTCGCGATTATGCTAACGTATAATGACGATGAAATTGAGGATAGTGAAAAGGAACTTGATGAAGAGGATAACAAGGATGATGGAGATGAACTGTCCTAAACAATATTGCCACATTTTAATTCTGATACGGAAGAATCCGAATTCGATGGATTTGAATGAATTTTGTAAATAAATTTGTTATTAATTTATAATTTTCTTATAAATTGAATAAAGGTGTTAATCATTAGAAGTTACTCTAGTTTATAGTAATTTATATAGAGAGAAAGATTAATAATAAGTTATGATTATTTGCTCTTTCATTGTAGGTAAGTAAATTTATTTGTTTATTGTTTATATTCGTATATTTATTATTTGTATCCTTTCCTACTTATTATTATAATAGCAATGAGTATTGAAATTACAAAAGGCGATTGCTGACCATGTGATTTTAGAAGTGCGGAGTATCTTCCGGTTATAATTATTTTTAGATAAAATTTTTATGCTGCGGGTTATCGTCTGCCGCGGGTTATATACGCGAAATTACGGTATGTCCACCCACTACTGGATCTCGCTTTTAAAATCGAATGAACCAATGGCGGACAGACTATCAAACCAACTAATTATACATTAATACAGAATTAAAAATTTAGCATAACAAAATAATTCTACATCCTTCTTTTATTTATAAAAAAAATCAAAAGGTACAAGAAATTAGTTAAAAATAAGCAGAAACTAAACCACCAAAATTTTATTTTCTCATTCAAAACTACAAAGTAAAAACAAATAAATAGATGAATAAAAAGTAAAACGACAAAATGACTGATATTTCAGTTAAACTAATCTTATTTCAAATTTGTGGCTTAAAATATTTGTAGCTCAAGATAATCAAATAAATTCACGAGCGCAACTCTCTCTCTCTCTCTACCAAATCATATGTAAGTGTATGGAGATATTTGTTTATAAAATTACTCATTACCTTTTTATTATTATTATTATTATTATTATTATTATTATTATTTCGTTTTTACATCCTGAAAATTTGCAATCGTTCAAAAGGTACTCATTTTCAAATTTTTAGCAATTCATTTTCCAGCTAAAAAATATACATTTACTTAATTTTTCGTATTTTTAAACTCAAAATTAAAAGGTTAAAAAAAATAATTTTTAGAGAACGAGTACCAATTGAACGGCTGTGAATTTTAAAATATCAATTAAGTAACATGTGTAATATTATAAACAATTTTTCCCATATACTTTGGTTGACCTTAACGATGTATCCCCTAAATTAAGAAAAATATTAAAGAAACTAGTATGTTGTGGCCACCACAAGACTTCCTTCTATATTTTCCTATTACAAATTCACTCAGTAACAATATTAAAAAAAAAAAAAAAATCGATAACTTTGTCTTAAACTATCACAGATTTATAGTTCAACCATTCGTTTTAAAGGTATTGATGAGACCTTTCGAAAGATACCCATCTTGAAAATTTACTCCTCCCCCCACCCCTCCTGGGAGGGGGAAGCGATGCCCGCACATGCACAGAATTTTTTTTCCTAGTTAACTACTACTATTATCAATAATTCGTATTAATTTTACAATCACAAGCTAAAAATGTACATTTATACGAAATTTTGTCCTATACTGTCATGTTAAAAGTTTAAAAAAAAATGCGATCACAGCCCCACCTGTTGAGCGATTGATCCCCAAATCTAATCAGCACCAGTTTATCTCAGGGTGCAATTAAATACCAAGTTTGGTTAAATTTCATTCATTGGTTCGTGAGATACGGTGGACACAAAACTCGTGATACACACACACAGACAAACAGACATTTTCTAAAAACTATCAATTCGAGTTCAGGACATCCCAAGTAAATCCATCAAAAAAAGGAGGTCGAAGATTTTCACGAATCCAATACTTTCTCTATATTACTTACATATAGAAGAAAGTGATAAAAATGAATGACAGTTTAAAATTTCGGCAGAAAGTAGTGAAAAATAGAGCAATCGTTTTAAAATGTACCTTCTACGAAAAGAAGAAGAATAGCTATAAATGGGAAGAGAAAATAAATAATTTATGCTTTAGGAAACATTTATCACTTTCTACTGACTAAACATCTGCATAATAAAAACCAAGAAAAAAAAAAAAAAATCGCACTGAATAAGGTTACATAACGCGGAATTATTTGTGAAGGTTTACTCTGGAACTTAGAATTTATCTAAGCTCTGGAATAAATTACTCTTTATTTCCGCTTATGTATTTCTTAAAAGTAATTTCTAGCTTTTTTTTTTTTTTTTTTTTTTTTTTTCTTCTTTAAAGCTTAAAACAAAATTATTAACAGTTATGTTAAATAATACTTTTTTATTATTAAATGAGGATTTTTTATTCACTGTTAATTGCATTAAGATTCGATTTTTGTGTAATGCTCACATTTTGTAAAAACTTCGAATACAAACAAAATCTAGTATGTTGTGGCTGTCACGAAACTTTCTTCTATATTTTCCATACAAATTTATGCAGTACAAATTGTTTATTAAAATTATTTTGAAGGATAAATGCAAACAACTTTATCTTAGAGAAGTATAATATGAAATTACTACACTGAGAAAAAAATATATATCGCTTTCATCTAGATCGAATAGGTGGTTCTTTTCTAAATCCCTAAACTAGAAATATAGATTTCCGAGCTATGAGTATAAGGCACGCCAATACACTGAGAAAAATTCTATAACTGACATCTAGAATTAAAATTGTGGCTCTAGAAAAAATAGTTCCATGTCATCCTTATAAATTTCTTATAAAAAAATTTTTAGTCCCCTTCGAAAGCGAATTCTAGAGACCTATATTAGAATTCTGGAGCGTTTGCCTATACTATCGAGGACAAACCTATTTGAAAATATCTCCAAATAAATGTGAATACAAGAGGCGGGTTTCAGCAGCTATAATCTTGGTTTATGACCCAAAGAAAACAAACGAGAATTTCTCGTAATACAAGATTCAGAATATTCAGAATATTGTTTCACCATCTAGAAATGTGTAGATTAGAAATTCTCGACCATTTCGTCTATTCAGTTTATTGGCGTGCCTTATGCGCATAGCTCGGAAATCTATATTTCTAGTTTAAGGATTTAAAAAATGACCATTTATTCATTCTAGATGAAGACGGTATATTTTTTTCTCAATGTAAAAACAGTCATTTACATGTTCTACAAACGGCCTCTTAAGAAATGCGTTTTTTTCCCCTTTTCCATTATTATTATTATTATTATTGCTATTATTAAATGGCAAAGATCATTAACTTTACTTTATATGGTCATAGATCTATGGTTCAACCATTTGTTTTAAAAATATTGATGAGTTGAATCTGAAAATACCCATAAGGAAAATTTACAACCACCGGGTTGGGAAAGCGATGTCCAAACTTATAAATAAATAAAATACATTAAAAAAAAAAAAAAAAGGAAATATCAGCATATTATGATTGCCAAAAAAAAAAAAAAAAAAAAAAAAAATGAATTTTTCCTCCAACGTAGAATCATTTTTCTTGTTTTTTTCTTAGCTTCCGCCATTTTTTTTTTTTTTTTTTCTTAAGCAAGACCTCTTAGAGAAACCTCACATGGAGGGCAATCTGTCCTTAGGTCAAAGTAATATGCAACTTTTGTGTTTTTCTACTACTCTACAAACAGATTGTACAAAATATAAAATGTTCTTCTTAATTTACCAATTTAATGTTTAGAATTTTGAAAAATAGGCATATGTTGTTCAAAAATACTTGAATGTTGATTTTTAATAACAATAAATAAAAATCTTATTTTTCAATTTCTCTACATTAGCGGAGCACCGATCTTGTAACTGGAAGATTGCAGTTCGATACTCAGCCGCCGGCTGTGTCCTCCATATTCCGAAATTAATACCTCTGACGATTACCGAAGCGGGGATTCATTAAAATCGTGATGACAAGTCTCCAGACCACTTCTAGGGGTGAATCCTAGGCCGCCGTCAATTGCCTACTGCGTAGCTATAGGGCGACGTTAACCCACTCAGACTCAGTTCTACATTTACGCGATCATTCTAAAACGCATTAGAAAAAAAAAAAAAAAGAAGATGTATACACGTACAGCTTTTAATAACTTTTTTGTTGTTGTTTGTTTGTTCAATTTTTAAATGCGGAAAAAAAAAAAAAAAAAAAAAAACAGTAAATTATATTATTTGAAAAATGCAATATCTTTAAACTTGTGCAGTCATAATAAAATAACATAACTTATATTTCTATTAAAAATAAATAAATAAGTAGATAGATAAAATAAAATGTGTGAGAAAGAGAAAATAAATGTTGACCAGCTGTACCAACTATATTTCGTTTTCAGAACGATTTAAAAGCATTCATTATAATGATTAGTTCTAAAGACGCATTCATTCGACTTAAAAGGATCACAGACTGACGTAAAGGTTAGGTTACGGTTCCAGGGAACGCAAATATTTCATGCAAAAAAGCCCGACAGTGGCTTCTGTTATGCTTTTAAGCAATATAAATTTTCTTTGGCATTATTATTCATTCATCTTCGCAGTTTCTTTATGCTCTTAGTTTGTTGATTTCACAGCACAAAAAGAAAAAAAAAAAAACATTACATGGTGGCTATTAAAAACAACACTTCCGTCCGTGTTAATTTTTTCTATATAAATAATTAGGTAAGTAATGAAATAAAAAGAAAAGAAAAATAAAAAGGAACGAGTTTGGAAGAGAAGAAGAAGAAGAAAAAAAAAAAATCTTTATGTTTAAAAAAAAAAAAAAAAAAAAAAAAAAAAAACTTTATGTTTAAGTACGTTTTGAATTTTCATATCGTTTCGCTAGTGCAGAATTTAACGAATTTTCCGTGTAAAAATTAAACAGCGAAAAAATAAATTTTATGAAAATTAGTATTATATACAACAAAATTTGTGAAAAAGGAATTGCTTGTTTGAATAACTTTGTTTTAAATAAAATTTCGTCTTCGAAAGTACTGTTGCCTTAATATTAAAGTTTTTTCGCTTCAGCTTTTTTTTTTTTTTTTTTTTTTTTTTTTTTTAAAAAAAAGTCTTTTAAGACAGAATTTTGTTTTAAATAAGTAAAATAACACAGATTATTTTAGCTTTTTTTTTTTAAAAGAAAATTAGAATTTTATTTTTTCTAAAAGTTTTTTGAAGCACAATTTTACTAACACTAATAAACTTACTTATACACGTTATATAGTTTAATGCTTGTGAAGTTTTGTAAAATCAATAATGTAGAACATTTCTACTTAATAACCTATCTTTCATACATATTTTTACTATTCAATGCTTCCTAGATGTTGTATTCAAAAAAATGATTATCTGCACTATCCATATGGCAGATGGTCATTCAATGCCCAAAGTATATTTGATGAGAATAAGATTTGCATTTGATATATCCTAAAAACCATTTTACCATAAATATATGAAGGAAAATATTCGGTGATAATATACGAATGGAATCACGCTTATTTGATGTAATGTAAATAAATAAATAAACAAAGATAAAATAAAATAAAATCTTATTGATTTTAATGTTATCTCCAGTTTTTCAGGGTTTTAAATAGTACTTTTCTATGTAAATATATTCATTTGTAAATGCAAATTGCAAACGTATATTTACGATTTGCATTTACTAATAAATGTATTTACATACAAATGTCTGACAGTTATTATTATTATTAATATCATTACGTTACAAAATTATAGAATGCCAGAGAAACATAATATCAAATGCCAAAGTTACCCATAAAAACCAAAATAGATGTAACCAGGAATATTAAAAAGAAATGGGACATCATCCGCAATACTCACGCCATTAATGAACCAGAAATTCCCAGATTCGCCAATAAAAACAGAAAAAAAAAAAAAAAAAAAGATGATTATCCATCTATAACGAAAACTTTAACATAAAAAAATATTCAGTGTTTAAATTTATATTAAAAAAAAAAAAAAAAAACGATATATATAAATTTATAGTTAACTTAAGGATCTGAATGTACTGCACTTTTTAAAAGAATGTTGGCAGGTATGGTAATTGCATATTTGTGTATGAGCATATTTTCAGTCAGATGAGAAATTTAAAAACTGAATTTCGATCTTCATTACCTGATAAAATATATGGAGACATTTTTCATTTCTAAATGCTGTGAAAATTTAAAATTGTTATGAAAAGCAATTTGATAATTCTTTTATTAATTTAGCAAAATCTGCAATAAATGTAAGAAATAATGATTAATTAAATATCATTGGCAACATTTTCTTCTTCTTCTTCTTCTTCTACTTCTTTTTTTTTTTTTTTTTTTTTTTTTTTTTTGAGGGAGAGGGGAGGATTTTAAATTATTGCTTTTAATATATAGATATATATAACCTAAATATTTTATTCATTTTCATCTGAAAGGTAAGTATAATTTATTTAAAGAATATTTATAAAAAAATATTCTTTTATCAAACAAAAAAAATATTTGTACTAAAAAGAAAAAACGGAACCAAAAGAAATGTCCTAGTTTTACGATGTAAATTTATGAGTTTCGTATTTCCTTTAGAAAATAAGCTTTTAAAAACAAATATTTTTGCATAATTTATAATATTCTTGCCCGATTATTTCGATAATTCTTTGACCTTTAAGAGCGTGCATAGTATATCTAGTCATAACGTCAAGCTTAATATGGAATACAAAGGGGGGAAATTCGCTTACATATACGTTATATACTTATATAAACACGATTTATATGTAATCGAAAAAATAAAAAATAAAAACTTGTCATGTGATCAGCGAGTAAATCTTTTCAATCGGTATCTTTATATTCGATGACTGATGATTTCTTTCCTTTCCTTGGGAAAGTTTGTCTCCTCATCAAGTTTCCCGGGCGATTTTAACATGATCATCCTGGAATGAACGCCTCCTTAACTTGCAAATTAATCAAAACGTGAGAACAATTTATAAGGATTTATGCCACATAATAATTTTGATTGTCTTCACAAATAACTAAAGATGTCAAAGTGATGCCAGTTATAGTTTTATTATTTTGATGAGTAAATTTCATAGTTACCAAGACTTTTGTTTAGATACATGTATGCTAAATGTTACCGAAAAAACTAGTATGTTGTGCCCATCACAAAACTTTCTTCGATACTTTGTATGTTTTGCTTCTATACAGCAAATTACCACAATGCAAATTATTTATTAAAATTACTATTCATCAAAATTATTTTCCATGGTGAGAGTGCAGACGAAAATGATTTCAGAAAAGTATAACAGTAAATGTTGAAAATTTTTTTTCTCTACAAACAATATCTTTAAAAACATGCATTTTCCCCCCTTTCTTCCTTCCTTTCTTTTTTTTTTTTTTTTTTTTTTTTTTGTGGAAAAAATCGATAACTTTAATGCAGATTGTCACAGATCTATGGTTTAACCATTTGTTTTGAAAGCATTGGCGAGTTGTTAAAATAAATAAATAAGTATTCATATCGAAAAACTACCTGCCAGGGGCACTGTCCCCTTCCCCAAAAGTGGGAAACGATGCTCTCTTTCATATACAGAAATTTTATACCGGTTTATTACTACTATTACAATTATTTTTTATTACACAATGTTTGAATAAAAAAATCTTTATCGTGTACATTTATTCGAAATTTGTCTATGCTGCCAAATTAAAAAAATTTGAAAAAAAAAAAAAAAAAATTAAGACAGCGCCACTTGTGGAGAGATATGCATCAAAAATTAATCAACACAGCACCCAGTTAAGTCAAAATACGGCCAATTATAAATTTATATTTTATAAAAACAATGAAACACTGTTAGGCCTTTATTGTACATTTTGTTATTTTTCAAGTATAAAGATAATGTTAGTGTGTACATTACCCATACAGCCACTTATATCCATAAGACATATAAATGTTGAAAAATGATCCATTAAACGTCGATAAATATCCTACAGATATCTATTAGCATGACAAATGTCACTCTTTTTTACATCCATTAGATGTCTGTTACATATCCAATGAATCTCCAAATATCCAATAATTGGACATGTTATATCGAACTAGATATTGAAAGTATCTAAATCTTGTTTTGATCTATCACCTTACATCTATTAGACATCGAAAAAGGCACGTCTAAATTTCGTCTATATTTAAACATCTAATAGATATCTATAATTAGTACAGGATATCCAGGACATTTAATGGACATTTTTTAGATATTTTGTACCTTTTGAGGATCGTTTGGATGTAATTTAGATGTCTAATAGATATCAGTGGCTGTATGGGTAATTGCATTTTTCTGCAAGCAGAATTGCGGCTAGGAAAAAATAATTAGCAAATTTTGCTTCATTGTACTCCATCTTTCCCTATTTTTATTATTGAACTACAAGAAGTTTGGAAAGAATAAAATTACTTGCATTATCCTTTACCAGTAACCAATAACCAAGTGAAGTTAATTAAAATTTCTGAAGTAATTTAACACATTACCAAAATTAATTGCTCTCATTATCTTACAGCTAAAATAAAATGCGTATCATTTACAAAACATTAAATATTCAAACTTCTTCTCTCTCTCTCTCTTTTATTATTATTTTTAACTAATAAATAAAAGTAAATGTGCACATGTTAGTATTTTTTCATACACTTAAAAAAATCCGCGATTTTGGTTTCTTAATTAAGATATTGATTCTCGCCATGTACATTTCTGAGCGAAGTGGTGCGAGTCATTTATGTATTTTCTACATTTTAAAAAATTATATCTTAATTTTCTAAATGAACGAAGCATAACAATAAATGACACGTCTAAAATTTATTTTTTTATAGTTAAATGTTAAAAAACAACAAATTTAAAAAAGAGTCCCCCCCCCCTCTCCAAATCTCGCAGCCTAATCAAGCCCTTTATATGCGCTATCATGAAAAACGGCAGTTTTTCTAGTGACGCAAGCGCAAAAACAAACGAACGCCAAGACAATCAGCGGAAACGGAAAAACGAACGAAAACTGCAACACTTATATATACAGGAATTTTAAGATCAAAGAAACCGCTGAAAGCCGACACTTAATATCTCAGGAAATATGGGAGGTTATGTTCTGATATTTTCAAAATAGACTTTCACCTTCTGTCTGATCCTACCCTGAAATCGCTACATTTCTGCGTGCAATATATTTCGAGATATGAATTGGCTCATTTAAGTTATAAATGGACGGACTATATGTGTAAGAATTTTTTCTCGAATATGGCTCGAGCGAATTTAGTTTAATTTATATATGATATTAATCGCTTTTATCTGATGTGCCTGACATCTCCCTTTTCCCTAGGAAAACTCTTGTTTTTTTTATAACTCAGTTTAAAAATCGAACTATTTTTTACTCCGAAAATACCGTGATGCGGCAGTTTCGCGGACGAATTTCTTCTCTTCCATCTGAAATACTGAATATCAAATAATCGTTTTGGCTCCATCTATCGGGAAGCGTCAAAAATAAACACAAACAATAAAAATAAAAAATATTTTTCTTTTTTTAATATATATATTAAATGAGTTATTTATTTAGGTACTTGTATTTTATATGACATTTGTTTATCAAAAATATTCTTTGTATTTACATTGTTTTCATGCTGATACGTTGTTAACTTTCAAAATTGGTTCTATTTTAAAAGGTGATTGCAACAACAAAAAATTTTTCCTTTATTTTCATAAAAATGACAAATAATATGATAATCATATGCAAATATTTGTAATTTTTTCAAAATTAGGTGATAAATCACTTAAACTACGGATTGAAAAAATTCTTAAAACAGAATTTGAAAATAATTAATTTGCTCATTAAGTTTCTAGTATATATATAATATATAAATTACAAAATGTTAAGCTATAATAAAATTTTGAATAGATTAAGATTTTTTTTTAATTAAATTCATAACAAACTATACTACTTAAATATTTACCAGTATAAATTTTTCACTTTTTAAAGATTTTTCTATTATTATTTATTTTTCTCTTTTAAATCAAATCTATACCTAAAAAATTATAATAAGAAATAAATATAAATAAGAAATTTTGTCATTTTTAAAATGTACTATATTATGCCTTTGTAATGTTGCATGTGTCCATCTTTTTTATCACTTTTTATAAAATTTTGAAATTTTATTTAGTTTGTTATTTTGTTCGAGTATGACCTATAAAACAACACTTTTAATACAGTGTTATAACTCATTACCATGCTCCTTTAATTTTACGTTTTGATCATTAACCCCTAAAAAGTAATGATATCAATACAAAAAACCCTTAACGGGTTAAAAGTTTGTGACGCAGCACTGTACTTTATGGCTTTAAGAATTAGAAATACGGGTCTTAAAAATAATGATATCAAATTTTCAGTGACGCTTTGATATTAATTAAATTATACATAGATTTTCTTATTTGAATTTGCTTTTTCCTTTTATTTATATTTACAGTGTAAATGTTATTTTCAACATAAAATAATATATAGCATTTACTCATTGATACCTTTCCATTCACATCTCTTATACTATGAAAGCATGTGTTTTAAAAGAAATGATATGAAATTCCAGTAACGCAGTGGTGTTACATTAAGTGATTTGTTTTTAAATTTCTCTGCAATTATTTTGTTTTGCATATTAAAGTATATGTGCACATTGAAATATTGCTTTTAATTTTCAAATACGCTGTCAAATATATCACTTTCATTAAGCTTATATTATGTACTGAAATATATTTATTTCAATGAATTATTCTATCTTTTGCGTCACGCCATCCAAAACTGTAAGTAAAATGTATGGAAATGTTTACTTTGTGTCATTTCATCCAAATAAATTGAAAATGCATGCAAATAGATATCGTGATGCAAAGAAAAAAACTGTGAAATTTTTTTCAGTTTTGGATGGCGTGACGCAAAAGATAGAATAATTCATTGAAATAAATATATTTCAGTACATAATATAAGCTTAATGAAAGTGATATATTTGACAGCGCATTTGAAAATTAAAAGCAATATTTCAATGTGCACATATACTTTAATATGCAAAACAAAATAATTGCAGAGAAATTTAAAAACAAATCACTTAATGTAACACCACTGCGTTACTGGAATTTCATATAATTTCTTTTAAAACACATGCTTTCATAGTGTAAGAGATGTGAATGGAAAGGTATCAATGAGTAAATGCTATATATTATTTTATGTTGAAAATAACGTTTACACTGTAAATATAAATAAAAGGAAAAAACAAATTCAAATAAGAAAATCTATGTATAATTTAATTAATATCAAAGCGTCACTGAAAATTTGATATCATTATTTTTAAGACCCGTATTTCTAATTCTTATAGCCATAAAGTACAGTGCTGCGTCACAAACTTTTAACCCGTTAAGGGTTTTTTGTATTGATATTATGTTACAGCTACGCGCTATGGAAATAGTACAACAAAAATCCCCTAAGTCTAGGGTAGAACCCTTACACCGTTAGAGGTCACCTTTGAATTAGGTGGCAATAAAGGAGGCCGCATAAGTTGATATCCTTATAAATACGACTTTTGTGAAATTATTGTAGTTTTTTTCAGAGCTTTGTAATTTTTCAAATTGCAAGCTGTCAATCTTCCAACTTACGTTTGATGTAAAAAAAAAAAAAAAAAGATTATTCTATTGGAGTATAAAACAGCATTTTCAAAAATTGCAAATTTTTAACCGGTTTTGATAAAATTGTAAGTTGGATAAAAATAATGATTATGAGCTCACATTCTAAAAACTGCTAAATTCGGTTAAAAATTAGAGATTTTAGAGAAAAATAATATTTAATTAAATTCAAAGCTAGACTCGTGTTGATATTTCGTAATTTGCGAACTAGCGTTCTTCCAACTAAAAATTACAGATTTTATGTAAAAATAATATTTAATTAAATTGAAAGTAGGCCCCTTAAAAAAAAAAAAAAAAAAAAAAAAAAAAAAAAAAAAGTTAGTTTTACACCTATTGCACGAAACTCTTTTATCGAAAACTACCGCGGTTTTCGAGCAAACTAAAAATTATTTCCATTAAAAGAAATTAAAATTGTACCACCCGTCAGCATCCAGTTATCCGAAAAAATATTTTAAAGTAACAGTGATTTGAGAATAAATCAATGAATACACTGATCCAACATTAAACAGAACACAATCACCTGTAAATAGCCTTATTTTCCTCTCGACAATGTCAAGTGCAACGAGACGTAATTAAATCCTTAACAATGACATCATTGTTTTACAAGAAGAAAAAAAAAAAAAAAAAACAAGAAACATGCCGAAAGGGAAAAAACATATAAATAAACAAACTGACAAACGAGAGTTGATCCGAAGTCTCTGATATGATCAGTTCAATCCTTTTTGGAAGCATTTCTTTTACTCTACGCATCAGTGGTTTAGAACAATATTCCGAAGAAATTTTCGCTAACAAGAAAAGCTTTTAAAGCTCTAATTACACAAATGGTTTTCTTGTCGAATTACTTTGCGCGGAACAAAATTCGTATCGCCAATGAAACAAAAGGTAAAGAGAAGAATAAATGACAGGAAATGCTTACTAATGTGAAGTCAACCATTTACAGAAGATACCATTTGCAAGAAAGTGAAAGAGACTTAATTATATATATACATCGATATACATAGCTTACTGTCATCTGAATTAATCTTTAAATAATTATAGATTCCATCTTGTTAAAAAAAATTATCTGCAAAAGTCATTTAAGAATAATATAAAAAGACTTTTGAAGGTCAAAAGCTGTGTTTAGGTTTAGTAAGCAATCAGTGTGCTGTGCTAAGCTCTTACCTAAAAATAAAGATTTGGAATATTCTTCATTTACTCAGAAACTAAAAATACTTATACTTAATTCACCCCCCCCCCCCCCTCCGTGAAATTATTTTTATTAAAATAAATACTTTTAAAATATGTATCGCATGTCGCAAGCCTGTAAAAGTGGTAATTCATTATAGCTTTAAAATTTTAGACTGCAAACTAAAAAATCAAAAGGAAATCGAATTTTTGTTTAATTATGAGCTTGGAAGTTAGTCTTAGATCCATCTTAATTACTAGGCTAATACGATTGCATCACTATAACTTAATTAAAGTCCTAATTTAACAGTTCACTGCAGCCCTTATTTTAAACTTTTTTACTTTTTAAAATTATGAATGTATCTTTTGCTAATGCTAATTGTGAGATTATAATGAATATTTTCCAATTTGATTTTAACTTTAAAATGAATAACTTTTCCTTTTCCATTTTACTAACCAAAATACCATGGTTGAATTCGAAATTTTAAAATGCCAAAAAAATACTAAAAATGTACATATGAAAAATTAAGACTGAAAATTAATAATAATGACATATAAATTAATAATTTGTGCTACATAATGTGGTTAATACACATTTCGTACGCTAGAAAAATCACTTCCCTTCTTTTTTTTAAGTAAAGCTTGTCGTGACACTAATTTCACAATTACTTTTTGGTTAAAGAACTGAATGATTAAACATTCAATCACCAATATATAATGCGAAATATACAAAATTAAACTTCTTAGAAACCCAGTTTAAATTAAACGTATTTAAAAGCCTAATAATTTTAGGCGTATCTCTTATATTATTAAATCATGTATGAAAATCTGCTATTCTTATGAAATAATTATGCAATCAAATTCATTCTGTACTAAATCTAATAAAGTTTTTAGACTTCAGACCCAGAAAATTTTTATTCTTGTTTTATTTCCATGCAAGAGGAAAATCGATCTATTTTACCTTGTCTTAAATAATTTGCTGACACGTAAGCTACAGGTTCATTTAACCGTTTTTCTTTTTCTCCGCTAGGTTGGCAAGTCTTTCCCACATTTACGTGTAGTAGTATAAGAGTGACATAAGAATTCAACAGTCTTCCTCCGAAACTTACTAAAATTCATAAACTCAACACTTTTTTGTTATATATTAGTGTAGAGTTAAAAATATTTGATAAGTTTCATTTCCAAAAGATGATAGAACTAATCATTAATTATGAAGACGTGGCTCAAAGATTTCAAAGATCATATAAGAATTTTATATCTGGCAATAACATACATCCACAATTTGTAAATATACGTGGAGTGCTTAAATAACTTCTTAATTATTTTGAAAATTTGAATTTATTGACTATTAACCAAATTTTTGATTATCCGAAATGGTTATGATCGCTGTTCTCCCGGATAATCAACTTTTGTTTATATTACGCGATTAAAAAAGATTAAAAAATAATCTGGTGTGCCACTCACACGACTTTCTCTTACCCTGAAATTTATTACTATAAATATAGATTGGACATTAAGGAATAAGATAATGAGTATTGTTATGTAAACTTGCGAGGAAGTTACTCCCATATTATCTAAATACATCTAATTTTATTATGTATCAAATTATCAGTTAAATAATTAAATAAACAAATTTAATTTAAATCGAATTCGCAATTATGTTACTTAAAGTATTCAAAATTATATGAGAAGCTCACTTTTATTAATATCAGTTCTTTCAATTCATTTAAATGAATAATACAAATTTTCTTTTAATATCATAAGAAAGACTGATTGAAAGAAAACAATTTCTATTTTCTGTTAAGCTCAAATAATTACGTGTAGTTTTGCTTAAATAATTAAGCGTTACTCTGTTTGTTGAATAGATACCATTAACTGACGCAATTTAAATCCTTTCCGGTTAATAAATAACCCATCAGAAATCAACTAACTGACAGTTCAAAGTATGATTTATTAAATAAATTACTCTTTTAGAAAACTCAGCGTCAAATGATATTGAATAAGTTTATTTCATTATAGGTAAATTTAGAAATCCCTGTCAGTTATATCATTAAGAAATGATCTAGTTTCTGAATTACAATTATAGTGCAATAGTCAGTTGTAACGGATTTTGATTCATGTGGTTTATTTCATTAGCAAAATAATTGGCTATAAGTTTTAATAACGAATTTTTGAATTCAAAATATTTATATCATTCTATTCGAGAAACAAAGAAGGTATTTGGCACTACAATTTGGCTGTTTTTTCTGAATATAGGCCTTTTTACTTCAGACATCTCAGATCTGTTCTAATGAAAGGAACTCTGGGCTGCTTCAGATTATCGCGTAGAAAAGACGTAATTAAAATTGCTCTCTCTCTCTCTTTCCTTGCAGTCCCCGAACAGAATGTACAGTTATTTAAATTGGATTGTGATGCCACTATATTTTTCCTGATATTGTCGTACAGCTGTTTTGACTGCTAAATAAAAAGAATTTTTTGAATTGTCATTCAGGAGTGTTTCTTCACGGCCATTAAAAATATAAATAATCGAACCGGGATTTTCCTATTCTACATGCAATTTTATCAGGCTAATATTCAATACAACAAAACTTGTGTTAAAACAAATCAAATTAGGCTTCAAAACAGCTTTATTTGGCAAATAATGCTGTGTGAAAGGTGGGCTGCTGCCCTCCTCAACCCCCCATTTCATTATTGTACCTATATTTATATAGAATTCAAATCAGTTATTAAATTGAAAAGTTCATTTAAAATTATCCAGACAAATTTCAGCCGCAACATTCCTTGACACTTATCAATCTTGATAAAACTTTCCTAGTAACAAACGTATTAGCGTCAAAATACAATATTTGATAGCCTAAAATTACTTGTTTTTAATTTACATTAAGAGACATAGACAAAGATCAAACGTTAAAAATAAAACAAGCGATAAATATTTAGCTTAAAAAAATACATTGTTTATCATATGGCTATAAGGAATTAATTTCAATTTCTGAGCAGCTTTCCTGAACATGGTAAAATATTATAGTAAAGAACTTTCACTAACAATAAAAAGGAATGTTATGACTTAAATATTGGCAGCCCTGTATATCTTCTGAAAGCTATGTACACACCGCAAGGTGCACATAAATATAATCCTATATTAATAACACACGGCTCAACCTGAAATACCAGTTTCATTAATTTTCTAGCATTGTCACACTATAATCTAGTTCTTTTGTGCAACCCTGTGAACGAGCAGTGATAAATTTCCATACTATATTCTAAATGAAACACGTTTTTACGCATATAAAAATATATATATTCGTTTCATTTGGTTTAGTGTTGTCCATAAATGTTAAACTCTGCTTACTTGTAATTTCCCCAACAACAGTATATATTTCAATTCTCTTGGGTGTCCCGGTTCACGTACCATTTGCTTCACCTCATCGAAAAGTTTAGTGTAGCACCCCTATATGATACACATTTAGAATACTAAGTTTGGACTTTCCGCTATTATTTGTGCTTCTCAGATATGCTGATAACAGACAGACACACTGACCAACCGCTAAAAACATGATTTTTGGATTCAGAAGATCTCGAAACGTGTAAATATAACGAAAACTCAATTTCGAAAATTTGACCCCAAAACAATACTTTCTCCACCATATACAGGGTGATTGTAATTAAAGTTACAATATCAAAACGCTATAATTTTAAAACTACCCATCAGAGCGATTTGATATTTTACCAGAGCAATCATGAGGCAATGAAATTTTGTTTGGGGGGGGGGGAGTAATTCCAATGTGTTCCTATAGATGGCGCTATCAGGGTAATGTGAGGGGAAACGCCTAAATGGACGCATTAAACACCGGAATGTTGTTAGCAACCACGGATTAAAAGAGAAGGATGTATTACTAATGTTACGGAAAGGTAGTAATTTTCATCTCACAGATAGAGGGCGACGAAATCTCGAAAATACACCAATCAGCGCGTTTTTACATTTCTGGCTGTTCCTTCGTTGGATGACTGAAGACGAAGGGGCGGGCTTTCCCTTTCTTCCGATGAGTTTCAAAGATACTACACCAGGCGGCGATCGGATCGCTTACTCTGTTCGGCTGAATTAATGTGGAAAATAAAGCTCCGTTCCCCACGCTGACCGCCCTATCTAGTTTGTCATCCTGTATCCTAATCCGTGTTAGCAACGCAATGGAATACCAGGAAACAACAGACTTCAAGGGTTTACTTCAATTTTTTTTAGCAAAAAGACAATAATACGTGTTTTACAGCGAAAACAGTCACAGTGAAAAGAGAAAAAGAAGAGCTTCACGAAAAAAATACTTTACGGATAATTAGCGGCACATTTTGGAACTTTTTTTTTTTTTTTTGCCGAACAAAATATCATTGCTTCACGATTGCTCTAGTAAAATGTCAAATCGCTCTGATGGGTAGTTTTAAAATTATAGCGTTTTGAAATCGTAACTTTAATTATTATAATCACCCTGTATGTATGGTTAAGAGAAAGTAAAAAAAAAAAAGAAGATAAAACGTCTTTGTTCTGATGTATTGAAGAAAAAGTAGACTAAAATATATGCACAAAAAGAGAATGCGAACTAAAGAAGTCAGATATCTAAAGACAACAATTTTCAGCGTTGCAAATAAAGGAAGGAAAAAAAGGAAGGGGAATTTGAAGTCTTGGTGTCGATAAAAAATGTGGCATAAAAGAAGTAAAACATTTTCTTTAATATTTATCGAAAGGGGATTCGAAAAATCAAAACCAAAACCCACTCTCATTTCTGGCTTCATTGACACAATTTCATAAGTCACATAAAAATTATCCAGGAGAAAATCTTAAAACGTATTAATGAGGCTTCGCTGGGCGAGGTTCCTTCAGACCCTCTTATGGAATGAGTGAACCAAAAGATCACGCAGATCAAATCGAGCCAATCCGTCTCTACTGAAAATCAACACAATCTGTAAATTCTCTAAATTTTGGCACACGAACAGGGCCTGATACACAGCGGAAACCGATACACAGCACGGGCCGACTGGGCTGTGGCCCAGGGGCCCCTGAATTGTAGGGGCCTGAAATGTCATTTACAGTTCAAAAGATTTTAATCAAAAGTAAATAAATAAATAAATAAACTCTTGAAAATAACAATTCATGAATATTTTACTTCTGAAAGTAAAATGAAAAATTTTAAATTGGTAATATTTTACTCAAATATGCATTTTTGGATGAAATAGTGGGAAGATTTAACGCTTTAAATCAAACTGTAGTAAGAACCACGAGAAAATTAATAGGTTAGGTAGAAAGTCGGAATGGGCCCTGGGCCCACTTTTCAATGAATCAGGCTCTGCACATGAGTATAATATTTCCTAATAATCCTACCTTATCAAAAATTCAGTATGCAATAGAGAAGCCTTTCAGTGTGAAATCAACCTACTGAAACTGACTGAGGAATTTTTAAGAGGACTGAAGAATCTATATTTTTTAAATTTAATTTTAAGTAACCATTTGTTTTAAGTTAGTTCTTTCTTTTAACAATAGAAACGTCGTGTTATTAATTACTAATTAATTAATTAAAGGTAAGGCAAAAAGTGAAATTACTTCATCAAAAGTAAAAAGAGAGAGAGGAGAGAGTAGCTGAACACACGGCTGATTAAATTCGTGCAGCACTTTTGTCTCAATACTACGGAACAAGTCTACAAAACTTGCTTCTGTTACAGACAAAAAGTATAGCTAAATGATTGCAAAACTATTTGTTTTGTAAATAAGTTTTCTTTTTCTTAATACTAATTTTTTTCTTATAACTGGATTTTATACCTAGATTTTCTCTTAATCTTTTTACAAGGAATGTTTATAGTAAAGAAAAATAATAATTTGCTATTTAATTTCATTATTACAAAAATGTGATTGCATTTATCTAATATTTTGCTTTTCAATCTTTTTAGGAAACAATGTTACTGCATCATGCATCGACACTTCTTTTATTGCTGCAATTTACCTTTGCCTTCCCAAAAGACAGAACTACAGAAACACCCGACGTGCCGTTAATGATTAGTCCAAAATTCAGGAGGCCTACGCATATCAGCGAATTCACAGATCCAGATACTGGACTCAACCCTTTCTTGGATCTGGAGGAGGGACTTACATCAATAGGTAGAAATGTTATGGAAGACGAAAGGCGAGATGATCAGCCATATTTCGATGTAGATCTTGTTGAAGGGGATGCACCAAATCGTAGATGGAACTTTGAGGAACCTAAAGAACATTTGGGTAGAATGCCTGCTAGACAGCCTGAATTTGATTATAAAGATGAAAGTGATTTTCAAGCTATAACAACCCAAAAATATTTTCTTTCAAGTCCTTCAACAACTGTTGGTTTATTTGTCTCGAAAGAAACGGAGAAATTAGAATCAAATATTGTTGATACAGACAAAGATATTCAATCAGAAGTGGAAAGGGAAGAAAAGGAATCTTTAGCTGTTCCGCGTAGTATGGTAATTTATGTTACAGTCAGCATTTCTGTTGTGACAATTATTATTGTTTTGATTGGTGCTTGTTGGTGGAGGAAGAAACTCAAGACTTCTCGAACTTCCACGACGGTAGAAAATGGCGAAGTGAAAAGCTAAAGGAAAATAATCTCATTTGGAGATTATTTTACAAGTATTCGCTTGTGATATTAAAATATCATTATTATGATATATACTTGGCTATAAACAAAACATCGCCATAATTTGTTAGGGGCACAGTTTCGTAAACGAGCAAAACTAGATTACGCAAACATAAACTTTGTAAATATTTATTGAAATGAATTAAGAATTTGAACATGAAATGTATTTATATTTACTAAAAGTTTGTTTCTACGTTGGGTAATTTTGCATAGTATTCAAACATGATATTAAATACTCACTACATAATAATAATAATAATAATAAAAATGAATATTTTGCCTATTGAATAATTGGTACCAAGTCTGTTTAGTATGCCACATAAAAAATTGATGACTTTTCTCAGTTTCCTGTGCAATAATAATCTTTATATACTTAGTGTTTATTTACAGACGATGTTTTTTGAGGAGACTTCGTTGTTGATTGTAATTTACAGAACAAATACTGCTGCAAGATTGATAAAAATAGATGTTTTAAGTATATTTAATTATGTTTAATTTAAGAAACTTAATTGCTTCCGCATAAGTATTTCATCAAACTCATCACTGTTAATAACTATTATACATTTGTAAAGTTGAATAATTTCATGAAATTATCATTATCTCTATAATGAATTCTTAAAATCTTTATAATGAAATTTTCTTCTTTTGTTTTTCTTATAAAATTCTCAAAATTAGATTTTACGTTAGAACATTGTACATATTTTTTCAAATCTTCATGGCAATTTAACTGTTGAAAATTCAGTACTTTGTAATATATCATTTGTATCATATGAAAGAAATAACAATTAAAGTAAAAGAATTCTAAGAAAATTTTTCCAAGTAGTTTTCTTTTAATTTTTACTACCATCTACTACTGCATTTATAATGAATATTGTAAGCAGTTTTAGTCTAATGAACAGTCTGTATAGAATTTTTACTTCTTTTGGTGATACTTTCTATATGTACTATCGTCAAAAGTACTATCGTTTATTATCGTATGTACTATCGTTTATTATCGTCGTATAATAAATCGTTTCAAAGAATGGTTTCTAAAAAATGTGATAGTAGACTCTTGATTTCAGTATATATATTTTATCATATATTTTCAATAAGATCTAATATAATTGAGCAGTCTTCTTCTATCGGGAATTTACATGGGTGTTCATATAGGATGTCACGAAATACTCAATTAATTGGAATCAACGTTGAACAATGAACTTATCTTACGAATATCTTGGATTGAGTTTGCTGGGTAACCTGATCCGCTATACTGTCAGACTACTTGACTTGAATGGAGACTACTTGAAAATTTCAAACTCGCATCGCTATAAAGGGTATTTACGAAGGATTTTCTTAAAATTTTATGTATACATAGACCATATCACGGTCTCATCCAAGTTTATTAAGAAACGTGATCCACTATCTTTTTTCGAAATGGTGGGCACTTGAAGCGAAAGCATGAAAATTTATCATCTCGATAACTTTTGAAATAGTAAATTAATACAAACCAAATCTGAATGACGGATTTATCTGGGAAATGTATCTCGGTGACATGTCCTCACAATTTTGATCCTCTGCGTAGGGGGAAGGCTGCCTCACTTCAGTAACACCCCCCTCCCCACCTGAATAACTTTAATAATAATAATAACAATCACAAGGAGAGACAGTCAGACACATAGATCAAGTTCTAGAAACCTAATTTTTGAACTCACAAAGAACATGTAATGATGTAATTACAGTAGAGACTCGGTTATCCAAGCTCCGATTAACCGAATTCCAGATTAAATAAGGTAATCCCAAAAATGCCATGTTCCGGTGAAGGCATGACCTTTGATAAATGGCGTGAAAAAACTTTGACAAATTTGACTATACAGTACTGTTTTTTGTAATTTATGTATGCATGTATTGTAGTGCATTCTTAACTGATTATATTTAAATATGTTATGGATGTATTCTTTTACTTCATTGGTTGCGTTTTCATTCATTTTACACTTTACCGTATGTTTCCCCTTGATTTACAACAAAGTTTGTTTTATCCGAGTTTTCGATGCGAGACTCTACTGTATAGTAAAAAACTCGATTTCAAAAATTTGATCTTAAAACAATATTTTCTCTTTCCTACACTAACAAGGGAAGTATGAATCAGTAAAATTGCCATTGAAACCAAACCAAGCTTTTAAAGAGCATTGTCGAAAACATAAGGTACAGTACAAATTTCCTGCAACAACCCCCATGGGGGCAAGATATGACCACCTAACAGTTTTAGTTATTTCTAAAACCAACAAAACACACATCATAGTAAGAACGGATGGTGTAGTGGTAGCGTGCTTGACCTCTGATACGGTTGTCCAGAGATTGAGTCCCCGCAAGGCCGTTTTGTAATTTGTTTATTTTTTTAACTTTATTTTTCTTTACGTTTTTAATTAAATTAAATTATTAATTTAAAAAAAAATATTTATTACATTAAGTTTTTTTTTTTTTTTTTTTTTTTTGAGTATTCCAATTCATAAAGTATTGACCATAAATTTAAGAAATACATATTTTTATTTATAAAAAAGAAAATCCTGTTTAAAGCTACGGATATAATTTCTAATTTATAACAATTATGATTAAAAGTAGAAAAATCATGAGGCCATAAGTATTTTTCACAATTAGAACAAGAAAAATAAAAAGATTGATCACAATTATTTGAATTACAATTTTGTTCACCGTCAATTACTATTCATAACGAACATTTTGTTAAATATTTGGCTTTTTTGTCGAGATTACTAGATTTGTAAAATTCATATTTACGCAGATTTTAGATTTTTTTTTAGATGTAAACTAATTATAAATTAGAATAATCATTTTGAGAAAATCTGTCATTGTGTTCAATATTATAATCAGTTCTTCCGACACCACCAAATTTGGCAGTTGTTTAATGAAATATTTGAAATAAAAGTTAAATGCGACGTCGAATAGTTAAGCAACAGCAGTTGTTCATTCGGGATTTTTCATGCAAAAAATTGCATGAAAAAATAATACATTTGAGAGCAGATGATTAACTCTTGCTATTATTATCGTTGTTAAAAAATAGTAATTAAAAATTTACATAAAACATAATCATTAACAAAATTTTATCTGAATGTAACCATTAACAAAACCTTACCTAAATGTAATATAAAAGTATTTCCCGTTAAATTATAAATTTCTTTAAATTTAATAAATAAACTAGCTGGAACCCGTTGAATTCGACGATCATTTTATTGACCGTAATGTTTCAAAAAACGTCGCATCATTATTTAAATGTATTTCGAGTTAAAACATCTAATATAATTTACGACATTTCATTTAAAAAAAAAGAAAGTCAGAAAAATGCTTATAAATAGAAATACTATATATGACATCACTTTCTACAAAGTACAGTCAATGTTACGTCAAACTGACTCCTAATAAACAGTTCCTATCTTTCATTTTCTATTTCGTTTAATACTAAGACTACATGTTAGCTGACTCGTCCGCGTTTCCCGGGCCCATGGCAATAACCTTGAATGAACCTTAAATTTGTATGGTTTTACATCTTTAACTCGATTTTGTTTGAATTTCTATTTTTAAATAAAAGCATCGTGAAAAAATAATCAGCTGTAACAAAAACATTACCTCGAACCGAACGAAACACTGCCTTGTGACCCTGGTGCGTTCCGCAGCGCATACGCGGGCCGCTAATACCATGAAAAAATTCCAAAAAATTAACCTGGAACGGAATGAACCCGCCCAGCATTGTCCGGGCCCATGATAATAACCTTAAATGCACCTTAAACTTGTATGGTTTTATATCTTTAACTCGATTTTGTTTAAATTTCTATTTTTAAATGAAAGCATCACAAAAAAAAAAAAAAAAAAAAAAAAACAGACCGGAACTCGGGCTTGTGACCCGGTGCCTGCGGCAGCGTATATACAGGCCGTTAATAACATGAAAAAATTCTCAAAAATGAACCTTGAACCGAGCGAATCTCTGACTTGTGTTACCTCTGCATGTGGCTGCTGCACTGTATAGCAGGCATTCATGCTGCGCACGCGTTGCAAATTCCACTTTCCTCCACCAGGGAGTGCAGTATGTTCTATACGAACATCACCAATCGCCTTAAATTTCCAAGACTTTTCAAATAAGGTGTCACTGGTGGTGTCAACTGCAAAATCCTTTAGTTGCACTTTCCACCGCCAGGGGCACAGCGTGTTCTATACGAACAACACCAACGGCAAGGAAATACCAAGACCTTTAAAATAAGGTATAACATGATAGGGTCAACTGCAAAATCCCCTAGTTCCATTTTTAACCACCAGGGGTGCAGTATATTGTATACGAACATCCCCAATCAACATGAAATTTCAAGACCTCCATCACCAATCGGTCCCTTGGATTTCCAAGACCTTTCAAGTAAGGTGTCACATCGTGGTGTCAACTGCAAAATCCTTTAGTTGCACTTTCCACCGCCATGGGGCGCAGTGTGTTCTGTACGAACATCACCAACGGTCAGGAAATACCAAGACCTTTAAAATAAGATACAACAATATAGGGTCTACTACAAAATCACCTAGTTCTATTTTTCACCACCAGGGGTGCAGTATATTGTATACGAACATCCCCAATCAACATGAAATTTCAAGACCTCTGTCAGCAATCGCCTTGGATTTCCAAGACCTTTCAAATAAGGTGTCACATGATGGTGTCTATTGCAAAATCCTTTAGTTGCACTTTCCACCGCCAGGGGGCGCAGTGTGTTCTGTACCAACATCACCAATGGTCAGGAAATACCAAGACCTTTAAAATAAGATATAACATGATAGGGTCTACTACAAAATCACCTAGTTCCATTTTTCACCACCAGGGGGCGCACTATATTGTATACAAACATCCCCAATGAACATGAAATTTCAAGACCTCTATCACCAATCGCCTTGGATTTCCAAGACTTTTTAAATAAGGTGTCACATGGTGGTGTCAACTGCAAAATCCTTTAGTTGCACTTTCCACCGCCAGGGGGCGCAGTGTGTTCTGTACAAACATCACCAACGGTCAGGAAATACCAAGACCTTTAAAATAAGATGTAACATGATAGGGTCTACAGCAAAATCACCTAGTTCCCTTTTTCACCACCAGGGGTCGCACTATAATGTATACAAACATCCCTAATCGACATGAAATTTCAAGACCTTTAAAATGAGGTGCTACATGTGTGGGTCTAGAACGGATTTCCCTCTAAAACTAATTTCCCCCTCCCCCCCCCCTCCAAATCTACTTTCCCCCTTTAAAATCGAAAATTCCAAATTCGCAGAAAGTGATTTTTTAGTATTCGGCTCTAGTCCCCATATGTACAATTTTTTCACCGTAAAGTAATTTGGAGCTTAGTTAATCTCGCAAACGTGCTTTTAATCCATTTTCCCCCCGGGGGGGGGGGGGTTAAACCGTTCGACTTTTTTTTATTTTTCTCTTTTCATAGCACATCTACAGACCAAGACCTTTTTTTAGACACCTCAACCAAATTTTTACACCAAGTAGTTCTCTCAATATAGTGGAGACAGACAAAAACATGTTTCAAATTAATATATAGATTGGTTAAAAAATATATTATATATATATATATATATATATATATATATATATATATATATATATACCATATAAAATTGTCCGCGCTGAAAAAAAAAAAAAAAAAAAAAAAAAAACTTGTTTTAATATAATTAATATTTTCTCTTAAAATAATGATTTAATTTAATTAAAAATGCAAAAAATAAATATTTCAGTTGAAATAAAAAATTAAAATACAAAACGCCCTTGCGGGGACTCGATCCTAGGACCTCCGTAACAGAGGTCAAGCGCGCTACCACTGCACTATTTGTTCTCACTGCGATAAGTGTTTTGTTGGCTTTTATAGAAATAATTAAAACTATTAGGGGGGTCATACCTTGCCCCCATGGGGGTTGTTGCAGCAAATTTGTACTGTACCAAATGTTTTCAACCATGCTCTGTAATTTAAGCTTGGTTTGATTTCAGTAACAATTTTACTGATTCATACTTCCCTTGTAAGGGACAAAAAAAAAAAAAAAAAAAAAACCCGCACTGCAGAAAATTTGATTATACCTTTTTTATTTGAAATAACTTCAAAACTAATGGTTGAAACAAATAAAACTGTTATGTTTGTATAATACGGAAGTCATAACATGATACCTATGTATACTTTTTAATTTAATAATTCGTTTTATTACACTTTACGAAGTATTTAAAAATAATAATAATAATAACTACATAAAATGTTCTTTTTAAACGCAATATAACAAATATATACTTTGTATTCTATTATGATTTATTAAATGAAATAACACGTTATATTTTAATGTATGAAATAAAACTTTATTTGCTAGATCTAACCAATTACTTGATAAAAATGTGCATGGGCGTAGCGAGGGGGGTGCATTTGCACCCCCCTAGATCACAGACATAAAAATGAAAATTTGCATTACATACAGTGTCTGGCAAAAGTTTTGAAATGATATGTATTCTGTCCTAAAATTTCATTTAAAAAAATTTCTTAATAATGTAAATTAGTAATTTGTCCCTCTTTAAAGCTTAACAAAATGCGAACTCATGTTAATTTTTGTCAAAATAGGCTAATTATGACTAAAAAAAAAAAAACCTAACGTCAGAAGCATAGGCGAAGAGTTATATGGGAGCCCCCCTCCAATAGTTTCTAAGATGGAGCTCCCCCTCTTTTTCTCTAAAAGAAGCAAAATTTAAAACTTCAAATCAGCATATATAGTTACTCTCATCAGTGTCTAACTCTGTCACGCTTTAGGCTTAAGAGATTCCCTTGGACTCTGTGTGTGAACACAAGTTCTCACCTAATATTCATACTTTAGTTAATTTTAAAAAATCTAATTGTTCGATCGATAAGCTGTTTAATCCGACGGATTCAGAAAAATTGCCCCTTTCATTCGGTACCTTATTTTAACGAATTTTTTGATTAGATTTTTTAAAAGTAGTTAAAACATATAAACAACTGTATATATATACATATAAAAAAAAAAAAACATTTAATCTTATAAATGTTGCCTTTTTTTTTTTTTTTTTTTTTCTTCAGCATAAAATAAAATATGCTTTCACGCGAAATTTGCGTCTATATAACGTGATGATCTAAAAAATGATGTCTATAAAATAATAATAATAATTTGAAAGGTAACGAAGCGATAAATAAAGTTCGAAAATTTCGCACGGTCTTGCTAGAAAATGAATTATTTGAAGTGAGAAATAAATAAAATAAAATGATTATTTTTCAACGGGCTCCTTAGTCGCCCTACAACTAATTAGTTGTCTATATAAATAAAGAAAAGAGTTTGTCGGAAACACATCCGGGTGGACACTCCTATTTCTCATTGGTCTAGATTTAACTACTTTAGAAAAATAAGTCGGTCTTTTTTTTTTTTTTTTTTTTTTTTTTTTTCTTTTCTTATTTTTTATTTTTTCTTATTTTTTTTTTTAGTAAAAATTGATGAATTTTTTTTAAAGATACTGCATAGATGTTACACTTTTTTAGACAGTACTAAAAATTGTTCATTTTTTGTGTGGACACTATTTATATCAAGTTATTAAAGATATTACGTTGCAAAGTTTTCTTTTAGTTAATTAAAATATGAAAATAAATATTAGTCATACTTTAAAAGTTGCCAAAAAAAAAAAATACGAGTTCTTTTTTTTTTTTCGATATAAAAATAAATACATTTAATTAAATGTGAACATTAAAAAATTGTAAAAGTTTACATTATGCATCTCACAAAAATTGACGTCATTATCACTTTAAAATTTTCTACACATTGATAAAGTGCTAATGTAGTTCTATAACTATAAGATTCAACAGAAAATTTAAAAGCATGGTATATACAAGATCTGTCCTGAAAGTAATGCGCCCCATTTTCTTCTGCCGCACAGGGTTGCCGCTTGCACGGATGGGTGGGTGGAGTCTTGGGAATACAGCGCCAGTTGGCTCCGAACTCCTGCAGAGTCACAGTGAACCCTTGTGTGAGTGCTCGGTCGAAATCAAGATAGAAAAAACTCTCGAACAGAAATGTTGCAGTGTTGTGAGGACGATCCGACTTTTTTGGACAATGTGGTAAGTAGTGAAGAATCTTGGATCTTCTTGTAGAACCCAAAAACAAAAAGACAGAGCGCAGAGTGGCACACGACGCGACGTCGTCCCCACGCCCAAAAAAGGCAAGAATGAGCAAATCGCAGGTCAAAGCGATGCTCATTGGTTTTTTTTTTTTTTTTTTTTTTTTTTTTTTCGATTCCAAGGGAGTGGTCCATTTTGAATTTGTTTCACCTGGCGAACCAGTCAACGCCAAATTCTACATCGAAGTACTGAAACGGCTAAAGCAACGGATGAACCGCGTCAGGCACGAGATCAAGAATTCCTGGAAGCTGCACTATGACAATGCTCCCAGCCACACCGCCTTATGACGACCGACTACTTGACCAAGGCTACATCTCAACGCTCCCCCATTCGCCTTACAGTCCTGGTTTGTCCCTGCCCGACTTCAAAGGACAGCATTTGGGGACCTTGGAGAACATCAAGGCGACTACGACGAGGTTACTTAAGGACATCCATGTGACGGACTTCCAGGACGCATATAAAGCATGGAAATCGCGTTGGAACAAGTGTGTTGAAGCAGGAGGGATGTATGTCGAAAAATATTGAGTAATTGTACGAATCGGTTCAATAAATTTCTTAAAATAAAAATGGGCGCATTACTTTCAGGACAGACCTTGTAAAAATGTTTTTATTTATTTATTTATTTATTTTTTAAATCTTATAATTATTTATAATTTTGTTGTCATTTCGGCGATGAGTTGATATAACAAAGGCTGGCCAGATTTCACAATAGTTAATCCTAAAACCTTTGCTAGAATTAACAACTGCTCAGCCCTAGATATCATCAACAACACAGACCATAATTACATAACTTATTCCATAAATACAATTCCCTCAATCGCCCTGTCCAAAAGATTCGCTACTAAAATAGGAAATTTTCGTAAATTCAGTAAGAACCCCGCAGTAAACTCGGCCGCACTAGAAGAAAGCTTAACAACAATAAAAAACACGCACCAACTAGAAATTTTCACCATTAAATTAATAAACGCAATACACTCGGCTGCCTCATCGTCGTTCAGACTGAAAAAATCGGGAGGGCAGTTCGCCTTTAACTTCTGGTCCCCCCAACTCAGATCCATGCGTAATAAACTAACAGCATTAAGAAGACAACAAAAATACTTATCACCAGAAGCTCTCCCCCTCCACAAACAAAATCTCAAACAACTATCAGCCAACTTCAAGAAACAAATAAACACAGATAAAAAAGACGCATGGAGAAAATTTTGCTCTACGCAAACAAACATCTTTGGCACAGCTCAAAAATACTACAGCAAAAAGTTCTTTACACCCACTGAGTTAAAACTTGAACGTCCTCTGCATCATTCCTCCAAAAGAAATAATCTTCAGTACCTCACTGAATTCTTGTTTCCTCCAACCAAATACCCAAACTCTCAAGCACCAACATTCTCGTCTCCCTTGGATGATCCCTTCACGGAAGCCGAAGTCAGAGCCATTCTACATAGCTTCAATGTCAACAAAACTCCTGGTCCAGACCACATAGATTTTAAAATTCTAAGACATACTTATTACACAATCCCACACATAATTCACAAATGGACCAACATGTGCCTGAAACTTGAATACTTTCCAGAGACCTTGCGAAAGGGGGAAGTGGTGTATTTTCTGAAGCAAGGGAAGCTTTCCTCTGAACCATCTTCGTACAGACCAATCTGCCTCCTACCAACATTAGGCAAACTCCTGGAAAAACTTATTGTTGCCAGGCTTAATTATCAATTAGAATCAAAAAATCTTCTACATTCAAATCAGTATGGGTTCAGAGAGGGCAGATCCTGCGAATTAGAATTGCACCACATTAAAGGCTCCTGCGTACTTAACTTTTTGGCAGGAAAATATACCACTCTTGTGTCTCTAGATATCAAGGGAGTCTTCGACAATGTAGAATGGCCACACATACTACAATCGTTACAGCAACTAAACTGCCCAAGGAATCTCGCGGGAGTCATCAGTTCATATCTATCAAATAGAAAAATCTATTTAGAAATATTTATTCATGAATTCATCAACCGTGAATATTCATTTTAAGTAAATTGGAGTGTAAAGGTTGATATTTTTATTTACCAACTATGTGAAACATACCAGAGCCGGGAATCGAACCCGGGCACCCCTGCTTAACGCACGGATGCTCTACCACTGAGCTACCCTGTCTGACAACCAGCTAGGCATTTCTCACATAATATTCGTTGGCCAAGTCACCCAGTCTGCAAACGCAGATATATCAGGTGAGACAAATAATAATCGCAGCACAACTCCATAGTTATATATTTCTAAATTGAAATTTCGTGGTCTATGGAGTTGTGCTGCGATTATTATTTGTCTCACCTGATATATCTGCGTTTGCAGACTGGGTGACTTGGCCAACGAATATTATGTGAGAAATGCCTAGCTGGTTGTCAGCCAGGGTAGCTCGGTGGTAGAGCATCCGTGCGTTAAGCGGAGGTGCCCGGGTTCGATTCCCGGCTCTGGTATTTTTCACATAGTTGGTAAATAAAAATATAAACCTTTATACTCCAATTTACTTAAAAAGAAAAATCTATGTTAACTGGGGCAATGGATCAACTGAAATGCCCCAAACGAAAGGCTGCCCTCAGGGTTCCTGTCTAGGACCAGTCCTATGGAATATCATAGCCAATAACATTCTGATCAAAATGAACTCTGAGGGCTATGAATCCTGTGCCTACGCTGATGACCTCCGTTATTCTCTCTGGGAAACGGAGGAAAGAACTTGAGGACCAGGTCAAGGGGGGCCCTCTCACTTTTTAGCAATATTTTAACAGCACTAGACCTTTTCTTATCTTCATCAAAAACCCAAGTCTTAACTTTCGCATACCCCAAAGCTCTCCAGTGATGAGGATCAATGGCGTCAGTGTCAAACATGTACACCATCTAAAACTTCTTAGTGTGACAGTTGGCAGGAGGCTCAACTGGATTGCCCACATCAATGACCTAAAACTAAAAACAACATCCCATTACCACAATGCAGCCAAAATGGTAGAAAAGAGGTGGGGCATCTCAACCTCTTTCCTGAAAATATGGTATAATACCATAATTGACAAAATTATTACATATGGTGCGGGCATCTGGGGCGGTCACCTGACGAGGACTGCCAAGACTAAGCTTAACTCTGTACAGAGGCCATTCCTGTTGCAGATGTCCAGAGGCTACAAAACAATTTCAACTGACGCATTGACCGTCATCACGGGAATCCCACATGCAGACTTGCAACTTCAATATAATTTTCAAAAAACTAATATCCTTCAGCTCGATAACTTAAATTTAGCAAGCTCCCTTTTCCCAAATATTCCGATTCAAACCTTTTCCAAAACCTGGGAAATCCATCCAACAAAGGATGCTGCATCAGAATTAATTAATTGCAACATTAATAGCTATTCTCCCTCTGCTCCTGTGGCAATCTATACAGACGGCTCCAAAACTGATTATAGTGTAGCGGCCGCATTCTGCGTGCTAATTAACAATGAATCTATCCACCAGTAGTCTTGCAGGCTCGAAGATTTCCATTCTGTATTCCAGGCAGAGCTTTTTGGAATTCTAAAGGCTATCGAATGGGTAGAGGAAAACCTCCACATACATTCCCTCATAAACATCTACAGTGACAGTCTCTCGGGCCTACAGGCCATTGCCTGCGACAGGAGTAGGCTTCCAATCATACTTGAAATTAAAACTAAACTGTACAACTTAAAATCTAATGTAACCCTGGCACACGTTTCTGCCCACAAGGATGTCGTCGGAAATGAACTGGCTGATATTCTGGCAAAAAATGCCACTGAAAATAGCCTTATACAATATTCCTTGCCCGTTCCTCCCTCATTCGTCAAAGAAAAATTAAAACTTCAACTGATTCAAAATTGGCAATCTCTGTGGGATGTCTCAAAAAAAGGTAGACACACGCACAACCTGATCCCCATAGCTACAACCAATGATTGGAAACTTACCCCTCCTATAACAGCCTTCCTGACGGGCAATGGCACATTCTCAAGCTACCTCCACAGATTTCATCGGCGACGCTCACCCCTGTGCCGAGGAGGGAAATACATTGCATTATTACTTTAACTGTGTCCTCACGTCTGCCTACTATATCAGAAATCCCTCCCCCAGACCAGTAAACTGGCTGGACAACATTTTAACTAGACCAAATCTAATTAGCAAACTCAATAAGATTTTCTTCCTATTAATGGATATATCAAATGCCACTAATTAATGCTGTTATCAATAACACTGCCTCCTGGCTCAGACAGGAACCTAGACCTCCTCAAGAGCAACGTATACAAGAGTATCATGCACATGCTCTGCTGTAGAAATGGATTCAACGATCAGTAACCTGTTGCCCCTTGTCGCGAGATGCGCACGCCCGGCAACAGGTGATTGCACCACAGAACTTATCTTAATATGTTTCAGCTGTTTACCTCATGAACTCTAAATGAACTTTATCGACCAGAATCAATTCAAACCAAGAACTTTTCTCTCAATTATTATTTTAACCTCTTTCCCCCGTTGTCGGTCTTGGGATACAAGCCTGGCGAAACTTTGTACGTATTTATTTATTTATTTTATTTTTTAATAAATCTTGGAGTAGTCCCCTTTGTCTCGACATTGAATCGCTCAACATCGCTCTAATAGCGATGAGCGGGCGCTGCTCCCTGTTAAATGAGTTGATATAGGTACCGCAAATGCATAAGTAAACATTCTGGCGAGAAACGTCCGAGCTACTTCAGTACCAAATTTCAAATTCCGAAAGAGACCCAAACTCTTTCAATGTTTTTGCACAATTTTTCTCAATTTTATGTTGAATGTTTTTGTAATGCGAGTGGGAAAAAAAGAAAAGGCATTTTTTTTTTTTTTAATTGGTCTAATTATAAAAAATATCTCCATGTAAAATATTATGTGTTTTCCATTCTGTTTATTATCAAAAAGAAAATGATTAATGCAGTTTTTCCTATATTATTGACATTTCTATAAATTAAATTATCCAGTACCAAGACTTTGTGGTGAAGAACAGGCCTGTCCAACCCAAAACACTTGGTGGGCCGCATTGGAGATTTATTTTATTCGTTCGGGCCGCACCGTATGTACAGTCATAAAAAAGCCCCCCCCCCCCTTCCTTTCCCGTCAAATTTCGCCGTAATTTACGGTGAAATTAGTCGGGGAAGAAAATTATTATTATTATTATTATTTTATGACTGTACATATGCATATGTGTTTGTGAGTATATAATTCATATATGTATATACTTTTTTCGGGGAAGAGTAGGGTGAAAATTCGGAGCAGAATACACTAATTTAAATTATTTCCATTCATAAATTAACAATGGTATCATGAAAATTTTATGATTGTGTATTAAAACTATAATAAAAAGAATGAATAATGGATCTAATAATATTTCATTACAACAGTGCTTTAGCTATCATAATCGTTGAAAGGTATTTTCACTTCAAAAAGTCAGACCGTATTTATTAATTTTTGATCTGTTAACCAAACCTGTCAAACTAAATATCGTTAGTCTCCTCGCGGGCCGCAAGAAACTACGCGGTGGGCCGCGGGTTGGCCACTCCTGGTGAAGAAGACTCTGCCGAAGTCAGCCCGGGCCCGAAGCGAAGTTTTAAAGCAATCTCAATATATTTCCTTTTTCGTTTTAATTTGTAGAACGGAACGGTATAAAAAATATTGATTCTTTTTTCAATTCATTTAAATATAATAAGTAACCAGTGAAGCGGGCAAAGCCTGCTAGTTAATAAAAAAAAAAAAAAAAAAAGCATTTTTAACGCAACTTTTTTTTTCTTTCGGTTAGTTATTTTTTCTGTAAATCTGGCGTTTTAAGATTCGTTTTTGTAAACAAAAGGCCGGTTTCCACATGAGTTGGAGCTTCCAGGTCCACAAAACCATTAATCACGCTCCGCACACATTGCCAAATGTCTTGTCATCAGTTGTTTCCTTTTTTTTATCAGATTGCGCAGTTACTTCAAGGGAAAGCATGCAAAATTGACAAAAATATCTGCCTCTGGCCCCTCAATTATCTCAGCTGGGGGTTAGAACCAGGACTTCCAATGCCGTTCGAGGGTTTTGAGCCCGGCTGACCACATCAAAGGATTCTGAATAGAAGCCGTCGAAAGAGCCGTAGTGGAAACTGGACTAAACTAAGAAAAGTTGCTTCCTCTGCTGTTTTTCATGAAAAATAAGTGATAAAAACACACACATACAAAAAAAAAAAAAAGCCATGCTTTCTCTATCACAACAAAACAGCAATAAATTACGTCTACCGGAGTGATGTGGACCCTAGAGCATGGAGAGTGTACAGTATATTCTAAAATGGTCAAGAATCAGATTGCAGCATTTTAAAGGAAAATTAAGACAAATCTCGTAGCAGGGGTCCTTCCTCGACTGATTACCGATGAGAAAAAGATATCTTTTTTTACAAGTTTGAGTGGGTCAGCGTGAATGAAAAAGATCTTCAAAATGTTGTACTTTGTTACAGAAATGACAATGACCATTGAATAGTGACCAAATTACATCAGATACCAGAAAGAATTAGCTTCAGAAAGACACTCGTTAAGTTTAAAGTTAAACATGCATAATTTTTTATCAATATATATATATGCAAATATTTAATTACAATTTCTCACTGTTAAGCCATCAACATCAAATTGCAACAATTTTTCAAAGTGTAGCACCATACAGCGATTTGACCGTTTCTATTTATATAATACAAAAAAAAATATATATAATTTTTGTTATGTCTAAGATTACTGCATAAAATTACTTTAGTTTATGAGAAATAAATTTGAATTTGTGTAAATTTGTTAATGAAAGGGTGGGCGTTTAATCACAAAAATATTGTTAGGTTTTATTAATAGAGTTAGAGAGTTTAATGAGAAAAATTAGAAATGTATGGAGAAAGAAAGAATAGAAATCAAAATTCTATAAATTTTAATTTTTTTTTTTTTTTTATATAATATATAGTGTAGTTAATTTAATACAGTAAAAAAAAAAAAAAAAAAAAAAAAAAAAACTTTATAAATTTTGTACTACCTCTCGTAGATTATAATGTAATAGTTTCCTTTTATCAGTTCTTGCAGACAAACCAGTACGGTAGTTCTATTTATTCCATTTTCAATAGGGAATGCTATTATAAACATGATTCTTATCTATCAGTTTATAAATGCATTCAAAAAATATTTAGTGAAATTAGAACGCATCACTTATAAACGAATCAACAGACAGACTGACTGAAGCTCCAAACACTCCTATTAACTTTGTTGGTGTGAAGTTTAAATTGATCATACTTTACTTAAGTTTTAACAATGAATTAAATTCCAAAGGAACAACGTACAATATGTATGAGTTATACTCGTGATTTTTTTTTTTTTTTTTTTTTTTTTAATCAATATGTCATTGCTCTTGCTTATATGGTATTTATTTCTTATACGAGTAATATGGCCCTTAAAATTATTTACTTTTTATTGATTTGAGTGTAATATTATATTATAATGTTCAAATTTCATTATAGGTTGAGATATTTTTTTCTTTCATAAAATTAAATGAATCCAAGAAAAATAACCTATGGGTAGAGGAAAAAAAAAAAAAAAAACTCTTTGCGTACTTTGTAGTATTACAATAATTGTTTTGGTTGCATTCTGGATATTTTATAAAGTTTAAAATTGCCTTAAAAAAGTATTTTCCACCTTCTTCAGTGAGAGGACAAATGTTTATCGTATGTGGAATTGTTATATTACAAAGAAATTTTGACCATCAAATAAATCTTAAATAAATAACTGTACTTGGTATTGGTGGACTTCAGTCAGACACCTATCCTATATTTGTTCCCATAAATTTCTACAATAGATCATGGTATACTACAATTAACTCATTCGATGGTTAGGCTTGGCTGGAAACTGAAATGCCTCACCCACTAGGCTACCTTTCCCTTCCTTTCAATAGATTTCCTTTATCTTAATTTTCTGCATAGTTTTACTTTAGTTTTCATTAGTTTCCATCTAGGTAATGCAAGTTTATGCGGAGCATTACCCTGTTCTTCTCATCGCCAGTTTTTTTAAAATAGAATGTTGATATTCAATAATATTCATACCAGTATCACCAGTGAAATTTTAAAGCTAAACCGACTTGTTTATGATGAAAGTAATCCTTATATTTTCAAAATATCCCTTATTTTGTCCGGGTCCATTAGTTGTCAAACTGGATGCTATATAGCATGTGCCAATAAATCACCAAATATTTATCCCATAAATCTGCGGGAAAATAATAGATTCAAGACACCAACCACTTGTTCAATTAAAAAAAAAAAAAAAAAATTCAAAGTAACATACCTACATGATACAGATTTAGAATATCGGATTTAAAATTTCTGCTAATATTTGTTCTTGTGTTATGCTTACATGATTCAGACACAGAGAGACAGATATTTTAGATACATCAGTTTCTAAAAAAGATATTTTTCGGTTTAAGAGGACCTCAAAACTTATAAAAATCCAATGCCAAAAATTAGGCACAAAAACAGTACTTTCTTTATCATATATAAGTAAGAAAAAGTAAAAAATTAACACAAAATAATAACCAGATATGTTTAGGATATATTGTTAAACTATAACAATGTAAAATCCAGAGAAAAAATAAATTATCAGGCAGTATAAATTAAAATTTTTTAATTTAATTCAAATAATTTTCAGGAAATTTTAATACATTTAATATTGTTTATTAAATGCGTTATACACATGTGTTTAAATTTTTATGAAATTCTAAGACAATAATATGCAATGAAGATTCATAAAGTTCAAAATTTTCCAAAGTTCGAGCTGAGCTCCTCTAGTAATTTGGAAAACTCTACGCCTATTGTCAGAAAGAAAATCACAGCTTGTAAATTAAAAAAACGCATTGAAATCGGTCTATTTATTTGGAAGCTACTGTGGCTTAGATAGACAAACACAGGCTGCAAACTTAAATATCTGCTTTTTTTGAGGGGGGGGGGGGAGGAGGGGTCAGGGATGTTAAAAAATGGGCATTTTTAGAAAAACCTTCTGTCAAGCCCAAATTTATACACACGCCATAATGATCACCATTACCAATAACAACTATTTCTCTGTTGTCGCCAAAAATATTTTTTTTTTTTTACATACAACTTTGGGCCTGAAAATTTTTGCATCCCCCTAAATCGGATGCTGGCTACGCCCATGAAAATATGTATTCTGCATTGGATGATTCCACCTTTATATGGAATTACTTCTTTAATGCGCAATGGCATAGTATTTTACAGTTTTTTAATATGCAACTCACAAGGAAACATTCAAAAGATGTCATCTTCAAAAAGTATTGAAAATAATATATGTGATTCTACTCTTCAAAAAACACCAGAAAATGAAAAAAATATCGTCTGAAATTAATTACAGCGACCACAAGTTATCAAAATTAAGCATATTTGGCGATTTAGCGCTGTTAGGCGATACGTTTGCTAGCACCGAGATTGCCGTGTACGAACAGAACCGTGTTTTGCTTTTCCGCCAAGTACTAAAAATTAATCGCCTAGCAGTGTGAAATCGCCAAATATGCTTAATTTTGACAATTTTTTGTAGTCGCTGTAATTAATTTCAGCCGATAATTTTTTCATTTTCTGGTGTTTTATGAAGAGTAGAATCTCATATATTTTTTTTCAAAACTTTTTGAAGATGACACCTTATGAATGTTTCCTTGTCAGAAATTTCACTGTGCCAAACATCATACATAATTTTTTAAAGGTTTTTTCAAAGTTAAAGGCTACAAATTTCGAATCCCCACCCTCTTTTATAGAGTAAACATTTTCGAGCGGATTGAGATTCGGACTATTTTCAGGTCTAGTAAAGAAGAAATTCCACGATATTCTTTGTGGGATTTAATTTTAAGTAAAATGTTATGATAACTTACAAAATTATAGATGCTCATGGGAATGGATAGGTAATTTTAACAATTTGAACCAAAAAAATGTACCACTGGTACCATGTAACAAGGTTCATTATCATCTTGAAATGCTGATTGTGGTAAAGTCTGAAATACCTGCAAAACAGTCGGTCAGGCATAAATTTTTTAATGGTTGAGTTTTATTTCGTGTTAATTGATGCCTTGAACAAGGAAATTTGCCCGACTCATTGAAAAATTAAGCACTTTCGTATCATAATGTACGGAGAATATGTCACTGTTTTAAAAGTACGATTTTCATTAAGTCGGTCACATTTTCGTCATCAGATATGTTTGTTTCCGTCAGCTGGAAATAAGTTAAACAGACTCATTGGAGAGAGCCACTTTAGCCCAATAATTAACTGATCATTTTTTAATTTTTTTAACCCTCTGAAGTTTTGCTTCCTTAATTCTTTTCTTTAAGAATGGATTTTTTTTTTTTTTTTTCAGATTTTCTGGCACTTAAACTTGTTTTGTTTAATCGTTGTTGCACTGTAAAGAAATTATGTTACTAAACACTTTTTCTGAATCCCTTCTATGTTCTAAATGTAATACAAACTGATTTTTTAAGCACTGGCGGTCACTTGCGGTCATCGCGATTGGATGAGCAACATGGTTGCTTAGAGATAAATTTCTAGTTTAAACTGCCAAAAAAATTTATATCTTGCTAAAAATTGGCTCACCAATATTTCGTTAACATTTAATCATTTCGACGTCTCACATTTTAAAATATTTTTTGATTTTCACTCTAAAATTAAAAAAAAATTGTGGTATTGTTAATTGCCTTATTTTTGCCATTTTTGAAATACTTTCTAAAATTATAATTTTTCGACAATTGCTTCTTGTTTTTAATACTTGGCTCAATCCTAAATTGTACGTGGAACACAACATAATAAAATTTGTTGAAAAATTTACTTTTAAAACAATAAAATTAGCGATTGCAGAAAGATAAATGGAAAATGTTCAAGTGCGACACTTTTTTTTGGCTCTTAGTGTATGTAATATGGGTAAAGAAAGAAAAGATGCTCCAGTTAATTAAAAAAATAAATAAATAAATAAAATTAAAAAAAAGCATTTTCTAAACATTTTAAAATAACGTAGATCTATACCTGTTTTCAAATAAAACTTATTAGTTTATCTGATGTTTAATATGAACAAAATGAGAAGAATATTTATGGATATAAAAAATAATCGATACTACTCTAATACTAGTAATTCGGAATAAACCTTTAGCAGAAATAAATATAAATTTCTTTTTTTGTTGTTGTTATTAGGCCAAAATAATAATAATAAATAAATAAATAAAAATAGGGAACTGCCGTTACACAAAAAAATGTACACTTCAGGTGTGAGGATGTTAACCGTAAGGTAAAGTAGGGTACGGATCCATGTGAACAGGGGAATCAGAGGAAACAGCTGTTGTGAAATCTATTTAAAAGGGGGACCTATCAACGACTGATTTCACATGTTATAAATACATGCATGGTGCTAATAATGATTTATATAAAGGCTACAAAAATATTTTCAGCACGCATGTTTTTTTTTTTTTTTTTTTTTTTTTTAATCTTCTAAAATTATGCTTTTAAAAGTATTGTAAATTATCATGTAAATGAATTATTATTATTATATTTTATAACCAGAATGAATGAAAATCTTTACAAGGAAAATGTAGATAATGCCATTTACATTAGAATACTTGAAATACACTAATAGAATTATATTTTAGCTTGATATTACTAAACTAAATATATATTTAAAAAACGTTTCGACTAAATTTAGGAGTCTTTAGTCTTTTTGCAAAGAAAGTATTTCAAGTGATTCCTTCAAACTGAACATCGGGTAATCATAATGAAATTTCTTTATAATAAATAAACTATGACTCTAACTAAATACATTTATGGGCTGCTATTAGAAACTACATACTGCAATTCAGTTTGAAAATTCTAAATAAAATTTATCAAAGTTATACGAATCTGTATTAACCTAAACATGTCGACTAATTTAATATGTGATAAAATAATGAAGAAACATTATTAAAAGTGATTTTTAAGTTTCTGATCGTTGTAAATTCGACATTCCTTATATATATATATATATATTCTTCATGTGATACTTGGTTTCATATAATGCAATGTTTGAAAAGGTTGTCAATATATACATATAAATTAAATTGGATTCTTCATTATTAGTTTTATTACTATTTACATATTGCATTTTAAAAAACTTATTTATGGTACAAACACAGTTTTAAACTTTCTGCTATACAACTCTGTAATTTCAAATTGCTTCATATTTTTATATTATCTAACAAAAAATTTATCGATTGTCAACTGCACAGTTCTTTCTTCTTTTTGTAATACAATTTACACGAAATTAGAATTAGACACTGGCATACATGTATACGTCTACCAATTTTTTAAAAACTCTTAATCGAATTCTCCCTCATATTAAATCTAGGAAACTTCTTTTAAAAAAAAAAGTCGGATTGACAAAACACACACTAATTGAGGATTGCAGAAAGAACTATAACTAACTAGGAAAGTTTTTGAATTGCTAAGTACTGACTGCTGTCAAACAATTAAAAAAATTATTTTATATATATTTTACTTCAGTCACTAACAGATTATTAACTGTTGAGTATCATAAGAAAAAAAAAAAAAAAAAAAAACACAAAAATGTCAAATTCTAATTATTGAATGCTATATACGAATAAGTCTTCGCCAAACTACATTAACCTTCATTCATTAAGGCCAACAAACTTAAATACACCAAACTGCTTTAATTTTTAAAATGTGGCGTCTTGTTTTTATATCTTATCTAAAATTTTCATTTATCTTCTATAACTACGATATCACATACAGTTAAAATAATGCAAATAGCAAATTAAATTGCAAATTTGCTATTTTACATTACGTTACATTTATATATTTACAAACGATTAAGTAAGTCCGCTGCATGGTTTGTCCTATTGCAGTGTAAGTACTTTTACAAAGTATAAAAAAGAGGCAGATCATTCAGTTTTAATGAGGTCAATTTTGGCGACAAACTTGGCGACGTATTTGGACAAAAGTTATAAATAAGAGTGAGCTGACTTTTGAGAGTGAGTATAGTCACTGCGATTCAGAATTGTTGTGAGTTATTCTGAGTGACTGCACTTTGGAGAGTGTGCTCCAAGCGACTGAACTTTCTTCGTAAGCTAGCGAAAATTTCTGCTCTGAAGTATTTGACGTTATTTGCTTTACTCCTTGGGAACAAGTGATTGTTTTCTTGGACTGTTCCAGAACATTGATCGTATAGCGACTTTTTCAGTACAAGTAATAGCTTCATTGGACTGCTACTGGAATATTCGATGAATTTACAACATTATATGGATTCATTGAAATAATTTATAACCATGAAGTTGATTTACTTAAAACTTTAATAAAACATACAACCTTTTATTACTTCATGTTTTCAAAATTGCCGAACTAGTTTCCTCTGGGGCGCCCCAGCTTGATCACCGGCATCTTGGTGTGTGAAGTCGCTCGAAACTGATGTTTCTGGTTTCTTCCCTCTTATATAGACTCTTCGCCATTGGCGGTTGAGTACTGCTCCATCGTTGCTATTGCAGCAATTTGAACTTGTTAAAATTTCTACGGATTCTCTTACTGTAGCGTAACTGTGGTTGTGGTAGTTGGCCAACTTTTTTACTTGATCAAATTTTATGTCTATCTCCTCGTTTTTATTTACCTGGGTTAAAGCGGTTGTTATTTTTCCTGTCATTATGTCATGGCTATGTTCTTTAATTCGTGTTTTTATTTTTATTTTTGTTTTTCCTATATAGCACATTTCGTTATTTTGTTTATTGGTATATGGTATTTTATAAATTCCCGCTGTCTCTAAAGGATTTAGTTTATCTTTGTCATTTCTGATTAATTGAAAAATGTTAGGGTTTGGCTTGACAGGTATGTTTATATTATGTTTTGATGTATGTTATATTATGTTTATATTATGTTTTATGTTGATCGCGCAATCTCTAATAAAATCAAAAAAGTAGCAGCAAAACATAATTTAAACATACCTGTCAAGCCAAACCCTAACATTTTTCAATTAATCAGAAATGACAAAGATAAACTAAATCCTTTAGAGACAGCGGGAATTTATAAAATACCATATACCAATAAACAAAATAACGAAATGTGCTATATAGGAAAAACAAAAATAAAAATAAAAACACGAATTAAAGAACATAGCCATGACATAATGACAGGAAAAATAACAACTGCTTTAACCCAGGTAAATAAAAACGAGGAGATAGACATAAAATTTGATCAAGTAAAAAAGTTGGCCAACTACCACAACCACAGTTACGCTACAGTAAGAGAATCCGTAGAAATTTTAACAAGTTCAAATTGCTGCAATAGCAACGATGGGGCAGTACTCAACCGCCAATGGCGAAGAGTCTATATAAGAGGGAAGAAACCAGAAACATCAGTTTCGAGCGACTTCACACACCAAGATGCCGGTGATCAAGCTGGGGCGCCCCAGAGGAAACTAGTTCGGCAATTTTGAAAACATGAAATAATAAAAGGTTGTATGTTTTATTAAAGTTTTAAGTATTATATGGATTGTTTCGAGAATATTGTTTGTAATTACAGTTTTGTTGTATTGATTCGTGAAGTTATGTTGAATAAAGAACATTCATCGACTAGAACCTGCATGTTTCTTACTACTAAATGTTTTCGACTTTCTTACACAAGAAAGTCGACAACATTTGGCACTAAACGTGGAAAAATTCGTACAAATACCAGTAACTAGAACTATGTCTGAGGATATGGAGAAAATTCTCGAAACTTCGACTTGTTTTGTTTACAAGAAGTTGCGGCTATTGTGTGGGCCAAAGACTGCCTTTTCTGAAGAAAGGCCCTCTTAGTGACTTGATGATCTCGGTACTAAGCGGAGAACAGAATGTTTATATATCGAAGGATATGTAAATGACATTCCATGTTTAATGTTGGTTCATACAGGAGCAAATGCGACATTGTTAAGAATGATTTGGCTAAAGGTCTGAGAGAAAAAATTATCTATACAGCTCCTTCTATTTTCTTAAAGACTGTTACCGGTGAGCGTGCAAAGATGCATGGCAAGATAGTTGCGACTTTGAAATGTGGTTCCAGAATTCTGAACACCAAGTCACATTGCAGACATATCTTAATGGTGGATTCTGGGATTAGATTTCCTCCAAAAATTCAACTTTACTTTCAACCTAAAGAAGAATGAATTACGAACAGATGATGAAGAAATTCCTATGGTTACAGCTAATGCAAGGTACTTCAATTCATGCATGTAATTGTAGCAGAAAAGATTATAATTCCTGCAAGATCTAAATGCCTGGTCAGTGCTTGAATCTTCCAGAAAATACCGGTATGCAGTTACTGATTTTTAAAAGACAGTTTCCAATAAAGGATTATTAACAGCTACCTTCTTTGTCGATCTACAAACATTCCTGTTCGACTGCTCAATCCTGATAACAGATTCAAGGTTATTGATAAAAAAAACTGCGATTGAAACATGTGTATTAGTAATCTACACCATTACACCTACTGCCAGTGTATCCGAAGCACAATTACAACATCTGAAGCCAGCTATGGAAAATTTGGTTGGATTAAATGAAGATCAGCTGTCGGCAGTACGAGATTTATTGAATGAGTTCTACAACATTTTCTCGACATGTGATACGGATGTTCGACATTGCAAGATTATACAGCAAAGAATTGATGCGGACGACCATCTGCCTATAAAACAGCACCCGAGACGTCTACCTATTGCTAAGAAAGATGAAGTTCAAGAATTTATAAAAGAAATGGAAGCGAGCGGCATCATCGAAGAGTCATGATGATGCTGGGCTTCAACTATAGTTTTAGCAGAGCCTCCTTAAGTAGATGCCTAGCGAGTCGCTCGAAAACTTGGCAACAGTACAAGAAGAACATAGCCAGTAGATGGCGCTTGATACCGTACGTAAAGTTATGTTTATTTCCCGCGAGCGCGATGCAATTGAGCTTCAATTGAGTTCATGAGTTCTGGTTTATGTTTTATTAATTTAACAAATGTGAGAGTTTTTTTTTATTATATGGTGTATTGCGTCGTTCCATTTTCTAATTCAGACAGTAGCCGTGAAAATATGTTTCCACGAAATACCAAGCAATGGAATTCAGCGTAAAAAATTGCTTCCAAATATTTCCAGACAAGGTATGTAAACTGCATAAATAATTAATGCAAAATTACCAACCCTCCGGATTTTTGAATATCAATAATATTTTTCACAAAAAACATTATTTTTCTTTATTATCGTAAATTGTGTGATTAAGACGAAGATAAATTTAAAAGAAATTATTATATAAAAATTCGAAGGGTTGACACCTCTCTGTTAGTAAGTTAGATTTAACAAATAAAAATAGTTATGCTTATTACAAAATGAAATAAAATTTTTATTTATTGATGTAGGAATACAGAAAAATAACTTGTTCTTAGTTACTTTCAAGTCACTCTATATTGGAGTATTTTGTAGTTTTATTCATAAAATGAATAAAACTATAAAATACTCCAATATAGGAACAAGATTGATTTATATTTTTTTAATACCACTGTTTTTTAAAGACTTGTGTAAATGCGTATAAAAATTTGATTATTTCAGTTAAATCGAAACAAAAGTGTTGGGAATCTTGAAAAGAAAAAATAGAAAATTTTTATTTCTACTTTTGTTCTTTTTAAAAATATTAAGTTTTAAGATTCAAAACATTACTTTTATTAACCTTTTACCACAGAAATGGAATATTGAATTAAAAATTCATGTAAAAATTAAATATCATGAGTACTGATTTGAAAAATTATCAGAAAAATGAAAAATATCCCCACATCCATACACTCACATGTATATACACACAAACACATATACTGGCTAAATATAAATCAGGGGAAAGCTCGATATCGAATTATTTTTGGACCGATCACAATACTTTCATTACCTACGGTAGTAGGGTAATGGAAGTAAAAATATTTCAAGGATGTTATTAATTTGTCATTAAATTTGCCAATCTTTTTCAAATTGAAACCTAATACGAGTTTTAAAATGCAATTGTGAATTTCCTGCATTTGTTTGTTTTTAAGTTATTCTGATAATAAATATGCATATAAATCAATCGCTAAAAACTAAAAAAAAAAAAAAAAAAAAAAGTTTTTTGTATTCAGGGAACCTCAAAACGTGACTTTATTCAAAAACCTGAGTTGAAAATAGAACTTAAAAAAAAAAAATTACTTTGTTTACATTATACGTTCGAAAAATTAATTTTCCTTCTTCAACAGTATTCGTCGACATAAAAAAGTGTACCAAAGCACTTCCGTCAATTACATTCTACAGAAAAGAACGTTTAGCTTAATTTTGGATAGCCCTGTATGTTTTCAATAAACTATGTGCACATTAGATTGTGCATTTAAATTTAGTCTTATATGAAAAACACCTAACACAAAAGGAAATACACTTTCAGCATTTTCCAAGTATATCCAAGATAGGCAAACCGACGCGCACAGACCAACCGCTAAAAACATTATTTTTCGTTTCAGGAGACCGCAAAACATGTAAATATAACACAACTTTATTTCGAAAATGTCTATCAGTTTGGTAAGCATACCTCTCGGAACTGGTGGAGCTAATAAAATCTTGAATTAAAAAAAAAAAAAAAAAAAAAAAACTTTGTGCGAGAGAAAACTTATACTCAAGAAATCCTTAATTTTAAAAATTTAAATCTTAATGGTTATTTATTTACTTTTTCTGACGGACTAGACAACAGATTGTTTTCTTCTCCAATTTTTATTGCTGAATGTTAACTTATCTTGTTAACGTGCTGGTCAATTTTTCTTATAAATAATATAAAATTTTCGATTTAAGAAAAATAATTCACACCTAATAAGGTAAAAATGTAACGTAAAGGACATGACCAAAAAAAAATAAATAAATAAAATAAAAAAAAAATAAGACATGATTTTAATAATTTATCATTATAAATTATTCATTCTGAACTGAAACTCATTTAAAGTTCAGAGATTTTAATTTATATAAACGAAACTTTCATCTGGTATCTAAATTTAAAAAAAAATTGAAATTTTTATTGAATAAATATATAAAGAATAATTTAATCGCGTGATAGATATGCCATGTTTTTCCTTATTTAATTTTAAATTTCGTTTTTTAATTAATAGTATATTTAAAAAAAAAAAGGTGTTATTTATTTGATACGTTGTAATTCAATTAGTTGAAAAGCTAAAATAGGTCTTGTCCACTTTCGAAGAAAATTATACCCTATACTTTTTAAAATATAAATATTTGAATATTTTATTGAAAATATTTACGATAAAGCACTTTCACATCACAATTTTGGACTTTAAATTGAAATTAATAGCTAGATTTTTAGATGAAAAATATAACTTGTCTATGAAACAGAAGAAAATTGTTGCTCTGCGTAGGTGCTGTCACCTAGCGTTAGTTTTGTTTTTAAATGTTGCCTAATTTAACATTGAGATTCGCCGCGCGTGGAAGGCATCTACTTAAGGAGGCTCTGGTTTTAGTTAAGGAAAACAAAAGGTTTCTACGTTGATTACAGAAAACTTAACAGTATAACGAAGAAAAGCAGTTATCCTTTGCTCCGTATCGACGACACGTTAGATGTGCTGAGTGATAGCGAGTGGTTCTCCACATTCAATCCAAACAGTGAATACAGGCAAGTTAAAATTCAACACGAAGATAGGGAAAAGACAGCCTTCACTGCCGGACAAATACTCTGGCAATTTAAAGTGATGCTTTTTGGACTATGAAATACCCCGGCTACATTCGTGAGACTGATGGAGACTGTATTACGTGGACTCGCTTCTGAAGCCTGTTTAGTTTAATTGGATGATATTATCATAGTTGGATGGACTGCCAACATGCAGAGAATACGTATGGACTCTGCACCTATTACTGACATGCTTCATAAAAGATTTCTCAACCCTAACAAGACCCCTTTATCAACAGAAGTCAAACGAGCACTCAACTGGACTGATGAATGTGAGAAATCACTCAATTATTTAAAACAGGCTTTGATATCAGCACCGACTTTGGCCTACCCTCAAAAAGACAAGGAATTTATTCTCGATACAGATGCCAGAGAAGAAGGGATTTATTGGAGCAGTACTTTACCAGAAGTTTGGGAATAAGCAGCATATAATAGCTTATTTGAGCAAGAGCTTGTCGAAACCAGAAAGAAAATACTGTGTCACAAGGAAAGAGCTATTGGCTATAGTAAAGTTTATTCAACATTTCTATGATTACATCTATGGCCAAAAATTTACTCTTCGAACAGACCATACCTAAAATAGTTGTTGAGTTTTAAGGAGCCTGAAGGCCAAGAGGCACCTTGGATATAGCGGGGATACTTTAGGAATATGACTTTGCGATATTCCATCGAAAAGATTCAGAACGCAAATGCTCCTTGTCGAAGACCATGTACTGAGAAATGTACTCGTTGTATAGAGGCTGAGTTGAAATATGTCCTAGAGGTGGAAATCCCTATGAAAGCAATTGCACTGGCAATTACAGACCCTTGGTCTCCAGATGAGCTTCAAAAAGCACAACTAGAAGTAGAAGATCTAGATATTAAACCTATTTTAGGGAGAAAATTAAGCTCTGCCAGCCGACCAACTTGGCAAGAAATAACTCCATATAGTCTCACAAAAAAACGATATTGGGCATTGTGGGATTCCTTTCACCTTAGAGATGGATTGCTATACTGCAAGTGGGAGACAAATGACGGCAAAACATTCCATTGTCAATTAATTCTCCGAAATGCAAAGTTAGAGACGTCCAGAGAGAAGTACACGATAGCCCAAGTGGAGGTCACTTCGGAGTCTTGAAAACCTTGAGTAAGATTAAAGAGAGTTCTTTCTGAGATCGAATTCGAAATGACATAAAAAAAATGGTGTAGGTAATTTCATGCATGTATGTGGAGCAAGAAAAGGACTAAAATTTCGAACTGAAGGACGTTTGCATCGCTCTAAAGTTGAGGCACCTTTTGAGAGAAAAGCTTTAGACATATTAAGGCCATTGCACCAGACCTCTAAAGGTAGCTGATATATCCTTGTGATTATGGATTATTTCACAAAATGGCCTGAGGCTAGATCGATACCAGATCAAAAAGAGTAGACTGTTACGGATATCTTTGTGCAAGATTGGATATCACACTACGGAGTTCCAATGATTCTTCATTCATATTAAGGTACTAATTTCAACTTGGTGCTTTTTATTGAACGTTGCTTTTGCAGATGTCTTGGAATACAGAAGACTTGGACAGCATCCTGAGTTCGATGGCATGAATTAATCGAATTCTTCTAAATCATCTGTCTTTGATTCCAAGAATCAAACTGACTAAGACTAAAACCTTGCGACGTTTCTTTTTGCCTATAGAAGTGCTCTGCATGAAACCACAGGATGGACACCATCCGAAATATTGTTTGAAAGAACACTGGGCCTGCCTTGTGTCATCCTATTCAGGTGACCATGTGATATGCCCTCCTTGTGTAACAATGATCTATGAGATTTAGAGGGATGTTTGGAAAGCCAGAGAAAGGTTTAACTTGGTTTGCGGCCGAATGAAGACATACTACAACTCAAAGGCAATTGAAAATTATTTGAAGGAAGGTGATTGTGTGTGATTTTACAACCCAAGGCACAAAAAAGGTCAATGTCCAAAGTTGCAACAAAACTGGGAAAATCATCATAATTAAGAAACTGGACGATGTCGTTGTGAGAATAGAGAAGTCATCGAGTAAAGTCGAAGGTATTCACATCAACAGATTAGCCCTATACCATGTATCAAATTCTGAAACAATGTAGAGAAACTGCATGGGACGAGCAGTCTTCGAAGTGGGGAGCAATGTTACAATGGATTAAACCTTTCCTCTGTATCTTTTGTCTTGACCTTTTTTGTATGTGTCTTCACTGTATTAACTTTCATTAATGTATAATAATAATAATAATAAAAACCACCAAAAATTACTCTGTTTTAGGCCGTTATTTTATCTTTCATTTCCGTAGAACTAAACAATAACCTAGGTCCCAATTATTGCTAAACCCTGATAGATAAAGTATATATATTGAATGCGAGCGATTGAAAGCTACAATCAAGTTTCACTTGTTTTGTGTATTTTATTATATTTGCAGATTTTTTTGTAAAACTTATGCTATGTTAGTACAAAGATATTGAAGAAGGGTTGCATTTTAATTTATAATTAGTATCCCAAGGCAGTCCCAACTTGAAATTCACAATACAATAGACAATAAATGTAAGAATAACATAATTTTTAGAATAAAAATGTGCTTTTTAAGATATTGAAGGTCAAAGGTCAAATTATCTGAACATGAAATGAAAAATTTCAAAATATGTACACATATCATTTTAAAATCCAAATTAAATTATTTTTAATGATAACAAATTTATGCTTCTAAGTCAATTAGGGAGTAAAATGTGTGCACATTTGTAATAGAAAATTTTTGAAAATTTGCATTTTTTACCCATTTTTGCAGCTTTATATATCAAAAACTGAAAGAGACAGGAACTTATTAATTGGTATACATTCATTTCTCTACAGAACAAATAAATGAGCCCAATTCATAAAAATCTGAGGGGGTCTGTTTTTAGCTGTTTGATTTGACATAGAATGACCCATTAACAAAACCAATAAGCTACACACAGACAGAAATGCACTCACTGGCATATATTACTTTTGCACATAATGTCCATGGTTGCTGAAGCATTGGTACCATTAAAAAAAGAATGTATCTAAAATAGCATAGAAGAAATGATGTCTAAGTCACTGAGTCACTTTTAAAGATGGCTTTCTAAACTCCAGCATCGATTCTGAAATAGCAATCTGACAGGTGCTTCTTCAACAGAAAGAAATGAAGATCACTTGTGAGACCCGGACTGCAGCATGGAAAACTAATGTATTCCATCAGAAACATTTTACCAAATCACATGTAACTGAGACAGTATGTGGTAAGTGGTTATCGGGCAATAACCTTTTGAGAGCAGTCTTAATCGTTTCCTGCAAATGGGGGTCCCACCTGACGTCAGAGGTCACATGATAGATGAAAAACAAATAGCAGACAAAGTCTTGTATATCTATATCAATTGCTGATTTTTGGTCATTCGTATTTAATCTGTGTTATTTTTTTTATACATCCTCATTTTTAATCCATTTTATATCATTATTCATCATCTTTTGTTTACTGTATACATTTAGAATCATCATTTATTGTTATTGATGTTCATGAAGAACATGTTAAATACTCTGATTTTTGGTACTTAAATCATTGACAGTGCAACATTGTACGGCGTAAATAAATTTAGACCAGTAACTAAGTTAATTAACTTGTTGTAACACCTTCATGTAATTAAATTAAATGAAAACATTTTAAAATTTCAAATTATAATCCATAAACATTCCACAAGAAGCAGCTATTATTTATTGCTAGACCAGTTAATGTAACAGTTACACTAGAACATACAAAAATCGATTCTTACAGTTAAAAATAAACAAACACATAAAGTGTTTTTTAAAAATTATTAAATTTACAAATACAGCTATTCTACTGTTTACAAATGCACAAAATTACTTTTATATTAAATATTAACACTTTTGTTCTTAAGAACAATATTTAATAGAATAAGATTGTTCTTTTTCCTCTATCACATGACTGAGCAGACGACGTTGGGAAGAAGAGTCCATTATCTTGTGCAATCAATCCACCATCACACAATAACTTGCAGCATTTAAGTTCACTGCCCATGCATAAAAATGGACCACCCTGGTGATTCCAAAAGCTTATGGTCATAACTTTCTTTGCACATATCACTATCTTGTGTTTCTTACGAGAGAAGATGAGGAGTATCTCCATGACATTGGTGCTTATTTCATCCCAGATATCACATCATGCACCCATGTTTCATCATCTGTAATGACCCAGGAGCAGAATTACATCCGATGTTCTGCAACGAGACATTAAAATTTGCAGATGTTCTGCGGGTATTTTGTCCAAATTTGTCAAAGCACAGTAAAATGCAAAATAAGCATAAAAATAATACTTATTAGTAAAGTATTTATTACACATTTATAATAAAACATGATTTAAAATTTTTATAATCTAAAACTGAGGAATACACCCAGAATTTGCAATTTTTTCAATGGCTTTTGGCATTAATAGTGTCACATTAATGTGGATATGTTACTTACAAAATGTTTATAAATTTTGTCTATACATTGAAACAATGACTGTTTCCAGCAATTTTCTAGTATGCTAACAGATTTACAGGTCAGTTGAACATATCTAGGTTTTATTTTTAGAATGTTAGCTACATCAACATTATCCAGTTAGGGATAGATGAAATGTTCTGCAAAAGCCTCAATTGTTCTGCGACGGGCGTCGCAGTTTTAAGTACTTTCTGCTCCTGGATGTAATGTTATAGTGCAGGAAAGAAACACCTTCCATCTGCTTGAAAGAAAATCTCATTTGTCTATTTTTTATTGTTCTGTGAGACCAATTTTTTTTTTTCACTATATCCAGTACACTGTCACTGGAGATGTTAAAGTTATATGAAATCTACCTCAAACGAGTGTGACGGGAGTATCAGCTCGAACTAAACCTTCGATTTATAATACATTGTCCTCTGTGGCAGACGTGCTTGGCTGCCCTGATCTTTGTTTGTTTCATGTATATGTTCAGTTAAATTAAAATTCTTGAATTAAAACCACACCTGTTTTTTATAACAATACATTTGCTTAGTAAAATTCAACTAGTTAGTGATGAATTTTAGCTAGAGATGTTTTCTTTAAATGGAAAAACTTTATTGCATCTATATTTGTAAATGCTTCCATCTTCTAATACAGATTTCAGAGCACTACAGCACAACTAGCTGCATCTACTGGTGGCATCTGATTACCTTGATTAGCACTATCAGTCCTACATAAAAATGAAATTTAATTCACTTAAAGAATGATTTGTGCACCTGTTAAAGCTCTTGTTATCATACTTTTTGAACCATAACTACATACTTATCTAATTTTCCTGAGACTGCATAACCAATTGTCATTAAAGATGTATAAAAAAGTAAATCTAGTTAAATATTTCAAATTTCTCTTTAAACTAGCTGGAACCCGTCGAATTCGACAATCACTTTATTGACCGTAATGTTTCAAAAAACGTCGAATCATTATTTAAATGTATTTCATGTTAAAACATCTAATTTACAACATTTCATTTAAAAAAAGAAAGTCGGAAAAATGCTTATAAATCGAAATACTATGCATGACATCACTTTCTACAAAGTACTCTCAATGTGATGTCAAACTGACTTCAAATAAACAGATGCTAGTTTTTATTTTCTATTTCGTTTAATACTAAGACTATATGTTAGCTGACCCGTCCGGCGTTGCCTGGGCCCATGATACCTTAAATGAACCTTAAATTTGTATTATGTTATACCTTTAACTCGATTTTGTTTGAATTTATGTTTTTAAATGAAAGCATCACGAAAAAAATAATCATCTGTAACAAAACAATTACCTCGATCCGAACGAAACTCTGCCTTGTGACCTCGGTGCTTGCAGCAGCGCATGCACGGCGCTAACAACATAAAAAAATTCCTAAAAATTAACCTGGAACCGAACGAACCAGCCCGGCAATGCCTGGGCCCGTGATAATAACCTTAAATGAACCTTAAATTTGTTAGATTTTATATCTTTAACTCGAATTTCTTTGAAATTCTATTTTTAAATAAAAGCATTGCGAAAAAAAAAAAAATAATAATAATCAGCTGTTACAAAAAATAATTACCTCGAAAAGAACGAAACTCTGCCTTGTGACCCCGGTGCCTGCGGCAGTGCATACGCGGGCCACAAACAACATAAAAAAAATTTCCCAAAAATTAACCTGGAACCGAACAAACCCGCCCGGCAATGCCCGGGCCCTTGATAATAACCTTAAATGAACCTTAAATTTGTATGGTTTTATATCTTTAACTCGATTTTCTTTGAATTTCTGTTTTTAAATGATAACATCACAAAATAAATAATCACCTGTAAAAAAAAAAAAAATTACCTCAAACAGAACGGAACTCTGGTTCGTGACCCAGTGCCTGCGGCACGTACATGCAGGCCGCTAATAACATGGAAAAATTCTCAAAAATTAACCTTGAACCGAACAAACTCTGACTCGTGTTACCGCTGCCCGTGGCAGCGGCACCGTATAGCAGGCATGCTACGCACGCGCTGCAAAATTCACTTTCCTCCACCAGGGAGCGCAGTATGTTGTACACGAACATCACCAATCGCCTTGAATTTCCAAGACCTTTCAAATAAGGTGTCACATGGTGGTGTCAACTGGTAGGTGTCACATGGTGTCACATGCTAGTTACACTTTCCACCGCCAGGGGGCGCAGCATATTCTATACATAAACACCAACGGTCAGGAAATATCAAGACCTTTAAAATAAGTTGTAACATGATAGGGTCTACTGCAAAACCACCTAGTTCCATTTTTAACCACCAGGGGGCGTACTATATTGTATACAAACATCCCCAATCAAGATGAAATTTCAAGACCTCTATCAACAATCGCCTTGAATTTCCAAGACCTTTCAAATAAAGTGTCACATGGTGGTGTCAACTGCAAAATCCTTTAGTTGCACTTTCCACCACCAGGGTTCTGTACGAAGATCACCAACCGTCAGGAAATACCAAGACCTTTAAAATAAGGTGCAACATGATATGGTCTACAGCAAAATCACTTAGTTCCATTTTTCACCACCAGGGGTCGCACTATGCTGTATACAAACATCCCCAATCGACATGAGATTTCAAGACCTTTAAAATGAGGTGCTAAATGTGTGGGTCTAGAACGGATTTCCCTCTCAAACTAATTTCCCCCCTTTCCCCTCCCCTCCAAATCTACTTTCCCCCCTTTAAAATAGAAAATTCCAAATTCGCAGATATTGATTTTTTAGTATTCGACTCTAGTCCCCATATGTACAATTCCTTCACCGTGAAGTAATTTGAAGCTTAGTTAAGCTCGTAAACGTGTTTTTAACCCAAACGGGTGGGAAACGGTTTCCCATTTTCCCATCCGTTTCCCCCGGGGGGGGGGGGGGAAACTGTTCGACTTTTTTTTATTTTTCTCTTCTCATAGCACATCTACAGACCAAGACCTTTTTTTAGACACCTCAACCAAATTTTTACACCAAGTAGTTCTCTCAATATAGTGGAGACAGACAAAAACATGTTTCAAATTAATATATAGATTCTTTCATTATTCTACACTATTCCCCCCCCCCCCTCAAAGAATATTCATAAAATTAAATAATCTTTTTCACAAACTATTCAAAAAATCTATAAAAAACTACCAGAATTGGAATACACTTCAGTTATTATAAAGTATTATTTATCTATCAAAACATGTGTTTCCAAAATTGATCATTCTTTTACTTTACATTTCTCTTCAGTTTTGGCATAAAACAGCAAAAAAAAAGAAAAGAAAAAAAAAAAATGTCAACAAATGGAGAATTAAAACATTCTTTTCTCCTTTGAAAAATGTGCATTAAAAAATTACTTTTTACAAGTCTCATTTATTTTTCATATGTTGACATGACAACTTTTTAAAACTACAGTAGAAGATCTTTATAACGCAATTCTATATAATGCAATTCTCTATATAGTGCACAACTTCTCAGACATAAACAATGAACTTCATAGTTAAGAAACATTTTGTAAAAACTGTTACTCTGTAAAGAACTAAGTGTACTAACATTTGTATTTTTCTTTACCTCCTTAGTTTGGAGCTTTTTACTGAAAAAAATTGCTATTGTTACACTTTTTTTTTTTTTTTTTTTTAATGAGTAATATAGTGAATAATTCAGTACAGGCATATATGGGCTATGTTTATAAGTTAAATTTAACAATGAAAGGTATGATCTATCCCAGGGCCCGAAATTTTTACTGAGATGACACTCGCCAAAAAAAAGTTTCACTCGCCACAAAATAAGATTATCATTTTTTTAACGCATTTTGCGTTTTTTTTTTTTTTTTTTTTTTCTTAACCATTTGAAATGCTTTTACAAATATGCCTAAAATTATATATATTAAAAGTGTGTCGTATGTCCTCATGTCTCATAACCATCTATAATTAAGAGTCATTATAATGTATTGTATTTGAGATTTGAAAAAGATTAAAGTATCTAATAACATAAATGGAAAGAGTCGTTAAAGAACGAAAGAAGAAGGAAAAAAAAATATCCTTTGAGAAACAATATCCTGCGAAAATCTTTTTATTATGAAAGATTAATTTTCCATATTTATCTATTTATTTATTTAATTTTTTACATCAGAAATGTTTTTTTCGCCCGTTTTATTTTTGTAATAAGACGGAATGTTGATGTGTATAACCTGTTCATTGTTGTCATTTGAAATAGCCATTTCGGAATACCTTATTCGATAAAATCTTTGCTTACAAATAATTACAAGTAGAAATCTTTTGCGTTTCAGTAAAACACTGGTATATGTGAACTGTTTTTTGATCATTATTCAAGAAAATAAACATAGGCAGTATCTTTAAAAGGGCTCGGGCTCATTTCCATGCTCCAATATTGCATAGGCAAACTTTCTCATTTCTTTTCTCTGGGATAGTGGGTGACGGGCAAAGAGGCTCTCTGCTGGACTATTCTCACTCTGCTTGGAAAATCACTGTGGGAGAAACGAATCTGACGAAGAGATTAAAACATTTATGCATGCACTAAGCATTTTTCCTTTCCAAGGCTGGGCCGATATTCGGGCAGCGCATACACAGACACGGCATTCCAAGAAGAGTGGAAGAAGAGGTTAAATATGACGTTATAAGACTGCAAGATTTTAGCATACTTAAATCTATAATAACAATGTTTTCTGTCACTATATCGTGTAAAAATTCTATTTATAACTAGACCAAATTTTTACTCGCCAAATTAAAAATTCCACTCGCCACTGGCGAGCTGACGAGCAGAAATTTCGCGCCTTGTCTATCCAAATTCTGTTCCAAGGAATGTAACTTAAAAGTACCCTATTCTTTTATATCTTTCAGACATGTTTGGCCATGTTTACAAGGTAAATTTAATGATGTGTGAAACATGATCTATATAATGCAAAATTCTATATAACGCACTACCTCATGTTTTTAGGTTTGCGTTATAAGGATCTTCTACTGTATCAGGTATCCAAAAAAAGATTATGCCACATTTTTCAATATGAGAAATAATGCTTTGGTTATTTCATGCAATATAGTCAGCAAAATAATGTCCTTTAACTTCGATTACATGTTGCCAACAAGATATACGGTTATGAATACTGTGGTTGTAAAACATCTTGTCTTTATAAAAATAAAAAAAAAAGTACTACAGTCTGCATGACATCATCATGGTTTTGAAACTTTTGCTCAAGGTAGTAGTTATCCATGGACAAGTAATAGTCCAATGGAGCAACATCTAGAGAATAAGCAGGATAAAGCAAAACTTCTCAAACTTCTCTGTATTGATTAAATCTGTGGTCCCTTTTCACTGTAAAACAATATAATATATATGGCACTAACTTGAAAATTTTTCCTGTTGACTAGCATTAGCTGTTGCACAATGTAGCTGCAATCCTTTGTAACTAGGAAAAGTAAATAATAACTATCTTCCTTTCTCTATCGTTCATTTTTCATACTTTTAACATCTTTCTCTTTAATAACTATCTTCGGTTACTTTCCCAGTAAAAAAATACAGTATTGCCTTGAAGAAGACTCACTCCTTTCCTATTGACTAGTAATGGCTCTTTTTGATACATTGCAGCTACTAACCCTTTATAACTAGGAAAAATGAACTTTGTGATTATTTTGACATACTTCAGCAATTGAAAGTGCACAATACTTGGATTAGACCATTTTAAACATAGAGCAGTAAGAATTTGTACTGCTCTGTGTACTACTGTTGACAAACAATTTGTTAGAGGACAAATGAAACTGAACCAGTGGATTACTAATGTTTTATTTTGCATTTATTGTAAAACACTCATTAACATATAAATATTTGTTTCAGTAATGGGACTTTCTCACATGCCAGCAATGATGAGCAAATAGAGATGCTGGAACTTGGCTTCCTTGGTCCTGAGAGAACATACTTACTAAGCATTCTCAAGGTTAAGTAGATGTAATTGAATGGTTTTCTCTGACACTCTAAACCATTCTACGATTCTTGCACATTTGATGTGGATCATACAAGATTTTCTCCTTCAGAAGGGCTTCATCAATAGTCAATGGTCATCAAGCTTTAGACTTGTCTTGAAGATACTCATCCTCCCAATGCAAATCCACTATACTACTTTTGCACTGTGTGCTCATTCACTGATGCTTTTCCAAATGGGAAGCACATTTTTTGAACAGTTTCTAGAACATTGCTGTAAATTTAGAACTTCAAAAGTAAACATGACTGCAAAATAGCCTTTGTTACAGGCATGTGCACTTCAGGATTGTAGTTTCGACAAAATGGTTTTTGACTGGACTGATAACCCTCACAATACTGCACTGAATGATGATTGACAGAAATGTCAATGGTTGATGTCATCCAGGCATGTTAGTGACGATTGTCATCTGAATTTTCCTTTTCCTTTTTGTTCAAACAGAACAAACATTTGTTTGGATACATGGTATTGTAATTTATATATTAAAAAAAAAAAAAAAAAAAAATACAATTTATGGCCAAAATTTTAAGCTTAAATCAAACACATCTAATAAAATGCAAGTATGTAATATAGCAGAAGTCAGAATAGACCCACCATTAAGAAAGTAAAATAAATTTTTAGAAAAAGCTACATGTACAAAGTTTTAAATATATCATCAAGGAGGTGGAGAAATTAAATGGCTGAACTGCTTTGACAGAATTTGAAAATTCTAAATTACCCAGTTTCATAAAGAATATACATAAATGTGACCCGCAGACCAAACTTAGTTTGGCAACTTCAATTAATAAATTAAACATTTGCTTTAGAACCTTTTACCATTTTTATGGTTGCAAAGCAGTGGTCTGTCACAAAATTTTGATAGTCTGCAGAAATTGGGGACACTATCAGCATTTTTTAATGTTTTATTAGAACTCATATTAATTTAATCATATTAATCATAATAATAAATTCATATTAATCAGGACTTTCTGAATCACTCATACAATATTAGACTTCAAAATTATCTAAATGAGAAAGAAGATGATTGGAATAATTATTTTATCACAAAAATTTGAATTGTAAGTAACTGGCACAGTTATTGCTTTTATTTTCCGATCTGCATTTAATACTTAGTGAGAAATTATTTTTTATTTAGCAGAATATTTAAATTGTTTAACGTTTTAAAATGTATGCAAAAAAATTATAATTTCTTTTTAGATTCTAATAATCTAAAAATATAATATACACTATGGGGGCTGAGTTCCTTGCTCACTATGCTCTCCAACCCTTGCAGCAACTTACCTAGAAGTAAGCTGTTGCAATAATCAATGAAGCTGGCTTTGCCTCTTTCACTGATTATTGCATTGTTATTGGAATATTCAAATAAATTTACAAAAAAATTGAATAATTCAAACATATAAAGAAAATATAGTTCAATTGGCGACTATTTTCAATAATTCAAAACCATGGTTTAATCGCACTATATACAGTTATTAATGAAATATAAATGACATTCAATTATTTGTGTTTGACTGTATTCATTAGAAACATGGTTAGTTTAAAATAAACTAAATATGCATTCACATTAGTTTGCGGCAGGGACACGGCTCATTAATGCCGTTTTGGGGGGTGCTGCATCAAAACGTCTGCAAAAAGTATATAGAATGGAATCTTTAGTCACCTTATTGGTTAATTTGCTTACTTAAGCAATCAACGTTAATATGTTGACATTTCAAGAGCCAATTAGAAGAAAAAGCTTTCATGCTGACAGACTGTTTTTAGTCGCTAGTCTGTAGTCCTCCCAAAACGTCACTCTTGAGCCGCCACCTACTTTGTGCGTGATATAATCAAGAAAATAAAACAGATAGGATCACGCGATTACCGTATATTTTCGAATATAAGCCGAGAGTACATTTTTCCCTGCAGAAATTTGCCCAAAATTGCAAACCCGTGTATAAGCCGAATTGAAAAAATACTCTTTTTAAAGTTTGAGTATATCTCCAAAATGGAGAAAATATTGCCAATCTATACAACCTTCAGGATAATCTGTCCAATGAAAATGCGCGAAATGCAGCCATAACGTAAAACGATCACTGTGTGTTCGGCAACGGTGATAGTTTTAACTCTGGCAACCCTATCAGAAGGGAGGCAAACACAGACGCGAACGCATGTCCCGGCAGCTGAAAACGATGGTTACCGTAATACCGGGCCAGGAGACCTAACCCTAACGTCGATGAAGCAATGCCGCCGCTGGATGTTTACATAAATAAGCCGTGTAAAGACCGATTGCATCGATTTTTTTTAATGACGTATCTAAATTAATTTGTATATTTCTACTTTTCAGTATTTTTATCAGTGCTTCAAGGCAATCTTCAACAAAATAAAAATACTTCTATAAAAAAAACGAAGCTTTGCCGCTTTTGCTAGTGTAAGCCTAGAAACATTTTAAACAGAGATGATTTAAATTTAATTGTATAAATTTAAAAAATGATCGGGAGTCCTGTTTTTCAAGTTTCTCTTATACTATTTCTGAATCAGACAGAGAATTTACTCCGTTCGTGCACTCTGCCGATGACTTCAGTTACCGGCAGGTTAAAAAGAAATGTAAACACACGTGACTACATCGAGCGTTTTGTGAAATAAATTTAAAATTGCTAATTTAAGAGTTTTATATGTGATAATTATTTAAAAATAAGGTTTAATATCACTATTTTACTTTATATATACTTTTTAAGCTTAAAATATATGTTTCTGAAGTACGTTTTTTGCCAGAAATGTAGATCCGTATATAAGCCGACTGCTATAATTCAGCTTCCGAAAAATTTCCAAAAATTCTCGGCTTATACACGGAAATATACAGTAATTGAAATTAATATTTAAATAATACATAAATCAAAATATTAAATCGATTATGAAGGTAGTTTTATCAAATTTTTAATTATACAGGCTTAACTAGTCAATTTTTTAAAATTATTCATGTGTAAGAAAATTTTTCTTTTTATGCTAATAAATAAATAAAATAAAAAGTTGTAAGCATTTTACATTAAAAGACACACACACACACAAAAAAAGCTGCACCTGAAAAATTTTATTTTTACTTTGAAAAACGGCCAATTTAATCATTCAAAAATAGGGATGAAACAGATAGTGATTTTGTGGGATATCGCATATCTGTATCTCAGTAGGCAATAGATTTCCAGATAGTACTCAATATCCAGAAAAATCCCTATTTGTTACAACCCTACAATTAAACGTTGAAATTGGGTAGTTTTTGAAAGGAAAAATAAAAATATCCAAAGTGTGGCCTTTTTTTTTTTTTTTTTTTTTGGTTCCTAAGTGTAATTTTGGTGGCATCTTCTTGAAATTACAGCTCAAATAAAATATTGGAAAAATATGCAAAAATCGCATGAAACATAAAACAAAAAAATCAAAATAAATGTAAAAATTTGTCAAAATAATCAAAAATATTGTTACATACTGCACACCAAAATTAGCTTATGTATATCTTAACAAAATCTGATAAGGTTTCCACGTGAATAGTTTTTAAGTCTATAAAACTTTTTAACTGAAATGTTTTCCCAAGGTGAATATTTAATTCAACATTAAATATTCACCTGAATATATAAATTCACCTAAAACAATGCTTTGACATATAAACAGTTTGTTTTATCATGTTTCACTTTTATACAACAATTTTGACAGTGTAAGCTAAGAAAGCAGAAAGGATATGATAAAAGGGTTGTTCATTATAAAAATGAATTATCTCCTTGTAAATGGATTTTGAAATAATGAGCTTTTTGCAAATTCATGTGTAAGGAAAAAAGTCAAGATTCAGTAAATATTATTGATTTTTAATGTAGAATACAAAGAGTTATAAGAATTTATAAATTATAAGAAAAGTAATTTGAAGTAACTTAGAAACTTCATTTTTATAATAAATATAAAGAAGTTTTAGTTTTTTGAAAAAACAAGTATTCCCATTTATGGGATTTTAATGCAATTACTGGGGTTTCTTTATTTTTATAATGAAAGATGTGACTAAAAATGATACAATTAAGCAAAAATATGGAGTTACACCACTTTTACAATGAACTGTCCAAATTGCAAAATGGCAACAGTTTTTTTTTTTTTTTTTTTTTTTTCTCTTTAAGAATATATATATATATATTAGTATATATAATTTTATACATGGAAATAGCAATTTTTCACTGTCTTTTGTCTAAGTTTCTTATAATATAGAAACAACAAGAAAGGTGTTTACGTTATTTCCCTACATTTTTTTTTTTTTTTTTTTTTTTTTTTATTATAATAATACAACTTTTAAACATCATTAAAATGATTAAATAAGTATTTAAATTTATATATATATATATATATAGAAAAGACATTTTCAATGCTTTATATAGCACAGGTTTATTTCCTATTTATAAAATGGGCATTCTCTAATTATTATTCTAGAACATATTTACATTTTTTAATCAATAGTATTAGTGGCCTGAGAGATTTTAAATTAAGAACTCAGTTTTCATGAATTTGAAAAGTTTGGTAACTGCTGCTCTAAAATACGTTAACAGTTGATATGAAAATAACATCATAAATAAGCTTTAACCAATTTACTAAATATTTGGATTCAAACTAAATTTGTAAAGTTGATTGCAAATAATATTTATTTATTGTAATTTACTCATAGAATTTAATTACTCATACTAAATTTATAATTGTCCTAGTGAACTTAAAAATACAAATAATATCCAAAAACTTGTAAAAGCAAAGTTTCAGCAGAAACTAAAATAAATAAAGTATTTTAAGCTGATATTAGTTTTTATTTATTTTGCTTTACAATACACAGATTTAAAGTTGTTCTAAAACTGTTAATTAAAAAACTTTTAATATTTAATTTTTAAACTTATTTGAACTGTTGCTGAAGCTTAGCTTCTAGAGGGTCTCACTATCTTATTTTCTTACTTTTTAGAATGCCAGTAAAAGCATTCTATCGGACAATACAAATGATTTTTTTTATTTGTATTTATACTTTTTTGCTGTTTAGTTATAATACAAAATTGTTACTGAACATACAAAACCATATGCAACAGTAAAATATGAACTCACTATACAATACCTAACCTCGGCAACAACCAGAGTGCTTGTTATTCTATGAGAGATTTTCTTTCCACAATTACTTATTGTTTAATGTGTTATATTATTATTTTTTTTTTTTTCTTTTTAAGTACAACAGGTCGCACAATTTCTTTCAGACAGCAGTTTTTCTTTGTCATCATTTATTGCATTACACTTTAAAAGAACATGCTAACATTTTTGTTTTTATCTAAGTATATAAAGATGAAAGTTTTACAAACACAATAGAATAAAATTTAAATACTTAAAAAGAAAAGATAGTTTATTTTTTAACAATCTTATAATTTACAATCTATAGAAACATACATAAATTGCTATACACAATTTTTATCTAAAAAAGAAATATTTACACCATTTTTTTAGCTGCAGCTAAAGCATTTTCATTAGCAAGTAACTGAAATTCTTGAAATCTTTGCGATAACCTTTGATTCATTTTTAGAAATTTCTGCAAGCAGTTAGAAGCACATCTATCCTATAAAGACAAAATAATCATAATAGTAAGAGCACATAACAATAGCTTAAAGCTTAAAGGCAATCAATGACATTGCCTTCTTTATTAACCCATTAAATGCCGCTATATGAATCCCAGTGAAAATTTTGCAATTTTCGTATATATTGGATTTTAATCTTTAATGCGCATTTCTAATCATATGAAATTTAAATTATAAAAAAAAATATTTTGTTAGAAGATATGTGTTTCAAAAAAGGTAGATTTGACACCTAATTGGGGAGGAACTGATGTTGAAAAACTGCAAAACCCTTTTAAATTAGTTTCCTTGATCCCTGTTTGTTACAATCTCAGAAAAGAACTGTTTTGTTTCATATCCATTGTTTTGAACTTCTGCACTTGAATGAGTTATTTTTGGTGATTTTTTTTCTTTGCTGATGTTTTGCAGAAAAACAAACATTTTTGTTTGATTAATTGAAAAAAAAAAAAAAAAAAAAAAAAAAATAGAAGTTACAAAACAAACTTTTTAAAAAAATTACCAACGAAGCTAGCCACTTCAATATTTAATGTAAAAAATAAAAAAATATATATATCTTAATTACTTGCAGAGAAAAAAAAAATTAAACTATTGTTCTTGCAGCAGGAGCTTTGCCACCTAATGGGTTAAATGTATTAATATTGGGGGGGGGGGGGGAATGCTTTTAACAGCATATTTTATTTATACAAGGGTAACTCTAAATTTTTTTAAACAATGGCAGACAATAGGCACTAAAAGAAAATTGATTGTTAAATAAGTAAATTTAAACTCTTTTATTCTCACAGACAATAATTTGTAGCAAAAATTGCAATTTAGCTATCATAGAATACATTTAGAAAGAAAGAAAAATGTGAGAGCATTATCACTCTATAATTTTTTTTCTGAAATAAAGTTAAATCAAAAGGAATGCCTTCAATGTCTACAATCAGTATATGGAAACATAGCTCTTCAGATTGTTTACAGAATTTTGTAGAGGTTGAAACTCTCCATTAGACACAGAAAATTTGCCATTGATACAAAAAAAAAATTAATTTATGATTATCGCCGCACTTAAATGCTTATAATACAGAAGAAACTTAATATTGATTCCACAACTATACATAAATTTACTCATGAAGATCTGAATACGAAAAAAATAATTTGTCAGTGGGTCCCCTATAACACACACACAAAAAAAAAAAAAAAAAAGAAAATGAAATCTATAAAGAAACTCTAAAATTACTTAATGATGGTGAACATCATTTATTTCTAAAATAGTAACAAGTGACAAAATGTACAGTCAGGGGGAAAAAAAAAAAATGCAACACTTGATGTAACTTCGTTCCTAATATATGCACAAAAATGTAGTAGGTGTCATTCGACTGGGAATTGTTAGTAATTTTAGAAAATGAAGTGAATTTTTGAATTGGGGGTCATGAACATATTAAAACTCGTACCAACTTTCATTTTTTAAGTGGTAATACCCCATTTTTATTTTATATTTGCATTCCTGGGGTCGCAACGATGCGAAAAAATATATTGGTTGTGTATTTTACTGAATATTTTTATAGAGTTATAGACATTCAAATTTTGAAGGTGATAATGTTAAATTCATATTTCAAACTTTTATTAATATCTTCACAAAAAAAAAATTTGATCGATATATATATATTTTTTTCTTACGAGATACAGTGAAGAAACCCAAACATAATCCATTATCACTTTTGATTCCGAAAAATATTATTGATTATGAAAAATATTAATACATTCATATTCAAAAAAATTATGAATTATGACCTATATTAATTTTTGCATAAAACAAATCCTAATGCTGAAAAATATGGGTGTGAAAATTTGCAGCTCATTCCAGTTATTAATTTTTCAAATATAAATAAATCTTTTGGAGAGGCTTAGGGGGCCATTTCTTACAAAATTTTGCATGAGATAGAGAAGAAAATCTTGAAAAACAACAGAGAAAATAAAACAAAATATTTTTAATTTTTATTTATTATTTTTTAATATAACAACAATGTCAAACGCGAAGAAATGAAACAAAAAAGATGATTTTTAGACAATAATGCTAAAAAACGAATTCTTGCTTTCTAAAGAAAACAAGTAGAAAAGCATGAAAAAATATAGAAAAGAAAAAAAAAAAGTGACTATGTGTATTCATATTAAACCCCTTATTTTACGTTGGCAAAAATATACACAATTAGCATTTGCCTGGTGATAAATTTTGAATCCTTTAAACGAACACAAAGAGGAAAAAAATCAACTAAATAGGTGGGGCTTACTGTTTAAAATATATAAATAATTAGAACGTAAAATTGTCAATTAAAAAAAAAAAAAAAACGAATGGTATTGGAATGCAAAGCAGACTTGTTAAATGGCTTCTTAACTACCGTCATAGTCAAAAAATTAATCATTCAGTTCATATATTGCTTAATTTTTCTATTTATTTATTTTTTGTGAGAGGGGGTTATTATTTTAAGGATACTTTATTAAAACTCACTTTCATAAATATATTAATAATTAAGAAACAATATTTTCATAGAAATTATAAAACAAATACAGTTTCAAAGAGTTAGACTGACCAAAACTGGTAAGTACGATTAAAACTGTTTAATGTTTACTTCCTAAACCTTACAATAATTTATCAGTAAAGATTTAGTTTATGCATCATTATGTGTATATGTATATAAATTATTTCAGTTTGCATATTATGTCACATCTACAAAATAAAGTGAAGGAAAATTTAAGTTTTATTGGTGATCCGTATAGCACAATGACACTTTTGAATTTTATAGATAACAGTTTATTAACTTTTATAATACTTTTCTTCTTAAAAAATATCCGGTGTGAAACAGTAAAATTCTGTCTAATTCTTGTAGGATCTTAATTTTATTTTTCTAGATTTACAGATTTACCCCTAACACATTTTTGGTTATATCTCTATGAAAATTAAAGTATACAAACTGTATACTTTTCCATGCTGCCAGACTCAGAAATTCCATTATGGAGTCAAAATCGGGTGTTGCTATTGAAAAAAATCAAACTTGGCACTCATTTCAATATGTAGATGACCCCTAATTCAAAACCTGACATCATTTTCAAAAAGTGCACTTAATTTCCCGTTGAATGGTGTCTATTAGATTTTTCTGCGTTTTTGAGGTATCAACATGTCAAGAAAGTGAAGTATGGGAATTTGAAGATAACCCAAAATCAACAAAGGTGAAAAGACAAGAGTAGTGAAAAATAACAGAAGATAGTGAAAACTAACTACTGGTATGCCACTAAGCATCATGCAGAAATTATGCAAGACTGACAATTGAATTTCTTAAATAAAAATGTATCAAAGTGATAGAACATCCAGCCTATTCCCCAGATCTTGCTACACATGACTTTGACTAGTTTTTAATGCAAAGAAAAATGTATGTTATAATTTTCATCCCAAAGATGAAATCGATGAGGCAACTTTTCACTGATTCTAAAAAATGGATGGCTTGAAGCATTTAATATTTTGAAAATTTGTCTACAAAAATGTATTGATATTGCAGGGGTTGTTGTACACACCTAAGGTTTGGAAAATTTAACTTGTACCATTTAGCCGTGCCTCAAAAATTTTAGAGTGACTCTTGTATGCCAGAATGATTAATAAATATTATATACACATATATAAAAGCATAAATTTTTAAATCTTTCATAATCAAAGTTGATAGAACTATTGATAGTTTTTAATACTCTATAGTACTCGTATTGGATATTTTTGACTAATATTCGCTTCACTAGATTATCATCACTAATGCTATATTTATATTATTAATTTTAGTTATTGTTCCCAAGATTGTTCATTTGTATTTCCTAACTTTGATGAAAACCAGGCCTGCCAACCAATCTAAAAGACTTAGCGGACCATTTTGCAAATGTATTTTAATTTAATGGGCACATTGTATACAATTATTTTAGAAGAAATTTTGAAATGAGATATAATAATAATATAGTTTTATCATTTATTCATATTCATATTAATCTTTTCTATTTTATAGTTTTTTTTTTTTTTGGTGTGTGTGTGCGATTGTATAGATTAAAAAGTGTATTTCAAAACACAATAGGTAATTTTTTTATTTTCTATGAGGTGATCAACACGAATCTATATCTTAATTATCAAACACTTTAGGCATTTTCATTAAGTAAATGCTACTTTAGTAGATAACAGATTAAATAATAATAATAAGCAGTTATAATTTACCTCTTTATCTCTAACTTCTCTAACAGTAAAATCATGAACGCAATCTCTAAAGCACTTTTCAGAAAGTCTGTTATAAGAAAAAAGAAACTCCCTTAACTGCAATGAAACAAAATGCATCATAAGTAATTAAAAGCATCGTTTTCATAAGGATAAGGAAATTTTCAAAATGAATTAAAATTACTTTAACCCTTAAGCCGTTGTATTTTCGTCGTTTGCAGCTTCCCGCAGCTTTGGGTTTTTTTCACTTCCTCCAAGGTGCATACTTTTTTTAAAGCACATGTTGAAGGAAGTGTTCAGAAACATGAGTTTAGTATAGTTGTTGTTATTTAAGCATAATCAAATAATCAAAATAATAAATAATTAGTTAATCAAAATAATTAGTACTAATAAAACATTTTTTTTTAAGAATGCATATATATATTTACATAATATACAGATTGTTTTGTTTAGAAATTTCTTAGAGTATGATATATTTTAAAGCAAGGAGATATGCATAAACCCACTTCACAGTCTTTACACTTTTCACAGTCTTTACACTTTATAATTTTGTCTCTTTATGGACTTTTTTTCATTTACTGATTTTCTACAGCATACTGCACATCTTCTTCTTGGTTCTTTTTGATTTGCAGTTTTGGGTATATACACTGCAAAATGTCTTTCTGCGAGTCTAATAGGATCACCTTGTTTTGAAGGGTGTCCACCCAAATTTTTTTGACTTGGTAAGTGATATTTCTCTACAATATTATCAATCAAATCTAAACATAAGATGATCCAAACTACTCTGTATCTATATAGTAATCCCGATTTGTGAAATGGATTTTATGTCTTGCATAGCTCAAAAACAAATAATCGTAAAATGTTGCTTACATTCATGTCTGTCATGATGTCTAGTTGTACACCTGACTCTTTGGTCTTAATATGAACTCCCGTTTTAGAGATATCTATGATTTTACACGATTTTTCGTGACATCTGTATGTAAGTATGTGTTTTTTTTATTTTTTTTTTATTAAGAAACTATTGTTATTACAGTATGCTCCATGACAAATATACATGCATTTAACAAATAAACATACAATTTAAGTTCAATATGAATGTACAAATAACAGCAGCATAAGTCAAAAATCTAAGAAAGGTATGTTGTTAATAAATCGTAGAAACAGAGAAAAGCATTCAGGTCTGATTAAAATATTAAAGTCTGGAGGCCACAATATTCCACTCATTATAATATACTCATACTCATATAGTTCATATCTGTAAGAATCGAGAAGAGGGCAAAATAGTAAGATATGTTCTATGCTTTGCATTTCATTCTGATTACAGAAGCACTGCGGAGAACTCACATGCTTAAATCTGAATAGATAAGCTTTTGTTCTAGCGTGACCAGAAAGAATTTAAGTATGTGTATGTATCTTGCATAACTCAAAAATGACTGAACATAGAAATTGGTATATAGGTTTGTTATGGCATCTAGTTGTGCACCTCCCTTTTCGGTATTACTGCACTTTTCCATTTTCGAGATATTTATGAAAATCATATTTATAATGACCAAAAATACAAAGGTTTTGTTCATTATATACGACATACCACCATAGAGATTTGAAAACAAGCTAATGATAGAAAATGATATCTTTATAAAAGTTTTTGGCGTTTTTGCGTGGAGTTTAGTTATTCTTGAAAACATAAGTAGGTTCTAGTCGACGAATACATTTTATTTAACTAGTGGATCTGCAGATCAGGAGCCTCAACGTCCTATTTGCATCACACAATATTCAACAGGTCATTTTTATTTATTCCTTATAATATAATGTATATATTGATTTGATTGACTTGATACATAAACAGATGTGTTCCTGAGGGGGCTGCTACTCCTCCTCAACCCCCCGCTGTATCTCTCTTTCTATACCTATCTGTATATCATATATATATGAATACTTAGTAATTCACAGTCTTGTATTATTTCCCTGAAATTTATAAATATATGTACCGAATTTCCTGCAAAAAGATTACATAGCATATCGGAAATACTTTGTGTAACCCTGTAAACTAATTATCAATTCTATACCCACACTTTTCCACCATAAAACATGCTTTTACAATTCCAGTAAAATTCTATTATATTTAATGGGGGTGTAACCATGTTAAAATACACTTTTAAGAAATTCTGACTATAAACCGTAATAGTATGAAATTACATTCACTTAAAACATATACCTAAAAAAATATCCTTTATAATAAGTGCACTTACGGCTTATTTAAAAAACCAAATATATTTCGGACGCTCTCGCGCCCATCTTCAGTGCATTGTAGTGACACTCCTTCTGTTTTGGTCAGCCTACGCTTCCTGATCTTCAAATCTCTTCACTTCAAAATTGGTATTTTACTTAATCAGTTGTTGCCATATGGTTGGTATTATGCTGTGCTCACGGTCATTAATAGATAAATTGTTACTAACTATTTCAATTGCTTCTCTTTTGAGAGCATAGTGGTGGTTATTATAGGGTGCTAATTGCTATTTTTCGGGTATTAACGGTATTAAAATTAATAGGGTTAGTTTTATGGGTGGTAGATAGAGCAGTAGAGGATCTATTGAATTTTATGTCAGCGAAGTGTTCTTTTTCGCGATCATTAATGTAACGTTTAGTCATGCCAATGATATGTATGTTTATACTAAGTTTTTTAGCTTTGTTCTTTATCTTTAGCGCTGCACCGTTACAAAAAGGAATAGAGGTAGTAAAATGTGGTTTGGAATTTTGAGCAATGTTAATGAAATTTAAAGTTTTTAAGCGTTTTTTGTAAATTATATCGACGAGATTTCCACTATACCCGGCATTTTTCGCGATTACCTTAATGAATTTAATTTCGTCTTTACAAAAAAAGCTTAAAAACTTTAAATTCCATTAACAATGCTCAAAATTCCAAACCACGTTTTACTACCTCTATTCTTTTTTGTAACGGTGCAGCGCTAAAGATAAAGAACGAAGCTAAAAAACTTAATATAAACATACCTATCAAAACCAATAAAAACATATTTCAACGTATCCATAACGAAAAATATCAAATTGACCCAAAAAACACTTCAGGCATTTACAAAATTAATTTTAAACATGAAAATGATAAAAGAGGCTGTTACATTGGCATGACTAAACGTTACATTAATGATCGCGAAAAAGAACACTTCGCCGACATAAAATTCAATAGATCCTCTACTGCTCTATCTACCACCCATAAAACTAACCCTATTAATTTTAATACCGTTAACACCCGAAAAATAGCACCCTATAATAACCACCACTATGCTCTCAAAAGAGAAGCAATTGAAATAGTTACTAACAATTTATCTATTAATGACCGTGAGCATAGCATAATACCAACCATATGGCAACAACTGATTAAGAAAAATACCAATTTTGAAGTGAAGAGATTTGAAGATCAGGAAGCGAAGGCTGACCAAAACAGAAGGAGTGTCACTACAACGCACTGAAGATGGCCGCGAGAGCGTCCGAAATATATTTGGTTTTTTAAATAAGCTGTAAGTGCGCTTATTATAAAGGATATTTTTTAGGCGTAAGTTTTAAGTAAATGTAATTCAATCCTTTTTTAAATCTAAGTTAAAATAATATGAAATTCTTTTATGTATCCCGGAAAAGTAGCCACAATTATTATATACAGGCATACAGCAATAATAAGAATACACCATAATTAAGTATAACTTATTAATTTTTCAGACTAATTTGACATCATTTCGATGATTACAGTATGTCACCAGAATTCTTTTAAATTAAATAAATTATTTAGCCTATACATATCTTTTTTAAGAGTAAACATGCTTTTAAGCAACTTTACAATGTATGTTAATTCCATTCTTTTCAATGGAGCGTAAACACATTAACATACACTTAAATAAAAATTTGTCTATAGGCTCTAATGTCACAAAATTCTTTTCTGTGTCACCTATAAATGAACCAGAATCATTGTATACATCAGTAAAAACTATTCAGCTTATTTTGCGTTCTTCATTAATAATTGTTCCAAATTTGGATGATTACGTGACATTGTCAGAACACTTTTGTGAGGTCCTGTACATTAATTAGTAAGCCTAAAAGCATATATTTTCTTCAAACAACATAAGTTTAAGCATCTTACTCACGTACGCTAATATCATTTTGTTGATTGCAAAGTAATGATGTTAAAATGAGTTTAAACGAAATTCACCCCATACGCCGTAATGTTAAGAATTTTAACGTGTCCTTGTACACAGTGTATACAGGCATAAAAAATTATACAGCTATTTCTATGCAAAGCTTGAACATGTGTGCCAATCTGCAAGTCAATCGAAGGATTTTTGCAGCTGCTATTGTGGTACATACAAATTCTTCTCATAGGCCATAATGATAAGAAACACTTTGGCGTGTCCCTGTACATGAACGACAAATGGAATACACACCTAACACTATACAGCTATTTCTGTTGACCTCATGAACATGTGTACCAAATTGCAAGTGAATGTGATTTTTGCGGCTGCGAGTACATACAAATTCTTCACATAGGCCGTAATGATAAGAAAAACTCTGCTGTGTCCCTGTACACAAACTACAAGTAGAATGCACACCCAAAACTATACAGCTGATTTTGTGGGGATCATGAACATGTGTACCAAATTTCAAGTCAATAGCGTAATTTTTGAAGCCGCTATCGTGCGACAAAAAGACGGAGCCCAAAATCTTTTTGATTCTCATCAGAGGACATCCACTGCAGGGGTGCAGAAAATGTTCAGACCTCTGAAATTTCCCCAGAACACATTCTAAATTTCCCCCAAAATAACGCAGCAAACTATTATCTGAAAGGTTTTTTTTTTTTTGGGGGGGGGGGGGATGTGAGAAAGAGAAAGGGGAAATCTTTCTTTATTCCAAATACTGAGGGAGATTTTTTTATGCTACTATATTACATTTTCCCCCCTTAACTACATCAAAATAATGTTGCTATTAATGTTCACCAGATGAAAAATTAAAAAGTTTAAGGTAATTAGATTTATTAACTAACATAATTTTTACGGCTATAATTCTGATATAATAATAATAGTACATAATTATACATAAATTAATGTTGCTTTGTTTTATTGCACTATGCTGTCTATGAAATTTCAAAATACCTTTTTATTACAAAATTACGAAAAAGAGAAAAAAAAATCTCTAGTTTAAATGAATCACCAAATATTTATCATTAAACTTCAAATACTTAATACTACTTTTTTTTTTTTTTTTTTTGGGGGGGGGGGGGGGGTGTAATGAGTATTTAATGGGAATATACTTGTAACAGAAGAATACAGCTGTTAATTTGTAGTTTAATATTAGAAAGTTTGTTTTTTCAGTCATTTTTTTTTAAACTTCCGTTTTCATTTTTACTTTATTCTAAGATAATAAATATTCAAAATTTCCCCCAGACAGCCAGAATTTCCACCGAACATCGTTTGCGCGTTCGGACATATTCTGCACCCCTGCTCCACTGATGCTTCAGCAATAAATATTCAGCCCATAGATCAGGGTTGGCAAAAAACAGGTTTTTTTTTTTTTTCAAAAAACCTGTGTTTTTTTGGTTTAAAATAGGTTTTTATTAGTATATGTATTTGTAAATAAAATTGCCACTTTGAAGAGTAATTAATATTCCAATATTAATTATAACTTCTTCTAAAAATAATTTAAATTATTAATAATAAACAGAGATGAGATTTTTCAGCTTTTTTGTAGGTTGAGATTTTCTTTCTGTAACAATGTATACAGGAACTAAAATTTTACCGTTAAAATAAGTACAATGTAAACTAATTTCTGTAATTTTTTCAAGACAATCAAAAATCATCATTTGAAACAGCTTCTTAGTAAGATCAATATTTAAAAAATTAGAAGTGAGGTTAGGGATTCTTGAACGTCATGCATACCCATAATGAGTATAAATTGTTTTCCTTATATAAGACATAAAAATAATTTAAAAGTAAATTACCAATTAATACTTAAAGCAATATAATCATTGTTTCTTATTTTAAGTAAGCATTCATGACAGAAGTTAGCATAGGTTATAATCTGAAGTTCATCATTTGTAATTTTAACATTACATGCACCCAAAAATTCTGAATACTATTAATGTTGATAGTAACTTTTGCATAAATACCTGAGTTTCCCCCAGACATTTTCAGGGGGGTGCTGTGCCCTGCCTGCCCTATGATTGAAAAAGTTGCACCCTTACTTCCTTGAAAGTAACCTTCAAACTGAAGACATGTTATAAATATACATAAATGTATTGTGTATAACAATCAACATTCCTTCATACATCAGTAACAAGCAAAATTAAGGTGTAACGAAAGTTAAAATTTAAAACTTTTTCTTCTATTTATACCTAAAATCCAAATTTTAAATGTTAAATGTACCCTTAAGAATCCAAAACTGTCCTCATGAATCTAGAAAATACCCCTTTTTTCAGCAGTACCCAGCCCTTTTACAAACCTGAGGGAAACTCTGTAAATACAGTGATTTTAAGTACCTTACTTTTGAAAACAATTATACCTGACTAATTTGTTCAGCTTCAGAGGCTGCTTGTACTTCTGTAGTTGACATAATAGTGTAACAAAATCTATAACAAAAAAAAAAAAAAAGATTATATAAAATAAAAAGCAAATACATTTTTATGAATGTACTTTACTTTTTTAATGCTTATCATGTTTCAGTTTGCAATTTTTTAATCATGGAAGTTGAAACAATTTTGCAATTAATTCTTATGATTTTTATATATCCCTTTCTGACCCGAAACATTTTTATCTTAAAACATTACATTCTTCCGTTTTTGCAAACTGAAAGAAAAATATGGATTATAACCGACATTTGTTGACTGAAAATTGTACTTCACATTTTCTGCTAATTAGCTCGATCGTTCATTTCCTGATTTTATTACATACAACTGTTCCAGATGCAAAAATGTAAGTGAATGTTATGGATGTCTAACCCGCATGATCGTACGGTCTGGGTCGGAAAGGGATAAATATATAAATATATATTTTTTTCAAATTATTATTGTTAATTCAGGAATTATTTCACTTGTTGATATAACTTATCTTTTATGCAGTAAAAAATATTTTGGTGGATATTTTTAACATTTTTCCGACAAAATTTTATAGATTTGATGACTGTAGTTTATCTGTCTTTATATTTTCATACTCCTTAATATTTTTTGAATTCCATAAAACCCTTACTTGTGTCACATCATAAATACTAGGCCAAAAATATTCTACAATATCATGAAAAAGTGTAGAAAATGTATAATATAATTCAAAGTTCACCTCCAGCTATTTATTGTAATGAATTTGAGTACTTTAGTGTGGCTCTGTAAATTAATCATTAAAGTTAATTACATATTTTTCTACAGAAAATATTCTTCACTGTAAAGAAATCATTAAAGTTTATATTTTTCATAGAAAATATTCTTCATTGCATCTGAAAAATGTAATGCTGATATTGTATTTTTAACACAATATAAAACAATTGAAGCATGTTTTATTTCCTATTGTGCCCTTACTTTAAAAATCCTGAAATTTCTTGAAAGAAAAAGTGCCAGGATGAGATTAAAGGGTTATTTCTTTTTAATGATTGTAACCAATAAAATACATGTAAAATTTTTGTAAATCTTAAAAAATACTAATAAATTACAAAAAACATTCCTAAATTTTTATTATACTACAGTTTTCTCTTAATTGTTACAGAAAAATAATTTTTAAAAATCCTGAAATCAAGAAATGTACTCAGCGAAAATTCTTGAAATTAGGAAAAAATCTTACACACAATCATCCCTGATGTTTATAAGATATGCACCTTTTACAGCATATAATGTACATCTCAATTTGTGAATCTATGTATACAAATCAGTTGTGCCACATGATGTTCAGTAAAAAAGCATTTTATAGTAAATTTGAAAAACCTGAACAGCAAATATCTGTTTTATGAAATTATAAAAAAAATTTTAGGAAATGAAAATGCAGGTAAATAAACTGAAGTCATAAACACTTTTAAATTTTGCTGAGACATCCAAAAAATATTCTTAAAAATACAAAATCAATAAGTAAAATTATTATTCTTAAAATTTTTCATGTAATAATAATAAATAAATAAATTTAAAAAATTACATTTATCCCAATAATTTTTGTACATATGTAAGCATCTGGAAAAGAAGAAAACAAATTATTCCTCTTTTTATTTCCTCTTAATAAATCAAATATCAAAAACATTAAAAGTATAATTCAAGCAATTATTTTAGTATTTTATCATCTATTATTTTAGAGTATAAATGAATTATTATTGATAATGAAAAACTATATAATCCAGTGCAATAGCTTTGGTTTACATTCTTTCATCAATGTAAATAAAAGCTACCACATTAGGTTTTAAAGTTAAAGCTTGAAATTGACCAAGGTTTGTATAATATGGTCACCTGGTCACCATTGGCAATCAATTATTTTAATTAGTGACTATATTTCCACCTTTAAGGAAACTCAACTTTTATTATTATTATTATTTTGGAGAAAAAGTTGGTCCCAGAATTGGGCTTTGATTCCACTCTCAATAAAAGGCTAATGCTGGCTGTTTTAATTCTTGGTCCTCTCACCACGTTTTAAGACACTGTGTTGAATCAATACAAAATTAGGGGATTTACACCACTTTTCTCTGAGCATGCTTCACAATTTGGAGTTAAATTTGTGTATTGTTTTAGGGAATTGGTTTACACTGCTCTTGTTTGTACATGTTTTGCAACCTAGTGCTGAATCGTTGAGCTGGTGTATTATGTATCGTTGTGGATGGTGTATCAGTTTAGCGAAAATAATAAAATCGGTTTTATGATGTTAGATTTAAACAGGTGTTTCCTGAGGTATCATTCTGCCCTGATAAATATTTGGTTTTTATGCATTGAATGTTATTTTCTATATTCAATTAAATTTCAAAACTGTAAAAAAAAAAAAAAAAAAGCGGAGGGCAGTTGATATTTTTTAGTGGCTATGACAAATTTTTCCTGGCAAACAGTATTTTTTTTTTTTTTTTTTTTTTAATTCCTCTAACCCTGGCCTTGATTATATATATAAAAGAAATATTGTTGTAATGTTACCTCAAAATAGGGTTGGCAAGTTTCTTCCAAGGTGGAAAAAACTGGCTGGAAGACACAGGTTTCTTCCAAGTGGAAGAAATGGTAGAAACTGTTTTTCCTTAAAACATTTATTATACATATTGTAACACATTTTTCAAATTAATAAATTTAAGTTCATTTAATTGCATCTATAAAAAATTAATTATTAATTACGTATGCTAAATTAAAAATTACATGAGATTAGCCACGATCATATCACACACAAAAATACTCAAAATCCATTTATTTTAAACAGTATAAAATTTTATTATTTAAACAATTTTATTTCGTTAACTGACAGTTAAATAGTATGCATAACTTTCCTTTATTTTCTGATAGAAGACATTTAGTTAATTAAGGGGACAAGTACACGATAATTACTATACTATAAAATGCCATCATAACCTCATTTTCTTTACTGCAGTGCAACACAGTATAATCAAATGTTTTTTAGCAGTTGAATATTGAAATTTGTTTCTCAACTTATCAAAGATAAATGAAAAATATGAAAAAATAAAAAAAATCGTGGATAACTTGTAGGGGAGTTTAAAAGCACGTTGACATATACAAATACATATAATTCACTGCTTTACCAACTTAGAGTTCACACAAATGATTGTATTAAAAAAAAAAAAAAAAAAAAAATTGTGGACAAATATTTTGGCTAAAAAATATATTAACTATTATCTCTATTTGAACATGATATAACATGCGATAGTATCTATGCAAAAAGTTTTAAAAACATTAGTCTCTTAAATTAAACACTGAAATGTGAATGCTAGTACTTATAAGAGATAGTAGCTAATGTATAATTAATAATATTTTTTTTTTTATTTAATACATTGCATATAAAATTATCAATTTTTATATTTAAAAAATATTGAGGGATTTTTTTTTTTTTTTTTTTTTTTAGAAATAGTAAAAATAATTAAAAAACAGCCTACCCCTACAGTAGTAAAATCTCATCACCTGTAGATATTTAAGGTTTGTCATTAAGTAATGGCTTATATTTAAAAATAATATTTTTAATATTAATTAAATAATAGAGTTTAGATTTGATATTATATCATGTTTTCAGTTTAATTCTTTTATTATATAGGTAGTTAATATATTTTAATCTTGAATATCTGGTTTGAGTTCTGATGGTTTCTTCCAGTTTTTTCCACTTTCTTCCACTGTCCTGGAAGAAACCCAATCCTGGCTCAAAATAAAATTTATATAAATATATATTCATATTTAACCACTTCACCGGCCACTGTAGTATGTGGATGTGGAAGGCTACATTTCCCCCGAGTTACCTCGGGATGACCGGTGAAGTGGTTAAAGAAAATAGAGATGTGAAAAAAAAAAAGAAAATTATAAGTATAATCTAAAATGTATATAATTGAAAATGCTTTTTAGTACTTTCCAACAAATTTGAACAGTGTTTATGACTTCAATTTGTCTCTCTGCTTGCACTCTAACTCCTGTGAATACTTACGGAATTCCTTGAAACTGATATATCCAGTAGCAGAATTTTTTCTATCTATTTGCAGCAAAACAAAATTTGTCTGTGATCACGGAATATTGGACCAAGTTCAGTATCAGAAGAAGTATTAGCAATTTATAAAATATCTGAAATTTGCATCTAGAAAGAAAATAAATTGAGAATTTAAAACAAGCACAGTGATTTAGAGGTATAATGTGAATTATATTTATATTTTTAAGCCTGGCATTTTATTTATTTATTTTTCTTTTAAGATGTTAAAATAGTCTGAAAAGCTTAAAGAATCTGCAGCATGTGCTGCCATGCCGCACTGTTTCTGCTACTGGGCAGATATAATTCAAGGTCACTATGGAATATTCCCTATTGAATATTTAGTAAAATCACCAATGATTTATGCACAAGTTCACCCCCCCCCCCCAAAAAAAAAAAAAAAAAAAATTAATAATAATAATAATATCCAAAGCATCACATTCTGTGAGAAGTTTTACTATATCTATATAAACCCTCTTTTAATAACTTTATTTTACACAATTTGTGATGAAATTTATATTTATCATTCATATGCAGAATAAAATGTTTTCTATACAATACAGTATGATTAGCATTAAGATTTACAGGGACACAAAAAATATTCAGATGCATTAAGGGCTATAATTGTAAATTGTTGCAATTGCATTTTTGTTTTTATTGTTTCTAACAATGATTAAGAATGATTATGATTTGAATTAATTCATCTATCTGTCTTTCGGTCCACCAGTACAGATTTAACATCTGTAAATAATTTACAGAATGTTTTAAAATGGCCTAAATAGCACAATTCATTTGTGTATAGGAAAGTGACACTCGAAAAAATCCAAATCGAGTGTGTTTCATGAAAGAACTTTTAATAAGTCAGTAAAAATATATTCGAGGGTGCCCTTTTGGGCACCCTGAAATATAATCTAACCTAATAAGTCATATTTAAATAATTTTGTATGACTTAAATCTTAAGAAAATAAACATTTATTCATAAGCTAATATATATCCTATATATTAATACAGTATGATATGTTTAGCATTAATATTTCCAGGGCTATTTTAAAATATTCAAATTCATTAAGAGCTACAATTGAAAATTCAGGAAATTGTATCTCTATTTGTGCCAAGTGTTTTTAACACTTTTCAACAATGCTTAACAGTGATTATAAATTCAATTTATCAGTCTATCCCATCTTTGATGAATAAAACAAAGTACAGCTATTTTCCATTTATTTATTTATTTATTATTATTATTATTATTATTTAAGGAAGGCCACCTCAGACCATAACATACATAAATAATCACGCATGTATTAGTATAGACAAATTTACTAACACTAATATGATATACACACAAACATTGCCATTCTTAAATACATTACATGAATGCATTTATATTTTTCATTGCATGAAAACATTACTATTTTTTATAAATTGTAAATACATTAATTAAAGAATGAAATTGTTTGTTATATATAAGACACTGCTATTTCTTTGGGTATGTTTATGGACATTTTTTCCACAGCTAGTTTGAAAATTGTATGTATCATTAACATAAATTTTAAAAGCTTTAATCTTTTTAAAGATTTTAAGCGGAACAATTATAGTATTTCCCCACAGCTGAATTTGGCGATTTATTTTTGGCGATTATGGCTAAATTATAAATCATAAATCCAAAATAAACAGCATGCAGGCTGCCATATTATATCGCAAACAGTCCAGAACGACATCGTTATCGTTCAAATCGGCGCCAAAGAAAAATCGCCAAATTCAGCTGTGGGGAGATCCTATAGTTGTACCTTTAAAGCTTTTAACTAAAGTATAAATCCTTGTTTTAAAAAGAAAAGGGAGAAAAAATGCTTTATGGCATGTTTATAATTAATGGTTTAAAAAAAAGGTTGCAACGTGATGTTGTTGGTATAAGTTATATTTAAATTATACATATTCATACAACGAAATGGGTGTTTAAAACAAAAGATTTTATAAAATACAAATGTTCAACTATAACAGATTAAAAATAAATAAATACTAAAACACATTATTATTACTATTGTTGCATACTAGTTTAATTTTTACTATATATATTCGAGAGAAAAGCAATACCGAAAAATTATATATAACATTCATACATGGAAACTAAACTAAGTAAACCAAAGAAATTAAAAGAGAAGCACACCAAAACTACTCAAAAATCAAATTTTAAGGAACTATAAAGCAACTAATTTTTCAAATAACATTGGAAACATCCTCACATTTATTTTATAACTGATACTAAAATTACTAAAAATTTTATAATACCCAATCTCACCACTCGCCGTTACCACACTTTAAAAAAATAAACACTTAAAACAATGTAAACAATGCACTTGTTGCCAATTCTTAAAAATCAAATTTAGTTTATCCTTTTATCCTGTTAACTTCTCAAACTGACTGTTTCCATGAAACGATGAGTAGATCTGGATTTTGTGGAAACCATCCGCGATTGTAATGAAATGCTCGCCCTGTGGTGGGCTAAGGTGAAATTATCACACCACTGATATCTTTCACGCTGAAACAATGATAGAACAACAAGAAAGAACAATAATAAATACACGTGGCTATTATAATTTACTAACAAATGCAGTTCAGAAAGCGCCATCTATCGATCATTACAAACGCGGATTGATATCCGCGTTTGTAATGATCGATAGATGGCGCTTTTTCAATTTTTGTTGTTAGTAAATATTATAGCCATGTGTATTTATTATTGTTCTTTTTGTTATTCTACTTAATATTCGTACTATTATTTCTCCGCCATTACATCATGGAAAATTGATTGCTCTTGGAAAAAAATATTTCAGTTTATTCAAAGTTCGATCAGAAGAAGATTTTTAACTGAAGTTGAACAAATATGAGTTTCAAATCATCTGATTAATTCTTTACTTCCATTAGCCGAAGCAACTGAAATTTTAAATTTGTCATTTGGAAATAAATGGAAGCTTAATTCTGGATTTCTTGATCCTTTGGAGTTACACTGAAGCACACAACAGTACAGTCTAAGACTACTATATAACAGGCTGAATCATTCGCCGCCATTTGTACGTCAAGTCCGTCATTGCTAAACTTAAGATTACTATATAATAGTCTTATATAGTCTCATATAATAATCTTATATGGTAGTTCGTCATTGCCAAACTTAAGACTATTATATAATAGTCTTATATAATCTCATATAATAGTCATATACAATAGTCTTAGTTTTAGCAATGACGGACTTGACGGACAAATGGCGGCGAATGATTCAGCCTGTTATATAGTAGTCTTAGTACAGTCGGCTGCAAAATTATTCGAGCACTAGCAATAATCCCTGTCTAAAAAAAGTACACTTAATACCGCTTTGTTAAATAAATCCTTACCGAATCATGTTCTTAGTCAGTCTAAGAACATGATTCGACAAGGATTTATTTAACAAAACAGTCTTATGTGTACTTTTTTAATATAGGAATTATTGGCTAGTGCTCGAATAATTTTGCAGCCGACTGTAAGTGTTATCTTTTTTACCGGATTTATTCATTTTTATTCAATAAATATATGTGAAACTAAACATCGGCAGCAATGGCGGCGGGATGGAAGCCGAATTAAAGCATGTTTATTGTAATTTCACCTTAGCCCACCAGAGGGCGAGCATTTCATTACAATCGCGGATAGATCTATCATTTATCGTGCAAAGATTTCTGATGCCGAAAAAAAAAAAGCTTTGGAATCAGCCATTAAGTGGTATTGAAAAAAAGAAAAAACAATTTGAAATTGTATCCGGAGTTTTTCATTCACCTTTAGTAAATAAATTATTCCTAAATTTTATTTGCTAAAATATTCATGTGTATTCCCGTTTGTATATACTCGGGGAAAGATGGCCAAATTTTGGTAAAATCGCCGTCTTTTCCCAATTGAAAAGGAATCAGATTTTTCTCCCCAATGATCGATCTACAGTCGGCTGCAAAATTATTCGAGCACTAGCCAATAATTCCTATATTAAAAAAGTACACATAAGACTGTTTTGTTAAATAAATCCTTGTCGAATCATGTTCTTAGACTGACTAAGAACATGATTCGGTAAGGATTTATTTAACAAAGCGGTATTAAGTGTACTTTTTTAGACAGGGATTATTGCTAGTGCTCGAATAATTTTGCAGCCGACTGTATATATTGTTACTATAGCTATGGTGGAGATAGTCTCATTTTTGGTAATTTAGGTACAGTCGGTAACAAAAGTGTCCGAACACTAGCAAAAATTCCTATGTAAAAAAAGTACACTTCATACGGTTTTGTTAAAAAAATCCTTATCGAATCATGTTTTTACACTGACTAAGAACATGATTCGACAAGGATTTTTTTAACAAAACCGTATGAAGTGTACTTTTTTTACATAGGAATTTTTGGCTAGTGTTCGGACACTTTTGTTACCGACTGTACAGCCAACGAGATAAATAAAGTAAAGTGCGGATCACGGATTAAAAGTTTAGTCTTAATCCGTAGTGCGGATTTAATGTACAAAGGATTTGCTTTTCATGGTCCAAGTTAGAGTTGCAAGGTTTTCAAAATGCCCAATTTTTTCCCAGGGAATTTAAAGCAAAATTAGGAATTTTCAAAAATTCCAAAAAAGTGGGAATTTGAAGTAAAGAATATTTTGATGATTAACACTAATATATGAAAGTTTTTATAAATAATTATTATAAATTTAATATATTAATATTGCATTGTTTTTGATTTTTTAAAACGTTATATTAATAAACAATTCTAATGCAACAGTTTGTGTACTGATTAAAAAATATCTGTTGTGAATTAGGGTAGAATAAAATAGCTAATGCATGATATTTTATTTGAAATAATTTAATTAAATAAAATTAATTTTAAACTTCTGAAATATTGCAGTCGTTTTACTTATGTATTAAAAGAATACTTATAACAATTTTCTGCCACCTAGTCAACCAAAGAAGTGACACGTTACGATCATGATTACAAAAATCATCTTTCATTGTCCATATTAAAATACACCATTCTTTATTACTCATTTCGAGATTATCTCTTAAAAATGTCTAAGCAATTTTTGCCGTATGTTATTCAAACACCTTCATATTGAAACTAAAAAAGCTTTGGTCATTCTCCAAAGATTTACAATTCCGACTTTTAAAATATTCAGAAAATATACCCTTCTTTTTTAAGAAATTTGGTTTAATTTAGCTACCATGATAGCTGATAACAGAGTGGACATTTTCGCATTTTTAATAATAAGCAAAATAAATAAATCTAGTTATTTTTAATACGGATTTTAATAAACTTAATTTCTAATAAAAATAAATTTTTAGAAAAAAATAATATTTTTTCTTTCAAAAACAGCTTTGTTTCTCAATATGTGAAAGAACTATAACATACGTATAGAATAACCCTTTTACAAGATTTTTGTTTTTTCAAATATGTAGATTTTGACTTCCTTTTGTATAAAAGCTAATGTTTTAGCTTTAATTCTCATATATTAAACATAAAATGACACAATAATAGTGCGTTATAATCTTATCAACATCTAAAAGCCTTTAAACGGTGATTTATATTATACAAACAATACATCGTTTGCTTAAAATTTCTCGAATTAGTTTTTTTCCCGTAAACTTCCCAAAGTTTTCGAAATTTCCGGTTTATTCCCCAAGATTCCCAGTACATTTTTTTCCTTGCTTCAAAATTCTCGGGTTTCTTGCATCTCTAGTCCAAAATAAACCACGCGACATGAACCATAGTAAGAATTTTCACCACTTAATGAGGCATGCGCAGTTCCTGCTGAATACGTTGTACTATCTTAATGAAAGTCTGTTGTTGTTCTCAACATTTACATTTGATGTTTTTACTGATGAGGAGCCTGTAAAAGGCTCGAAACGTTTAAATTTATGTTTTTTGTTTTTAATGTTTTAAACTGTATATTGTCTGTCTCAGTTTTCAATGTGATTAAAATTTAATTGTCATACATGTCAATTACATAAAAAATGTAAACAAAAAAAATTGGTTTGTTACAACAGGTACCACGAACAGATAAACCTTTTGAATATTTCTCTTTAGACACTGTTGGGGGTTTAACTATTATAATTCTACAAAAAAAGTATTTGCATTTGGTCGTGTACCCTGCAACCTGTTATGTGTGGGGACTTCCGCCAAAAAGAGTTACCCCTGAAGCTTACACAAACTTTTTAAAACAAATATTTCAAATTCAAGTACCTAAAAATTGTTGACGTATAGAAATGCAGCATTCCCTTCATCCCGTTTCAAGGAATTTCTTCGAAATTATGATGTAAAACATTTATTAACAAGTAGCCATTGTTCGATTCATTATAATCTCTTCAGATTATTATTAATATTACAAATAATACATTATAAACACGTTGTTTATTAAAACTTACATTGCTGCTAGCTGTTAGCTAACTGACAACCAGTGTTGCCAAATACATATAACAATCTAACTAACAACCAGTGTTGCCACATACATATAACATCTCCCCTCTTTAAAAGAGAAGTACAAATACAAATCAATGGACACATAGTTATTATATTTTGAAGAATCAGTCTAAAACATAATTATCATATTTTGAAGGGCAATATACATTACGACCACTTCTTGTTTTATATACATTACCTCTATTAATACTATAATTCCCATTGTCTTGCTGGTGAGTACCATTTTGTGTTATTGTGTGTTCAAGATTAGTGTTTTCATCATTGTCATTACAAAGATCATAGTAGTCTGATAACACTAACTCTTTCTGATTTTTTGTTTTCCTTATGTGGCACTTGTTACGTCTTAGCATTGTATTTCTTTTAGTTTTAACCCAATATGACCTTGGTGTTGAATGTTTCTTAACAATTACAGCAGGCTCCCATTTATTTTCTACCCACAACATTACCTTTTCCCCTGGAACAAATTCAGGTCTTTCCCGAGCATGTCTGTCATAGTAAAATTTTGCCTGTTTCTGCTTATTTATTACTTTCTCTTTAAAATGATCTCTAACAATTGGTTTCAATTCTGTTTGTGTAATTGGTAAACGTGTTCTTAGGTTTCTGCTTAACAACATTTGACTTGGGGATAAATTTATGCCTGGAATTGGAGTGTTTCTGTATTCCAGTAAAGCCTCATTCAATTTCTCAATTCCTGCTTTTCTAAATATACTTTTAGCCACAGCTACCAATTTTTCCGCAAACCCATTTGATTTAGGGTATCGAGGACTACTCGTTACTATTTCAAACCCCCAATCCCTAGCGAATTCTTTCATTTTCCAACCATTAAATGGTACATTGTCAGAAATTACAGTTTTAGGAATTCCATGAGTTGCAAATATTGGTTTTAATTTATTTATGACTTCGACTGCACTTTTATTTCTTAGAAGTTTTATGTCAATCCATTTAGTTAAATGACAGCCTATTACTAAATAACTTTTCCCACCATATTCACAAATGTCAGTGCCAACTTTCTCATATGGCAAATCGGGAATTGTGTGAGGCACAAGAGGTTCTCTTACTGTTTGTGGCCTGAATCTATCACATATCATACATTTGGAAATCAAATTTTCAATATCATTGTCAATTCCTGGCCAAAACATTACCTGCCGAGCCCTCGCTTTTGATTTTTGAATCCCACAATGTGCTTCATGCAGTAACATTAACATAGATTTCCTTAGGGCTACTGGTACTATAACTCTATTATTTAAAAACACTAAATTTTGTTTAACACTTAATTCATTTCTTAATTTAAAATATGATCTAGCTTCTTTAGGAATTTTATCAATACTACTAGGCCACCCATTTTGCCAATATTCTTTTACTAATTTTAGCCCCTCATCTTTTAGTGTAGCTATCTGAAATTCTTTCTTCTTAGTTTCAGACATCTGCAATTGTTTTGTTAATGTATGAACAACCTCAGTAATATCCAAATTTTCATTATTTGTGTGTGCATCAATGTATGAGCGAGATAACAAATCTGCTATATACATAAACTTCCCGGGTAAATATTTAAGTTTTAAGTGATATTTTAAAAGTTTAATCTTTATCTTTTGTAATCTATTTGATAACACGTTAGCAATATTTTTATTCATAATTGAAACCAATGGTTTGTGATCTGTAAGAACTTTTACCTCTCTACCATAAATATAATAATGAAATTTATTAACAGCAAACAAAATACTAAGAAATTCTTTCTCAATTTGTGCATAATTTTTCTCTGCATTAGTTAAACTTCGAGATGAATATGCAACTGGTTGCCCATTCTGTAATAAGCAACACCCTAGCCCGTCTTTAGAGCTATCTGCTTGTATAGTGATAGGTTTACTACTATCAAATATTCCCAAAACCGGTGCTTTAGAAATTAAATCCTTCAATTCCTTGAAAGCGTTTGAATGTAATTGAAGCCACTGCCACTCCACATTGTTTTTTAAAAGTTCCCTTAGCATAGCAGTTTTCTCTGAAAATCTTGGCACAAATCTCCTTAAATAATTAAACATTCCCAACACACGTTGCAATTCAAGTTTATTTTTTAGGTTCTTTTAATTCAATAATAGCTTTAATCCTGTCAGGATCAGGCTGCATGCCTGATGCACTAAATAAGTGACCCAAATACCTAACTTTATTAACCCGGTATTGAAATTTCTGTTTATTAAATTTAATATTAAGCTTTAGCTCGATTAATTACTTCTGCTAAAATTTTATCATGTTCCTGTAAAGAGCTTGCCGCAATCAGGATATCATCAAAATAAATTAATACTCCAGGTATGTCACCAAAATTTTCCTGATTGCGCTTCTGAAAAATTTCAGGAGCACAAGAAACTCCCATTGGAAGTCTTAGGAATTTATAGCAGCCAAATGGTGTACTGAAAGTACAAAGATTACTACTATCATTATCTAAAGGTATTTGAAAGAACCCATCTTTTAAGTCTAGGACAGAGAAAACTGATTTGTTACATAATTTTGGCAAAATCTCCTCAATTGTTGGAATTAATACATGTTCTCTTTTAATAGCTTTATTGAGGTCTTGAGGATCAAGGCATACTCTTAATGAACCATTCCTCTTTTCAATTATCACCAAATTACTCACCCAACTCGAGGGCTGGTCTACTTTTGTTATGATACCCTGACTCTCTAATTCTTCTAATTTTAATTGCAATTTAGATTTTAAGTTTAATGGTACCCTCCGAGGTGGTCTTACAACAGGATTCATTTGATCATTTACTACAATTTTACATGTGCCATTAAATTTTCCCACACCTTCAAATACTTCTAAATTGTTGAGAATAAATTGATCTTTCGAAGATACACTTATATAATTATCTAACTTACCTTTATTTGGATTCTCAACATTATTGACAAATTGAATTAAACCTAATTTTATACAAGCTTCAAGTCCTAATAATGGACGTGAATGATTATTGGATATTAAGAGAAATTCAAGTGTGAGATCCTTATCATTAACCACACAGTGTAGCATTACAGAACCAATTGGTTTAACCTTAGACCCCCCCCCAAAAGCCTCTAATATAATATTACATTTTTTTATCTTGCTGTTAGTGTTCAATGTTTGAAATATCTTTATAGGCAAAACGTTCACTTCTGCTCCAGAGTCTAACTTAAAAGTCACAGTTTTTCCTTCTACACATACAGTTTTAGTCCATTCTTTTACAGTGGAAGCTGAATCAATATATCTAACCCTCTGTATACTTAAAGAATTCACAAAAAATTCATCATCTGAATCACTATTTGTAGTTTCTGTATGAGCATTTTGAGACACATTCTGCACTTGTTTATATCTACACATAGATGAGAAATGATTCATTTTAGCACATTTAAAACATTTTTTCCCATAAGCTGGGCACTGACCTTTGACATGACGCCTATTGCATTTCTTGCACAAAAACATTTCAACAGTTGATGTATCCTCCCTCCACTTTCTGGTTGGCGTTTCGCCCGATTTAAATCCTCCTGTCTGTCTGTGCTTCATTGATTCTTTTTGTACGCTGTCCACATTTGGTTCTCTTAATGTCTGTGCTCGTATTTTACTTAATTCAGCTGCTCTACCAAGCTCGATCGCTTTGGTCAAACTTAAATCATTTTCTCGCAGCATTCTTTCTTGCAAATTAACATCAGACACACCCAGAACGATACGATCTCTAATGACCGAGTCTGTTTGATCTCCAAATTCACAAGATTTAACAAGTTTCTTTAAATCCGTCACGAAAGCATCAAATAATTCCGCTTCTTCTTGTTTTCGTCTATTAAACAAGAATCGCTCCACCACAACATTCTTTTTAGGAGTCGTGAATGCTTCAAATCTTTCAATTACTTTGTCATAATCACCCTGGTCCTTGATGGAGAGATTGAATGTATTGTACACTTCAACAGCTTCTTCACCTGCTGCATTTAAAAATATTGCCACTTTTACATCTTTATCCTTTGAAGCATTTCCCGAAGCTTTCATGTAGATTTCAAACAACTGTTTAAAACGTCGCCAATTTTCGGCAACATTGCCTTCAAAACTTAAGCCTTGCGGTGGACGAACGAATTCCATCTTAATTATCTATTTTGTGACTCAGACTAACTGATTTCCGGCATAGTAATTACCAATTCATTAACACTTGCTCACACGACTACGCCATGTTCGATTCATTATAATCTCTTCAGATTATTATTAATATTACAAATAATACATTATAAACACGTTGTTTATTAAAACTTACATTGCTGCTAGCTGTTAGCTAACTGACAACCAGTGTTGCCAAATACATATAACAATCTAACTAACAACCAGTGTTGCCACATACATATAACAGCCATCATCCCGAAACCAACGGGAAAATCGAGAGACTATTGTTACGCGTTTAAAGTGTAAAGTGAATTCTTCAAACAAAATTACCTAGACTAAATTACTTGATGAAGTTTTAAATCAATATAACTTAACACCTCATTCGGTAACTCAGTTTCCACCTACAATCGGTAACAAAAGTATCCGAACACTAGCAAAAATTCCTATGTAAAAAATGTAGGGTTAATACTTTTTTTTTTTTTTTTGAATAAATCCTTGTCGAATCATGTTCTTAGTCAGTCTAAGAACATGATTCGACAAGGATTTATTTAACAAAACAGTATTAACTTTATTTTTTTACATAGGAATTATTGCTAGTATTTGGATACTTTTGTTACAAACTGTAGCTATTATTATTACACTGTAAAAAAAAACCTATTACCAGCTGCAATCTGTGATTTATTTTATCCAATCACAGAGAATTTCTCGCAGAAATTCTCTGTGATTGGATAAAATAAATCACAGATTGCAGCTGGTAATAGGTTTTTTTTTTACAGTGTAGGAAATACCATATGATCCATTATTTTGAGTAAATAATAGTTACTACACTGTAAAAAAAAACCCTATTACCAGCTGCAATCTGTGATTTATTTTATCCAATCACAGAGAATTTCTTGCAAGAAATTCTCTGTGATTGGATAAAATAAATCACAGATTGCAGCTGGTAATAGGTTTTTTTTTACAGTGTACCCTTCAGTTGATGAAGCCAGAAAAATAGCAAAAGAAAAAACAATATATTATCATAATAAAAACAAAGTTCGATATGATGCTCATATCTTCCTGTTAAATTTAAAGTTTGTGATGAAGTGATTTATGAGGAATTTGAATATCCAAATACACTTAAATTAAATTCACCTTATCCAGGCCCTTATAAAATTTTGAGACAGGTATCTGAAGTTAATTTTGAAACTGATAAGCCCAGTCCCCATTTTAAGAGAAATTCAGAAATTGTCCATTCATCTAAGTCAAGGTACTATAATAATCCTCAAAATTTCAGATTAAGTCATGAATAATTAGATTAGGTATCAACTACCTGCCCCATGTAGTTTTTTTTTATTTTTGCTTTCCTATCTCCCCATACGCGTTGGATGAGGATCCTAACTGAGATGGAGAAATCGAAGGGATGTCGGGAAATATAGCTTCCTTTCTTTGACTCAGTGGCACTAGCGTGCTCATAACATTTTTATTTATTTATTTTATTTTATTTTATTTTTAAATATACTTTTCAGGTTTATTTATTTTTTTTTAAACTATCATGTAGACGAATTCGTGAAATGAGGATCCTCCGCTCCTAAAACCCCCTTTCTGTAAGAAATGTGTTTTCTCGTGGTCTTCTGACCTTCACCATTGTGAAGTGTTCGGAGAACATGGGAAACTGATCTGTTTTTTGCCCTCTGCAGAAGCTAACCAGTTTCCACCTTTATCCCGAAATCACTTTTTTGAAAAGGCTCGACCTTCTCAGAGTTTCAAGGGTTAGTCTACCCACCACGTAATTGTTTTCTGCTTGCCAAACTTCAATTTTATATCAATGTGTAGTATTTTAAAACAAATAATTACTAATAGAGAATAATTAAGTTGGTTTAGTGTAAATATGTTGTAAAAATTTGTAGTAGTATTAATATGATTAGTATTTTTAGCTTTAGTAAGTTTTTTTTCTATAATTCTTTATAAATATGTTATGATATAAGCGTTTAAAAATTTATTTTTCCTTTTATTAAAAACTCTTTGTATTAGTATACAAGGAAAATGCACAGTTGTCATGAACTATTGAAAATGATTTGCAGTGTCGTTTTTTTTTTTTTTTTTTTTTTTTTTTTAACTTGTATGGTCTTTCCAGAAAATTGCAATTTTCATATGTCTTTTTTTTAAAAAGATTCGCTGCAGTGTTATGTTTGTTGTTTTTGTTCATAATACCTTCTGTATAGTTTCTGGACTAAGTGCACGAGAAAACAATAGACTTTGAACAAAAATATAGACTTTTTTTTATTTAAGGACATTTCAACAACAAAGTTACATAAAATGACTGTTTAAGGACATTTTTTTAATGGTGGTGGACTTTGTATGAACAGTAAAAGCATTTACCAGACTTAATTCTGCATAAACTAGTTGAAAAAAAAAATGTTTTTTTGTTTCTTGATAAAACTTGGTATAGCAGTCCCATACAGTGTTGCCAGACTTGGGGACTTTTTTTTTCAACTACCACCAATAATTATGAGAAGTAAAATTTGACATACATAATAGACGAATAATTTTCGATGTGATTAGGCAACTGTTCCAATAAAAATTTAATGGTGGATGTTGAATAAAAAAGTCCCCAAATCTGGCAACACTGGTCCCATAGTATGTTATACTTTTTCTTATGTTTTTGTATTATTGCTACTAAAACTATTGTATGTATCAGGCTAAGCACGTTGAACATTCAAACATACAAAAAGAACAGATCAATTAATGAAATATAAAAAATCAGTAAATAAACGGCCATGACTCCTCCTTGTAAACGATACAACTGGGATATCTACTACCTTTGAATGAGTTCCCACAGTCTTGAAGGCAAGCCTGGGGAACGTCGTCTTGGAGGGGGGATATGAAAGGATAAAAAGATGTAAGATTTTAAGTTATTATTTTATTATTTTAAATTAATATTGAGTGATAACTTAAAGAAAATCCCATTAAAAATTCTTAACTTGAAATTAATTCTAAAGATTCCCATATAAAATAAGTTTTATTGCAATGCACGTTCATAACGAAAAAGTCAGAAAATTGGATGGATTTTAGAATAAAAAAGTGCTGAGTAAAGCGCAACTCTCATTTCCTTGAGGTTAACTAATGCATATTAATTAATCCCAGGGATCCGGGCCTAAGCTAAACTGTCATTCATTAAGTTAATAGCCAATGATTAGGCAGAGGTGGAGTGGATATTCGCGCCGTAATTGGGGAACATTTAAGAGAGAGCACACGGGGATGAGCTCTCTCCGTGTGCTATCCTGCTACAGTAACTTACGTAAAATAACGGCCCCGGGGAGAGGGGAAGATTTGCGCTCCGCGATGTAATTAACGAAAGTGCAGCAGCTTCGTACACGACTTACGGCGAACTATGGTCGACCTGCTTAGTCCGAAGTACTTGAAATAACCTGTAAGATGCCCAAGAGTTATCAATACAATAAACGACTGCCTAAAACTACTTGACTCGTCCCTGAGTGAAAAGACTCTCTTCATTATGGATAAAATGTGTCACTGAGTAATATGCGCGACATTTATATATATATATAGATAGATAGATCATAAATAATCTCAAATTGCTTAAGTGTAAATCATTTTTTTCACGTTAGATGGCGCTAGCACACACTGCATACGTTGAATATTAAACTGTAAACTGAATAATACGATTAAAAGTTGTTATTAAAATCCATCTAGTTAGAATTAATGTTATGAGCTTCATCAAATTAATAACAATCATTTAATGAATTCAATAATTTCTCTTATGTAAAACCTTTATCGATTAATTGTTATTTTACTCGTTAATATTTTATTTATTAGTATTATTCGGATGGCAACCAGTTAATTTTTACTATCTCAGTTTGGTTACGTTTGACATGTGGATTTTTTTTAAATACTTTTTATTTGATTCAATGCAGGTTTGTGTTGGTGATTTATCTCATTATTTTTTCATTTGGTTTTGTCGCAAGATAGAAACTTGAACAGTATTTTTGGCTTGAATTAGCTATAAAAAAATAATAAAATAGCTATAAAATTTAAAAAAATCATTTCTCATCGGTTAAAAAGTCTGACCGGGTCCCCACTGCCTTCGGCAGCAAAGTTCCGTGCGCGCTGCGCGCGCACAAGTTAGGGGATACGCGCGCGGTGCACGCCTATTTCTTCCCCACCCTTTCAGCGTATCCTAATTAACCTACATATACCAATTTTGAACGGTCTAACTTAATTAGTTGAAAGGCAAAAGAAAACCTAATCAGGACACCTCAAAACGTGTAAATCTGATGAAAACTTTCGATAATATAAAAGAAATTTAAAATATCTTTCGAATGATGTATTAAAAATAATTTACTCATAATTAGAAATTGAAATATCGAAATTTTGAAATATTACAGCGCTATCTGGCAGTAGAACTTTCTGTAATCTACTGTTCGATTCCAAATCAACAAAGCTTTCTAATGATGTATTACTTATGAAATTATTTTAATTAGTAGCTGAGATACAAAAGAAAACCGATTCAAGAGACCTTAAAACGCGTAAATCGGGTAAAATACCGAATTCCACTTTCGATAATATAAAAGAACTTTAAAATAGCTTTCGAATGATGTATTAAAAATAATTTAATCATAAATTGAAATTGAAATATCGAAATTTAAAAATATTACTCCGCAATTTGGCGGAAGAAATTTCTGTAATCTACCGTTCGATTCCAAATCAACAAAGCTGTCTAATGATATATTACTTATGAAATTATTTTATTAGTAACTGAGATACAAAAGAAAACCGATCAGGAGACCTCAAAACGTGTAAATCGGGTGAAATCTCGAATTTCACTTTCGATAATATAAAATAACTTTAAAATATCTTTGGAATGATGTATTAAAAATAATTTAATCATAATTAGAATTTGAAATACGCGTATTAGAATAAAACTTAATTTCCAATTAAAAGGTAATTTTTTTCCAAAATCAATGAAATTTGAACTGCAGCTATCCCCTCTGCTGTTAACGGCGCACAGTAAGTTTGAGAGAATTTAGAAGAAAATTGAAGCATTTTCAAATTTGCAATTTTTATATTCCTAGCAGAAAAGTCACGTGATGTCAGTTGGTAAAAGATTTTTTCCCCAGATATAGTATTGTCTGCGAATGGGTTGTCATGGTAACCGAAAACAAACGCAAACGACTTGGCTGCAGAATTTCATTACGGGTAGCTCGCTGTATTCAATGGTTTAATGCCTATAATTAAAATTTTATAACTCAATCAGTTTTTGAAAAAATCTTTCAATCTTTTGAGAAGTGAATTGTCGAACCGAGATCTACATACAAAAAAAAAAAAAAAAAAAAAAAAAAAAAAAAAGATTTATCTCCAAAAGATTTTGAGTTATAAAATGTTTTGTGAAAAAATCAATGTTTCGTAAAATCTAAAAATATGGATCGCTAATCCGTATTTTGTTAAAATGTTTATATGGTTCGAAAGAGGATTAAATGACCTTTCCAAATGTACCAATTAATAAGAAATGGATCTGTTATTCTTTCGTACAAGGCGATTCAAAAATGACGATCGAGAAAAAGATAAATTTTCGACCCCTTCTGAAACTTAAAAAAAAAAAAAAAAAAAAATCCGTATTTAAAAAAAAAAATGCACCGTAAGAATCGGTAATAAATGCTCTTTCTCGTGGTACAGGGGTATTTTCAATATCTCAAACCGTTTACGTAGGATCCCTTTAAAAAAACCCACAAAATTTTCTCTCTCTGCTTTTTCTTTTCAGGTACGCGGTTCCGGATGAAAATGACGGTCGCCTGCCATTTTGAATCGTTTTTTCGTTCGACCTGGGTCGACGTTTTAATTAATATCTCCGCTAATTAGGGTCGCATCGTTTAGCAAATTAGATAACGTACATCTGCGATAAATTCTCCGTCCGACGGTACCTGTCCGAAGCCCGTGCGACCATTAGCGGCCCAGCTTTAGCTGCTTCAAGCCGTTTCTCACAGACAGACAGACGGACACACATACGCGTACAGATTTTAATAATATAAGAGAGAAGACTAGAGAGCTTCGCCAGCTAGCGGGTCAGTATTTTCAAATAAATCACTAAAATTAATGAATCACATTAACAGTAACTTTTAGTATTAAGAAAAGAAATTAAAAAAAAATCATTTCTGATTGGATAAAAAGTCGGCACGGGTCCCCACTGCCTTCGGCAGCGCAGTCCCTTGCGCGCTGCGGGCGCACAACCTAAGAAATACACGCGCTGCGCGCGCGTATTCCTTCCCTGACACTTCGTGCCCCCTAAAAAAAATCATTTCTGATCGAGTAAAAACTCACAACGGGTCCCCACTGCCTTCGGTAGCGCAAACACATGCGCGCGCACGTGTGAAGGAACACGCGCTGCGAGCGCGTATCCCTTCCCTGACCCTTCGTGCCCCCTAAAAAAGAATAATTTCTGATAGGGTAAAAACTCAGGGTTAAAAGTCGGACCGGGTGCCCACTGCCTTCGGTCGCGCAGCGCGCGCACAAGTTAGGGGATACGCGCGCGGTGCACGCCTATTTCTTCCCCACTCTTTCAGCCCGTCCTAATTAACCTACGTATACCAATTTTGAACGGTCTAACTCAATTAGCTGAGATGCAAAAGAAACCTAATCAGGGTACCTCAAAACGTGTAAATCTGGTGAAAACTTTCGATAACATAAAAGAACTTTAAAATATCTTTCGAATGATGTATTAAAAATAATTTAATCATAATTAGAATTTGAAATATTGAAATTTTAAAATATTACAGCGTCATCTGGCGGTACAAATTACTGTAACGTACTGTTTGATTCCAAATCAACAAAGCTTTCTAATGATATATTACTTATGAAATTATTTTGATTAGTAGCTGAGATACAAAAGAAAACTGATTCAGGACACTTCAAAACGTGTAAATCTGGGGAAAACTTCCGATAATATAAAAGAACTTTAAAATATCTTTCGAACGATACATTAAAAATAATTTAATCATAATTAGAATTTAAAATGCGTGTGTTAGAATAAAATTTAATTTCCAATTAAAATGTAATTTTTTTCTAAATTCGATGAAATTTGAACTGCAAGGCTGTCTTGTGATGTTAGGGATGTATACCAAGTTTTGTGTGCGACATTGAAAAATTGAAGCCTTTTCAAAATTGCAATTTTTAATCGCAGTACCAAAAAACGGGAACTCATTAAATACCAGATGTTTCTCTTTCCGTTCAAGACTGTAGACGATTGCCTGCGATATTAAAATTGTTTTGATTTGTTGCCACCATTTTTTTTAGTTTAGTTAATTTTAAAAAATCTAATTGTAATATCGATAAGCCGTTTAAACCATGGGATTCAGAAAAATCGGACCTTTCATTTGATATCATATTTGTAACGATACGACTGATATTTCTAATTTATTTTCCACTTTTTCTGTAAAAATGTCGTTTTTTAAGCATTTAATCATGAATTCTGGGTCATTTTTCGGTAGACATGGGTCGATGTTTTAATTAACATCTCCGCTAATTAGGGTCGCATCGCTTAGAGCATTATCGCGATGTCGAGATGAAGAAATTCTACTTCTGTCAACACCTGTTTCGAGGCGCTGCGACCATTAGCGCCGGAGCTTTAGCGGTCACAAGGCATTTCTCACAGACAGAAAGTCAGACAGACAGATGCGCACAGATTTTAATAATATAAGGAGATTACCCTACTACCGTAGGTAATGGAAGTATTGTAGGAATTTTCAATGTATGTTTCCTCATATCATTTGATAACCAGCGCACACCTGTCAGGACGTCAGATCTGACGTATCTGTATGACGTAATCAAAAGAAGAGCAGCGCATCCTTCGCTCCTCAGAGAGAGAGTTTTGTACCAGTTTGTACGAGAAAGCTGTTCTAAGCGTGCGGCATAGAACGCCGGCGCAGTGTAATTCTTATTTTCTATATTATTAAATGTTATTGTGAATGTTGAAAAGACTGCTTTTACTCTGTGGTCTCATTTAAACCAACAATGGTTAATGGCCCAGACACACGCATCTTACTGCGAACTTTTTAAAATTTAAATTAACATTCACTAAAACGAAAGTGCGACTTACTGTTAAGCCTAAGGGCTGAAATCGAAAGTGCATGTAAACCGACTTTTGATTCGGTTTTTATAACAAAGCTATTATGGCTGATTAAATATGCCGCAAATACTAAATATTGAAAAGTTATCAAAAAGTAATTTTGACACCTGGAAGTTTCAGATAGAAGCTGTTTTAATCAAGTATGATCACTGGACTTATGCTAATGGAACGAAAATTAAGCCCGATGAAGGCGCCGAAGACGAAGAAAAATGGCTCGAAAATGATCGCAAAGCAAGAGCAGACTTAATCCTCGCAATCAGTCCAAGTGAGTTATGTCATATTAAACATTGTACCACCTCTAATGAAGTTTGGAATAAATTAAAAGAAGTTTACGAATCGAAAGGACCGGCAAAGAAAGCCACCCTACTGAAGCAGCTACTCTTTAAGAAAATGACTGCCAGTGAAAATATGTCCGATCACCTCAATATTTTCTTTGATATAATGGACAAGCTAAAAAAAATGGACTTTCAAGTAGCGGAAGACTTACTATCAATTTCGCTCTTATATAGCATTCCTGACAGCTATGAAAATTTTAGATGTGCCATCGAAGCAAGAGATGAATATCCGCAGCCTGAAGCTCTAAAAATTAGAATGATGGAAGAATATGAATCAAGAAAAAATAAAAAGCATCAAGAATCGTCAAATGCTTATTTTGCCATTAACAAGAAAAAATTTTCCGAAAAGAACAAAAGAGAAATCTTAAAGCCTGTACAAAACAAGAACACGTATGGAGAGAGAAATTATGCAATCTTCAAGTGCAATTACTGCTCAAAAGTAGGGCATAAAACCTCAGAATGCCGAAAGAAGATATCAGACAGAAAATTCACTTCATAGAATAAATAAAAAAGAAATATCTTTTATGGTTGAAGACAGTACAGAATTTACGATGGCTGCCAGTAACTCTTTCCAAGAACATTCCGAGTGGTGTCTAGACAGTGGCTCAAGTTCGCATATGGCTCATGACAAGAATTTGTTTACAGAGTTCGAACCCAGAAGTGGCTTATTTATAAAATTAGCTGTAGATGAAACAGCGGAGATCATCGGTGTTAGAACAGTCAAATTAAAAGTTCCCGGTAATCACGGTGTAACTAATTTAAAGCTAAAAAATGTTTTGTGTGCCAAAATTAAAATGCAATTTGATGTCTATGTCAAAAGATACTGCAAACAACCGCCGAGTTATATTTACCAAAAAAGGAGCGAAAATTACTGAGCAGGACGGCTCTCCGATTATAAGTGCCACGAGAAAAGGTGATCTATATTTTTTTCAGCCGCAGATGGATATCGCTGCAACAACTCAGGTAAGCAACTTTCATAAATGGCATTTAAAATTTGGTCATTTAAATGAAAAAGATTTAAAATTGTTAAAATCTGAAAATATGTTGAGAGATTTAAATTTTAATGAAAATGATTCTTTAAAAGGTTGTAAAGTATGCATCCAGTCTAAACAAACTGTGAAACCATTTTGTAAAGAAAACAAATTTCATAGTAAGGAATAATTAGAAGTAGTTTATTCTAATTTATGTGGCCCTATAAATGTTAAATCCCATGGCGGATCACGTTACTTTATTACTTTTTTGGATGATAAATCTCGTTACATTGAAGTAAATTTTCTAAAGACAAAAGATGAGGTTAAATATGCGTTCCGAAAATACAAAGCGGCAGTCGAAAATCGATTAGGAAAAATAATTAAAATACTGCATACTGATAATGGTTTGGAATATTGTGGCGAGGAATTCAATAAATATGTTGAAGAATGTGGCATCAAACGTGAATATTTATCTCCGATGACGCCCCGGCAGAATTCTAGAATTGAAAGACAAAATCGTACATTATGCGAAATGGCGAGGTGTTTATTAATGCAATCAAATCTTCCAAATACATTCTGGGCTGAAGCAGTAAATTGCACTTCATATATTAGAAACAGGTGTCCCACTAAAGGAATTAAAGAAAATAAAACTCCTTTTGAATTGTTCTTTGGTTATAAGCCAACCGTTAATTATTTTAAAATTTTCGGGCAGAAACGTTTTGTTCTAAATAAAAAATCAAAAGGGAAATTTGAACCGAGATCGCGGGACCTAGATTCGTTGGCTATTGAAATGAATCACGCGCTTACAAATTATGGAATAAGGATACCAGAAGAATTGTCATAAGTCGTGATGTTCGAGTTATAGATGAGTTTCAAACAAAAGATTCAGCCACTAATGATCAATTAGAATTAATTTTTCCGTCTGAGAATAAATGCAATGATTGTAATATTAAAAATGAAACTCCTTTCCCTTCTCAAAGGGCAGACATTCATAGCGATGAAAGGGGGGGAAACAGCGGATCAATTTCCAACCCCTCGCAAGCAGAAAGCGGAGAAAGTTTCTCTTTTTCGAAAGGGGGGAAATGAGCAGCTCGATTTCCCGTCCCCCTGAATTCAAAGAAGAAAGCGACTCTCTTTCCGAAATGGAGAGCGCTGACTTTAATTGTAAACAAGAGGAAGGGATTGACCGAAACAATCCTCCTTTTAAACGTGGTCCAGGCCGACATAGAAAAATTAAAAGTTGGAACTTTCAAAAGTCTCGTAAGGAATACACTAAGCGACAAAAAAAAAGCCGCACTGCAGAAAAAATGACTTATACCTTTTTTATTTGCAATAACTTTAAAATTAATGTTTGAAACAAATAAAACTGTCTTGTTTGCATAATACCAAAGGTATGAAATGATACCTATGTATATTTTCGATTTAATAATTCGCCTTATTGCACTTTACGAAGTCCTTTTTAAAAATCTGCATAAAACTTTCTTTTTGAACATAATGCAATAACTATACACTTTGCATTCTATTATGATTTATTATATGAAATAAACAAGTTATATTTTAATATATGAAATAAAACTATTTATTTGTTAGATCTAAGCAACTTTTTGTTAAAAATATGTATTCTGTATTGGGTTAATTCCACCTTTATATGGAATTACTGCATTAATGCGCAATGGCATAGTTTTATACAGTGTTTTAATATAAATCTCAGAAATTTCAATGTGCCAAATATCACAAATAAGTTTTTCTAGTTCTGGCAGAGTTATAGGCTGCAAATTTCAAATCCTCTCCCCTCTCCCCCGCCTTTTTATAGACGAAACATTTTCGAGCGGATCGCGATTTTGACCATTTCCATATCTGGTAAAGAAGAAATTCTACTATATCCTTTGTGGTATTTAACTTAAAGTGAAAAAAAGTATGATTACTTACAGAATTATAGGTTCTCATGGGAATGTATAAGAAATTTTGACAATTTGAAGTGAATAAACTTACCACAGACGCCGTGTAGAAAGGTGCCTTATTATCTTCAAATGCTGTTTACGGAAATGTCTAAGATACCTCCAAAATAGTCGGTCAGGCACCACTTTTATGCAGATTGTGTTTTATTTCGAGTTAATTGATCCCTTGAGCATAAAAAATTTCCCCGGGTGTTTGAAAAGTTATGCACCTCCGTACCATAATCTACGGAGAATGTGTCACTGTTTTAAAAGTGCGATTTTCATTAAGTCTGTCACATTTTCGTCTTCATTCTAGCTTTTTTCAACTGCACGAAATAAAGAAAACTTGATTCATCAGAGAAAACCAGTTCAGCCTAATAATTAACTGATAATGTTTTTAAATTTTGGTTAACTAAAGTATTGTTTTTTCTAATTCTTTTCCTTAATAATGGCTTTTTTCGCAGATCTTCCGTTCTTTAACCCGCTTTGTTTAATTGTTCCCGCATTGTTTTTGAACAAAGTATTTTACTATACACTTTTTTAAAATCTTTTTTAAATTCTGAACATGACTGAACATGATACAAATCGATTTTTTAAACATTCGCATTTTAACTTGCGGTTATCTTGCTTGGATGAGCAACATCACCGCCTAAAGCCAAATTCCCAGTTTAAACGGCCAAAAAAATTTATAATTTGCTAAAATTCATTTTACCAATATTTCGTTAGCATTTAATTATTTTGCCATCTCACGTATTAAATTACTTTTTTATTTTCATTCAAAAATTAATACTTTCTGTGGCATCGTTAACTGCCTTATTCTTACCATTTTTGAAATAAATTCTAAAATTACAATTTTCCTGACAATTGCATTTTGTTTTTAACCCTAGACTCAAAGCTAAAGTGTATGTGGAGGACAACATAGTAAAATCTGTTCGAAAATTTGCTTTTTAAACGATAAAATTGGCGGTTGTAGAAGGCGAAAAGGAAAACATCCAAGTGCGGCTTTTTTTTTTGTCGCTTAGTGTCTTAGTGTATATTACAGATACAATATATAAAGATGAAACTTCTCAATTAGCTGATAACTCATTTACTGAAATTAATCCAGACGTAATCGATGCGCTAAGCGAACAATATGCTAAAAATTGGGAGAACGCGATGAAATTAGAATATGATTCTTTAGTTAAGAAAAACACTTGGGAAATTGTAGACGGACCAAAAAGAAAAAAAAAAAAAAAGGTAATTGGGTGTAAATGGGTTTTAAAAACAAAATTCAAACCAGATGGTCAAATTGAAAAATTTAAGGCCAGATTAGTTGAAAAAGGGTGTTCACAGAAAGAAGGTATAGATTTTGAGGAAAAGTTTTCACCAGTAGCCAGATTAAGTTCTATAAGAACTGTAATTGCGTATGCTATCCAAAATGGTTTCACGGCATACCAGTTAGATTTTATTATGGCATATGTCAACGGTGATTTAAATGAAGAAATTTTTATGGAGCTTCCTGAATTTTTTGAAAATGATATACATGAAAATAAAGTGTGTTTATTTAAAAAAATCTTTGTATGGACTTAAACAGAGACAGTGGTTTAAGAAATTAGATGAAAAATTCAGAGAAATGAAATTTAACCCTTTGAATTCCGACAAATGTGTCTGTTACTCAAAATATCCTTTTGATGCTATTAAAATCGTCTATGTCGAAGATTTAATTTGTCTCACTAAAAGTGAAGAGCACTATTTTGATATTAGAAATGAAGTAGCAGAATCTTTCAAAATGAAAGATATGGGCCTTCTGCATTATTGTTTAGGCACTGAATTTAATCAAGATAGGGACAGCATCACTTAACACAAAAGAAATACATTGAAGATTTATTAAATAAATTTAATATGGAAGATTCTAAAGTAGTGAATACACCGTTAGATAATAGTATGAAATTAACTAAAGATATGTCACCAAATACAGAAGAAGAGAAATCATACATGTCAAAAATTCCTTATAGACAATTAATTGGTTCTGTTATGTATCTATCGGTTGCTACCAGACCAGATATCACCCAGGCTGTAAATTATTTAAATCAGTTTAATAACAATCCAGGAAAACCTCACTGGATAGCTGTTAAAAGAATACTAAAGTATCTCATTGGAACTAGAAATTTAGGAATTGTTTATAACAGAGACAATAAACCATTAACAGCATTTGTTGATGCCGATTGGGCATCGGATATAAATGATAGAAAATCATATACAGGATATGTCTTTAAGTATTCCGGTGGACCTATTTCTTGGGAATCGAGAGAGCAGCGAACCGTTGCTCTGTCCACTACAGAATATGAATATATGTCTCTGTCCGAATCCGCAAAAGAGACAACTCATATTAGAAATTTCTTAAAAGAATTGGATCTTGATATTCTATCAAGTCCGACTTCAATCATGTGCGACAATCAGCCTGCACTGAGATTAGTAAAAAATCCTTGCTCATCACAATCGCACAAAACACATTGACATTAGACATCATTTTTTGCGAGAAGTTTACAATAATAATCTAATAGTCATTAAATATGTATCATCAGATGAATAACCTGCAGACCTTTTAACAAAAAGTTTAAACGCATGTAAACATGAAAAATGTTGTGATATGATAGGACTTAATACTAAGGACCGATGAACTAAAAAAATATTTAAACTGTGTTTTCATTAAGAAATTAACTACTTGTATTTTACATATTTTATTTTATTATATTAACCATAATTATTTGTTTATAATTTTATTTCTTTACTAACACTTCTCTCATTTTAAGTAATTTTTGCATAAAAAAATTTTTCGGTAATTTTTTAATATGCAATTATAATGTATAAATATGTTTTATTTTCGAAACATTTATTGAAAAAAGGGGGGAAATATAGGAATTTTCAATGTGTGTTTCCTCATATCATTTGCTAACCAGCGCACACCTGTCATGACGTCAAATGTGACGTATCTGTATTACGTAATCAACAGAAGAGCAGCGCATGCTTCGCTCCTCAGAGAGAGAGTTTTGTACCGGTCTGTACAAGAAAGCTGTTCTAAGCGCGTGGCATAGAACGCCGGCGCAGTGTAATTCTTTTTTTCTATACTATTATTAAATGTTATTGTGAATGTTGAAAAGACTCTTCTTTTACTCTGTGGTCCCACTTAAACCAATAAGTATTGTATTCGGTCTGAAAATTCGATATCAAGATTTCACCTGATTTGCACGTTTTAAGGTCCCCTGAGTCCAAAAAAGTGGTTTTTGGCAATTGGTCAGTGTGTATGTGTGTGTGTAATGTATGTGGAGAATCTTCTGGCTATTATATCCCGGAAACTAATAAAGATATAACTACGAAACTTTAGAATTGAAGCAAGTCTGGTGTACAGATGAATTTTCCAAATTTTGGCGAAAATTGAAAAACCGAAAGTGGGACATCGGAAACCGGAAGTGGGATCATAAGTCCTTATCTCAAAAACGGCTCTAACGATTTTTTTCAAATTTGCTGTATAAAAACAATATTATATGTCCTTTCGAATGATATAGTTGGTTAGTTCAGGAAAATTGATAGGCATCCTGTATAAATAGCTCAATGTCAGGTCTCGCAAGGGCGTCGTTCCTTTAAAAACAGCTGTGTGACTTTTTTTCAAACTCGCCATATTAACTCACTTTTAAATATGCTTTTGTATGTAATTATTGTTTTCCTGTCAATAATTGAGTTTTGGTAAAAGTTGGTATCTCAAAAACGGCTCTAACGATTTTCTTGAAAATTGTTATATAAATCCATTTCTTTCTTATGTATCACGTAGTTATTAGAGGAAAATTAACAGCTACCCTGTTTAGGTAGGTCAGAAGTGTTAGTTTAAATGGGACCACAGAGTAAAAGCAGAGTCTTTTCAACATTCACAATAACATTTAATAATATAGAAAATAAGAATTGCACTCTGCCGGCGTTCTATGCCGCGCGCTTAGAACAGCTTTCTCGTACAGACTGGTACTAAACTCTCACTCTGAGGAGCGAAGGATGCGTTGCTCTTCTGTTGATTACATAATACAGATACGTCACATCTGACGTCATGACAGGTGTGCGCTGGTTAGCAAATGATATGAGGAAACACACATTAAAAATTCCTACAAGAAGTTTAGGTAGATCTCGAAAATTGGTGTTTCAAAAAATAATTCTACCATTTTTTTTTTCTTATTTTTTACCTCGCTTATGCAAGCTTCGTTTTATATGTCTTTACGATGTATAAAGTTTATCTTACCAGATAAATGTTAGGTTTCTACTTCTTTATGTCACTTTTATATCTTCTGACCACAATATCTCCAAAGAATGCATATAATATGTGTAATATAGTGGGTAATGGAAGTCGTGTGGTTGTTTCACACCAGACTTTTTTTAGATTCTCTTACCCATAAGGTAGAGAAAGTACTTTTGGGTCAAATTTTCGAACGCGAGATTTTGTTATATTTACACGTTTTGAGGTCCCTGAATACGAAAATCATGTTTTTAGCAAATGGTCTGTGTGTATGTCTGTGTGTCTGTGTGTGTGTCTGTCTGTTATCAGCATATCTCAAAAACAAATTATGGCAGAAAGTTCAAACTTGGTATTCTAAATGTGTATCATATAGGGATGCTACAGTAAGCTTTTCGTTAATATCAAGCAAATGGTTCGTGTACAGGGACAATCAAGAGAATTTTAATACATTACGTCTATGGGGGAAATTGCAGGTAAGTATAGTTTAACGTCTATAGATTGCACTAAACCAAATGAAACGAATATATATTTTTTGTAATAGAGATAGTTAACTGGGGGAAAAAATTGTGTATGTAGGAGCCTCTCCTCCCCCCCCCCCCTGGGGGAAAGTCCCCCCTCGAGGGGAGAAAATTTTCATGATGGGTATCTTTCAGAAGAGCTCGCTAATACCTTTAAAACGAATGGTTGAACCACGGAGTAATATTAATAGGAGTTGAAGGTCCAATGGGAGAAAGCTACGAAACTGTGATCTAAATTTTTGGTAAATATTGAGGGCGCCACTTGTCATTCCTCCCTACCTCGGCGCAGATATACTGTTGTTTTCAATAGAATTTTGCTGGAGTACATTTAAAATTTTTTATTTTAAGCAATTTAATTTCTTTGTAAGTTCTTAAAACTGCATAATTCAGATGTTTCAAATAAATGTTTCGTTCCTAGTTGTAAAACAGGCTATGATAGTGATAAGAAAAACAAAAAAAAGCCCTAGGAGAAAAATAAAGTCCGAGTTCGTGTTTTCTGCACCTAAAGTAAGTTTATTTTTTTTCTTTACAAAATTTCATCCATTCTCCTTCCTCCCAATTATCTGTTTTAGCTAGCTTCGGTTCATAAGAATCGTCATTTTTAAAAAGCTTTCTTTCAAAGTAAAATTAGTATAAAATGGCTCTTAAAAAAAACATGTTGGTTAGAATACTCTATTTAATGAAAGTTGCCTTCAATCGAAATTTTTTCAGCTTGATATTATTTTTAAAAAAATAATTAAAACGAGACATTTCCCCATTGAATAACATTGCGGAAGCTAGAGAGAAGGAAGGATTGCACGCTGGCGCCATCTGTAAACATTAGAAAACAACATCACAAAATTTCAGCGTTACCTTCTTCTCCTGTCTTTTTACTCCGTGGGTTGAACCATCGATCTGCGATAATTTAAAACAAAGTTATCGATTTTTTTTTACTTTTAACGAAAAAAAAAAAAAAAAAACTAAATATTGAGAATACAAATATTGAGAATACAATGGACTTTTTTTGGATATTTGGTGTTATACTACTTTTCTAATATGGAAATCGTCTGCATTATCATAAAAGATAATTTTTTTTAATAATATTTTTAATAAATTATTTTTTAAAAAGAGAATTATTTTTTAACTAGCTGTTACCCGCGACTTCGTTCACGTGGAAATTTTGATGTGTATGTGTGGGAACTGACGGTTTGATCATAATATGTAATGTAATGAAACCTTATCATTGTGGTGCTGTGCAAAACAGAGTCTGATAAAGTACACTCAAAAAAATTTGTAACTCATTGAAAGCCAAAATAAATAAATAAAAAGTTATCGCCAACATGGCGATAAAAATTTAAAATTCGTCCATAGGGATTCTGTACTAAAACAGTACTGCGTTGTGGAAGTATAAAAACTGGGTCGTCAATTATGAATTTTATTTCGAAACCTTTCTTTGTATGATTTTAGTTCACTATTGCACAATATTAATCTGGTTCTAATAATAATTTGGTGACTGGTTAATTAAAATTTTAACTATGTGGTGAAATTCATATAATATTTATAAGTTTCAAATTTTTTATTTTTCTTTTTTTACAAATAAATGATTTTTTTTTTTTTTTTTTTTTCATTTCCCGGCTATTTGTTGAATAATATTTTAGTTCTTAAACAATTTTGGACGGCTTTGCCCGCTACGCTGGCAAACTCTTTTCTATATGCTTTATGAAATGAAAAAAAAAAAAAAAAAAAAAAACTGAAATCGGTCAAAAGCTTGCTTTGGGTTTCCGCTGCCTTAGGCAGCGCCTTGTTCGTCCTTGCAATCTCCGGTGCCTGTCCCTATTGCCTGCGACATTGGCTTACCCGTGGGCTTTCATTTGGTTGCTTATCATACATAACAGTTTCGATACGGACAGTATCGAAAAATTTGAAGTAGCTCTTTTATATCTGAATCCCAGTTACATATGAACAACATTATATGTGCTGTACATAATATTTGCTCTCAAGTTATTTCCTATATTTATTTGATTTAATCAATCAACCATAGAATGACAGCAATTTCAAGCCACATATAATATTACAATATGCTATGATCGGCAACTTCTATCGCACGAGACAATTATTATTTTGTGGTTATATATACTTCATGCTTAGTTAATAGTAGTTGGTATATAGAAAAATAAATAAATTAGTATGTAAACTTGATCATGGTACAGCCTTAATGCCCTTGGCGACTTTTAAATTTTTGTTGCCGTTTTAGACCAAAATATAATTTATGCGATTATTGTTCCTATACGCAAGCGAAGTGTGACGTCACTGACCGTCCGTGGATGCAAGAAAATGATTTCCTATGTCAATCGCCCATTGGATTTTTTGTAAAAAATGATTAAAAATCGAAGAAAATTATTTCCAGATTTTAATCCCCATATTTGGGTACACATATGTATTAGTTATCATGTGCATGTGTTAGATTGAGTTATTTTACTGTCAAATTGACAAAATTTTAATTTTAAATTTCAAAACTCTGTCGTTCTTGGCGCTTATTGTATTTGGTGATCAAAAACGTAATACGAAAATATACATGCCAGATGTATATTTTCGTAATATGCATTGTACGAAATATTGTTTCATATTATTCATTACTGTCTTAAAATAAGTTGTTAAAATAACCATGAGTTTTGAAAGGAATTAAATTATGTTCGCCAAATAATTTGGCGATATTTTATTTTTCTACCAAGGATGACCGATATCAAATCTATTCCGCTACAACATATTAGTATCTTATATCAGATACTTTATTTAGACATTTGAAAACAAATTTGACTTCAAATTATGATAGAATATTTATCATTTCCCTTTTAATCAGTATATTAGTTGGATATTTATTGTGTTAATATCATCCTTTGAAATTAAATGTTTGTGTTTTCAATCGAATATGGAAGTTTGCCATTTTTTTTTCTTCTAGAGTTTTGAAATTAAAAATTCAAATTTTGTCAATTTTACAACAAAAATAACTTAATCTAATGCATGGACATGATAACTAATACACATCTATACCTAAATATGCGGATTAAAATCGGGAAATATTTTTCCTCGATTTTTAATAATTTTTTACAAAAAATCCAATGGGCGTTTAACATAGGAAATATTTTTCTTGCATCCACGAACGGCCAGTGACGTCATCACTTTGCTTGCGTATTTCTTTCTATCTTTTTCTTGGCGAAAAATGTCCGATCTACTTCAGCATCAAAATTATAAAAAATTGTCAAGAATTATCAATAAGAAAATACCTTTACCATAATGCTGAATTAACTTTTATGCCAAGCGTGTTTCATCCGCCATACTAAAAAAAAAAAAAAAAAATCTGAAGTTGAGGTATATAAAAAGAATGCTGTGAAATAAAATTCAGAAGAAATATGTTTTAGATTTGTAATATTACTAATTTATTTTAAAATTATAATGTGTCATTTTCTCATCGACCAATTTAACATTTAGTAATTTCTTATTTTTCGCATGAACGTATATTTCATTTTATGTTGAAAACAATAAATAAATATATTTCGTAAACTTTTTTTGGCAACAATTAAAAATTTAAATGGCTTATATTAAGTCAATATAAGTCAATAAGTTTATTATTTTCATATTTTAATTAATTTTAAAGATTTTTTCAATTTTTTTTTTCCTAAACCATCCCTGACCTATAAGGAAAAAAACAAAAAAAGAATGATCGAAATCGGTCAAGCCGTTTACGATTTTATAAATAACATACAGACAAACATTCATTTATATATATATAGATAACCGAATTAAATTCTATATAAATGTAGGTGCATTAATGAAACGGGTGTTGAGGGGGGCGGTAGCCCCCCTCACACAGAACTAATTATCATATAAAACTCTTCAGAAGCCTAATATGAATTGTTTAACACAGGTTTACATAACAGTACTCGTTATCTTACCCCTTAATCTCCAACCTGTATTTATAGTAATAAATTTCAGGGTAAGAGAAAGTCGTGTAAGTGACACACCAGATTATTTTAATAATACATGAACCAAACAATGCATTTAAATAGCACAGGGGGGGGGGGGGAAGAACCTGGAGGGACTCCACTCGACTTCCCAAACATTAAGTAATTGACTGTTGCATAAATAAATTAAAGTAAGACAAGTCGTTAAATAAACAAATAGAAAATTATAATAGAGTGTTCGAGTATTTTTCTCCATTATTTAATTTTACTCTATTGCTCTTCAAATAATTTGAGCCCATAGATCACAATGATAAAGAATTTTTCATTGTGTCCCTATAGAAATCTAGATTCACCAAAATCTATACAATTCTTGCGAAGATGACCTATAGCATGAGTGTAAATTGCCATCTCAATCGAATAAGACTCTATCGTACTTTAAAATGTTTGGGCTCATAGACCATAATGATAAAGAATGTTTCTCTGTGTTCCTGTAAAAATCATATATTCACAAAATTTATGCAATTCGTGCTGTGGTAACCTATAACATATGTATAAATTTTCAGCTAAATCGAATAAGGCGCTTAGAAGCATTTTTAAAAATTTGGACCCATAGGCCGTAATGATGAAGAATTCTTCTTTGTGTCCCTGTAAAAAAACTATAAGTGCCAGATTCGCTAAAATCTATACAGTTCGTGAAACTGTGACCTATAATATGCATAAATTTTCAGCTCAATCGCATAAGGCGTTTAGATGCTATCGCACGTTAAAATATTTGGAATTTGGGCCCATAGACCATAAAAATAAAGAATTTTTCTTTGTGTCCCTGAAAAAAAAAAAAAAAAAAAACTATAAGTGCTAAATTCACGAAAATCTATACACTGTGTGCGACGATGATTTATAACATGTGGATAATTTTTTAGCTCAGATGAATACGGCATTTAGACACTATCGCATTTTTAAAAAATTGGGCTTGCTTTCTGAGTATGATATGCAATAAATATAAAGCGAAGAGAAACAACTGTCTATGTAATGACTCTTGCATGATTTTCATGATATTTGCCTAAAACTTCCTTTTTAGCTTCAGTTCTTTATTTCAGCTGCAGATCATGTGCCTTTATTTGAAATCATATTTATGGCCATAAAAGAACCGTTATTGTTATTGCGGCCACGTTATTAAAGACAAATTATTAACATCTTTGACTAAATCAAAATTATTAACATCTTTAATTAAATTAAATAAATTATTAACGTCACAAGACCATAACGATAAAGAATTTTCTTTGGGTCCCTGTAATAAAAACTAGAAGTGCCAGATTCACCAAAATCTATACAGCTTGTGAACCTGTGACTTGTAATATGTGTATAAATTTTCAGCTCAATCGCATAAGGCTTTTAGACGCTATCGCATTTAAAAAAAATTGGTCTCATAGACCATAATGATAAAGAATTTTTCTTTGTGTCCCTATATATATATATATAACTATATAAGTGCTAGATTTTCCAAAATCTATACAGTTCATGTGTTCATGCGACGGTGAGTTGCAGCATGTGAAAGCTCAGACGAATAAGGTACGCGTACGAATAAGACGAATAAAGACGCTATCGTACTTTAAAAAATGTGGGCCCATAGGCCATAATGATAAAGAATTTTTCTTTGTGCTTCTGTAAAATAATTATAAGTCCTAGATTCCACAAAATCGATAAGGTTCGTGCTATGGTTACCTATAACATACGTACCAATTTTCAGCTCATTCGAACAAAGCGTTTAGGCACTATCTTGTTCACTCACTCACACACAAACACATGCATACATACATCATCGTGAAAATGGTAAAAATGAACTCAGGGCACCTCAAAACGTATAAAAACAGCAAAATCTCAAAGTCGGATTTTGACATGATTACAATACTGTCTTTACATATATTTGTTCGGAAAGAAAAAAGTGCATTACGCAAATGTATTTGAAATGTACAAATCTTGAACAAATCTTGTTTGTATCTTGAAATGTACCCGAAATGCACAACTAAATAACTACTAATAAATTAGAATTATTTTGTGTCACCGGGTAAACGAAGAGTAAATACTTTAGAAAGTCCATTACTTTCTACACTAAACACATACTTTATTTCTATATATAAAAAATATATGTCAATTGCATTTTGTTTAGTACAATTAAAAAATGCTAATCTGTATCACCGAGAAATTTTGAACATAGACTGATGTTTTTATATAATTTTGTAAGTCTCTGTATACGAACAATTTCTTCGATCTCAATAAAATGTTCCAATTAACATCCCCGTAAGATATAGATTTAGAAAACCGGATTTGGATTCCCTGCCAAAATCTATTTTCGAGTTATACTAATAATATACAATCTGCTAAAAACGTGATTTTCCAGGCTCAATGAGATCTCAAAGACCTCTAAATGTGTAATTATAGCAAAAACTCAATTTCGATACAAAACGCAAGACAATACGTTCTCTATCATATATGCAAAAAAAAAGTAAAAGAAAAAAAAATGTGCTCACAGTTTAGTTATTAAAAACTTATAAATTTATTTTCCAAGGTCATAACTCCATTTTTCCTTAACTTTATTGATAATCACGAATACTGAGATATATTTTTTACCATGTTTTTACTAACTTCTATTCTTGTTTGTTTGTTTATTTGCCCGGTACAAATCTTGCAATCGAATTTTAACTAACTTCCCTACTAGCTAGACATTTGAAACTTTCACAATAGCTCAGAACTTAGAACCCGGTGACTCCACAATACTTCGAAGTTTGATTTTCGAATTTTTGATTAGTTTTCTTATAATTAATTAAAAATAAAAATAATAACATTCTAATAGCGTTAAAATAGCCATTAAAATATTAGCTATAATTTAATTGTTGCCAAAAGAAATTTACGAGTTCATTTTCTTTCGACATAATAAATACATTTAATCAAACGTGAACGTTAAAAAATTATAAAAAGTTAAATGATGCTTCTTACAAAATTTGACGTCATTATCAGTTTAAAAATTTTATGCACATCGATAAGAGCTCTATGATTCATCAGAAAATTTAAAACATGGTATATAAAAAGTTTTTTTTATCTTATAGTTATTGAATTTTGGTTGTGAACTGAGATTATTATTATTATTTGATTAGTTATTTAAGAGCGTTAACTTAGCTAGGCTCTCTCGATCGCAGAAATCAAAGATGAATTCAAGGACAGGTGGGAGACTATTTCCTCTGAGAGGCAAAAAATCCCCCAGATTGTAGATTTTTTCTCTTGTGAACCTAAACGGAGAAATCTCCCCCTTCTTTTTTATGCCTTCCAAATGCCCCATTCTCCTACAGTAAGCAGTCTTCTTTAGAGAAAAATATCTTAACCCAATTTTGAAATAATCATATAACTTCTGCCTCTAGTTGATTCCCTAAATTGTTATATTTTCCATACATTTGCTCTTCCATATTTTAAAAAGCATCTTTAATCTATATTCAACTAGCAGGCTTCGCCTGTTTCGCAGGTTACACTGCTTAAATGTTTACTTATTTATTTAATTTTATTAACATTTTCCAATAAGGTTGAAAAGTGTTAATGAATTTGGTTTGTCTGTCTGTCTGTCCGTCTGCCTGTCTGTCCATCTGTCCGTCTGTCTGTCCGCGCTCTAACTCTCGTAAATACTTATGGAATTTCTTGAAACTGTTATATGTTATTCAAGTTCACTGTCGGATGTTCCCTATTGAAAATCGAGTAAATACTACCACTGGTTTGTGTACAGGGACACCAGAAATTATTCCAAAGCATTGTGTTCTGCGAGAGGTATTTCTATCATAGATATAGTAATGTATATAGATCTATCATCCCCATGTTATCGAGCAAAAAATTTTGATGCCGAAAAAAAGTTCTAAAATCAGCCATTAGAGAGTATTGAAAAAAAGAATAAAAAGAAAAATGAATTTGAAACTGTATCTGAAGTTTTTCATTCGCCTTTAGTAAATTTACTAAATTATTATTTACTAAATTATCCGTGTGTATTCCTGCGTGTGATTTACTCGGAGAAGGCAGCCATTAGAGTGACTTTTCCCAAAAAAAAAAACGGCATCACTTTTTCCCTCTCGCTGATCAATATATGTCTTATTTCTATATCTATGATTTCTATAAACTATATTTTAATACCTTTATTGTACACAAATCTTAATGAAATTGAAATATGTCATTTAAGTTCACTATCGGATGTTTCATATATAAAATAGAGTAAATACCACCACTGGTTTATGTACAGGGACACTTGGAAGTATTCCAAAGCATTGCGTTCTATAAGAAGTATTTCTATAAGCCAAATTTTAATAACTTTACTTCGTACAAAGCTTAATGAGATTGAAATATGTTATTCATATGCACAAAAGAATGCTTTCTATAGAATATAGTATGATCAGCATTAGATTTACAGGGCCACACAAAAATATTCAGTTACATAAAGAGCTATTAATAAAAATTTGCTGGATTTGCACTTTCGTTTACATTAAGCGTCTTTAACACTTTCTAACAACTTTTAAGCGTGAATACAATTTCAATTTGTGTATCTGTCTGTCTGTTCGTCTGTCTGCGCTGTAACTCCCGTAAATATTTATGGAATTTCTTGAAACTGATATATGTTATTCAAGTTCACTATCGGATGTCCCCTATTGAAAATGGAGTGAATACCTCTACTAGTTTGTGTACAGGGACACCCATAATTATTCCAAAGTATTGTGTTCTATGAGAGGCATTTTTATAAACTATATTTTAATACTTTACTGTACACAAACCTTAATGAAATTGAAATATGTTATTCAAGTTTACTGTTGGATGTTTCCTATATAAAATAGAGTAAATTCAAACAATGGTTTGTGTACAGGGACACTCAAAAGTATTACAAAGCATTGCGTTCTATGAGAGGTATTTCCATAAACCAAATTTTAATAACTTTACTTTGCCCAAAGCCTAATGAAATTGAAATATGTTATTCATATGGTATTCATATTCATTCATAAAGAATGCTATGCATAGAATATAGTATAATTAGCATTAGATTGACAGGGCCACACAAAAATATTCAGTTATATAAAGAGCTATTAATAAAAATTTGCTGGATTTGCACTTTCGTTTACATTAAGCGTTTTTAACAGTTTCTAACAATTTTTAAGCGTGAATATGATTTCAATTTTCAATTTGTGTATCTGTCCGTCTATCTATCTGTCCGCGCTCTAACTCCCGTAAATATTTATGGAATTTCTTGAAACTATTATATGTTATTCAAGTTCCCTATCGGATGTTCTCTATTGAAAATGGAGTAAATGCTACCACTGGTTTGTGTACAGGGACACCCGAAAGTATTCCAAAGCATTATGTTCTGTGAAGATATTTCTATAAACTATATTTTAATACCTTTATTGTACACAAATCTTAATAAAATTGAAATATGTTATTCAAGTTCACTTTCGGTTGTTTTCTATATAAAATAGAGTAAATTCAAACAATGGTTTGTGTACAGGGACACTCAAAAGTATTGCAAAGCATTGCGTTCTATGAGAGGTATTTCAATGAACTAAATTTTAATAACTTTACTTTGCCCAAAGCCTAATGAAATTGAAATATGTTATTCATATTCATTCATAAAGAATATTTTGCATATAATAAAGTATAATTAGCATTAGATTTACAGGGCCACACAAAAATATTCAGTTTTATTAAGAGCTATTAATAAAAATTTTCTGGAATTGCACTTTCGTTTACATTAAGTGTTTTAACAATTTCTAACAATTTTTATGTGTGAATAGGATTTCAGTTTGTGTATCTGTCTGTTTGTTCGTCTGTCTGTCCGTCTGTCCATTTGTCTGTCTGCCCGCGTTTTAACTCCCGTAAATATTTATGAAATTTCTTGAAACTGATATATGTTATTCAAGTTTACTATCGAACATTCCCTTTTGAAAATGGAGTGAATACCTTTACTGACTTGTGTACAGGGACACCCGAAAGTATTTCAAAGCATTGTGTTCTGTGAAGATATTTCTATAAACTATATTTTAATACCTTTATTGTATACAAATCTTAATAAAATTGAAATATGTTATTCAAGTTCACTTTCGGATGTTTTTTATATAAAATAGAGTAAATTCAAACAATGGTTTGTGTACAGGGACACTCAAAAGTATTGCAAAGCATTGCGTTCTATGAGAGGTTATTTCAATGAACTAAATTTTAATAACTTTACTTTGCCCAAAGCCTAATGAAATTGAAATATGTTATTCATATTCATTCATAAAGAATATTTTGCATATAATATAGTATAATTAGCATTAGATTTACAGGGCCACAGAAAAATATTCAGTTTTATTAAGAGCTATTAATAAAAAATTTCTGGAATTGCACTTTCGTTTACATTAAGTGTTTTAATAATTTCTAACAATTTTTATGTGTGAATAGGATTTCAGTTTGTGTATCTGTCTGTTTGCTCGTCTGTCTGTCCGCGTTCTAACTCCCGTAAATATTTATGAAATTTCTTGAAACTGATATATGTTATCCAAGTTTACTATCGAACGTTCCCTTTTGAAAATGGAGTGAATACCTTTACTGACTTGTGTACAGGGACACCCGAAAGTATTTCAAAGCATTGTGTTCTATGAGAGGCATTTCTATAAACCCTATTTTAATAACTTTACTGTACACAAATCTTAATGAAATTGAAACATGTTATTCAAGTTCCCTATCGGATGTTTCCTATATAAAATGGAGTAAATTCCATAATTTATTTGTGTACAGGGACACTCCAAAGTATTCCAAAGCATTGCGCTCTATGAGAGGTATTTCTATAAACCAAATTTTAATAACTTTACTTTAACGCACAAAGTTTAATGAAATCGAAACATGTTATTCATATACAGAAAGAATGCTTTCTATAGAATATAGTATGATTAGTATTAGTCTTACAGGGCCAGATAAAAATATTCAGTTACATTAAGTGCTATTAATAAAAATTTGCTGGAATTGCATTTTCGTTTACATTAAGCATTTTTAACACTTTCTAAGAATTTTTAAGTGTGAATATGATTTTAATTTGTCTATATGTCTGTCCGATTGTCTACCTTTCTATCTGTCTGTCTCCCGCCCCCAGCGTCCATAAATATTTTCAGATTTAAAAAAAAAAATTATATATATTAATGAAGTTCACTATGGAATGTTCCCTATTTAAAATGACATTAATAATTAATAGGTCCTGTACAACTAGTTTCTATACAGGCACAACAAAAACAACAAAAATCCAAAGCATTGCGTTTAATGACAGACATTTTTAAAAATCACATTTAAATAACTTTCTATTTTAAAAATCACAAAGAAATTAACATTTATTGTTAATATTCTAAAATAATGTTTTGTATCGAATATGATATGATTAGCTATCAGTTTTACAGGGCTACACTAAAATAATCAGGTACATTAAGGGCTGCGATTATAATCTAACGGCTGGATTTTCTTTTGCGTTAAGCGTTTTTAACACACTCTAACAAGGTTTATGAGTGGTTTTAAATTCAATCAGTCAGTCTGCATACTTTTCAATCATTCTGTCTGTCTGCTGCGTGATAACGTAGACAAATAATATTGAAAGTTATACGATACAACAAGTACGTACAGTTGGAAAGTGTTAATAATCAATTAGTACTGCATGATTTTTCGTTCTTGTTTTAATTCAATAATTGCAACGTTTAAATAAATATATTTCGATTGGCGATTATTTTCATCAAATCAAAAGTATGGCCAAGCACAGTGATATACAGTCGCAAATGGAATATAAATGACAGTTAATTATTTCAGTTTCATTACGTTTTTTTTTTTTTTTTTTTTGAAACACGGTTGATTTAAAATAAACTGAATATGCATTCATATTAGGGAACATTTTTGGTATAGTACCCCTTGGCAAATTTTACAATTTGGCACCGGAGTAGCTCGGACATTTCTCGTGAAGTTCTTTACTAACACAATTGCGAAAGTCATTTTAATTCAACACGAAAATAACAAAAATATATTAAAAATCCCCAAGGGGCTGTGTACTAAACTTGTACCCTATTTGACAACGATAAAATCAAGAGGGAAAAAAAAAAAAAAAAAAAAACATATAAAAATATTTGTTTGGTGGACTTTATCCGTGTTACTTCATAAACCCTTCACATGTGACCACTATAGCGGAAACTGCATCATTATAGACATACTATTCCAGTTTAAGGTGTTACATATGAAATAATGTATTAGAATGTTAAAAACTAGTGCATTCTAAACATCACTTAAAAAAAAAAAAAAAAAAAAAAAAAAGCCTTTGGAACCGCTTTTACTTGCCAAAAATTTGTATGTGAATAGGCTTATTACCCTCCTTAACACCCCGTGTAAACATTGCAGCTACATTCATAAAATATTTAAAGATTTTATTAAATTTTAGGATTTATTTCAAATTATTTAGAGAATTGTTGTTTAAAACACTTTCTAAAACTTACTGGGCTAATTTTAAATAGCCCTGTATATTATTTGAATTTTATATACGTACCAAACAATGTACCTAAAGGTAGCCCAGCACAATAAATAAATAACACCACTTGAAATACATTTCGCACTGTTTTCAAACATAGTACTGACATATTGGAATTCTTTTGTGTAGCGCTGTATAAAGAATAAATATTTTTCATACCATAATTTATGTGAAACATGCTTTCGTGCATATAAAAAAGTACATCAATTTCATTTTGTTTAGTGCAGTCTAAATAAGTTAAATTGTACCAGTGAGAAATTATTGCCATAGACGTAATGTATTTGAATAATTTTGTATGTTAAATTATTTGAAATTTTTATATTTGAATAATTTTGTATGTCTTGTACACGAACCGTTTGACCGATTTCAATTAAATGTTTTAAGTAGTATCCGGATATGATACAAATTTAGAATACCGACTTTAAATATCCTGTTGATATTTGTTTCTGAGTTATGCTGATAACAGTCCAGTAGACAGAGATGCAGACAGACACACAGACTAGCCGTTAAAATTAATAATCCTATTTTCACTCTCAGGTTACCTAAAAACGTGTATATACACTCCTGTTCAAAAGTTTATCAAGATTTGCAAGCGATCACTTTTTTCCCAAATTTAAAGCTCAGTGAAATGTTTTCAATCATTGGGTATTTAAAGAACTGTCTTTCTCATGTTTTTCAGTGAAGATTGGTTTAAGACAACAATTAGGGGCCGGTAACAAATTAAGCAATATTAATAATGTTTGTGATCACCCTGTATCGTTAAGGAAACGAAATGAACTGTAACTGTATGATATAGTAATATAGACCCAGTTCAATTTGTGGATGAATTTGTGTGACGATAGCATGTTAAATAAGGGAGATACAAGCATTTATTTTAAAACTACTAAAAAAAAAAAAAAAAAATCAATATTTTTTTAATTTATAATATACAGAGTTTTTAACGAAAATTATTCCCACTTTCAGATAAGTTGGAAAAACACTTTTAAAACAATATAGTGCAATCGGAATACAAATATATTATATATCTCATGAAACATGAACATCTTTATGAAAAACGTGTTTACTGCGCATGTACGAAAGATAAAACATTTTTTATTGCATAGGTTGAAAGCTAGATGTATTGGGCAACTTTTATCAAAAGTGCATTTGAACTGAATAAAAATTAAAAGAATTGTACAAAAAAGAACGGGCTAGAATTTAGATATTTTCCAAGAGTTGAAATTTCTTAAGGGGTTTTTCACATGCTGCGTAATTAATTTTAAGATCCAATTATTTCAACCCCACTCCAAATGTACTTTTTTGTGAAAATTCCCTTATAATCTTGTAACTCTAACATATTTTTGTTTGTTTATTATTTATTTGTGAGATCATAAGGGTTTTTCCCAAAAAACAACCTTTGGAAAGTGGTTGAAATAATTGGATCTTCAAATTAATTACGCAGCATGTGAAAAACCCCTTAAGAAATTTCAACTCTTGAAAAATATCTAAAATCTATAGCTCGTTCTTTTTTGTACAATTCTCTTAATTTTTATTCTATTCAAATGCACTTTTGAAAAAAGTTGTACAATACATTAGAGGTGAGTTCGGGCTCTATTTTGGCAATCCGAGCCCGCCCGGGCCCGAAACATTTTTGAACTGAGCTCCGAAAAATTTTGTGTGATCAGAGCCCGAGCCCGCCCGAGCCCGATATTGAAAGTGGTGCAACGCATACACAATAGTAAAATTAAATACCGTTTTCTTTTTCAAATTAATTTTCTTATTATCAATCCTCAATTTAAATAACTATAAATGTTATTATAACAATTTATAATGTCTGTGTCTTTGTATACATGTATATATTAATGTAATATGGATTTATAGTGCAGCCCATTGTTTATAACGCGTCTATCGGGGGACAAAAAATTTATCCGAATGAGTGATATAATGAGGTCCAATATAAGGAAGGAGGAAGGATTACTGCATAACAAAATTTCTTATAAAAATTCACGTAGTAAAAAAAATTATTAAAATTACTGTCGTCATGAAAGTAGACGATTTGCATCTCAAAGAAGTATAATTCTTGTACATAACATGCATCCCGTTGAAAAAAAAAAGTTCCATTTAGAAAAAGGAAAGTCAAAGCTACTAAGGTTTGCAAGATTATTTTGTGATTTATAACCTATCATGACTATTATGGCATTACTAAAGGTGCTCTCAAAATGATTTTTTTTTTTTCCTTACATTTTCCAGTTAGTGAAGAATAAAAAAAAACGGAACTTTTAGATTGAATCCGAGCCCGCCCGGAGCCCGAAGACTTGCGTAAGATTTGAGCCCGATCGGGCTCGGGCCCGGGCTGGGCCCGTCTCATCTCTACAATACATCTAGTTTTCAACCTATGCAATAAAAAATGTTTTATCTTTCGTACGTGCGCAGTAAACACGTTTTTCATAAAAATGTTCATATTTCATGAGATATGTAAGATATTTGTATTCTAATTGCAGTATATTGTTTTAAAAGTGTTTTTCCAACTTATCTGAAAGTGAGAATAATTTTCGTTTAAAACTCTGTATATTATAAATAAAAAACATGTTGATTTTTTTTTTCTTTTTGAGTTTTAAAATAAATGCTTATATCTCCCTTATTTAACATGCTATCGTCACACAAATTCATCCACAAATTGAACTGGGTCCAGCAGCGGCGACTTTGAAAAATTTCTGGGGGGGCTCGAACCAAGGCCGTAGCCAGGATTATTTTTTGAGGGTGGGGGGCATCACATTTCTAATACAAGGTCATCAAATATGGTGTAATAATGTACACACGCTTACCCAAGGAAAAGAACATATGCACACACAAACAACGGCCTGATTAACACAGGGGCACGTGCCAGGGGCTCTGAGTAGCAAAGGGCCCCAAAACTGGACCTGAAAATGCCATCATAATCTTTGCCATTTAGTTTATGTAAATCGAATTTATATGGCAGTAACTTTTGTAAAAATAGTTATATTACTTTGCATCGATGTTTCTGAAAACTTTTGCTCCTCATGCACAAACCATAAGTGATTGGGATTCCCGTAGCACAGTAAAGGGAATCATCTTCCTCTGAACTCACCCCCCCCCCCCCGCGCCCCATACAGAGACTTTCAGCCTCTCTTGTTTTTCTTTCTTTTTTTCTTAGTCGATTTATGTCCATTTTCAATTGCAACAACCTTACTTTACAGCTATGATTTTGGTAAAAAACTAAATAAGAAATAGAGGAAAGAATTTCTTGTTTAATAGAGAATCAGTATTCAAAATTTCTGGGGGGGCTCGAGCCCTCGAGCCCCCACATAGTCAGCGCCACTGACTGGGTCTATATTAAGATATCCTAAAGCTACAGTTCATTTTGTTTACTTAACGATACAGGGTGATCACAAACATTATTAATTTTGCTCAGTGTGTTACCGGCCCCCTAATCGTTGTCTTAAACCAATCTTCACTGAAAAACATGAGGAAGATCCAGTTCTTTAAATACCCAATGTTTGAAAACATTTCATCGAGAGATAAGTTTTAATTTGAAAAAGACTGATCGTTTGCAAATCTTGCTAAACTTTTGAACAGGAGTGTATAGCAAAATCTCAGTTTAGAAAATTTGGACTAAGATAATGGGTAAGAGAAAATAACAATTTATTAATAAAAATAAGATTGAAAAATCATGCAGCTCGCAAAGAATATTAACACTTTCCAACTATACGCACTAGTTACATCAACAATGTACTTAGCCTAAGTGATCACACAACGGCACAGAACTGAAATGTAGGCAGATGAACTATCTGAATTCATAATCACTTGTAAGCATTGTTGTAAAGCATAAAAAACGCTTCACACAAATGAGAATGTAATTCCAGTGATTTTCAGTTGTAGTCCTAAGTCCTTAATGTAACTATGAATATTTGTGTGTGTCCCTTCCCTGTAAATCTTAAAGATAATCATTACTATATTCTATAGAAAGCTTTCTCTTGTGTATATCATATATAATAAATTTCAATTTCATTGTAATTTGTGCAGAATAAAAGTATTAAAATGGGATTTATAGAAATAACTCTTATAAAACGCATTGCTTTAGAATTTTTCTGGGTGTTCTTGTACATAAACCAGTGGTTGTATTCATTCCATTTTAAGACGGGGATATCCCATAGTGAACTTGAATAACATGTAACAGTTTCACGAATTTCCAAGAATATTTATGAAATTAGAGCACCGGCAAACAGGTGGACAGAAAGACAGATATATAGGCGAATTCGTATCATAATCACTCTTAAACGTCGTTTGAAAGTGTTAAAAACAATTAATGAAAACAAAAATGCAATTCCAGGAATTTCCACTTATAACCATTATTTTAAGTTAATATTTTTGTGTGGCCCTGTAGATCTTAACGCTAATCGCACTGTATTCTCTACGAAACATTTTCTTGTGCATATGTATTGGTAATGTCAATTTCATTATGATTTGTGCGAAATAAAAGTGTTAAAATATGATTTACAGAAATACCTCTCATAGAACGCAATGCTTTGAAATCCTTTTAGGTGTCCCGTGTAGACAAGCCAGAGGTTGGTACTTACTCCATTTTCAATAGTGAACATGCCATAGTGAACTTGAACAATATATATCAGTTTCAAGAAATTCCATCAATATTTACAGAGTTAAAGCGCGGTTAGAAGGACAGATAAACAAACAAACCGAAGTCATTAAACACTTTTCAGCTTTGTTGGAAAACGTTAATAATAAAAAGAAGTAATTTATTAATTAAAAAATAAAATAAAAATAAATTTATTAATAAGATATTTAAAGTGAGGAAAATTCGCAAATTATTATCAGAATTTGTTTATCGCGCATTAGGAATAAAGTTTCGTAGAAACGCCAATTCCTTACAGAACACAAATTTCCACGAATCGCTCTGTGTTAATTTATGAATATTCTCTTTCATACATGCCTGTTTTGCAACATTTTCTTTCATTCTAGGTAAGGGAAACTTCAAAGTTTAATTGGAAATGTGAAATTAATCTTATCAGACCTATGCAATAACAATATTAATAATAATCACTTTTTCTACGTATTTGCTCTATAAACATGTAATGTCATACGTCAATCTTATCATAATATTCTCCTTTTCATGATTTATTAAACGATAATACGTATGATAAATAACATAAATCAAGTTCAAAATTACAATAGAATAATTTTTTTTTCCCCTTTCTTCTGTGCGCATGATCATATCGGATTCGAAATATTTTCGATTCCCCCCCCTCCCCCTCTCCCAGTTTTTGATGGATTTACACGTTTTGAAATTTTCTGAACACGATTTGACCATTTTTAGAAAATGTCTGTCTGACTGTGAGTATGTAAAAAATTATGCGGACGCTGTATTTCACGAACCAATGAACAAAATCAAACCAAACTTGGTATTTAGTTGGACCTTGATTTAAACTGATGCTGATCACATTTGTTCAAACACCTGCGAGTGTTTTGTGATGCTCCTGCATAGTGGCGTACCGACAAATGGGTGTGGGGAGTGTCCACCTTGGGCCTCTAGTCATGAGGGGGCCTCCTAAGAAACTTAAGTTTTAAACATATGTATCTGGTGAAGTTGTAACATTATTTTTACTTGAAACATTCTCTGCAGTTCCATATTAGGTCTATAAACACCTATTACGTACAAAATGTGACCGTCGAGTGTAGGCCCCAAAACCAAAAAGAACCCATTTATTCAAGGTCTGATTAAGTTAGGATAAGCAAGGCCAATGCTCCTGTCCCCCAGGTTCGGTTGAGCTTACGAATCAATTTTAAAACTTACTTCAATTTCTTCTTATGGCAATAAGTTTAAGTGAAGAAATACTCCTGATAGGTGTGGAAAACAGGGCAGGGGACAGGGGACCACTGCTCAGGCGCCCGTGAGCAAAGGAGTACAGGAGCCCATAGAACAACTGAAAAAATTTTTATTTAAAAATCCTAACATTATTTTCTAATTATAAGTTTCATATTCTTTTTCTCATTATAAACGTATGTATATTGGCCACTAGAGATCTGCACGGACCTGGACCAAGCTCTAGCACGGATCGAGCCAATATTTGTCCATTAAATTTCAGCCAGGCTTGATATTATTTCTGTGTACTTAAGATGAGCTGAATCAAGACGAGCTTGGATTACATTTTATCTAAACTATGCCGAGCCCACACTGTTAAAAAAAAAAAAAAAACAAAAAAAAAAACAGTTGCACTTCGGAAGTGCCGACAGAAGTGAAAACGTGAACAATTACGTGTGTATTTCTTGAATCGTCAGGAAATATTTTATTGTGTAGGAAATACTTTTAACACGTTTGCTGCCGATCTCACGTGACTAATATTGGAAACGGCGTTTTTTACCTTTAACCTGCCGATTATTTTTGGCGTATTTCACTAGAGCGCTACATCGCTAGATGTTATGGGCTTTGTGCTTGTTTGCGTAATGTGTTACGTCAATACGATGTATGACATTAAACGTATGAAAATTCGTCTGCTCGGTAAAAGCAAATTCTGGAGTTAATGAGTAATAAGTTAAATTTCCATAGAAAATAGTTTCGTTAGTACTAAGCAGATAAAATATCAAATCACTGACGTCATCACTTTGGTCGCGTATTAAGTAAACGTGTTTTATTAGAATTAGAGAAAAAACATTCTATTTTGAAATATTCTTCCGGGAGGATCAAAATTTCGATGGCATGCTTCCGGACCACCTTTAGGGGTTAGCTTCAGACCGTCCCCAATTGTCTATTGCGCAGCACTAGTGTGATGTAAAATCTAACCAACCATCTATTTTGAAATATGAATATTTCTGATGTTTGCGTTAGTGTTGTTTCGCTGGTTGAATAGTGTTGGAATTTAAGGTTGGTTGAGTTTTACGTCGCACCAATGCTGCACAATGGGTAATTGGCGACCGTCTGAGCTACCCCTCGAGGTGTTCTGGAAACATACCATCAAAATTTTGATCCTTCACGAGACAGGGAAGTTGGAATTTAAGAGGTACTTTTGAATTTTAGAGGCATATTTTTTAATTTTATGCCAATACTGATTGCTGCAGTACAAAACTTTGTGCATTTTTTAATCTCATGCAATTTGGGATAGGGGTATAGATCAGAGGGTAAACAGATCAGAGTACCATTATTATATGAAATATGAATATTTCTGATGTTTGCGTTAGTGTTGTTTCGCTGGTTGAATAGTGTTGGAATTTAAGGTTGGTTGAGTTTTACGTCGCACTAATGCTGCACAATGGGTAATTGGCGACCGTCTGAGCTACCCCTCGAGGTGGTCTGGAAACATACCATCAAAATTTTGATCCTTCACGAGACAGGGAAGTTGGAATTTAAGAGGTACTTTTGAATTTTAGAGGCATATTTTTTAATTTCATGCCAATACTGATTGCTGCAGTACAAAACTTTGTACATTTTTTAATCTCATGCATTTTGGGATAGGGGTATAGATCAGAGGGTAAACAGATCAGAGTACCATTATTATAGAGAGCCGTTAAAATTTGCTATAATTATTCAGTTGCGGATGTATTTTTTTTCATTTCTAACAAATGAGGACCATAAATAAAATATTAATGACAAATCATTTACTTTATACAATTTTTGAAAACGTAGAAAAATGCCTTTAAATAAAGGATGTCTTCAGAAACTGTAGTGTCGCTTCGATCACATCGATTAATCGCATTTTGGTGTACAACATCGTGTTAGCTTGGTGGTACTGTGGCGTTTCGGACTTTCGGGCGAGGGTTCTGGTAGCGAATGAGAAAATCCCGTCACAGCAGAAGTTGATAAGAAAATTAATTTAATTAAAATTTAAACAAGATTCTATGTACAACCGTTAGTTACAATATTGATGTTGGAGGATTATAAACAATGGCTAGTAGCTACAGCATGGATCGATAGTTGAGTTGATGCTTAACAAACAGTTTCTGTGGATCTCCGTGATCCTAAATTCGATTTACTGAAACAATACTTGCACCGTTCCAGGTACAGAAAAGATATGATCCAGTCCTAGGATAATTTAAAGTAAAATGTCTCTTACGAGCTGACCTGCACACCTTCCCCGGTGACAGAAAATAAGCTGACCTGTGTTCTCAGCTCCTAGAGGAACACAAAAAAAATCACTAAGTCTCGCTACCTCTCCTGGTAAACGGGACAAGAAAAAACCCTCCGACCTTCACTGGCCGAAGACAAGATCCGAATCCCCGACTCTCTGCTTCCAGCGCTGCTCCTGGGGAAACTCTTTCTCTCGATGGCAACCCGCTCCTCCCTCATTCGCTGAGCGGGCGGGCGCCTTCCCGTCTGGCCGAAGAAATCCCTCGGAAACTCCGCTGTTCTCACGACCATCAGGGCGTGCTAGCAGGGCAGTTTCTTTGTACTTTAGTGTCACAGTTCGAGACAGTCTGGAGCCAAACTATTGTAAGTATCAGCACACCTGCTCTGTGTAGAGATTAAGGTCTGGCCAACTTTAATTAATTGGAAGGGGGCTGTATGCCACAACTTCCCCCCCCCTTAAGATGGTTTTCTGGGGTTGAAAAACTCCAGAAAATCTCTGCAATCAAATTAGGTTAGGGTGCATCAAAGCAATTCTAGAGAGACTAATCTTCCTGACTAAACAATATCTAAATTTACACTAAAGTTACAAGTTTCAAATTACAAATTAATTAACATAATAAAAACAATACTATTAATAATAAACTATATACAAAATTTCTTACAGATAACTTTTAATCCACCCGACTCAAACAGTCCACATGAGGAATGTCTTTTTCTGGTCTGTGTCGGATTTCATAGTTAAAGGGCTGCAAGGTTAACGCCCACCGCATTAATCTGGGATTGTTTCCCGCATTTCTCTTTAACCATATTAATGGGTTGTGATCAGTTTCTATGGTAAATTTTTGACCATCCAGGTAATGTTTTAACTTTTTCACTGCGAAAATGATCCCAGCACATTCCTTTTCGGTTGTGCTATAGTTTTTCTCTGCCTTAGTAAATTTTCGACTTAAGTACAGAATTGGATGTTCTTCATCTCCTTGCCTTTGAGCCATGATAATACCTATCCCCTTATCTGAGGCGTCACTTTGAATAATAAACTCCTTAGTATAATCAGGAGCGTACAGTACTGGGTCACGGGTGAGTTTATCTTTTAACTCCCTAAAAGCCTTCTCCATTTCGGGACTCCAGTCTACTTTTTCCTTTTTCGTTTTCCCTCTTAAAGCTCGGGTCAGCGGTTCTACTATTATTGCATAGTTCTTTATGTATCGGGAGTAATACCCGCACATCCCTAAAAACCTTCTAATTTCCGTTTTTGATTTTGGAGCTGGGAAATCAGTAATGGCCTTAATTTTAATCTCGGACGGTTTCCTACGTCCTTTCCCTACAACATGCCCTAAATATTTGACCGTCTCCTGGGCAAATTTACACTTGGCTAATTTAATGGTTAATTTTGCCTTGGTTACCCGCTTTAGAACTATATCTAAATGTTCTAAATGCTCTTCCCATGAATTAGAAAAGATAGCCATATCGTCAAGGTAAGGCAAACAGAAACTTTCTAGTCCCTTTAATAGAATACTCATGAATTTTGAAAACCTATACGGGGCGGAGACAAGTCCAAATGGCATTACCAAAGGTTGATATGAACCGAAACTAATTACAAATGTCGCTAAACGTTGTGCGTTAGGGGTTAAAGGTATTTGCCAATAGCCTTTAGTTAAGTCAATCACGGTAATAAATTTTGATGCTGCCACTTGCTCTACCCTCTCTTCTATGTTAGGCAAAGGGAAAAATTCGGCACGAGTTATCTCATTTAACTTGCGATAATCAACGCACGGGCGGGGTTCTCTGCCAAGGGCCTCTACTAATATCATAGGCGAGGTATAATCTGACTCCCCTTCCTTAATTATGCCCAATTCTAACATACGCTGGATTTCGGATTTCAGGATGTCGGTTTGTCGAGGTGACGTCCTATATGGCTTCATTCTAACGGGTTTATCACTAGTCAATTCAATATCATGCTCAATTAAATTCGTTCGGCCTGGAATATTGGAAAACACTTTCTTGTGTTTAATTAGTAATGCTCCTAATTGCTCCTGTTGGGCTTTTGTGCAACGACTTCCTAAATTACTGTCCCTAATTACCATATTGAGGTCAAATTCTTCCGGGTCAGTTATAGGATAAGGTATTTCTAAGTCTGCCTCCGTCGTTTTACTATCCCGATTTTCCTCTATTAATACATTTACGATTTCTGCTCTCTGCACGTAAGGTTTTAGTAAATTGACATGATAAATTTGCGACTTTTCGCGCCTGTCCGGTACATTTACAATATAATTAGTCTCTGACATTTGACTCTCAATAGTGCCTGGCCCTATCCATGATACGGATAATTTATTGGGTTTACTTGTGGCTAAAACCAGCACTTTGTCCCCGGGATTAAATTTCTGATTTACCGCATTTCTGTCATACCAGATTTTGCGTTTGTCCCTTTTTTCCTCCATCTGCTCCCCTGCGAGCTCTTGACACCTTTGTAGTCTGTTTATCAATTCGAAAACATACTCCGTCACTGGGTTTTGCTCCTCTTCCTGCTCTGTCCATTTCTCAAATAGCAGGGTTTCCGGGGTTCGCAGATTTCTCCCATGAACCAACTCGGCTGGGCTGAATCCCGTTGATTCATGTGTTACCGTCCGCAAAGCTAACAAAGCATAGGGTAAACTCCTCTCCCAACTTTCTCCACTTTCTAAACAGATTACCTTCAATAACCGTTTAACTGAACGATGCCAACGCTCAATGCAATTTGTCTGTGGGTGGTGCACACTACTGTGAGTTATTTTAATTCCAAATTTTTCTAAGAAATTTGAGGTTCAGTTACTCATAAAACAAGCCCCTAAGTCTGTTTGGATTACTTTCGGAAATCCCATTCTACTAAATACTATCATTAACGTGTCGATCACTGTTTCCGACCTTGAATCGGGTATCGGGATAGCCTCTGGATACCTCGATGCTAAACACATAGCCGTGAGCATATATTTATTTTGATTTTCCGAAGGTGGGAGTGGTCCCACAATATCACAGTTTATATGCGTAAAAATTGCAGTAATAATGGGAACAAGTTTAAGAGGGGCTTTTTTTTGCTCTCCTGCCTTCCCAATTTTCTGACAAGGATCACACGATTTTACATAGGCTTCAGCCTCTTTAATGATATTTGGCCAGAAAAAATATCGCAGCAATTTATCCTTAGTTTTAGTCATGGCCACATGACCGGATATTAAACTGTGACAAAGATTCAAAATTTCATTCCTATATTTCCGCGGAATAATTAGCTGACGTCTTTTTTCTCCTCTGTGATCTGTAGCAATTCTGTACAGCAAACCTTGATCTATTGTTAAATTCGATTTCTCCTCTTTCGCGCGCGCCCACAACTCCGTCAGGCTTTCATCTTTTTCCTGCTCTTGGCGAAACTCGTTTTTCCCAACGTGCGCCAGAGCGGTGATCCTATCCTCCTCTAACTCGGGGAGAAAAATTGATTCTTCCGTACCCTGATTTTCCGTAGGCTCGCTCTCTGGCGACATTTCTGCCTCTCCCTGATCATTCCCAGCGCTTTCACTCGCCAGACTGGTTTTTGGCGCAGTTTCGTTTTTACGCCTTTTCGCTCGCGTTTCGACTGCATGGATTAATTCGGGTTTTTGTTTTTTTCTCTCGATTAATTTCTGCGTCTCATTTCCCAGTAAATAATAATCCATGAGAACTTCCTTATCCGCTACCGCGGCTTTCGTATTAATTAACCCTATTCCCTCAATTTCTAATTCAATATTGGCTATGGGTAGACATCTCACTTCGTTGGCTAAAGCTGCCTTAACCCACACGGTTTCCCCGTTTAATTGCTCATTAGAAATTATTTTATGAGGGGCAATATCGAGGCACGTCCCAGAATCACGTAAAATGGTAAACTCTTCCCCATTTATCTTGGCTTCACTTAAATAAGGTTCAAAAGCCGGGTTTAAATTCTCAGCGTCTCCTACGTGATTTACTTTTTCAGCCTTCTCTTGTCTGCTTTTCCAGACTGGGCAATTTGGCTTAATGTGATCGGGGGAAGAGCACACATAGCAAACAATAGGTTTTCGGGCCTCAAATAATTTAGATCTTTCCGTCAGATCAGACTTATCCCTCCAATTTTTTTGTTCTGGGGCATTTTTCTCAACCCTATTTTTATCAAAGTTGCGAGGTTTATCTAATTTCTTTTCTAGTGGTGGTTTCGGGGTCCAACTTTTCTTATTATTTCTGCGAACTGACTCGTACGCGTCAAACTTCTTAGCTAACTCTCGCGGTTCATTGAGAGAGCTCCACGAATCTATGAAATGATCTTTCATTTCGAAATTAGCCCGTTTCTTTAACTGGTCGGCCACCATTAATTTCTTTAGATCCTCAAAATTTGTCACTTCTACTCCCTCTAACCACCCATTTAAATATGTATCTAAATCATAAGCTAGATCATGCCAAAGAGTTCCCGGTTGTTTTTGGTGTTGCATAAATTTAATTCTAAAATTTTCCGGACTTAATTTAAATCGATCTAATAGCATTTGTTTGACTTTCTCAAAATCGTCACTAATTTCTTGGGGTTCTTTTAAAATTAATTCCGCGATTTCTACGGGCAATAAAGCTAATAAATTAGTCACTAGATCCTCGTCATCTATTTCTAATTTCCTAGCTTGTCTTTGGAATAACGCAAGAAATAATGCCATGTCCGATTTCTCCGGTTCAAATTTTTGCATAACCGATTTTAGTGATTGTCGGCTGGGGCGTTCGCTACAAGTCGAAGCTAGACTTACTGTTTCTGAATGTTGGGCTATTTTAAGTTTTTCTAACTCTAATTCATGTTTCCTTTCCGCTTCTCTTTCAGCGATTTTTTTCTCTTCAGCCTCCCTTTCCGCAATCTTTTCCGCCTTCCTTTTCTCTTCCGCCTTTCTTTCTAAGATATCCTCCCGTATTAACTTAATTTGAGCTAGGGCTAGGTCTTTATCATAATCTGGAGACTTTTGAATTTTCCCTATGATATCACTTATCCTATCCGAAGTTTCAACAATCACTCCGAATTCGACTGCGAGCTCTTGCAGTTCCGCTTTCCTATACTGCCCTAATTCTGACATGTTTACCTAATTCTAAATTCACAATTTAATCTTACACAATTCCCCAAAAAAATTTCTACACAATACCTAACACTTTTACACAATTCCTAACAATTTTACACAATTCTTACAATTTTACCCAATTCCAAAAAATACATATACAAAATTACACTAATAAAACCTATAATTCAATTTTGCAAATTTTTGGGGTGTATAAAATTCCAATACAACACGATTCCAATAATTAAAACTTAATATTCAATTCTACACATTAAATTTGAAATATTTGAAATCACAACCCTTTCCAGGAAAGAAACCTCTTTCCGTAACTTATTTGATTCACTTTTAATTTTCATAATTTACACCAAACAATATGAAATTACTGTGTTATCTTCTCAAAATATTTTAACACCCTTTTTGTTTTCTCATTTAAAACAAGATAATCAAATATGTGCAAATCAATTAATATTTTTCCAAACTAAACAAATATGAGTTATATTTAAATTAAATTTACCTATAATTTAAATTCCTCCCTGTTTTTACTTAGAGTTTCTAATATTTGTGATATGCCACATTTTTAATTTTTCCAAAAACAATGTTAATTTAAGGTTTACTCTCCCTTAATAAATTTCTAAATAACTTTTAACTTTATACATTTATCATCTAATACTTTAAATAACAAAAATTTTACAGCCTCACTAGAAAAGTTTGACTCACCCCTGTTTTGTTGTCGTTGCTCGAGTTCCGTCCTTCCTTCTGGCACTTATGATGGGCTCTCGGATCGGCACTCCGTATGGAATTCGGGATGGGCTCCGGATAATTCAGGCTGAGGGCTCTCCTCTCTGTCTTAGAGATTCTAGTCGATGCGACGTAGATGTATCCTCCGTTGATTTGATGGTTCGACGTACTCCGCTGCGTCTATCCTTCCGTTGAGTCTATCACGTTTCTATCGTCCGTACTTCTTCAGGCAGTGTAGTATTTCTCCAACAATCATCCCTCTAGCGCTGCCACCAAGTTAGTATAGCTGTGGCGTTTCGGACTTTCCGGCGAGGGTTCTGGTAGCGAATGAGAAAATCCCGTCACAGCAGAAGTTGATAAGAAAATTAATTTAATTAAAATTTAAACAAGATTCTATGTACAACCGTTAGTTACAATATTGATGTTGGAGGATTATATACAATGGCTAGTAGCTCAGTGGCGGGTTTAAGCTGCGCGGGGCCCTAGGCGCAGAATATTTCCGGGGCCTCTATAGTAGAAATTAATTGGGAGGTAATTTTCAATGGAACAATGTTATTTGAATTTTTTAACGGGGAGAGCTAAATTCTCGCTATGCAATATTTTTGTACGAATGCAATTTTTTAGTTCCCATCATACTATATGTATGGAGAACTTAGGTAATCGTGAAAATTTTTTCGATCTCGGTTTTCTGACTTTTTACACGTTTTCAGATGAGAGGAATCAGATCAAAATGAATATGGTGACCATTATCTGTAGGGTGTCTGTTAGTTTGTTAGTCTGAGTACATGATATCTCCCGAACAAATGATCGTAAAGAGGTCGGACCAGTTTTAAAATGTTATTTATGTTATTGGCAAGAACCCTATTTATTTACAACATTCTAATTAAAAAACTTAAGAAATTATTCGAAATTTACGATTTTCTTAACATGGGAGAATAGGGAAAATTTTCACTTAAATGTGCATGAAAAGGAATATTTTTCTCGTAAAATTGTAAGAACAGACTTTAAATATCAGTTTTGGTGCCCGGAGAAACATCATTAACTTTAAACACGCTACTTTGAAAATATCGCAAATTTTTCGAAATTTATGAATTTCTTATCATGGAAAAATATGGCAAAATTTCGCATCAACGTCTGATTTGAAGGATATTTTCATCGTAAAGGTGTGAGACTACTTTTAAAATATTATATAAGATGCTGGCATAAACGTCCTTGACTATGAATTTTCCAATTTAAAAATTTCGTAAGTCATTGGAAATTTTCGATTTACTTACTATGGCAGAATAGGGCAAAATTTCGCATAAACGCCCATTTTGAGGGATACTTTCATCGTAAAGATGTCAGAACACTTTTAAAATATCATGCAAGATACTGTGGCATGAACATCCCTGACTATGAATATTTTAATTTAAAAATTTCTTAAGTTATTTGGAATTTACGATTTACTTAACATGGCAGAATAGGGCAAAATTGAGCATAATCGTCCATTTTGACATCATAAATATATAAGACAATTTCAAAATAATATTTATGGTACTTGTTTGAACAGAATCGACTACGAATATTGTAACAGGAAAATTTCGTAAGTTATTCGAAATTTAAGATTTCATTAACATAGCAAAATTGGGCGATATTACATATGAATATGCATTTTGTGGATTGTTGCATTGAAAATTTTAGTATGAAAACTAAACTACGAATTTGACCCCAATAAAATAATAGATTAGAATAAGATAAATATATTGAACTGAACGGTGGGTGGCCCATTAGACGGGAATTTGATTCTGTCACATTGTCAAGCTTTTGGTCAAATTCATTCAACGTTACGAGAGATAGATTGAACAGAATTTAAGTTCTTCTCGAAAGAAAAGAAAGATGTTAGGGGGTTTTATCAATATTTATTTACAATCAGAGGACGCTGTATAACCATTGATTGAAATCAAATAAAAATTTGAGTAAAACCCCTTATGGTTGAGCTTTTATGTTTAGAGGAACTAAATATCAGTGCATTCTATTGTCCACAATTTTTTGAATTTGCATGATATTTATGTTTGAGGTTTTCCTATAAGTAGCTCAATACTTTTGACTGCTTAACTATGCAAATGAATTAAAAAAAAAAAAAAATGTGCGTGCGTAGTTAAAAATTATTTTTTTTAAATGCTCATATTTAATAAGATATTTTATATTTTTGTATTGAAATTGAAGTGTGCAGTGTGATGTGTCTAAAGTCGCATGCCAAGTTTTCTAAAAATGGCTTTGCTCTGGGTCTAATACCTGCGTGTTATATTTAAAAAAGTTGTCAAAAAAAAAAAAAAAAAAGATACTGTAGTCTCATAAAAAACTTACAGCAATTAAAAGAAGCGTCATAATCACGTGCTGCAGCCAAAATGTATTTCAAGCATTACTTTTTACAGGATGATCCAAAACATTTGGATTTTTATTTAATTTTTTACTTCTCCCCCATTTCTCTTTGGGACAAAACTTTTGCTGAAATATCTGATGTATAACATGTTGCAGATAGTTCGTAAAAAATTATTCTAGATATTTTACAAAACGTCTAAATTAGAAAACATCCAAACACTTATTGAGAGATAATGTAGTCAGTCACAGCCTTGAAAATTTCAATAATATAAATTTGTTAAGTTTACATAATTAAAATTTTTATTTAACACATTATGTATTTAGTTTTAAAATTTTATTGATTCAAACATAAATGTGGGCTATTTTTTAATGTTTATTAAAAAAAAAAAATGAAATTTATTATTTAATGAAAAGGGAAAAAAGTATTAAAGTATGACCCTTGTAAATTTTATTTCAGTATCTAAAATGCTATTTTTTCCTTATCTTGCTCTCTCTTGCTATATACTATTGTTATTATTAATTAAAGGCGGTCATCGCCCACCTAGCTGACGATATTTCCAAATAAAGCTCCTTTCAAAATTCGCTATATTAATCAATAAATAAATAAATGAATAAAAAAAAGTAAGAGTGATTAAATTGCGCGAAAAATAGAAAATAATGAAAAAATGGATTATTTGAAATTTGTATTTTTCATCAAAAAATGGAATTCGAATCATAAAATTTAATTTAAATTTAATTATTTATCATAGTTAATTTCATTGGAAATTTATCAAAATCGCTCTAAGTTTCTTTGTCGAAGGGATAATATCGAAATATGTATTATTATATTTTTAACTCCGCCTGAATTCAATCTCAATAACAGAAAAGTACGGAAATTTATTTTCATTTTGAATTTATAATCATTTATATTACTTTTAATATTATTAACATCACTACTTTTTTTAATTATTAATTATTATAATCATTTTCCCCTGCTAAATCATCATCCCTTAATTATTTTATTCATTCCTCAAAGCGAATGATATATATAATATATTAATTCCAATACCTATTTTTAGTAATGACGTCAGTTTCGAGTGCTAGTTTCGGGAAACTTGGGCTTTTATTGATAAAAAATTACTTTTCACCGTTATCAGAGTGTAAGTAATGCCATAGATGTATATTCGAGCATCAAAGACCCGTTCAAAACTGTTAAATATGTTAACTATACACTATAGCATTTTATTTTATTGCACAGAAACGCATTTGTATGTTTAACTGATATACAGGAAAAAAATTCCAAAGAATAAGTTGCAACGTTGTAAGTAATCGGGTGTGGTGAAGTAAAAGAAGAGAAATAAAATTGGTGTTAGTTTTAAATGCTTCTAGGAAGTTAAATTCAACAATATAATTTTTCATGAAATTTTATATAAATTTCTTAACAATTGCGATATAAAGCCTTTGTTATCCAGCATTTATCCATTTATTTGTCTATTACCGACGTTTCTTAAAAATTATTTAATTGTTGATTAAAAGAAATAGCATTCAAGACATTAATTGAAGTCCTTTGATTCGAATGAAAAAGAAAAGAAAATCATTAAATGAAATTTAGAGCGCCTTTCACTTAAAATAAAACCCACTGGGCATCATTTTGAACCTAAACGCTTTTTCAAGAAAATATTTAAAATGCAAAAATAGATTGTTTGTTCAAAACTTAAAAACATGAGCAGAAGTAAAAATATAAATAACATTCTATTGTGAAACATTTTATAATTAAATTATTATTATTATTATTATTATTATTACTAGAAAGTTAAAATAGAGGGAAAAAATGATAAGAAAACTTACTTTTTTAGATCGTCATGGAAAAAATTCGAAGCAAACTCATAGAGATATACTACTAAACTAATTATAACCACATCTTAAACATTCGAGCTAAACTGACGCAATAAGAATATAGAAAATTATTGGTTTTACAATCTTGAAAAGTAACCAATCGGGTAGAATATATAACGTTTTGAAAATAAGGAATTTATATTTTTCTTTTTTGCTATAAATGAAATACCAAATTCTCCCTATCTGCATTCATTCGATTGTACATTTTTCACAGGTTTTAAAGAGAGAATAAATAATACCCATTTGTAACAGAACACAGAACTGAAAATGAGGATAAATGAAGCAACACACATGTCTGAAAAAAGTAAAAAAAAAAACTATCATTAATATTGGTTAAGAGGGGACAATACCTAATCTCGCCGGCAGCCTTCGCCCATGTTATTCTATGGGAAAATTTGTTGCGACAATTACACATTACCTAATGAATATTTTTAAATTCTGTTTTCGCAGTCAGAAAATTCATAACCGTTAAATGAGTACTCATTTTTGAAAAATTCATTTTTTTTTTTTTTTTTTTACATTTTAATTTTGAGTTCAAAAATGCGATTTTTCACAAAATGCATTTTTCTCATTTTCTAATCGCAAAATGAAATACTAAAATTTTAAAAAATCAATTTTTGGAAAAGAAGTACTAATTTAACGCTTATGAATTTTCTAAATGTGAAAACAGAATTGAAAAATATTCATTAGGTAATGAGTAATTATGTGAACAAATTTTCCCATAGAATAACATGGGCGAAGGCTGCCGGCGAGATTAGGTATTGTCCGCTCTTAAGTAAATGCTGTTTGTGCAGTTCGGAAGATGTACTCATACAAAGCATCCTACAAGAACTATTTTTGAAGCACAAGCCACCTCATTAGCACTAGTACTTCTTTGTGCGGCAAAACTAACAGTAACAGTGGAAAGCTTATATTCACACATGTTTGAAAGATGTCCGTCTCAGTTTTCTTGAACTTTAGTCATTTATATTAATAAAGAAGTGACCATTTTTAAGTACTTTCAAACGTGAATATATGAAGTTGGGGGAAATATGGTACTGCCACTATTGCAATTTCCTTTAGCAATTAGCTAAAAATCTATTATTCTCGAATTTTCCAGAACCCCCATCTTTCAGAATTCTAGAGTTCTGATGAATTTTTAGAATGCGCCGCAGGACACAGGTGTGTAACGCTATAATTAGAAATAGTATCCCCACTCCAATTAAGTGGTAATACATGGACCAGTAATAAAATGAAATGAAATACGGAAATAGTGTTTTTACGATTTACGATAATGGAAAAAAGAAGTACAGATGGTTATCTCAAAAGAATCTTTTGAAATGCACTCATGCTAAATATGATTTGTTGTATGTGTATATATACATATATATTTAATTATGCGAAATATCAGGAACATAGGAATACGTTACAGAATTTAACTATAAACAGGATAATATTGTAATATTATCTATATTAGTGCCTCGTTATTTTATCTTAAACTATTTATTCATTCAGAGTACTCACTTTACACTAAGTTTCTAGAATCAAACTGATTCGCTAATACTTGCAACTCAGTATATATATATATATATATATATATGTAATATGTATATAGTTAGTTTTTAAAATCCTAGCTAAAAACAAATAAGAAATATGTATAAAGTATAATAGAAAAAAAATAGTAATAACTAGAAGAAAGAGCAGAGGTCATCACGGCTTAAAACGGATGTAGCAGATTAAACAAATTTGGCAGGTGCTCAACTTCCCTCAAATTCTCTGCAAGATCATATAACAAAGAAAGATAAATGGTTAAAATGCAGATAAATTGAATTACTTAGCAGAGTAATTATAAAGCTAAAATTAAGAAATCAGTTTTTATTTGGTTTAAAATGACATCTGGGATTACTATGGAAATTTTGAACTTCTCTAAAGTTTCTTTTCGAGAACTTACATGGCTCGGTGTTAAACACTACTCCCCCCCCCCCCCCCCCCCACACTTTTTTTTTTCCTAATCTTGAGTATATCACATGCATACAGAAATAATGTACTTTTTAATTTATTAATGGATGAAAATTGTGAGCATTTTATAGTATTTTGCTAATTTTAGAAATTGCTTTTAAGCAGGCAAGAAGAAATGTGGGGCCCTTGTCAGATAAAAGGCTAGGGTGTAGAACTTATTGCATTTGATTAAATTGAAAACGAATTTGTTGTCTTATTTCGTGTTCCTATTACACCAAGTCTTGGCTTCTGCAAACCATATACCCTTTGTTAAGAAATTGTGCACATCTTATTAGTGTAATGTATATAGAATAAATACAATTTTTTTGGAGAATAAATATGTTTGTTTGATGCCAGAATGCTTTTAAACTAAAAAAAAAAAAAAAAAAAAAATAAATAAATAAAAGACTTTTCAAAAATTGAAATTGCTAAAAAAAAGTTATTGGAATTACGAAAAAAAAAAAAAAAAAAATTAAACGCGAGGCCTCTTAGGCGCGAGGCCCTTGGCGCGCGCCAACTGCGCCTTATGGGTAATCCGCCACTGTAGTAGCTACAGCATGGATCGATAGTTGAGTTGATGCTTAACAAACAGTTTCTGTGGATCTCCGTGATCCTAAATTCGATTTACTGAAACAATACTTGCACCGTTCCAGGTACAGAAAAGATATGATCCAGTCCTAGGATAATTTAAAGTAAAATGTCTCTTACGAGCTGACCTGCACACCTTCCCCGGTGACAGAAAATAAGCTGACTTGTGTTCTCAGCTCCTAGAGGAACACAAAAAAAATCACTAAGTCTCGCTACCTCTCCTGGTAAACGGGACAAGAAAAAACCCTCCGACCTTCACTGGCCGAAGACAAGATCCGAATCCCCGACTCTCTGCTTCCAGCGCTGCTCCTGGGGAAACTCTTTCTCTCGATGGCAACCCGCTCCTCCCTCATTCGCTGAGCGGGCGGGCGCCTTCCCGTCTGGCCGAAGAAATCCCTCGGAAACTCCGCTGTTCTCACGACCACCAGGGCGTGCTAGCAGGGCAGTTTCTTTGTACTTTAGTGTCACAGTTCGAGACAGTCTGGAGCCAAACTATTGTAAGTATCAGCACACCTGCTCTGTGTAGAGATTAAGGTCTGGCCAACTTTAATTAATTGGAAGGGGGGCTGTATGACACAGTACTTTAAAATTTGGTGTAACTGTATGATCTAAATTTTATTCTTTTATTTGTGATTAGTTATGAATTCGTAATTATTTCATAATTCTATTTTATGAAAATTTTCCTTTTGTTCTGCGTTTATTAGTATTATTTTTTTTAAATATGCTATTTTTTCTCCTGATGTATTTCTTTGTTAGGTTAGATCACCGGTGTTCGATCGTACGCCGCCGGTGGAGGGTTGCTATTCGGAACATGATGCGAAATGGCGCCGTCTTGGCAATTTTCAAAATTTCGCTAAGCGGCAGCCTAAAGTAAACTTTCACCTGTAAAGCAATACGTCACATCCCCCGCTAGCGCGGGATCGGTAGCGAACGTGTTAAATGAAGTGTTTTTTTATTCATTAATATAAACAACTACTACAAAAATTATATTACAATTTTTTTTAATGCGCTAACTGCAATAGAGACAGTGTCCGGAGATGAGAGAAGTCGTGTAGATCCGCACCAGATTGTAAGAACGTGAGAAAAATGGCGACTTTGGTCTTTCTCACGGTTTTGTGAGGTCTAACTGCAATAGAGACAGTGCCCAGAGAGGAGAGAAGTCGTGTAGAGCCGCACCAGATTGTAAAAAGTGAGAAAAAGGGGGGCTTTGGCCTTTATCACGGTTCTGTGAGGTCTAACTGCGACGTTTCCGGCTGCAATCTTTAAGAGACAGTGTCCGGAGATGAGAGAAGTCGTGTAGAGCCGCACCAGATTGTAAAAACGTGAGAAAAATGGCAGCTTTGGGTTTTCTTACGGTTTTGTGAGGTCTAACTGCAATAGAGACAGTGCCCGGAGATGAGAGAAGTCGTGTAGAGCCGCACCAGATTTTAAAACAATATACAATATATAATTATTAACACTTCACATTAGCAAGTTAATTGTATGATACATTATTTGTATCATACACGGATGGAAAGCGTTTGCTGACGATGACGCGAATTCAATGATTTTTGTTCACCCAAAAGTTTTCACTTCAAATGGAAAGCGTCAGCTGACGATGACGGGAATTCAATGATTTTTGTTCACCCAAAAGTGCTCAACGCGCCTAAAGAAGTTTTCACTTCAAAAATTCTGTAAAAATAAAGCATTTTTTAAACTTAAATACAGCACAGTTTACTGTACATTTTTACAGCTGGTTTAGTAAAAAAAAATGAAGACTGGTTATTTCACATTGAGCTGTAAATCTGTATCAGAATTTTCCCAGAAGCCTTTTGGTGCGTATCACATTATTTATCATTCAATCAGCATCGATGTTGAACTTGTCTGTTTTCGTAACAAAAAAGCTGTGGTGCGAGCCAACTGGCACAGTTGTCAACGTGCTGGCCTGTAAAACAGGAGATTGTCAGTTCGAATCCCCGGCAATGCAAGACCGTTTATTTTCCATAAAAAAAATAAGTAAATTATGTGTGTAATAAATAAATAAATTACATCGTGTTGTCCATTAGGCACTACGCGCATATGTGTAATCATTGCAGGAAATGATTTTAAAGGATATTGTTAAGGGCAGTGTCCTGAAAACTGTCATCTTCCCTCCTTTCAAAAGTGAAACTAAAACGCTGTTTTGGCTAGACTGAAAGACGGGGCAATACCGTGATTTTTTTGTCCAATAAACTATTTCAGCTGTCAATTTGAAGGTAAATAATGATCACAGAGGCGGTGTCTTTTACACCCCTAAAAAGGGTAATCAATTATACAAACGTACTGTCAAGAAACCCCCTAAATACTGGTTTGAAGTTTGAAGAAAAAGATTACGTGTAGCTGAATGAAATGAACCTCAATATTATGTAATGAATGCATAAAAACACATGCATATGTGTATATATGTATAGTATCATATTATTTCATATATCTTTATACATAAAAATTTCGTGTCACAGTGTTTATTCGCGATGAACTCCTACACTAATGAAACGATTTTATTGAAATGTGGACACTGTGCAGTGCCGTGCCCTTAATATTTGTTCAAATCCTATTTTATTGAAATCTGAAATTAAATACCTGAAAGCCATCGCAATTGACAGAGGTTATGACCCTTCCATTATAGACAAAGCTATCCAAAAATTACATCTCCCTCGTATTTCGTCTACTAAATCAGTCACATCTAATATCAGTATTGTTTTACCCTATTTTTCTAAAACCAGTCAAACCATAGCTAAAATTCTCAAACAATATGATTTTAAAATAATATTTTCGCCTTCCAATAAACTCACCTTTTCTCAGTTAAAAGATCCTATTGATATGCATAATTCTTGGGGCATTTATAGTATTTCCTGTCAGTGTGGTTTATCATATATTGGCCAAACTAAACGCAGTCTTAAATTTCGTCTAAAAGAACATATGAATTACGTCCGCAAACAAGAAACCAATAAATCGGCTATTTCTAAACATTGCTGGGAGGAAAATCATAATTTTAAATTTAATTCAGCTAAAATAATTTGCAGACCCAAATCCATTCATGAACTCGATTTCTTCGAAGCTTTTCATATTTATAAAAATTTTAAAAACCTTGTAAATTGTGATTTCGCTGTTCCCTATTTGTCTGATTGTTGGAAATTTTACATTCAGTCCACATTTCCTTAATTTTTCTACTGTTTACACAGCTACACATTCATTAATTCCTATTGGCCACACTCCCTACCTCTTCCGTAATCCTATTGGTTGAACTAAATCCGGTCCCTCTCCTATATATACGAGCACTTCTCCAGATTCAGAATTCTTTTTGCACTGAAGACGGTACGCTTTAGGCTACCGAAACAGCTGTATGCACCTCAATAATTTTTCTTTGGCGTTTCTGACGTAGTAGTTTATTCCTGTTTTAATATTCCAACGCCAAGTCTCCTGCTATTATTACTGTGCAGTTTGGTCCAACTTGAGAGATAGGATAGTTTTTATTACAATATTCGCCCCCCCCTCCCCCTCCCAAATCATGATTTCACAAAATCCTTCATATCTTAAACAAACAAACAGATATCCGTAAAATTTTGCTTTAAAATATAGCAAACACAAAATGATGTCTATAAATCAATTTCTGGAATTTTAGAAATTCGGTCCCCAAGGCGGGGGAGGTGGCATAATGTGATTTCACATAATCCTATGCTATATCGAAAAAAAAAAAAAAAACAGACGTGAAATTTTTGCTCTAAAATATAGCTAATATCTAAAAACCAATTTCTGGAATTTTAGAGGTTCAGCCCCCAGGTGGGGCGGTAAGGGGGGGGGGGGCTATCGAGGGGGAAAAAAAATAGAAATACAGTTAGACCATTCAAAATTGGTACAGATAGGTTTTAGAGGCTTTCAAATCGAATAAGGATATTTTCGAAAGTGTAAAGTTATTAGGAGGGGCGGGAAGCGGGGCGGAGGGGCAACAAAATAAAAATGGAGTTAGATCGTTCAAAATTGGTACATAGAGATTTTTGATACCCACAAATCGATTGCGGTTGGTCTTTATTCGTAAATAATAATTTAACTGTATTGAATAGTTTACTACAATCTAATTCAACGTATAACATAGCCACAGCAACGCGTGGCCGGGTCGCATATTTACAGAACATACATTGTTTCGGAACCACTTTGGCGCTTTTTTTATTTGACGAAGAGACTTCATACTGATAAAATGATAAACTATTACAAGTAATTCTTTTTTCATCGTATTAAAATAAGACATGAAAATAAACAAATATTTGGCAATATTTTTATCATTTGTATTAAAAAATTACTTTAAAGAAGAAATTAGTTGCATCATAGATTGGTATTTAACAGTACCTTAGCTTACATTTACTACAATTATTTCTGCAAGAGAGCAGAAAGGATTTGTTTCTCTTCAAAGATTTCTTATTAATATGTTTTTAAATAAGTTTTTTTTTTTTTTTTTTTTCTATCCGCGATTGTAATGAAATGCTCGCCCTCTGGTGGGCTAAGGTGAAATTATCACACCACTGCATATCATCATATTATGCAATCGATTTTCCATGATGTAATGGCGGAAAAAGAACAATTATTAATCCACGTGGCTATTATATTTACTAACAACTGCAGTTCAGAGAGTGCCATCTATCGATCATTACAAACGCGGATACCATATATCACAAATTGACAATTAAAAAAAAAAAAAAAAAAAAAAGTTAATACTAATTCCCGTTTAAACAGAATAATTTAGATCAAGAGCTTTTAAAAACAATTTTGAAACATCCGGATAGGTTATTAATATAATTGCTATTTTACAAATACTTTTAAAAACACTGTTTTTCTTTTTATTTTTAAGAATAAAAATGATCTCTAATGTATTTCTCGATTTCACCTGAAAGAGTGCAGAAAATATTTATTTCTATTCATACATTCATAACTAATGCTTATTTTTATTTATTTTATTTTATTTTTTTTTTTTTTAACTTCCTTAAACATACACAAGAAGAAAGATATTGAATTTGTGAAAATTTTTAAACTCCGTGTTTCGATGGATTTACACGTTTTGAGATTTCCTGAAAACAATATGATCATGTCTGTATATATGTTTACGTGTATTTATCAATAATTTCACAGAAATAGTATGTCACTAACGAAGGAAGGAAATTAAACTAAACTTGGTATTTAGTTGGGCTTTGAACTAAACTGGTATAGATAACATACTATGCCATTAATAACTATGTTTCTTGTTATTTTCTAAATCATGTTACGATATTTTTAAAAATATGTTAATATTAATTGCCAATTAAACAAAACTAGAACAAAACCATTTAAACAAAGTAAAACTTCGTCCAGTGGTCGAAACTCGACCACTTTTTTTCAAAACAAAGTAATTGCCTTCTCATAAACGGATTTAAATTTCAACACAGCAGTGCTATTTGTCGGCCGATATTCACTCAAATTAAAACAGAATAGTACTACACAATGTCCATATCATATACCATGTTTGGTACGTTTATACACTACAGAAGTTGAGATATAGCCTTAACTTAAATGAAATGAATCACAGCATAGCATATCACCTATTGGGTGATGTATTCCAACAGCTAATCAGTACCAGTTTAAACCAAGGTCTAACCAATTATCAAACGTACTTAAATTCCGCCAATTGATTCATGAGATACTGCAAAATTTCCCTAACACATCATACACACACAGACAAATAATCATTTTCTAAAATTGAGCGAGTCATGTTTAGGACATCTTAAAATGTGTAAATTCATCGAAAACCGGAAATAAAAAAAAATTCACAAATCCAATACTTTCTTCTATATCATTTTACATGACAGCGCCACCTACCGATTAACATGAAAAGAAATTAATCAATATATTTTCTCATAAAATTTAGTGTAATTTTCATGAACGGATGCTGAGATATAGCAATGAGAAACCGTATAAAATATTAACAACAACAATAATAATAATAATAATAATAATTGTTGATAATATGTACTCACACATTCAGTTTGGTACATTTACATAGGATAGAAGCTGAGATATAAATTCCTCGTAAACGAAAAATATTGCTGAATAGCAGCGCCACCTATCGTCTAACATGCATTCAAAATGAATCAGCATTGTTTTACCTAATAACCATCTCTTACAATAAGTTTCGTACATTTACACACTATAGAAGCTTATGGTCTTCCTTAAAATGGGATTAAATTGCAATTTAATAGCACCACTTGTTGGTCGATATGCACTCAAACTGAATCAACAGAGTTTTATTTAATATATATCTCTAAGTTTTGCACGCAGTAGATGCTGAGCCTTTCCTGATTATCAAGGGCCTTGTAGAACACAAATATGCAAAAAGAACGTTTTTCTGTCTCAAAGATAGCAATAACTAAGTATATCTTCGATCCGGGCCCGAAACATTCTTTTGAGCCTAAACAAGAAAAACAAATTTCAAAATAAAACTAATTTCAAAATAAACTCACCACAAAAAGAGATAAATATATAAGAATTATGAAACCAATATCACCAATAACTGTAGTAAAATTTCATATTAGAATCACTTATAGAATAGTAAAGAAATAAGCAACTAAAGGTTATGCATGTAAAATTCAATAACCAGATAGCCGTTTGCGTTTATATATATATATATATATAAAATTAAATTCAATATTAATGACAAAAATAAATTTGTATAAATATTGTTTAATGAGAGTAATATTCCCTTTTTATTTTTAACACCTAAGTTTAATAAAAATCCAGTTAAATTTAGATTCATTTGTTGTACTACTAATAGTATTGGTAAGAATTTCAATATTAAATTACAGTTTTTCATGAAAAAGATCTATGACTTTTTAAAATCTAAGTATAAGAATTCTAGTTATTTTTGGTCAATTGATAATAGTCTTGAATTAATTAATAAAATTACTTTTAAACCTTTATCTATTCAAACTTATGACTTTGAAAACCTATTCAGTAATATTCCTATAAATGAACTCTATAATATTCTTAAAAATATTTTTGACATTTTTTATATTGAAGATGAATTGAATATTCCTCGAGATTTTTTTCTTAGTCTTTGTCATTTTTGTTTAAATAATAATTATATCTTTTTTCATGACAAAGTTTTCAAACAGTCACATGGTATTGGCATGGGAACCAATTACTCTTCCTGTGCGGCTAATCTTTTCTTATTTTTCTTTGAATATCAGTTCACTGTAACTCATAACATATGTTTACATGCTTATCGATATATCGATGATTTAATTATTTTCAATATTGATTTTGATAGTTTTTCAAGTTTAATTTATCCAGATTGTTTAAAATTAAATAAAGCCAACAATAATAATTATGAAGCTGATTTTTTGGATATTTCATTTATTATAAAGGATAATAATATATATACTGATTTATTTGACAAAAGAAAAAACTTTAACTTCATTACTAACTGTATGCCGCATTGGTATTCTAATCTGAGTCACAGAATTTACATAAATATTGTTATCAATCATATATTAAGAATCAAAAGGTTATGTAATTTAAAATTTAATTTTAATAAACAAGTTTTCAATTTTCAAGCTTTGTTATATTACAAGAATTTGTATCCTTTGAATTTTATTTTTCATTATACAAAAAATTTGAATTTTTAGTGTCAGTGCCGCAGTATCTGCTTTATGATTGGTGATCCATATAGGTGTCCAGTTTGATGCATTTGGTTCAAAGCCTTCTAGGAAGACCATTTTGCTAATGTTTGGAGTTATTTTGTATCGCCAGACCTGGAAAGTTCTTGGACATCTTTGGATACGGAAAGAAAATTTAGTGTTTTTTCAAGTTTTTAAGCTGGAATGAATTTTGAAGTTGTAGTTTTTCTTGCAGGTGGTGAGTTTTTTTCATCTTTTCTAGTAGGTTCGGGTGGGGATATGTTTGGCTAGCATTTCATATATAAAAATCTTTTTCATATATAAAAATCTTTTTCTTGTATATTTAATAGTTTTTTGCTGTCTATAATATGATTTTTAATAAATTGAAATTCAGTTTTTATCAAAACTTAAATTTAAAATTTCAATAAATGTAAAACTTTATAAATTGTTTTCCATTACTATTCAGTTTGAATTACATTTGGAGTATGCTAGCCTGCATGTCTTTTGAAACCTGCTAGTACTACATAGTTTTTTAAAATTTTTAATTGCTGTGTTCCCACCTGCTGAAGAGATTGACACAGCGTAATTTGAATTTCTAGCTTGAATAGTGTTTAAATCTAACCAATTTTCTTGTTTATTAACATAGTTTTATAAGTTTTTCATGTTGTTTGTTACTTTTCACCTTCATCTTATCTTTTATCTTCAATTAAATTTATTATATATATATATATAGATAGATAGATATATATAATTTATGCTTAATATCAACTCTACGAAAATTTTTATCAGTCGCTTCCAAATTTTGACCTAAGGTTCAAATTTCATTTCCGTGGGTTTTTACATCGGCTACAACATTTTCGTCTTTATTCGTAAATAACAATTTCACTGTATTGAATAGTTTACTGCAGTATAATCAATGCATAACTTAGCCACAGCAACGCGTGGCCAGGTCTGCTAGTATATATATATATATAGTATATGACAGGTTTTTATTAGTAGTAGTAGTACGACTAGGGTTGGCTTGATTTTGCCCGACCCGAAAAAACCCGGATGGGTTTTTTCAATAAAACCCACTTGAAAACACCCATGTGGGTTTTTTACAAAATTCTTAAACAAAAAATTATATGAAAAAAAAAAAAAAAAAAAGAAAAGAAAAGAGTCGTTTGTTAATATAAAGGAAATTGTGGGACAAGTAATGTAAAAAATAAATAAATAAATAAATAAAAATTCCGAGAACTTTGACAGTGCAAGAGAGACAATAATAAAAAATATTATATGAGAATCTATTGACTACGAGAAATTTAACAAAGTAACATTAAATTATTATTAAAATCCAGTTTTTTGTTGTAAAGAATTTTAGAATATTTAAAGAAGAATTATTTAATTTTTAAAAATTTCTTTATGACTTAATCATAAAAGACTTTAGAAATTTTAAAATTAGATTTAAAAAGACTTTAGAAATTTTTTTTTTTTTTAATTTTTTTTTTTAATGAATAATTAATATTTTTTTTTTTTTAATTATCTTATTATGAATGATATACTTAATGTAAAAAAAGAAGGGAAGAAAATAGCCCTGAAAACTCTGATAAAACCCGAAAGTACTCTAAAAAAAACCTTGAAAAAAACCCCAAAAATCCCTGATTAAACCCGATTAAAAAAAAAAAAAAAAAAAAAAAACGAAAAAACCCACTGGGCTGGGTTTTTTCCAACCCTGAGTACGACAGGTCGTATTATTTCTTTCAGACAGCGATTTTGCTTTCGTGATAATTTTTATCTATTACCTTAAACAGACGTTCAAAACTTATTATTTTGTCTAAATATATAAAGATAAAAGATTGTTATTGTATCTGTCCAGATTTTTAGTCTGGATTATTAGAGTATATCAAAAATTGGTATACTTATTAATCAAAACAAAATCTAGCTTAATACCATATTTTTGAGTTCAGTTGGATAATTTGTTCAAAACTTAATAAAAACCCCACTCAAACTTTAAAATTATTAAAAAAAAAAAAAAAAAAAAAAAAAAAAAAGAAAGAAAGAAGAAAAGAAATTTAATCCACAAATAAATATATACGTAAATGTATTTCTTTTTATGTCGGGGAAAAAAAAAAGAACAAGCGATGATTATTATTATTAATTAAGATGAATTTTAAAAATTCGTTCTACAGAAGTGGAACAGCTTCAAATGATATATATTATTATTATTATTTATAAAAGTTGAAAAGAAAATTAAAAGTAAAGTTAACTTGCCTGTATTTATTAAGATTTCAGAAGGATATGATGTCATTTGTTAACTAAGAATTTTAGTTCGAAATATTTCTAAGTAACATTTTTTAAATTGCTGCAAATAAAGTTTATAAAATAATGAGGGATAATATAAAATAATAATGAATCTTTTAATAAATTAAAATAATAGTAAAGAATTAAATGTATAATAAAAGAAATGGAAATTTCTGAAAGTAAACAAATTTTGTAACATATATTTAACTATTAAAAATTAATTAAAACTCTAAAAACTATATAGAGAAAGATTCTATGATTCCTGAGCTATAATTTACATAGCTTCAAAACCACACAATAAAAATTCAAAAAGTAAATTTCTAAACATGAAGGTAATATCATAAGGAAAAGAAAGATACTATGCTCAGAAATGGTACTTATAGTACGTTGGGTACACGACAAAAAAAGCTAAAAAGCTGCACTTTTTGATTGGAATATGCCACCTTTTGTGGTCAAAGCTCATGCCAAAATATAAATTTCCAGATAGGGAGCCACTTGAAAATCCGTGTAGAACACCCCCATCGCGGCCATTAAAGATGGCCGCCGTCAGCTGCCGTATAGGGGCGCTAATTGTTTTGTATCTGAACTCCTAATCATCCGATTTCAATTTTCTTTCTTTTAATACCTTGTGAATAAGATACTTTTTAACTTCTATACATTTATCTATGTATATTATATGGTGTGACACTCACACTACTTATAATACGTTGGGTACACGACGAAAGAAGCCAAAAAGCTGCATTTTTTGATTGGAAAATGCCACCTTCTGGAGTCATAGTTGATGCCAAAATATAAATTTTCAGATAGGGAGCCGCTTAAAAATCCGTGCAGAACACCCCGACAGCGGCCATTGAAGATGGCCGCCGTCAACTCCATATAGGCGCACTAATTCTTTTTATTTATGAATCCTAATGGTCCGATTTCGATTTTCTTTACATATATTTCACAAGATATATATATATATATTAAATATATCTTACGAATAGGATACTTTTTTATTCCTATACATTTATTTATGTACATTAAAGACTATGCGCATTTTGGAAAAACCCGAAATTTCATTTTTTTCATGATTTTTATTAACAAATAAGTTTTTAATTGAGCTCAATATTGCTTTCTTCACAACAAAGGGTTTATGTGTGTGGAGTTCTGCGTATTTTTCTTCTTTTTACAAACAAAAGTAACTCAAAATTACTAATTTTTCAGATACAATCCATAAATTCCTTATAATAACTAGGCAGCCAATAAGGTTTGATTTATGCATCTTTGTATGCCATAGATGTCATCTTAGGGTTTTTTTTTTTTTTTTTTTTTTTTTTTTTTTTTTTAAGGCTTTAATCAAAATCGTGATTTTTTTTATGTACAGTAACAGTTAAATTTTCAAAGTAAACTATATTTATTCCAGTAGATTCAGTGTCAGTATATATACACTGATGGAAAAAAAAATCCCAACACCAAGAAGGAGCTGTGCTAGATAAACGAAATTTGGTAGGCCTGGTGTTTATACATCTGAAAGATGACGTCGATTCAAATTTCGAGCTACGCGCATAAGTGTGGCGCTAGTAGCGACACTATGAACATGCAAATGAGGTTTGCTTTAAATAAGCGCTGTAAGGTTCGTGATCGTTATTTACAGTTGAGAATTGACGTAGTGGGTTAAAGTTAGTCAAGGATGCCTCTAAGAAGACGAAGAAACCATTATCAACAGCTCACTGAGTTTAAACGAGGTCGTGTAGTAGGGCTACGAGAAGGTGGGTTTTCTTTCCGCGATATTGCCGAAAGACTTGGCAGGAATGTATCCACTGTGTATGAGTGTTGGCAGCAGTGGGTCAAGGGAAGATACTGCCTCAAGAAGACCGGGTTCCGGGCGGCCACGTGGAACTACTGAGAGGGAAGACCGCCGTGTTCGGCGTATGGCTATGGCTAATCGTACTGCGTCTGCAGCTGAAATTCGAGCTGCAGTTGGCACCACAGTGACACAACGAACTGTTACAAATCGGTTACTTCAAGGACAGCTCCGAGAAAGACGCCCTGTAGCGTGCATTCCACTGACTCCAAACCACTGCCGTTTGCGACGTGAGTGGTGTCAAACTAGAGCTCATTGGAGGACGGAGTGGAGATCTGTTGTGTTTTCTGAGTAAAGCCGGTTCTGCCTTGGTCGCAGTGATAGCCGTGTGTTGGTTAGAAGGAGGCCAGGTGAACGCCTGCTAGCGACCTGTCTGCGGCCTAGACACACAGGGCCTACTCCTGGAGTTATGGTTTGGGGAGCAATTTCGTATGACAGCAGGAGCACTCTCGTGGTTATCCCACGCACCCTGACTGCAAATTTGTACGTCAGTCTAGTGATACAACCTGTTGTGCTGCCATTCATGAACAGCATTCAAGGGGGTGTTTTCCAACAGGATAACGCTCGCCCTCATACCGCTGTTGTAGCCCAACATGCTCTACAGAGTGTCGACATGTTGCCTTGGCCTGCTAGATCACCAGATCTTTCTCCAATCGAGCACGTATGGGACATCATTGGACGACAACTCCAGCGTCATCCACAACCAGCATTAACCGTCCCTGCATTGACCGCCGAAGTGCAACAGGCATGGAACTCCATCCCACAAACTGATATCCGACACCTGTACGACACAATGCATGCACGTTTGCATGCTTGCATTCAAAATTCTGGCGGTTACACCGGTTACTAATGTACCAACATTTCACATTTGAAATGGCTCTTCTCGCCAATGGCTCTACCTGTGATCTTGAAAGTTTAATCAATTAAATATGTTACCTAGACAAATGCATTGCTGAAATTTCATTACTGTACAATAATTTTTTCTTGGTGTTGGGATTTTTTTTCCATCAGTGTATATATATATATATATATTAATGCGACTAATATAAATTTAATAAATGAACATTTCTTTGCTTATGAAAGCATATGTTTAGGAATCTTTATAATCCACTTATCTATGTGTATAAAACACCCTAAACTGATTTTGTAAGATATAATTTATCTGTATAATTCAGATAACTTCTATTTTAAATATAACATTTACATAATTTATTCCTTATTGAATATTATGTTTCTGAAGTATGTAACTTCTTGATAAGTTCAGTTTTAAATATGTATATAATATTTTGCACTGAAATATATCTTGTCATCAATAATGACTGGTTTTGAAAATTTTAGAGTATATTTGATTGTAATGTATTTTCAGTTAATACACGGTATGGTAGAATAATGATACTGTATTAATATTTTTTAAACTCTTCTATTAAAACTCTTTTGTAATGTTAGTAATTTTTTTTATTTGTTCCATTGCATGCTTCAGCATTGCCGGAGAAGAAGAACTTTCATTAAATAGGGGTAAAAGAGAACAACGAGATAATTCAAACGATGAAGACTCTGTCCTTGAAGCATGGAAAGCTGCCCAAGAAATATCTAAATTTTCATCTGTTCTATCAGTAATAATATGATCTAACCATTCCTGTTCCATTTTCCACTCAGAACCAAATTCTGAAATTGACATTTCGGAAGAGGTGGTCTGGTTTGCTTTTGGAACAGTTGGCTCCTTCTAGGGCAGTATTAAAGGCTTGACAATACTATAGCTATCTGGAAGCTCTGGCACTTTTCTGTTATTTTGATCAATACAAGAAAAGCTTGTAGCAATTTCACGAGGCTTACCAACTTCTCCTTTCGCAGGGATTTGAAAGATAGATATCGGTGTTCCATGAAATGATGATTCAGATATGTGCTACTGTAATTATGATCTATGTTGTCGTACGCACCAATGACAAAAAGACCGTGAAGCAAGTTTGAGGGGCATACGACACCTTCTTCTTGAGCTCTGAGTATCTCCAAGTAAGCAAGATTCGCTGTTATCTCTCTAATTCTATTTGGTGATATTGAGAGGCCTCTTTCATGCATGCCTTCAATTATTGTATGATTTCGTGTTCTTCCAAAAACAGACAGGCCGAGATATAATGGAATAGGTGGTTCATGACTTTTCTTATGGCGAATAATGTTGCCTTTAGGAATACGTTCACTGTGGTTAAAAACTATTAATTGGCTGATAGTTAAAGCAGGTTGAGTTACTTTAGTTGCATTCGGTGCTGAAGTGCAACCGTGAAGTAGATAACACACTAGAGCCAGAAGTTCTGGAGGGACGCTTGAAATTTGTCGATCATCATTCAAGTGACCATCAAAAATAACTTTCTTCTGGGCTATTACTTTTCTAATTCGTTTGATAAATCTTTCGCATGCAACAGCATCATCATCAAGATTTTCAGACTGGACATTTTGGAATATGTTAGCACCATCTCGATACAGGATGTAATCTCTACCAGAAATCTGAGCTTTGAGTTCTGGGAATTGGTCGAGAATTCTCTCACGTAACCGAGTAGAGTGTGTATTTGGAAGGTCTTTACTTTCCATGTCCAGAAGATTTGCTAAGTTATTTGTATAAAGAGTGTTAAGATTTAAAAACAATTGAAAACAATTTGAAAACACATTTTGAAAACAATTTCAGTGTTTCCAGCTTCAGATGCCTGAATTTTCTCTCTTATGAATCCTGCAACGGAAGCAAAAGCCATACTTTTACAGATAGGGCTGACCTCTTCTTTTTTTACTTCACTTGATGGGCGTAGAGAATTCGTTAAGTTTGTGTAGCATTTTGAGTGATACTTTGCTTCTTTAGCAAATAAATCTCCACCCTCGAGGAATGCTTTAATTTCAACATTATTCGTAATTTCGGCACATTTCTTAAGTTTATCGTCTTGTAAAGAAGCAACTTTATACAAAGACCTCCAAGCAGTGCCCTTTCCATTGCATATGAAACAAATTTCATCTTTCATCTTAATAGATAATGGTCTTTTTTTCATTTGGTTCTATTAAAGACTGTGGACTACCCTGAGATGACATACTGGACACGGACGAAGAATGTTTGCGTTTCTTTGCCCTGTCAAGTTTTGTTTTGCTAAAGTTAAGGGCACACATTTTGTGCCACTTTGCTTTATTTTTTCTAAATGTTTCTTCTATTCCTTCTCCTTCATTTAAATTGTTTAAATTCAAACCAAGGGACACTGAACCGATATTCTGAAATTCCATTAAATTTTCTGCAAGCGTCCTGTAGCCAGCACCAACAAGTGATTTAGAAATATGTGTAGCAGGGCAAATCAGTTCTTCATCTCTATGTTTTTGACATAAACAACATTTGTTCCAATCTATGCCACAGAGAGGAAATTCGGATTTAAAATCTGCCAGCCGCAAATGTACTGAAGCCATTTAAAAAAAAAAATTCAAGAGTTCAATCTGAAACAAACAAAGTTCAGTGTTTAAAATGAGAATAACGTTATAATGGAATAAAAAATTTTCAAGAGTACGTCAGAAATCAATAAATTATAAAAATATCTCCTAAAAAATTGATTTTTAAAAAATTGCGTGGAATTTTAAGCATGTAGAGGTAAATGTAATAAGACAAAATGTGCCCTCTACATGCAAACTAAAAAAAAAATCAAAATCCGATCATTAAAAGTTGAAATACAAAGAAAAATTAGTGCGCCTATATGGCGGATGATGGTGTCCAACTATGGCCTGGCCACCATCGGGGTGTTCTGCACGGATTTTCAAGTGTCTCCCTATCTAGAAAGTTATCTTTTGGCATCTACTATTACCACAGAAAGTGGCATATTCCAATCAAAAAGTGCAGCTTTTTGAATTTTTTTGTCGTGTACCCAACGTACTATAAGTAGTGTGAGTGTCACACCATATAATATACATAGATAAATGTATAGAATTTAAAAAGTATTTTATTCACAAGGTATTAAAAAAAAGAAAATTGAAATCGGATCATTAGGAGGTCAGATACAAAACAATTAGCGCCCTTGTATGGCAGTTGACGGCAGCCATCTTTAATGGCCGCCATCGGGGTGTTCTACACGGATTTTCAAGTGGCTCCCTATCCAGAAAATTATCTTTTGGCATCTACTATGACCACAGAAAGTGGCATATTCCAATCAAAAAGTGCAGGGTTTTTTTGTGTACCCAACGTACTATTACCTCATTACATAACTAGCTGCTCATAATTGAAGAGTGAAACAACAACCAAATAACAATTGAAGGAAAATATAGAAGAATTATAGAAAAATTGACCGTTATATATATTCAAATATATTTCTTTTTATGACGAATAAAAACTGAATGTGCAAACTTTTTCTATAAATAATTAAAATAAATTTGAGAAAAATCGTGCTAAAGAAATGGATTCTTTGGCAAAATTTGAAATTTGGCACCGACGTAGCTTGGAAGTTTCTCGAAAAGATCTTTACTTACGCAGTAGCGATAGACCTTTTAAATCCATCGCCAAAATGACAACAAAATTTAAAAGCTTTCAAGGGACTCTTTTGCTAAAGCTATACCAAAGAAATTTCAAGAAATTAATATAGTAACCGATGTTGGGGAATGAAACACAGTTACTGCATGCCTTTATATTGAAGAATAGATTAAAATAGGTCCTGTCGTACTAAACTGAATTCTGTTTTGTGCAGATTTTTATATCTATTGCTTAAAAAAACAAAAACAAAAAAGTATCCCCCCCCTTCATATTTTGTACAAAAATGACTCATGCGCGCATTTGAAATAAATAAAAATATTTTATTTTATTTTTATTATATATATATATATATTTTTTTTAATATGTTACGACAATTTAGATTTTCATATTTATGCTATCGCTGTTGTTTTCTTTTATTAATAACTCTCTGACCATAAAATCAAAGTAAAAATTGCACCATGCTGTGCAGTACGTCCATTTAAATTAATTCAAAAATTAAAACCCATATTTAAGCATTAATTCCGGTCTTTGTAATATTTATCTGCAGCACACAATCAATTTAATTTTTAATCCCATGACGTATATTCTTTTTTGCTTGCAAGATAAAATTTCAGAAAATCGTTATTGAAATTTTGCCATTTAGTTTCATAATTGAAGGATTTTCAATAACTGTATAATATTTTTAAATCAGGTTTTTGTTGTGACATTTTTAAACTGAAAATTTACCTTATTATTATTATTACACATACTGAATGAAAGTCTTGCACAAGAAAAGTTTAGTAACAATTTTTACCTGTGATTACATATTATCTAAACTTGTAGCGCGCCTATGCTACGAAACCTCGGCGCCCCCTAGCCAGTGTTGCCAGATTTGGGGACTTTTTTATTCAACATCCACCATTAAATTTTTATAGCAACAGTTGCCTAGTCACATCGAAGATTAATCGTCTATTATGTATGCCAAATTTTACTTCTCAAAATTATTGGTGGTAGTTGAATAAAAAAGTCCCCAAGTCTGGCAACACTGCCCCTAGCGACCCGTTCGGCTAAGAGACCCAAAGAGAGAACATTCGGATTCCAGCAGTTTCCAGAGAAGGAAGTGCATGCAAAGTGTGGTCGATGTTAGCCGAAATGGCCCACGACCATAAGATAACACATCATGTTGGGTGTGGGACTCTATATTACCATTATTTCATCAAATCCCCTTTAACTTACCCCTGTAAATAGTTCAATTTATGTGTTGTATATTTAGTGTGTAAATTTGAATGTAAATAATAAATAATGTTACCCTAAATTAGCTTCATTTTTGAGTTCCGCACCTTACAAATTGGCGCCCACGTGAAAATTTTAAATATTGGAATATTTTTTAAATAAATTTCTTCAAGTCCGCACCCGCTGGACACACATAAAATCCGCACCCGCTGGACAAAGATAAAGTCCTCATCCATTGGACTCAGGTAAAGTCCGCATCCGCTGGACATCCACAGGATAATACAGGTAAGTGCATATTATAATTTTTCACTTTCGGTTTCTATGTTAATGCGTTATTACTTTTCTTGTTCTCAAGTCATTTAAAAGTGTATTTTATTTCACTTTCGGTTTCTGTGTAAATACGTTATTGTTTTTCTTGTTCTGAAAATAATGTAATCCAGTTATTTTGAAAACGTAACTTTTTCTTTGAACGTAATTTTATACTTTATAAATTGTTTCGTTTTGCTATGATGAAGAAAAATTTTAATCTATTCATTTAAGAATACTGTGCACATTTGTTTCATTTGAGAACAGATTCTTTGCACATTTTTTTTTTTTTTTTTCATTTGAGAACAACTTTGGTTTTAGATACCAATATTTTGATAGTAAAAGTAATACATTACCCTATGTATTTGGAATCAGGTTTATTTATATACTATTATGGAATAAAAAAATTTTCTTCTCTTCCAATATTAAGAGAATTTGAAAGTTACGGTTTTAATTATAATTACTTCGGTATTGAGATTTCCAGTAATCTAGTATAATAATATAAAGTAAAGGCAGACTCACTTTCGGATGCTTGTTATTTTAACTAGGTAAGATATTTTATTTATATTCGAATAAACTGTATGTCTTCATATTTAATTGCATTCTTTCTCTTATTGAGTCTATTCTAAACCAAAACAAAAAGAAAAAGAGACATAATTTTTTTTTTTTTATTACCAGTGATGACACATTATTTTAAACTGATATTTCTTTTTTCTTTCTTCTGGCGATTAGTTGGAAGGAAAGGATAATTAAATAGATGTATGACTCATTTTGATAAAATTGCTTGAAAGAGATTTATTTTTTTCTTTTCTCTTTTATCAAGTGCTTTGCAGATTTTTTTTTATTTACTTTTGTTTTCGAGTATAAAGTGAAAGAATAAATAGTCATTTATTTGGTTTGTTTATTATTTTATTACTTGTCTACAGAAAGTGAGTGTTTAATAAAATAAATAGAGGAAAAGATATATATATATTTTAATAAGTTACTCTTTATATTATAATTACTTGGAATGTGTGTGCTTTAAGCAAGCCTCTTTTTTTTCTCTCTCTCTTCTTTTATTTGAAACATAATGCTGATTTATTTTATTTGATGAATAAATTCATGTGCCATTAGTTTATTTTATTTTATTTATTTAAAATCATTGGCATATTTATATAAACATCCAGTTAAAGGAAATATTTAATTTTAATTGGTTGTTTTCTGTTTCACATATAATAGTAAATTGTTATTTACGGATAGAATTTTTTTTTCTTATATCAGCAGTATTTACAAATATATATTTGTTTAGTTTTGTTTTATGCAAAATTTGCTTTGCTTACTTTCTTTCAATAAATCATTCAATCCTTTAATGACATTTGATAAAGATAGATTAAATTTTAAAGTTATCTGTTCTATTTTATAGATTTTATAATTACATTTGGTAATTATTCATTAATTTTTTTAAAACTATTTTCAGAGTTCATTAACGTTAAAATAAGTAACTGAATAAAAAAGTTTTTTTTTTTTTTATCAACTAAATTTTTTTTTTCTTTTTAATTACAATTGTTCAAGTATAATAAAGATATACTATTTACTTTGATTGATTAATTCTAAAAATTTTTATTCTAAAACTTTAATTGAACTCTGACATAAATATTTAGTTATCATTTTTTTTTTTTTTTTTTTTTTTTTAAACAAAATTTCGGAAAGCAAACAAAAATGGCTTTCCTAGGCAAGGGTAGGAAAATCGATCTCCTTAATTTGTGCCAAGAAATCGGCATTGCAGTAACTTCTGATGCCAAGTTATACGAAATTAAAGATTTAATTATTAAATCTAAAAATTATGATGAAGATTTCATTAGGAATTGCCTAACCAACATCATTGATGAACGCTTAGAAAATGAAGAGCAGATAAAGCATGCTCGTGACAAGGTTGAATTAGAAGAGAAATTAGCACGTGAAAAAGACGAACTCGAACAACAGAAAGAGTTCGAATTGGAAAAGCTTAGACTCCAGATAGAAGCAAATAAAATCGCACCACCACCTGCTGAGGCTCAGCCTATGCCATGTCCCACCCAACCTTTTCAATTAAAAAAAGTACTTCCAAACTTCAATCCCAAGGAAGATTATTTCTATCTTTTCATAAACCTATTTGAAAGACAAGTAAAATTTTTGAAAATTGAAAAAACAAACTGGGTAGCTTACCTACTTGGAGTTCTTCCTAGTGATGTTGCCCAGCTCATCGCAAGAGAACCTGAAGAAAAAGCCCAAGATTTTGACCATGTTAAATGCATACTTTTACAAAGATTTAAATTAAGTGGTGATAAATATCGAAATCTTTTCGCCACGCATAGAAAATCGCCTGAAAAAACATGGAAAGATTTTCATTTTGAACTACAGAGTTATTTTGAAGGATGGATCACTGAGCTCAACATTAATGATTTCCAAGCATTAAAAGATTTAATCTTAGTTGACCAACTGAAGAAACGTGTCCCTCCAGATGTCAAGGAACATTTTTTAGACATTTGGAATGAATGGGTAACTCCTGGACAACTTGTACAAAAGCTTGATACTTACGACAACCTTCGTCTACCTAAGAAAGAAATCAAGATGACAAGCACTGATGCAAACAAAAAGTTTTATCCAAAACAGACGGAACAGAAATATAACTACACTCGAAAGAAAATTTATTCCCAAAATTATGACTTTCATCAATACCCTCTGTCTGGAGTCCCCAATCAAAGTAGGCGGGATTCCGGGGTCCCCAGTGAAAGTAAGCGGGATCCCATTCACAATGACAGATCCAGGTAGCACAATAATATCCACAAATGTCCTACCAATATTGGCCGATATTTTGAATGTCACTGAATGTCAAACGTCAAACTTACGATATTTATGGATATTGACAGACATAATTTACAATCCATATTATAAAAAAGCATTTAAAAGAATTATTTTCATTAATTACAAAATTCATGATCTGAAAATAATATTTCGAAAATTAATTTTTATAAATTAATATATTTTTAAGAAATATAATTTTCTAATACTTTATTTTTAACATTTGTTAATATTAGCCAATGTCATAAAAATGATATTATTTTAACAACATTCTTCGATATCTGTCGACATTCGACAAGTAATATTATTTTTTGGATATTGGGAGACATCTACCTACATTGTAAAAAGAATCAATGTGACATTTGAGCATGCGTAGAGCCTGAAATGTCAAAAAGCGATATTTATTGATGTCAAGAAATATTCTCAATATCACCAGAAATCAGAAAAAAAAATATGTATAAATATTTTTTCGAGGGGGTTCATTTTATATTCCCCAATGTCATATTTTTATATTGGCCAATATATTTCTGCTACCTGGGGAGCTCAAGATAAAAATTCTGACACTTTACGAGGTAGAACAAACCCTGTATCCTGTTATGGTTGTGGAGCTCCTAATGTAATTAAATCAAAATGCCGTTCCTGTAACCCATCCATGCCTAAAGCTGATGTCATGACATCCAGTTTCAACAATTTAAACTTTTACAGTTTCTCAACAGAGGATCACCCAAATAGTTTATTAGAAGTGTCCATCTGTAACCAAAGAGCAGCAGTGTGTGCTGATACTGGTGCTACACACTCTATGGCTGGTGAGAAATTATATCGCCTTCTCCAAGAAAATGGCCATACATTTGAAGATAAAGTACTGAAAATGTCACTTGCTGATGGCCGCAGTCAACCAACAGAAATCCTCACAACTTTTGTTGACATAAAAATTCAAGAAAAAGTTGTTCCAATCGAACTGTTAGTCCTCAAACATGCCAGAAATAACCGTACACTTCTTGGTGTGGATTTTCTAAGTAAAGCAGGAGTAGTTCTAAATCTCCAGAAACGTCTGTGGTTTTTTGATGACAATCCTCAGGAAAAATTTAATTTTATTGAAGTACCACCTAACATCAATAGTCTATTGGCAGTACATGCTGATGAGTCACATTCATGTGGACTTCGTGAAGATGAAGGTCACATTTGACATTCCAACAACAGTCACAATTGAATTCCCTTCTCCAAAAATATGAAAAATGCTTTCAACCAGGGGGAGAACCTACCCCATTTATAGAACATCGAATAAAAACTGGAAACCACCTCCCAGTGTCAACGCCACCATATCGCATGAATCCTAAAAAGAAAGAAATTTTACGACAGGAAATAAATAAGCTTTTACAAGAAGGTATCATTGAAGAATGCGAATCACCTTATGCTTCTCCAGTCGTTCTAATCCCTAAGCTTAATGGAAGTTTTCGCCTTTGTATTGATTACAGAAAATTAAACAACATTACAGTTGCAGATACTTATCCATTGCCCCGAATGGATGACTTACTCCATGAAGCAAAACAAACTTCCTACATGTCAACTATCGATCTTCGTGCAGGTTATCATCAAGTGAAGGTCCACCCTGAAGACCAAGACAAAACAGCCTTTGTTTGTCCCTTCGGAACATACCGTTTTCTTCGTATGCCTTTTGGTTTGAAAAACGCACCAGCAACTTTCCAGCGTTTAATTGACCGTTTCCGCAATGGTCTTGAAGATATACTTACCCTAACGTATCTTGATGATATCATCGTGTTGTCTGAATCTTTTGAAAAGCATCTCTCAGATCTACAAACAATTTTGGAGAGACTCTTACTTTTTAAGCTTACAGCAAACAGAGAAAAGTGTCACTTTGTATCTCCTAAAGTGAAATATTTGGGATTTTGGATGACACAAAATGGTATTGAAGTTGATCCAGAAAAGGTTTCTTCTATCCAGAAAATTCCGCCTCCCAAGAATGTGAAAGAAGCCCAGTCTTTCCTCCAGACATGTTCATAGTTTAGAAGATATATTCAAAATTTTGCTGATGTGTCAAGACCATTAAGTGAACTCACAAAAAAGAAAGTCCCATGGAATTGGGGATATAACCAGCAAAAAGCATTTGAATTATTAAAGAACTGCCTCATCACTTCCCCAGTGTTAAAACAGGCTGATGGTACAAAACCATATATCATTCGTACAGATGCAAGTCAGTATGCTATTGGAGCTGTCCTACTACAAGGAAACGATTCAGAGGAACATCCTATAGAATATGCCAGTCGTTTGCTTACCCAAGCTGAACGCAACTACTCTACAACGGAAAGAGAAGCCCTTGCTGTTGTTTGGGCCCTGAAGAAATTCCGAGGCTACATAGAAAACTCTGAAATAACTGTGGCATCCGACCACCAACCTTTGAGATGGCTGCTCATTCTCAAATCTCCAACAGGCCGACTTGCTCGATGGGCATTTGAAATACAGTCTTTCAACCTGAAAGTGCAATACGTCCCTGGAAAAGCAAATGTCATTGCCGACATGCTTTCTCGCCCAACCTGTGAAGAAGAAACTTCTTGCGACTTACAGACCATCGTTCTTGATGTCCCAACAAGAACTGCGAGTGACCTCAGGTCAGAACAGCTAAAAGATCCAGAACTGAAGAAAATTATAGATTGTTTTGAAGATGTCAACCAAGGAGTAGATTTCGCAAATTGGACGGAACGAGGTTACGTCATGAACCAAGGTGTACTTTACCGCTATTCTCCACACTCTGAAATGGAGGAAGCCCAGTTAGTTGTTCCTTCCCATGAAAGAGAAATGGTACTCAAGTTGCATCATGATGCCCCCACAGCTGCCCATTATGGAGCTAATGGAACTTTTTCCAGAATATCCTCAAGATATTATTGGACTGGTATGAGAAAATACATCACTGATTATGTAAAGAGTTGTGCAGAGTGCATCAGATATAAAGCCTCCAACCAGAAACCTGCTGGTTTGCTGCGAACACCTGTTCCAGCTCAACGTTTTGAATCTATTGCAATAGATCTTTTCGGACCCTTACCAAAAACAAATGAAGGTATGAAGTGGATCTTCATAGTTGAAGACTGTACTACAAAATGGGTAGAGTTATTCCCATTAAAACAAGCGACTGCTAAAGAATGTGCCTTAACCCTTCTAAATGAAGTATTCCTAAGATATGAGTTACCTCGTCGTCTAATAAGTGACAATGGTCCTCAGTTTGTTAGTGCAGTCATGCAACAGTTATGCTATGTTTTAAATATCAGTCAAAGTCTTATTCCTGTGTACCACCCACAAGCGAATCCTGTGGAAAGAAAAAACAAAGACTTAAAACCTCGTTTTGCAATGATGGTTGGTAACAACCATTCTTCCTGGACTGAACAGTTACCAGCTACTCGATTTGCAATGAATACTGCAAAATGTGAAACTACAGGTCACACACCAGCATACCTAAGTTTTGCTAGAGAACTCAGAACAGTAGATAACGTCACTACTGATTTTCGTTCTGTAATTCAAAACGACAATTTTGTACCAGAAATCACACCTTATTTGAAACGTTTTGAAAAATATATGTCACAAATTAAAGAAAACATTGAGCAAAATCAAGATCGTCGAAAAGAGTATGCTGATAAATCACGTAGAAAAAGTCCCAAATACAAACCAGGTGATTTGGTCTGGGTAAAACTTCACCCATTAAGCAACGCCAACCAAGCTAAGACTGCAAAGTTCATGCCACGACAAGATGGACCTTATGTTATAAGATCACAAAAATCACCAAATAGCTTCGAAATAGCCACCTCTGAGAAGCCTAATGAACCTCTAGGAGTCTACCACGTGTCAGCTCTAACTCCATTTCAACATGTACCATGTACTAATTCTCCTATGGTACCCATAAGAAAAAGAGGTAGACCAAGAAAACAACTTCCTGGCTCCTCGCCGAGTCGTCGTCAGAGCCAGAGGGGGAGATTGTAGCGCGCTTATGCTACGAAACCTCGGCGCCCCCTAGCGACCCGTTTGGCTGAGAGACCCAAAGAGAGAACATTCGGATTCCAGCAGTTTCCAGAGAAGGAAGTGCATGCAACGTGTGGTCGATGTTAGCCGAAATGGCCCACGACCATAAGATAACACATCATGTTGGGTGTGGGACTCTATATTACCATTATTTCATCAAATCCCCTTTAACTTACCCCTGTAAATAGTTCAATTTATGTGTTGTATATTTAGTGTGTAACTTTAAATGTAAATAATAAATAATGTTACCCTAAATTAGCTTCATTTTTGAGTTCCGCACCTTACAAACTTTATATAATCTTCACAAATTGATTTTGCTCACGATATCAATCAATTATATTAGTTCCCATCATACAAGTACATAAAAAATCCCCCCCCCCTTTTCAAACAAAAAAATAAATAAATAAAAATAAAAAATCTGCACTTGAATATTTTCATTCCCCCCCCCCCCAAGATTAACAAATTTTAAAATTTAAATTAAAGAATTTTACAACTAGTGATTTAGCCTTGTATCGAATATCTGAAACATTAATGCCTGCTAAAAATAATCCAAATGTGATTTTTTTTTTTTTTTTTTTTTTTTTTTCCCCTTTAGACTATAAGGATGTTAGAGAAAAATATGATGGATTTGAGTATTGTCAAACATGTATTGTGACAGTACGCAGTTATTGCGCTAACACCGAATTGAATAGACGTATTTGCGTAGTAAATGCAAGCATCGAAACAAAATTTTGAAAAAAAAAAAAAATCTTTCCTAAAATAAGCTTTAATTTTCATGATACGCCAAAAGGTCTAACGACTAGAGTCAAATAGTGCATAAATAAGATGAAAAAAAAAGTGTCAATCTGACAAAATTTGTGAACGTCGCTAATAGTTTTCGAATGTAACTGAGTGAGATAATTCAAAGTATCATTTATAAGTGAGAGATGTGTATTATTATTATTATTATTATTATTATTATTATATTTCTCGTGACAGGGATTTACAAGATTCACGTATAATAGAAAACCACATGAAATTGTGAGGCATATATGTGAGATGTCACTGTGTACATGTATATATGTGAAGTTTGCTTGAATAAGTCAAAAAAATTACTTGCGCAAATCTCTTTGTAAATCACAGCGCACTGTTTTCATTGCGTACTCTTCTTCTTGTACTCTTTTCTCTTTTTTTCTGATTTTTTTTTTTTTTTTTTTTTTTTTTTTTTTTTGAAACAGCTTCCCTTGGTATTCAGAAATATTTCTCCAATCAGAACTAAGAACGATATTAAATAGCCACTCAAAAGGAATATAAATGCAGGTGCAAGGTCTGTGAGACACAGTTTCCTTTTAGTGGTATCCGATTCCTTCATTGTATAAAGAAACCTGCTTGATAGAATCAAGGCGTCGCTCAAATATTTAAAGTAAATTCCTGAAGCCATCATTCTATGCACGAATGTATCTACCAATTCTTTGCAGCAGAAGCCTCTGCGAACCGGCATTCCACCCGAAAATTCGAAAAAACGGTCTTCTGAGATGAAGTAGTCTCCAACAAAAAGATCCAAAAACTGCGTATTTATGAAAAAAGCAATATTTTGCTTCTTACCTTCAAGATAAAATTTCGCAAAATTAGACCCTTTATTTGAATTTGTAACAATGTCATTTGCAATGACTGTTAAATTTCGGCTCAAGAAATATTCATAAATACCATGAGTAGATGGAGCAGTACAACGAATGTTTCCATTTTCTACTGCTGCGACCAAGTCCGACAAATGCTTTATTTTTGTGACAGGGAGAAACGAGAGAAAAGACAAAAATACAGAATCATAAGACAAGCAGAGTATCATTGCTCCGAAAACCCACGAATACATAAGGAGCTTTTCCTGAGGGGGAGTGTCTTCCACTTTCTAAGGGATCGTAGCCCGTATTTACGCAAGTTTCGGAGAAAACCACGGGAAGCTCCGAACGGCTAGACTGACGAGCGCGACCTGGGATCGAACCCGGCACCTCACGTTTCCTTAAAAAGACTACTACGGAGGCAATGCACCTGGCTTAATTACAGTCAATTAGCTTTAACTTCTACATAACTACCTCCAAATAAAACATAATTAGCAGGGGGTGGGGTATAAATATCTTATATAATGTATATATTAAAACTGCCTTAATTATTTTCTAATGAATTATTTTCCTTCATAGTTTATTGCATTTTCTTTATTTTGCATATTTCTAAAGCATTCATTAAAGTTTTTACATCAAGGAATAAAATTCTTTAAAATAAAATATGGAAGTATTTATGAATAGGAAAATATATAAAAAAAATAGCTGAAATTTATCCATAACATCGAAAATTATGTTAAATAAAATTAGGAAAAGTACGAAAATAAAGTGTAAGTATATTGGAAAATATTATGAAAATATATATATATATTCCTACGTGAGTTTTATGAGAACCCATTAAGTCTAATATAATTCACATATAATATTTAAATTTTGTCATTCTTCTTCGTTTAAAAAATTAATGTTGCTATCGAAGCTCCGTTCACATGAGGCAACTTCAACCCGTGTCAAAACGACCCGGGAATTTTAAAAGCGGGGTTTTACAGAGTCAACATATTAGGCTGTTCACACTATCAACCCTGGTTAAAAATCACTGTAGCAGCGTCATACGTTTTTTGAATTCTGATTGGTTGTTGCATGAGTTCGGATGAAAGAGAAAGCGAAACGATATTGTCAAAGGTAAAAATAGAATAAAGGGATTATTAAAGGTGAATTTCATGTTTGACAGCAGCTGAGAATGAAAGGATTACATACATTATTAAGTTTTAGGATTATATATTTTATATTATTCTTCATTATTAATATTTAATTTTATATTAAGTTGTTAATACAAATTTAATATTACAAACAAATCATTTTAAGTTTAGTTTTTTAAACAGGAAATTTCAGTATCTTTTTTATACAGAGTAGAAAAATGGCTATGTATTAGAAATTTAATTATTAATATTATTTTGAATATTAAGATGCAAATAGGATTGGGAAATAAAATAAGTTTTGAAACTAGTTTTATTTATATTATTGTTATTACAATTAAACTTATAAATGTCAATTGAAATACTAATATAATTAACTTTAGGATACTTTGATTTTAAATTAGTTAGAACAAATTATGTATTATAATTATAATTAAATCTAAATGCATTAAATAATAAAATAAATGATTAAATTTTTAATTTAGATTTTAATACCTTAAAGATTTAAAGTAATATTACTACATTAATGAATGCTAGGTCAGATACTTATTTTATTTCTCACTATCATAACTAACAGATATTCTTACAAATATTTCATCTTAAATCTTTCATAAGTCTTTATCTTTTATTATGCATCGAAATAAGAATTCATAAAAAAAAAAAAGTATTCTTGTGCATCTGTAATAAAATCTATAAATTAAACTTTTGTGCATATATTTTATTATTAAAACTTCTTTTATAATTAAAAATATTCTGTAACCTAAAGTATTAAAACCAAAATTCAATAAAAAAAAATCACGCAACCTCTTAAATAATCCGAACCTCTTAAAATAATTTCATGGAGGGCATTCCACCTAGGTCTAGAACCCTTGTAATATGAATCAGCCTTAATGCTTACACCACCGCTTGATTTTTTTTCTTTCTTTTTTGTGATTAAATATGCCGATAAATTTTTTCATATATGTAAGAACAGTAGCAATGGGATACAATTATCTATAAAAGAAATATTTCAATGAAATTTCTAATATGGTAAAATATAAAACCGATTATGAAATATATATATTATTCAAATATATTCCCAAATAGTTTATCTATTTCTAACCCACTTCTAAAGGTAAATTTATACGTGAACTCAAGATATAGATATTATAAATTTGTTCTGTTTATATAATTAAAAATGCCTCTCTTCCTCCCACCCGGAAAAAAATATATACTTCTTATAACTCTTATTAACCCCGCCCCCCCCCCCCGAAAAAAAAAAAAATAAAAAAATAAAAAAATAATCAATATATTGGCCATATTATTAGGCGAATAAATATGGGTATCGGGTTCGAACCACCGTCGGTCTCATCTTAATAGTTTTCCGTCGTTTTCCCTAAAACTCCCATGAGTATGAGCTAGTATCCCTTTGAAAGTCTCCCTAAAGGGCATTCCACCCAGTTCAGGCTCTAGTGTGGACAATGGATTTTAAATATTACAGCAATTCAGCAATATTTTTTTATAAATACATTTGGTTATTACTTTGTAGATTCATTAGTAAGTTAAATCTTTTATATATATATATTAAAGATTGATTGATAAATTAATTTCTTAATATATATATATATATATATATATATATATGTTGTTTGAATGCTGAAAATTAAATGAAAAAATTTAATATTCAAACATAAAAACCTTTTTTAAAAATTAATTTATCATTTAATAGCGAAAGCAATATTCAAACATGTTTAGAATATATTGTTAAATAAATTATAATAATATAAAATCAAGAGAAAAAGTTAAAAATTGTTCAGCCGGATTAATATTTAAAAAATATATAAATTTTGAATTTTATTTTATTGAATTTAAATAGTTTTTGAGAAATATTAATACTTAATATTGTTATATTCTAATGCATATGCATACAAAATTTTTATAATTCTAAAAAGTTATTTACAAAGAGAAAAAAATATGTCAACCTTTTCCTTAAATAACTTTTATACTACAATATATATATATATATATATATATATATATTCATATTGTAAAACAATATTAATTTACTATATTTTAGTTTACTAAGAATTTTAGAAAATTCAATTAAAAAGGAATAAAGAAAAGTACAAAACATCGTGTCTGTTCTATATTTTTCATTTATATAATATGCGCGCATTATTTTAAATTCCTTCCGCTAGTATTATTATTCTTAAATTAACTTCAGAGAGCAATACACACGCATACAAAAATAAAATAAAATAAATAAAAAAGAACGCAGTTTATCTCTTGAACATAGCGCGCAATTCCCTGTTGTAATCTGAAACAGAAACAAGCGAAAAGAATTCTGGGTAATTCGCGGGTCAACCCCGCATTATCCCTAGTATAATGCGGGGTTGATTATGACCCTGGTCTTAACCCTCCTTTTACGCGGGAAGGAAGAATGTGAACAGCTCCGCAGAGACTGACGCGGGTACGACCCGGGTTGAAACTGCTCATGTGAACGGGGCTCGAGAGTCGTCAATAGGTGGCGCGAAGGTCAGCCGTGATAGCAGCCTCAGTCAAAATCGGGACCATTTTCGTAATACGGTGTTGGATCATTGTGTTGGATCCATCGAGCTTTAATTTAGGTAGAGAGCGAAATGGCAACCCCTTTGCGTGCCCAACATCATCGAGAAGTGTCACGTGACAATAACTTTGAGATTTCTCCTTTCTCCTGTGCGCGTGAACTACTACGGTATTGTGTTAGCCGAAAGCCGAATCATAGAGGTATTGCGCCCGCGTGGTTTGTGATCTTTCCTCGTTGTGCGTAAGCGCATAGCGTCAAGCCACAGTGGGCGCCAAGCGTGAATTCTCGCCAAACTCACTTAGCTCCGTAGAGGTCTGCCGCTACAAAGAGACGCTAGAAATAATAATAATAAATACATAACTATTATAATATATTTGTCAAATAATATCTAATGATGTAAATAATCTTTGGTATTTACAACCTAAAAAAATGTTTTTTATGGGAAAAAAACTATTGCCAAGAAAGCGATAAGTAGCGAAAAAAGTTAGCTCAACGAAATAACATGTTGGACACGTTTTCTTCCGTAGAAAAGAATAGGGATTCGCCCTCTACTAGTATATCTGCTCGATGGTTGGATCTCCTATTTACTCCAGCTTCATGATAAGTATAACTTCATGAAAATATCTACCTTTAGATGAATAATAACAAATTTTTTAAATACGAATTATCGCTAGTGCTTTAATAATTTTGCTGCCGACTGTAGCCTACACATGTTTCGTTCATAATAAGAAAAAGAGTGTGAAACTTATGATGAGAAAAAGAATAAGAAAAGAATGTAAGGACTGTAAGATTTATTTCTTTTAGCTGTTCTGTGTGCTCCAGGCCTCCTTTCCTCACGGGCGATTTATGAAACACTCCAGGCTACGACCATTTGAGGTGTGGTTTGATGACGTCACTATCGAAGGGGGAGTTTATGTTGAATGAATCACGATTCATGGATTCTGCTTCGCTCTACTGTGAAGAAATATTATTTTATGTCAATAATCGGCACTTCGATAGAAAAGGTATTTTCATTTATTTTTCCTGGTAAGCTTATTTTTGAACATTAAATTTCTTAATCTATTCGTTTTACACAAATAGAACATCGAAAACAAGCGCGAACGTCCATCTTAATTTAATGGAGATTTGCAATCGACGAATCTACTGTGTAATGTAAATGCAAAACTTAGGTTAACAACAGAAATTACTGCATTCGAGATTTATAGATATGAATTAGTTATACAATTAAATATCAATGTCATTACCTGCTGAAAAATACTGTTGATATTAATAACATGTTCGAAATTTGTTTGCTACGTTTATAAAATTAACGTTGTTGTAAATAATATACATTTGTTTTGTTATGAATATATTCTTGTTTTAAATATAATTTAGCGTTATTTCAGATTTAAAGATTCTGAATAGATAAATTGGGATAAAAATATCCATGTGTTTCTTTGCAATAAGAGATAAAATTTGCTTTTGTGTTATCAAAGTTTTAATGTAATGTAATTAGTTGCTGCATATAAAACTTTTATCTGTGCTGCTGTTAGTGTTTGAAAGTGTTTCTTATACAGGCTATCTGCTTAAATTTTTATAGTTTATTACTTTTATTTCATTTTTATGTGTGTACAATTGTTTGTCATTAATATATCTATGCTTATCTAAGAAAAGAAACTTCATTTTTTATTTTACAGAATTTAAATATTTATTTCGACTGAATTAATATTGCCTTATGTATGTGATTATTAAAAATGTACGTACAAAGGTATTATCGATTCAGTTATTATGAAAACAACTTGAAGACTTCATCTAATGAAAGTATCCACCTGCATCTTATGAGGGAAATTCCAGCCACTAAGGGAAAAAAATAGATGCTAACCATAACTTTTAATGGTGAGTTAGAGAGATTCATTAATTTAGTTACTATTGAATTAGTATATATTTTTATTATTGAAGAAATAATCTGTTTCTTATCAACTTTATCTCTTAATTATATATGGTGTTATTATATAAACCTTGATTTTCATTGTGCATTTTATTTGGATATTTGTAAAAAGTAAATAAAATATTTTGAAAACAATCACTTTACATAAATTGATTTGATTTATATTTTTACTGAAATGTGAATTTTTAGGTAAATAACAAAAATATAATGAAAATTACTGAATTATTTCTATATTTGTTTGTGTTACTGAGGAATTTTGTATTTGTAATTTGAAAAGTCATAATAATTGTGAACCGGAAATATTTTAGATTTATTTTTATATAAATTTTATTTCCTATTTAATTAATAATAATAATTATTCTATTCAGTGAATTAAGATTAATGTTTAAATAAATATTGTGTGAATAACAGAGATATTTTGCATTTTAAAGATATGTGTGTTTGGAACAAGAGTATTTTGAAAAGGGAAGATTATATATAAATGTAAATTAATATTGAAATTATCTGCTGCTTTAAATTATCATACATTATTGTATATGTATTTTGTATTTGGTGATTTTTTACATCTGTATACTCTGTGTCTTATTTGTAATTGGTGCTTTGATTTTCATGTGCACAAAACACTAATACATATGTAACAGTAATTACTGCAGTACGTTATTTGATACATTTTATGAACATTTCATGCAGAGTGAGGTAGCAGTAACCAATGTTATTATTTTCTTTTTAATATACATCGAGCGTAGATACATGCATAATAACTGCTGCAACCTGGGATTTTGTGCATTTATATTGTTCAATCATATATATTTAATGATTTAAAATTTTTATTTAATTGTAGTTGGTTATAATTTTATTATTTTAAAATGAAAATTTCAGCATTTATGTATTAACCGCCTGCCAGAGATTAACTGCTGGCATGTGGTTAATACAAAATATATACATATGTATTTAAATATTTATATATATATATTTACATATGATTATCATAGAAGTAATCCCATAAAATATATTGTACATTCGTACATATTTGTATATATGCATATGAATAGCCTGCCAATGACATGCAGTTAACATGTATATACCAAATTTTCTTTAAAAATTGCTTTGTGGTGATTTGTTTATTTCCAATGCAATCAGTGGCAGACTTACTAACTTTTGAGACCTTGGGACGAAAATTTCACTGCTGCCTCCTAATTGGAGCCTTTGCTGTACTGTGGTCCCCTTTTACACTTCATTTAAGTTTATTGCTATAAAAAGGCAGGGGTGCAGAAAATGTTCAGACCTCTGAAAATTCCCCAGAACACATTCTAAATTTCCCCCAAAAATAACGCATCAACCTATTATCAGAAACTTTATTTATTTATTTTTTTAAGTTTGACCTTTTTTTTTTCGGGGGTGGGGGGGGGGGATTAATGGGTATTTAAAGGGAATACACTCGTAACAGAAGAATACAGCTGTTAATTTGTAGTTTAATATTAGAAAGTTTGTTTTTTCAGTATTTTTTTTTTTTTTTTACTTCCATTTTTTATTTTTATTTTATTCTAAGATAATAAATATTCAAAATTTCCCCAGACAGCCAGAATTTCCCCCGAACATCGTTCGCGCGTTCGGACATATTCTGCACCCCTGTAAAAAGGCATTGAAGGAAGTTTTCAGATTGTAAAGAGAGACAATTTGCACATTTGCTGTGCATCGCCATTTAAACTTACTTATTGTGTCAAAATTATGAAAATGAAAACATGAAGCAACGTGTTTCATAAATAACGGCCGGCTCTCTCACATACGTTTTGTGCCTAGGGGGCTAAAGCCCCCCCCCCCCCCCCAAAAAAAAAGTACTGACATTCCTAATTGAATAGTACAATTGCAAACTTTTCATTGATCTGGAATTACATCTTGAAAAATCTTAGCCCCCCCCCCCCCCCCCCAAAGTTAAGTTCTGGATCCGCTACTGGCTGGCTTTTTGCTGGCAGAAACTAAAAAAAGTCTTTAATAGTTCTAGTAATTACTAAATGACACCGTTTAAGTAAACTAAAAAATGTAACTCCATTTTATTATTGTAAAAACTTAATATAATACATGATATTAAATCATAATTTGTGTATATATATATATATGTGTGTGTTTCATATACAAATCCACATTTTTTTGGGAGATTCGTTTCTAATGTTGCATACAGATAGATTAAAACCCACAATAAATTTTAGGTTACTTTTATTTTTAATTTAGAAGTAATATTTAATAATTTATGTAAAAAAGAAAAGAAAAATGTTAAATTACAAGACTGAAATTTCTGAAGCAAAGCAATTAAGTTGATCATTGTTGAAATTGCTCTGTGTCTGCACTGTATTAGAAATTTTAGCCTTGTAACTGTAACATACCTTTCAGTTTATTGTTTGTAAAATATTTATTATTTTGTTTATCTATATTAATAAAAGGAAAGGTTTGTCTGTCTGTCTGTTCTTCTATACATTCAGCCCCCTATTGAACACAGAAGTACAAGAATTGACATACGGATGCTCAGGAGCCTTTCAGAGGGGTTCCTGAAAACAAAATTAAAAATTTTTAATTAGTTGTGGAGATATTAATTAAAATGTCGACCAATGACTAATCAAAAAGCAATCTCAATGACTGAGAATTCACTGCCATTGCATAAAAATAGATATTTTAAGAGTTAAAAGCAGAAAAAATGGAAAATAAATTAGAAATATTAGTTCGATCGTTACGAATTTGCTACCAAATGAAAGGGGCATTTTTTTTTAATCTAAGAGTGCAAGCAGCTTATCGATTCAATTAGATTTTTTAAAATTAACTAAAGTATAAATTTTTTGTGGCAACATCATTTCAAATACCAGATGACTGTCTGCGATGAAAAAGGAAATGATTGCAACCAATTACGATGTCACGTGTTTTCTGGTGGGTGAAAAAATTGCAATTTTCATTCACGTTACATTTAAATTAATATTCGGCCTAGACAGACAACAAAAAAATTACATTTTTATTGGGAATTATATTTATCACAACTCATGTGATCAAAAAACACAATGTAAGATAAAGTGTTCTTTTATATTTTGAAGTATTTTAAATTGAGATATGAAGTTGAAATTTCGTAATATTTGTTTTAATACCCGATAATTCGATTGTCAATATTTTTGAAAGTGTAGAATTATTAGGAAGGGCTTGGGGAGGGGGGGGGGGCGAAGAGACAAAATTAAAAAAAAAAGAGTTACAGCGTTTGAAATTGGTATTATTAGGTTTTAAGGCAAGATAAATCGATTGCGGATATTTTCAAGTGTAAAATTATTAGAAGGGATAGAAAAGGAGAGAGGGGGCAAGGTGCAAAAATGTAGAAAAGGAGTGATTGTTTTGGAGAAAACGATGGAAAACCCAGAACGCCTTTATTCTTTTATATTTTGCAGAGATTCGAATTCTGATACTCCGTTCACATTTCATACTATGGATTTTTAACAATATTTAGCTCGGAATTACGCAAGTTTTGGAGAAAACCACGAAAAAGTCAGACATTACGAAACATCGATTTTTTTCACAAAACATTTCATAACTCAAAATCTTTTAGAGATAAATCATTCCTTTTTTTTTTGCATATAGATTTCAAATTCTAATTACGATTAAATTATCCTTGAAAAATCCGACTTTATGAAACTCCCGCACGGTGGCGTCTTTTTCCCGTTTCAGATCTTACAACAGCTTATTGACATATAGTGAAAATAGCTTTATTGAAAAATTTAATCGCAGTAAATTCCCACTTGGTAGCCTGCGGCGCCCTCTTCCACTTTCAATATCTGAAACAGCCTGTTCGCTCACCATGTTATGATCTTTCAAATTTCTGACTTTAGCAAAGTCCCTCTCGGTGGCGCCTTATCCCCGTTTTAGAACAACACCTTCCTCGCTCATTAGAATTCAAAATATAGAAAATTTAAAATATTACAGCACCATCTGGCGGTAGAAATTTCTGTAATCTACTGTTCAATTCTAAATCAACAAACCTTTCAAATGATGTATTACTTAAGAAAATATTTTAATTAGTAGCTGAGGTACAAAAGAAAATCTAAACAGGAGACCTTGAAACGTGCAAATCGGGTAAAATCTCGAACTCCACTTTCGATAATATAAAAGAACTTTAAAATATCTTTCGAATGATGTATTAAAAATAATTTAATCATAATTAGAATTTGAAGTTTTAAAATATTACAGCACCATCAGGCAGTAGAAATTTCTGTAGTCTACTGTTCAATTCCAAATCAACAAAGCTTTCAAATGATGTATTACTTATGAAATTATTTTAATTAGTAGCTGAGATACAAAAGAAAACCGATTCAGGACACCTCAACACGTGTAAATCAGGTGAAATCTCAAAATGTAAATTAAAATGTTTTTTTTTTTTTTTTTTTTTAATTCTCCGAAATTTTTCTCAGTAATCCGACTTATCCCTGTTTTTCTCCGAAACTTGCATAATTCCGGGCTATATAACGTTAAAAATCCTTAGTATGATATGTGAGCAGAAATTCAAATTCGAAACTCTGCAAAATATTAAAGAATAAAGGTGTTCTGGGTATTCCGTTGTTTTCTCCGAAACTCCCGTTTATTAGAATAAAATTTTATCTGCAATTAAATGTAAATTAAAATGTATTTTTTTTTTTTTTATTCTCCGAAATTTCTCTCAGTAATCTGACTTATCCCTGGTTTTCTCCGAAACTTGCATAATTCCGGGCTATATAACATTAAAAATCCTTAGTACGATGCCTTACGCACAATGCCTATGAACCTTTGAGCAGAAATTCAAATTCGAAACTCTGCAAAATATTAAAGAATAAAGGTGTTCTGGGTATTCCATTGTTTTCTCCGAAACTCTATACATCTTTGCCCCTTCGCTCTCCCCCCCCTCCCTTTCCGCCGATAATAATAATTTTACACTCGAAAATATTCGCATTCGATTTACCTTGCCTTAAAATCTAAATGTACCAACCAATTTCAAACACAGTAACTCTTTTTTTTTTTTTAATTTTTTCCCCTTTTCCCCCTTCCTAATAATCGTACTCTTTCAAAAATATTCACAATCAAATTATCGGGCATTAAAACCAAATATTACGAAATTTCAATGGCATATCTCAATTTAAAATACTGCAAAGTATAAAAGTATTTCCTTTAAATGAGAGAAAACACAGTACAGCAGTGCCACCTGTTGAGTGATTTGCATAAAAAAATAATGAGCACTTATTTTTTTACTAAGGTGTATAAATTTATATGAAATTCTGTGCATTAGTTCTTGAACTAGAGCTGAGACACAAATTTTTTGTCAGACAGACATTTTCTAAAAATGTTCATATTGTGTTCTGGTTCCCTCAAAATGTGTAATTCCACCGAAAACTGGAAGTAAAAAATTTTTATGTATCCAATATGTCCTTCTGTTTAATATAGAAGAAAGTAATAATTCAAAACAAATTTATATTTTTTTCTTTATACTTTTTACTTATTTTATATTCTGTACATATAAGAAAGAAAATCTTAGATTATGTATTAAAATTTTTTAAGAGTAAGTTAAGTTTTTCTAATTTAGAAAATCAAAATCTTTAAATATTGATCTCTTTTTTTCCTCTTTTTACTTCCTTATACAAAGTATAAGGAAGTATAGTAAAATCAATTTTTTTTTTTCCCCCCTAATAATCTCATTGTTCCTTACTCGTTCAGCTAGTCTTTCTCAAATCTTAATCGTTTCTTAATCGTGTTGTCCCCTTCCCCCTTTCAAATGGCCTCCTCTTTCGGTTTTAATTATTGTGTGCACTACTAACTTTAGCGGCTCCCCCAGCAGTTTTTTTTTCCTTTCTCCCTGCCTAAATTCAACATTGTTTTAATTTTGTTGAATTCCGGTTATTTTGCTCTCAGCTAGTAAGTGCACTTATTCCAAATTACTTAACATCCTGGAGTGTATATGTGTGTTTCCACCATGGCTATCTTGGAGGGTGTGGTGTACAAATCGAGCTATGTGTCCAAAGCAGGAGGCGATACCCTGCAATTCCTGAGCTTTGGTGTTCAAGTCACATTGCTGCCCAGAAGTGACATAGCAGTTCCATCTAGTTCCTGAAGATGATGGATAAAGTCTGAACGAAGAATCTTCGGACACAGCTCGCTCTAATTAGCTACTTGATTACTGTCTGGTGTAGGCAGCTTCCTTGCGGTGATCTGGCGATTTATTCGCTCCGGCGTACGGCATCCAACTCGTTAAGCTTGGCCGAGCCCAGGAAGGAGCCGTTCAAAGGTTTCTAAGGAAGTATAGTAATCCCGATTTGCAAAATCGATTTTGTATTTCACATAGCTCAAAAACGAATGATCGTAGAATGTTGCAAATTTAAATGTGTGACTGTCATGATGTTTAGTTGTACACCTGCAAGCTTCGTCTAAACACGAGCTCTCATTTTAGAGATATCAGTGAGTTTACACGATTTTTCATGACGTCTGTATGTGTGAGTGTGTATGTATCTCACATAACTCAAAAACGATTGGACATAGAACGTTGCAAGTTGGTATATAGGTTTGTTATAACATCTAGTTGTGTACCTCTCTTTTTGGTCTTTCTGTGACAATCTGTTTTGGAGATATTTATGAAAATTATATTCATAATGGCAAATATACAAAAAAAAACGGCCATTATATATGACATACCATCATAGAGATATCAAAATAAGCTAATGGTAGAGCCTGTAATGATATTATGAAAGTTGTCAACACTTTTGTGTGTAGAAAAGTAATTTGTAAAGACATAATCAGGTTCTAGTTGATGAATGCTTTTTATTTAATTAATTTTCAACCCATAAATAGAGCCCATAATGATACATTTTTTAAAAGTTGCCGATATTTTTGCATGTAGAAAGTAATTCCTAAAGACCTAAACAGGTTCTAGTCGATTAATGCACTTTAATGAATATTCAGCACATAGATAGAGCACGTAATGATACTGTTATGAAAGTTGCCAACATTTTTGAGTGTAGAAAGTAACTCTTGATATATAAGCAGGTTCTAGTCGACGAATGCACTTTATTTTGTTTTAGTCTTGTTTGTTATTTAAAAAATTTTCGAAGAATTTAGTTCAGCGCTATAAACCAATTAATCTTTCCGGAAAATTCCAGAACTCTGTTCTTATTGAAGTTACAGCTTCGAAACTTTGGCAACCCTAAACTACAAATTTTTGCCGAATTTGGTCGCCAAATTTGATGCCAAGACAAAAATTAGCATTGACTACAAACTTGGCAGCAATATTGTTTCAGGGTAGCCAGAATTAGTAAATCCATTCTCAATTTTAACTGAATTAATTGTTTTGGTAAAATGTATCATTTTTCACCTCTAATTTTCGGCAAAGAGAACAAAAGTAGGCCATCTATACTCGAAGGATTTTCATTGAACTAACTGTATTTGCCAATGAGAGATTCTGTAATGAGCCCATTCCTGAAAGAACTAGTATATTTGTTCGGCGGTATATATAATCCTATTATCATGACTTTTATGGTTAGAATAGCAAATTTTTAGTTTTTTTCAGTTACCTCACACAAAAAGTCAATGTTTTCATAACAATATGTATATTCTAATGTGTGTATAAGGAAGTCATGTGGTGTCAACATCAGATTTTTTAACAATGTGAAGTTGAAAGTACAGATTTCTGAAAATTTTAATATGTACTTTTATTTGAAGTAATTTAATTTTTTAGTAATATATTTATGCAATGCAACGGGGAATTCTAAATTCAGGTGCTTTAGCAAGATACTCCATTAAAAGTGTGAACTTATATAACTGGAGGTTTTTTTTTTTTTTTTTTTTAATCCAAATCAAATACATAGATGGTACATTTAATAGAAATGGTCACAAAAACAACAATTTTTTTTTTCTTTTTAAGTGGATTGTAAATTAATAGTCAATAAATGCAAATTGACTCATTCTCGAAACAAACAACTTTCACTTCAAAGACTAACAAATATTACTAAACAGTCTAACAACTTGTTAAACAAAAGTCATGAGAATTGTATGCACTGCAGAGAATATCATTTGTTCCAGAACAACAATGAACAGCTCCTTTTATTATTATGATAAAGATTAAGGGGAATGTTATAGATAATTTTGGAAAAATCTACCTCCGAGTAAAATTAAAATAGGGCTTCTATATTTCTTAGACTTGAAGATACTTTTGGCTAAATTTGTTTGCTAAAGTGGCCAAATTCGACTTTCGCAGAAGCCAACTTTTTTCTTCTTTTTACCTTTACAAGCTACAACTGATCTAAAATATATATATAAATTGTCGCAAAATTTTCATCTGAAGGAAGTTTAAGCTTGAATTTTCTCCTTCGGATATCCATATCCGGAGTGCTGATATCCAGTACCCCATTGAATATTTAAAACTCAGCCGAATAGTTACCGGATATCTGTTTCATCTCTACTTCAAATTATCTCAGTAAGATTAATTTTGATGTGTGGGTTGGTTATGCATACACAACATGCACTATAAAAAAGATATTTTTTCTAAGCTTTCCCTTCCCCACCCTTTTAAAGGTGGGGCAGAGACACATTTTCAAAAGTAACTCTGCTCCAAATTGTTTTAAGAAAATTTTTTTTGATGCGTTGATTGGTTATACACACTAATAATATAATACAGAAATTTTTGCAAAATTATTTTATCTTTCCTGTAGGTATGCAAAAAACCCACCCTTTAACACGTTGAGTGCCACGCAAATTCTTAAAATCTATTAAAATTCCATAATTATTCCTCCTGTAATAAATAAAAATTAAGCAAATTTTTAATAAATTTTCAATCATTAAATGTAATTTTTTAGTTTTATATCTGCCAGCGTTGGTTGACGCGACTTTATATCATATTTGACACTGTCAGTCACCGATGGTTGACAGGACGCTCAACGTTTTAATTTTTTATTGGTATACTGCTTTTATTTTCAGGGTAAAACTTTCACTGAAATGTTTGAAGTATAACATGTTCTGCACACTCCTAAAGTTTCAAAATGATACCTTCAGTACTTAAGAGATATATGACAAAATGTCTAGAATCTAGAATGGCGCTCAACATGTTAATAGATGGGGGCAAAAACATTTTCAAATACAACTGCTCCAAATTACCTCAGCAAGGGCGATTTTTTTCATGTGTCAGTTGTTTATGTGTAATCTTTAATGCATTATAAAGGGATTTTGTGGAATTACCTACCTCTCCTTGTGGCGGGCAAGGCGAAAACACAGTTTGAAGCTTAAATTTGCTTCAAATTACTTTAGAATGGCATATTTTGGTGTGTGGGTATTAAGTGTATGCAATATGCTCTAGGAATGCACCGAATATTCAGTTTGGCCGAATCTAAAATTATTCGGCTAGCCAAATATTAGGTTTTGCCGAATATCAAATTATTCGGCTAGTTGAACATATAAAGATTCAATTTTTTCAAATTTTTAATCACATGAAAAAATTTTGCTATTTTTAATTATCATTAAATTAAGATTTTTCAGAGTAATTAAGTAATAGATTATATTTAAATGAAAACAATTGTTTTCATTTTCACACATTGTTTTCACAATAGTTTCAAGTAATATAAAAGAAAATTAATTATTAGATACATTAATCATAACAATTAATAATATCTAACAAAAGTTGTCTTTGTCAATAACAGTATAATGATGTATGTTTCTAAAGTAAAATAAGAAAGTGCATACATAATTCACATATGATGTCATCTAGACATGAGATGAAACAAAGATCACATCCAAAACTAGCAGGAAAAAAGACACAAGTCATAAAATACATAGTAATTTTGAATTTGTTACTGAAAAATGCATATGAAGTGCCCCAACATGCATGAAAAACATCACATCTCTATCCCACAATTTATTCACATGAGAGTGAGAGGCATTTGCGTCAGTTGCGGATCCAGAACTTGACTTTTTTTTTTGGGGGGGGGGGGGGGGGGCTAAGATTTTTCAAAGTGTTATTCTAGACCAATAAAAAACTTACAATTTCAATATTCAATTGCCAATGTCAGTGTTTTGGGGGGGCTTCAGCCCCCCCCCCCCCTTAAATCCGCCACTGATTTGCGTTAGTTTTAATGGAAGTTGGCCAATAGGTTGTTACTTTTAAATTGATTTTTGTCAAATACTGCATTTCTGGATTGCATTATTATTATTATTTTCTTTGGAGTGGACGTGACAAAATATTGTTGTTTTGTTTAAGAAATTTTATACGTTTATTAAGAAGCCTAACAGCTAATAATTTTCTTTGATTGTGAATGCAGCATTACACCATTACTTACGTATAGTAATATTTCCTAATATTTTTCTATATTCATATAAACCACTGTTCTTGTAAGTAATTTTTTTTTTTTTTTTTTTTTTTTAATATTTTAACAAAATAAAATGTTACTAAATGTAAATGGTATTACTGAAAAAGTTTGCAAAAAATTAGGTGATTGATACCTGAATATAGAAGTAAATCAGCTGGCCGAATAGTTATTATTCAGTTTGAAGGATATTCGATATTATTCAGCTGCTATTTAATTGGCCGAATATTCGGTATTTGGCCAAAACTGCTATTTGGTGCATCCCTACATGCACTGGTGGGATTTTACGGAATTACTAACTTATCCAACTGGGAAGCGGAGAGTAAAAAATGCATAAGTCGTTGCCAAAGGCATAGCTGCCAACCTTTGAGAATCAAAATTAGAGAGGTTTTGTACGTGACATAATTTATGCCATAAATACAATATTAATAGTATAGTAATTGTTGGAAATAGAAGGAGCATATAAAAGGGAAATTTTGCAGTATCTAGAGACTTTCTTCTTATTGCAAATACATATGAATAAAATAATAATAAAAAAATAAAACATATTAAATTTAAAATACTGCTAGATTATATTAAATTCTAACCATACTGAAACAATATATATACATACATACATAGATTGATTTGTGTTCATGTTTACACATCCTACGTCACATGTTTACACATCCTATAGATATGACATGTAAATATTAATTTAATTTAGGAAAAATAAATAGATTCATTAAGTTCAGTAATAAAGTCTAAAAATAATGACATATGTGAGAAATATTGAGCACTTTTATTGCTTTATAGATTTTAGAGTTGCTCACTTTCCAGAGATTAGAAAAGGGGGGGGGGGGAATAAAAAAAAATAATTACAGAATAAGAAATATTAAACTGTTTCAATTCTACTTCTAGAATTTAATAAAACAACTTTTAAATTAATATTATTATTTATGTTGCAGATACATAAAGATTGGGAAATAAAAGACTTCTGCTGAACATTTGATTGCCGATTGTTAGTTGGAGATAAATTTGGGGAAGGGGGGGGGGATAATTACATGAGCAAGAAATATTTAATAATATACTATTTCTTTACAGGTTCTACAATCTCATAAAGTATGTTTCAAATGAATATTGACATTTATGTTGTGGATGGTACAAGACTGGAAATTGGGAGCTTTCGTAGAACATTTAATCGCCGATCGTTCTATGGAGTTTCTTTTTTTTTAATTTACAATATCCGCAACTGTTTTAAAAATGGAAGAAATAAATTCACGGAATTCTGCAAATTAGACAAAAATAAATAAATAAAAAGTAAATAAAATAAAAATACATATGGATTTCTGTAATTTGTGCAAAAAACCACATTTCGGGAGAGTTGGCAGCTATGCGAAGGCAATGGAGACATTGACTCCTCATGTTTTAAGCATGAAAATTACTACTAAATGTTAATTTAAGTTTCGACTGCCTTTTTTTTTTTTTTTTAGATTTTATAAATAATAATATGGAATTTTGAGAATTCTTTTCAATATAGTTACCAGTGAAATAGGCAAAGCATGCTAGTAAAAAAAAAAAAAAAAAAAATTCATAAACCTGGCACAAAAAAAACAGTAATAAACTTAGTAAGCAAACACCATAAACTGTAAAGAAAAAAAAACCTCACAACAGTTGTTTTGGGTCAAAATAATAGCCTGATCCTTAACCATGTGAAAAAAAAAAAAAAAAATGAGCATAACTGCAGTCTTTTTTTCTTTTCCCCCACAAGATTTTTTTTACCTTTTAGTTAGACAAACACGTGGCAAGATAAAATATTTTAATGCACATAAATAAAAAAGAAAAAAAATGAACATAACTGCAGTTTTTTTTTCACCTTATAGTTATACAAACACATGGCAAGATAAAATATGATAGGACACATAAAAAAAAAAAGAGGGGGCTAAGGCTGGCTTTTTTAACATTATCATAAAAATAAAAAGCAAGAAAGTATTTTTATGACAATCATTTTTAATCTGGATATTAATGAATCATTTTATTTATGTAAGTGACTAAATAAATGGAAATAAATAAGTAAGCCAACTAAAATGCAAGATTAAAATATGGTATATGGTTTAATGGAAAAGACGTTTCAACTAATATATTCGATAATTACAGTGCAATAATTACTAAATATTATAAAAATTTAATACAGTAAATGTGAACTACTTTGTTCTGTAGAAATAAGAATTTTTAAGTAAATACAATACAACCGCTGTACTCAAATTAACGTTTTATTTTGTATTTGTAAGTATTAACCAGCGATTGTCTACGAACGAAGACGAAGCCATGTTGTGTTGTGTTGATAGATTCATGATTCATGAAAAGAACGATTCATTGAATGGACCAGCTTTGGCTCCTCCTACAGTAATTACGTCTGACCAATTGCTGCTCTCTATTTGCTCAATCTTCCTCGCTGAAATTGTTTCATAAATCGCTCCTCACGGGCCCATAGGCAGTTTGTCCTCTATGACCCCCCCCCCCCTTCCCCAATAACTGGTCCTGTTTATAATTAAAAATATTTTTTCCAGAATCAACTCTCAATAATTACCTAATTTATAAGAAAACATATTTGTATATAAATCTTGAATAGCATGAGGACTTACGACGGTTGGTTAAACAAGAAACGATTCGATGACTTTTAATCGAAATCGGAAAGTTTCTTTACAAAGATGAGGTCAGTGTAATGGCGGTTGCAACGTTGACTGAACTGTTGTTAATATTTGTTGTCATTATGCAACTACAAGCCTCCATTTTTGATTATGCATAACACGCATTTTAAAAACCAAAGATCTTGCGATTTGTGATATATCGGTTTTAAATGACGTACAAATGTTTATTTTTTTTCCCCTTAAGTGTAGATGTTTTGTTTTGCGAAGTTAAAGAGAATTTTAGAATTAAATCCATGAAGTAAGGCAACTCATGAGTGACGTTCATGCTCTGTAAGGTAAGATTATTCTTTTAATATGAAGCAAAAACAAACTAATAAAAAGTGTGCATTAGTAAACCAATTAGGGTTTACTTTTTCTTCTTTTGAGAAGATTGGAAATGTATTATTATTTGTTTTCCATTCAGACTTTTGCGGGAAAAATTGGGGTGTCGTAGGATGCAAGTATTTTGTTTACTGGTTTAATTCGTCTGTATGTAATACATTCGCTATTAAAACAGTTCCTTCTTTTTTCTTTCCCTATTTAATGCCTGCAACTTTATTGTTGCAAGTAGCTAATTTCTTATAGCATAGTTGCAATGGTTTGTTTTGATATTAATGTTCTTTTGCTGGAAGAACAAGTAGTACTTGCAACCTTAATTTTGTAATAAATAGTGAAGGGTGATTTAAAGTTTATTCTTATTAGAAAATATTTTATAAATTCTAGTTATTTCAATTTCGAAATTCGTACTTACATTTTGCTGTGAGTGACATTTAATTATTAAATGCTTAGCGATTATTTATATTCATTTGCGAAATTATCTGTTTTCTATTTAGAATTTCCTTGTTTGACAAAACGTTTTTCTATTCAAGATTTAAAATATACAGAATAGGTTCTTTTTCAAATGTTTGTTTTACTCTTTGCTGTTTTTATGTACTGTACAAAAGAAACTCTGCTTACATTTGAAGTAAATACAATGGTTCTTCTTTGATTTTGTTCTTCAATCAACGCTGTTCTACTATATATATATATTTTATAGATTGTGACATTTATTGCAACTGTTTACAATAACTCTTTTTTTTTTTTTTCCTCTCTCTCTCTTCCCCAAGTAACTTTTTTCTTTATTTTACTTTAGTATGGTTCTGTTAAATTCCTTTTATGTTTATATAAGTAAATGAACTTATTTTGTTAACTTTAGTAATAGACTTCCACCACCATCCCTTCTTTTTTTAATTAAAATTTCCTTTATTTCTATTTTAATGGTATCAACAAAATTATAAAACATCTTAATGACATTAAAAATATCAAAATAACTACAGTGCTCACTAGTGTCTTCCAAAAAGATATTAAGACACATTTTTTTTTTTTTTTCTTTTTGCTAGTAAATTATGCTAGTTATTTTTATGGCATAAAGTGCTAAGCAGCTAAAATTTTTAGCACAACACATGCAATGTCAGTGACAATGAGCTCTCAGAAATTTATGCGAGCTGGTGCTCTATATCCCCTTGTCTCTTTCTTATTTAAATGAAATCAAAAGAGATTTGATGCGTGTGGCAGATAGTTCTGCTACATGTAAACTACTATTGTTTCTACATCATAGATTAATACTAGCAATATGCATTTGTTAAAAACTGTTTTCGTTAGCTGAAAAACATATTGCTTTTCCAAAAACGCCTATATATATTTAACTGTGGTTTTTTTTTTTCTTCCATTTATGTGTAATGATTTCACCAAGTTAAGAACAAATTCTCATATTCTGCTCACTCGTTAATTCTGTTTCCTCTTTCAAATTTCATAAGCATATTTACAGTTTAAAATAATTAAACAATATACTAATACTTGAATTAATAAATTGTAAATAACTTTATTTTCAGTCAATTATTATATTTAAAAATATTTTCTTGTTACATTTACCTGTTTTTGTAGTTACGTCTTTTATTATTTTCATTATTTTAGGCACAAATATGTCTCGACTGGGGGCTAAAACCTACAGCCGCAAGCCTGAGTGCAGAACAAGTATTCAGTTTGACCATCTTTTATCTGACAAAGGTAACAAGCCCTCAACTGCCAAAGTGTCTGTTGCTGGAATTCATAGATGGGGTATGACATCGTTTACTTCTATTAGAAAAACTCGTATAAATGGTCAGAAAGAAGTGAAGGAAAATAAGGAATCTGTGAAGCGTCCAAAACTGGATACGTCAATTACTGTTTCACCAGAGGATCCCTTTAGTTTTGAAAGTGATTTTGAAAATCCATCTGTTCATTCCTCTATAGTACAACAGACTACTGAAAAAAAACCAGCTGTGTCTAAACCTAACAAATTCTTTAAAAGTGGCGGTTCCCGCTCGCTTACAACTTCTTCATACACACCGAAAAATAGTGACTTTGACGCTTTGCGCTTATCAGTACCTCCAAATCATAAAACTAATAACGACATGTTCTTGAATGTGCACAGTAACTATAAAACAAATGAAGTTATTCAGGATTCAAATGAACAATCTGTGTTTTTGACAAATACAAACCCAAACATTGTGTACTGTTCAAGTGTTCCCAGCTCATGTGCTTCCACAAATTATTCAACCAATCCTAGTATTCATTATTTAACTCCATATGTTCAACCAGTCATTACTGAAGATGCTTCATCCAGAGCATTTGATGCTCTAAGAACATTGGATATTTCTAGTAAAAACACTTTTCCTGACAGTTGCCTTCAGTTTGAAAATAATACTGACATAATAGACAATACTTTTTCTCAAGCAGAAATTGAAAGTATTACTCAGGACTCTTCTATTTTAAATTTTGATGCTGTTGAAAATCATATGCAACACATATCTCAAAGTTTAGATGATAAACTGCTCCCTCAAGATACCTGTGATTCTGATCATCAAATTTCATCTTATATAGAGGAAAAGGACTCAAATGAACATTTCTCCCAAGAACTGATGAACTCTGATCTAAAATGTGATTATGCCAGTTCTCAAGAAATAACATCATCTCAGTCTACAGACAAAAGTGAGGAAAACACATCTTATAAACAGTCATCTCGTCCAAAAAAAATTTTCAGTTCATCATTGAAGGTTAGTAGATTTTCTTTCCTTTTATTAAATTTTGAATTGAAGTATGAAGACTGTTTAGAAAAATGTATCTGTATGAATCTATTTTTAAAACCGAGATAATGCATGATGATAGAATAAAGCTTTAAATCAAAAGTAAATGTTGATTTAGGAAAAATTTGTGAGTATGACTATACTAATATATTTTCTTTAATGAAATATAACCCAATATAAAATTATTAAAGATTAATCTCTGCCTATCCTATGCCAATGCCACCAATGGCCAAGAGGTTCTACTCTCAAAACTGGAAGATGGAAGGTGTTTTTAAAAAAATGTCAACTGGTGTTTTTTAAATTTTAACTGATGCTTATAAAAAGTTTTAACATGGCCTTGTAAAATGTTGATAACCGGTGTTTCTGACATTTTTATACTGTTTTGGCTTTCATGTGCAGAATCATTCAAATGTGTGGAATATAGTGATTGCTATGGTATTTGGTCACTCATATTCATAGCTAATAAACCAAGGTGTGGCAGAAATATTTATTACTGGCATATTATAAATTAATTTATTGGCCTATATTTGAATTGAAATTAAAAGGTCTTAATCAACGAGTAAAACTAGGAAATTTTATTAGTTTTATTACTGGCCACTTTTCTTTATTTCTTCAGCAAAAAAATATTAAATTTCCGTTAATATTATTTATGTAAAAATGAGCACTATTACTAAAACAATCAAATAACTTGCATATAAAGTGCAATTGATAGAGATTTAAGGTTGTATGCTGTTTATTAAATGAGTCCTAGAAATGTTATAAATAGTGCTTGTTTTTATAATTTGTGTTTTTAGATTTTGTTAACCAGTGTTAGTGTGACATTTTATAAAACTGGTGCTTTCAAAATTTTTTATGAACTGGTGTTTTTAAAAAGTTGTGAACTGGTGTTTCTGACATTTTTATAATGTGGTAGGGCTTTTGTTGGCAAAAATGCATTTTTTTGCCAGGACAGTGGAAAAAACCAGGCAAAAATGAGTAAAAGTGGAAAAATAAATAGCATTATTTATCCATTTCAGTTTAATCCTTTATGCTTTGCACCTTAATGAAAAATGTTTTGAAGATTTTTATCTCAAAAAATTAATTATATTTAGTAATCAATTAATAATAAATAACATAAGTAGGATCTGACAAACCTCGGGCACCAGATTGCTAGACTGACATACAAATTTCATTCATTTACCTGTAATATTTTAATCTTGGAACAGATGCTGTATAATCCACCGCTTGGCGACTTTTTTCAAAATGGCGCCGAAATCACTCCAAAATGCAGTTTTCCAAAATCGACGCCATTTTTTATCACCCGTCATTACCGAAGTATTTTTTTTTAACCACAACATAAATTTCAACCAAAAACAATGGTTTAAAAATGCAATTGTAATACAAAATACGCGAACTTACAGTTTTTTTTTTTTTTTTTTTTCCCCATGAAATATATTTAAAACTAATATTTGCATATATATCATGAAATTCTTTAAAAAAAAAACAAAGAGTAAAATCGCATATTTTGTATTACAGTTGCATTTTTTAACCCTTATTTTTTCTTTTAATTTATGAAGTGGTTAAAAAAAACTCCGGAAATCACGGATGATAAAAAACTACATCGATTTTGAAAAACGCTATTAATTAAAAAAAAAAAAGGAATTTGAATTAAAAAAAAAAACTTTACACAATATAATAAAGCTTTAATAAGAATTAAATCAAAAATTTAAAATCAAACACCTAACAAGATTATGCAAATTATTTTAGTTTTTCAGGGGAGGAGACCCCCCCCCCATTGTTATAAAATTTAATAATATCTTAACATGTCAGTTGTAAACATTAAAATATAAAAAAAAAAAAAAAGAAATATTAAATAAAAATTATCGCATGTATGAAAATTGATATATTTTTTTTTGAAATATATAAATTTAAAATCAATATTTGCATATATATCATGAAATTCTGGAAAAAAAAAAAGGTAAAATTGCGTATTTTATATTACAGTTGCTTTTTTTAACCCTTATTTTTTCTTCAAATTTATGAAGTGGTTAAAAAAAAAAACTCCGGAAATCACGGATGATAAAAAACGACATCGATTTCGAAAAATGCTATTTACAATCGAACACATAAAAAAATAATGCAAGTTATTTCTTCTTTTTTAAAACCAAAATTTTACAATCAAACACAACAAAATTTTGCAAATTTAAACTACTCTTTAAACCATTTTTTATTTGGCCATCTGGTTTCATGAGATTTATCTCGTGTTTTTTCGCCTTTTCTATATTTTTGAACCTATTTGCCCTCAAAAATATAAACGAAAATCACTCTTTATCTTATACATTTTGATAAAGCCATAATAAATAATAATCAAACCAAAAATAATAAGCAGTAACATCAAAAAGAAAACATACAGAATAAAATAAAAAAGAATTATACAACCTGACCACGTGCTCCAAAACAGCTCCAAAAACTACATGCTTCACGCACAAGATCGTAGCAGCAAATGAATTACCGCTAACGGAACGGTAACCCTATTGGCAGAAACACAGGGGTTGCCACAAATAAAAACGTGCCACATTTGGCGAAAAATTGCTTTCGCTTGGCGGTGAAAAACAAACTTGGCGACGGTGGATTATACAGCATCTGCGCCGAATGGGAAGGTGTAAGTTTGTTTTTGGGGAAAAATTAACAATTACGAAAATCTTGAACAGGGTACAGTCCTGTCGCCAAGCCACCAAACAAGATGGCGGCTCCGGCTACTATTCAATCTCCCTGTCTCTTAAAAGAATTTAATATTCTTTACAGGATTAATTATTTAGAATTTAGACAATGTTTGGTAAATGTGATTTTCAAATCATTGTTAAAGAGATCTGTTTTTGAATGGTTTGCATTAGTAAAATTTAAGATAAAAAAGAAAATACGATTTAAATATACCACTTAAAAAACTAAGGGAAAAAGAGTATACATTCTTTATAAAAGTCTTCCTAATCTAAATTTAAACACCTTTTAAAGTAATATTTTCCAAATAACATTATTTTATATTTATTTTTTAATAGTGTTATTATTATTTTTTTTTTATCAGGAGGCTCTGCCCCCCTAAACTTCCCGTTTATTACAAGATATACTTAAATATAAACCCTTCTTCAAAGATTACAAAAGGATATATTCATATTATTTCATACACCCAGGGTTGGGTTTTTGACGTCAAAAAGGGGTTATCGACATGACATGTCAAAAAGTGTCAAAAACCTTTTGTAATAATCTTGTTAAAAGTATTTTATTGCAAACCAAGCTACAGAACTGAGTAAATCATAATTTATATGTTATGAATAGTTTTGTGTTACATTAGTGTAATTAACTAAAATACAACATATAATTCATATTATTTATGAAGGAAAGCTAACAAAAAATATTGAAACTGTAAGGTGCATTTTTCAAAGTACTATTTATATTTTTTATTATTTAATTATTCAAGTAGGTTACAAATAATGTTATTATTCTAAATTATTTAAATCCATGATTTTTTTTATTATTATTCAATCCCTGACTTTGTTTAAATACCTAAATATCTCATTTTGTACATAGACATGACACAAGCAACAATTACAATATAGATATTATACAATTTGCAATCAGTGTAGTTACAGGTTTTAAATTAATATTTTACAATAGAGGGTTAGTTATAGTTATTACTATCAATATCATGTCTCCCCAAGAATGTGTTGATGGAAAGACTTAAAATGACACATCACCAATTGTCTCCAATGGTTAAACCAGGGTTGGCATGATTTAAATCAGCTGATTTTTTAAAAAAAATCATTTGATTTAAATCTTTTTTTTTTATGTTGGAAATTAGTCAGCAGAGAAATAAGATGTACTGATGTAGGTGTAGTAAGAAGTAGGTGTTTTTCTGGTATTTCCAGGATTGCTATCAGAAAGAATATTAAGTCCCTCTGTTTTAAATCGAAATGAAATTTCACTTAGTATAGAGGAAAATAATGAAGGTTTGGCATTCATTATAGAAAATTGTCCAAATCTTCTCACCACTGTAGCACATTTTCAAGCAAAAAATGGCCCATTCCAAAAATTACCATTGCTTGAGAAAAAAGTTTAAGATATTATGACAGATTATGATTGGTTGAAGTCCTTTTATGTAATGGGAGGTAAAGAGAGAATCATTGAAATTGAATTTATTTACCAAATAACGACAGCCGTGGCTTCATCTGCTGGAGTAAAAAGACAATTTTCTTCTTTTGGACTAGTTCATTCAAGCCTTCGTAATAAATTAGAAGTGGACAAAGCTTCTAAATTAGTGTTTTTGTTCAAACAATCAAATCCCTGATTTATTTCTATTTGCTTAAAAAATATTGATTTAATTGTGATTTTTATCCCTTAATAAATAGCTTGCATTAAATGAATATTTAATTTGTTTTTTAAATTTTACCATTTTCTATTCATTTACAGTATTTAGTTTATTTAGTGTGCACAATTCAATTACAAAATAATAGAGTGGCTTTAGATTAAAGCCTAGATGTTTAATTTTTAGTACCAATCAGTAACTAGAATATAGTATTTTCTTAACTATATAATTATTTCTTATATTATTTTTATAAATTAATAAATATTATTTATTCTTTAAATAATTTTAAACCATGAAGTAACTTTAATTTAAAAAATCTTAAAAAAAATACAACCTTTTTATTTCTTCATGTCTTCATTTCATCAGACTAGTTTTGCTTGGGGTGCCCCAGCTTGGTCTCTGACATCTCGGTGTTCGAAGTTATACGAAACTGAAGTCTCACGCTTCCTTCCACTTTTAAAGATTCTGCGCCATTGACGATTAAACAAAGCCCCATCGTTGCTATTGCAATTATTTAAACTTGTTAAAATTTCGACTGACTCCCTGATTGCTGCGTAACCGTGGTTGTGATAGTTGGCCAACTTTTTTACTTGTTCAAATTTTATATTAATTTCTTCATTTTTGTTTACTCGAGTTAAAGCAGTTGTTATTTTTCCGGTGGTTATATCGTGACTATGTTCTTTAATACGCATCTTTATTTTTCTTTTTGTTTTTCCTATATAACACATTTCGCTACCTTGATTATTAGTATATGGTATTTTATATATTCCTGCGGTTTCTAAAGGGTTTATTTTATCTTTATCACTTCTGATTAGCTGAAAAATATTGGGGTTTGGCTTGATGGGTACGTTTATGTTGTGTTTTGCTGCAACTTTTTTAATTTTATTTGAAACTCCACGATCATAAGGAATTGAAGTGGTGTATTTAAGTTGTGGCTTTTGAAAATTATTAATCTTATTTAAACATTTTAATCGTTTCTTAAATAAATTATCTATTAATTTGTTTGAATAGCCTGCTTTTTGTGTAAATTGCTTGATATTTTTTATTTCATTTTTTAAAATTTTATAGTCTTTACAAATTGTTAATGTTTCAATGGTTTCGTTATGTTGACAACGTTTTTGCAATAATCGATCAAAAAACAGGCCCCCACAGAAATTTTAAACACCTTAAATCAACTAGACCCTGATATTAAATTCACCCTTGAAGAAGAAAATAATAAACAACTAAATTTTTTGGACGTCACCATCAACCGCCATACTAATAAAATAACCACCCAAGTTTACAGAAAACCCAATAGCAGCAATGAAATAATCCATAAAAATAGTAAAACCCCTTTTAAATACAAAATTAATGCTATCCAGGCCCATAACAATTTGTAAAGACTATAAAATTTTTAAAAAACGAAATAAAAAATATCAAGCAATTTACACAAAAAGCAGGCTATTCAAACAAATTAATAGATAATTTATTTAAGAAACGATTAAAATGTTTAAATAAGATTAATAATTTTCAAAAGCCACAACTTAAATACACCATTCCTTATGATCGCGGAGTTTCAAATAAAATTTAAAAAGTTGCAGCAAAACACAATATAAACGTACCTATCAAGCCAAACCCCAATATTTTTCAGCTAATCAGAAGTGATAAAGATAAAATAAACCCTTTAGAAACCGCAGGAATATATAAAATACCATATACTAATAATCAAGGTAGCGAAATGTGTTATATAGGAAAAACAAAAAGAAAAATAAAGACGAGTATTAAAGAACATAGTCACGATATAACCACCGGAAAAATAACAACTGCTTTAACTCAAGTAAACAAAAATGAAGAAATTAATATAAAATTTGAACAAGTAAAAAAGTTGGCCAACTATCACAACCACGGTTACGCAGCAGTCAGGGAGTCAGTCGAAATTTTAACAAGTTTAAATAATTGCAATGGCAACAATGGGGCTTTGCTCAATCGTCAATGGCGCAGAATCTTTAAAAGTGGAAAGAAGCATGAGACTTCAGTTTCGTATAACTTCGAAAACCGAGATGTCAGAGACCAACCTGGGGCGCCCCAAGCAAAACTAGTCTGATGAAATGAAGACATGAAGAAATAAAAAGGTTGTATTTTTTAAGATTTTTTAAATTATTTATTCTTTTTTAGTTAATTATTATAAAAAACTGCTCCATGTATTGTAAAAACATAAAAACACAATAATTAAAAATAGATTTCTAAAAAAATCAAATAAATCTGATTTATTTATTTTTTTTTTTTTTTAATCATGATTTTTTCCAACCCTGGATTAAACACCAAGCTATTCTATTGGAAAATTTGTTGTTAAAATTATTCATTACTCTTTTTTTTTTTTTAATTCAGTAAAAGTTTGAGTATGATTTATTTAATGGTTTATTTATGGATTACTTGATGAGAGTAGAGCATAAGAAGTTTGAAATACTGGAAACAATAAATTACACGAAATTATAGATTAATGAAAAAGAAATAAAATAAATCAGATTAAGCGGATTGAACTAAAATATATTGGTTTCAAAAGTCTTTATTTATCAACCTTAGTTAATTTTAGAAAATTTGGAGTGGAAGGATGATTTTTAAACCAACTATGTGGAAAGTTCCAGAGCCGGGATATTATGTGAGAAATGCCTAGCTGATTATCACCCAGGGTAGCTCAGTGGTAGAGCATCCGCACATTAAGCGGAAGGCCCGGGTTCGATTCCCGGCTCTGGTATTTTTCACATAGTTGGTTTAAAAATCATCCTTTCACTCCAAATTTTCTAAAATATATAAGTTTCTTTTAGAATAGGAAATATAATGTTTGCTTCTATTTTAAATAAATAAAATGTAATTTAGATTATTATTTTATTTTAAAAAGATATGTGATTTTCAACATCACACTTTGTATTATTGGCCAAGTACTTAGTCAAAATTTGGCTGAGTAGACTGAGTGCAACAAATGCTCAGTATATTTCTAATTAAAATCTCATTACCTGTATATATTTTGTGTTTTCATAAATTAATATTGTTTACTTATATATTTGCAGTTCAAAGCAAAGTACAATCATCGGCATTGGCATTCATCTAAGAAAGAAACAGAAGAAGTAAGTTATTTTATCATTTATATATCTTTTTAAATAGATTTAGATTTAACTTCTTTATAAATTTGTAATTTAGAGTAAATTTAAATTATTAAATCACTTCACCGGTCATACTAAGATAACTCTAGGAAAACGTAGCATTCTACACACTACAATGGCCAGTGAAGTGTTTAATATTTAAAAACAAGTAAATTACATTTATATTGTATTGTATAAATAAGTGGTCAGAGAGAGATATCTAACTTTTGGTGAAAATTGGAAAACTGGAAGTGTGACATTGGAAACCAAAAGTGGGACTGTAAGACTATATATAAACACCATCTTAGATGTCCTTTCATATGTATTAGTTGGTTAGTTCAGAAAAATTAATAGGCTTTCTGTATAAGTAGGTCTCGCCATGTTAACTGCTTCTTAGATATTCTTTCATATGTAATTGTTGTTTTCTGGTCAACGATTGAGTTTGCCACGTTTTGGTGAAAATATCTCAATAATTGGTTCTAATGATTTTCTTGAAAATTACTATATAGATCCTTTTTTAAATATTCTTTTGCATCAACTTATTGTTAATTTTCCGTGGTTATTACAAAAAAATTAACAATCATTCTGATTAGATAGGTCAGTTTTAGATCTCTGAAATTGATGTCTCAAAAAAGGGTCTATCAGTTTTTTTTTTTTTTTTTTTTTTAATCTTGCTATGCAAACTCTGTTTTATATGCCTTTACACATGTATCAGTTTTCTTTTACAAGAAAGGTATCTAATTCTAATTTCTTAGGTCAATTTTATATCTTCTGACCACATTATCTCCAAAAACTCCTTAAATGTTTATATATTTTTTAAATCTGAGATTACTATTTGGATCGGTGTGGCTACTATTTTGGTTACTATTTCATTCAGAGTGGCTACTATTATGGCTACTATTTCATACATTAAAGGGAACCGAAGCAATTATTTTTGAGTGTCTTTCATGCTGGGAACCCTGCAATTTTGTCAGAGATATAAGATTGGTATCGTTAGAAAGCTTTCAATTACGGATGAAACTGATAGTGATTTTGCCGGATATCGGATATCCTTTGCCTGCCGGATACGGATATCCGGCATTAGTTTTGTTTTTTGTTGTGTTGTATATTTCTTTTTTTTTTCTTTATTTTAAAACAATAAAAATAAACGTATTTCTTATACTATTCTTTTAAACTCATTTTAAATATAATTTACTTAAGCATATTTATTTAGCATTCCATTTATTTGTGCAATATTGCGATGAAGAATAAAACTTAAGTCTAATATACTCATTCCTACACTTGCAATTTGTCACAAATATATAGGTTTTGTTCAGAATTATAAAACAAAAACTTATCATTTACACATTTTTTACAGTACTAAAAAATGTGTGTTTGATATGTATTTAAAAAAAAAAAAAAAAAAAAAGAAACAAATATTTTACCAATATAATCATAGTTGAAGGGTTGGTTATTTTCATTAAGAAAACGTATTTATTGTGGCCACACCACACCACTTACTGTTTAAATTGTGCAAAAGTTTAACCATAGCTTCACACAATAAATATTTTACATATGGAGTTTGGTGCAATTTTAATAAATAGATGCTGAGATATAGGCTTGTGAAAAATCATAGTAGCAGATCTACTTGTCGGCTGATATACACCTAAATAAGGGTGACATCAGTTGAACGGAATTTTTGTCACACACACACAAACACAAATTTTTAAAAATTGATCAAACCAGGTTCTGGACCTCTTAAAATGTGTAAATCCAGCGAATAACAAATGCAGAAAATTTTTATGAATTCAATATTTTCGTTTGAGACATTTATAAGAAAACATAAAAGATAGAAGCAAAAAAAAAAAAAAAATTTCTCCATTCACGGGAAAATTGCTGCATAACAGCATCGTCTATTGGCTGATATGCGCAGAAATTGAATAAACATATTTCCTAATAGCCCTGTAAAATACTTAGTCTTTTTTTAATTATACACAGTAGAAGAGATATAGTCCTCCTTTAAATGGGGGAGAAATCACAGTATAGCAGTGCCGCATTATTGAGTAATTTGCACCAAAAGTTGATGGGCACTTTTTTTTTTTTTTTTTTTTTTTTTTTGTTAATGTGCAATTATGTATAAATTTATATTAAATTCTGTGCATTAACTCTTGAACTAGAGCTGCTACACAAAACTTTTGTCAGACAGACATTTTCTAAAAACAGTCAAATTCAAAATTCTGGTTCTCTGAATATGCATAGTTCCACCAAAAACAGGAAGTTGAAAATTTTTACGAATAAAATGCTTTCTTCTATTCAATATAGAAGAAAGTAATGATTCAAAACAAATTTATATATTTTTGTTTCTTTAAATGCTTTTTACTTATTTTATATTCTGACCGCCTGAAGCGATTTCGCGCAACCCTACCATAGACATATGGCAGGAAGAAATTGTGACTTTCAAAAATGCTTATAATTCATATTAATTACATGTAATTTAAAAATTTTGAAGCAAATTTACATGTTTCTAAATGTTTTTCTATTAATAGAAATAAAAATTTTCATTGATTTTCATTAATTCTTTTCTAAATAAGTACTTTTCTTAAAACAGTTTCGTATTTGGCGATAACTTCAATAATTACACAGCCAACCTCTTTCGGAAAAAATTGCACTTTTAACGTGCAGCGTTCGGTTTTTTTTCCCCTTCTTTTTAGAACAATTTTGAAAATAGATTATGTAAGTTAACATTATTAACTAATATACACTTATTATTATTTTATTTATCTATTTATTTTTGTTTTACCTGATCTTATTAAAAATTATTTTGATTAATATAACAAACATTTAGATATAAATACAATTGGTAGAGTAAAGCATATTTTTGGAAATTTTAGTGTTAAAAATACATAACTAATAAATAAAAAGGCCTTTTAATTATTTAGTTTTTTTTTTTCTTTTCTTCAGGAGTATATAAATAAAGGCTAGTACATTTATTTAATGCATAAAGCTTAAACTCAATAGGTGCCTTATATTTTTCTTATATTTATTCAAAAATACGGAATACGAGGGGGAAAAGAATAAGGTTAAAAGTATTAAAATGCTTAATGTTCTCTTATTTATTAATTTAAAACATAAAATTATTTTATTTGTTTATCTATTTTATTTTATTTATTTATTTATTATGGAGAAATCAAGGCATTAATAGAAGTAAATCCCTCTATGGTGGCCAAGCGGTTCTGCGGTCAAAGTTGGTAGATGGAAAGTGCCAGGTTCGATCAGAAAACACGCTCATCGATCTAGTCGTTCGGAGTTTTCCGTAGTTCTCTCTAAAACTCACGTAAATACAAACTAGATCCACTTAGAAAAACCCCCCACAGAGGGCATTTCTCCTGTAGGCCTAGGCCCCTAGAGTAGTCAATCAGTCTTAAGTCATACAACCAATCAACCATTCTTTATGAGATTAACATATGTTAGAATTTTATGTTGTAAAATTATAAGTGCTTACAGGGTTCGCACTAAGGAAAAAAAATGAGTGGGATTCTCCCACTCTAACAAAAAAATTAAGTGGTATTTTGAAAATTTAAGTGAGATTTTTGAAATTTAAGTTAGTAATTACATATTACAGAAAAAAAGTATTTTCAAGAAATATGCAAATTACAGACATGTGACTGCTGAAATTAGAAATTAGCTGAAAATTTCTCGCTAATATGATTGATTGGATGATTAGTTGAATATTGATAATGTCACTTTCAATAAACCGATGACCTAAACATTTATGTATATATAGTTTTTATCTACATTAAGCATTTTCAGGATTTTTTCATTAGCGTAAAAATTTTTTTCAATATACCGGCAATAACTTTTATATCCACATAAAATCTTCTTAAAATTTCACACCAAGAGTAAAACAAATTTTTTAAACAAATACAGAATGATTTTTATGTATGTACATTAATCATTCATATAAAAAGTAGCAGTAGCTAATTATTAGTTTCGAACAGTGGCGGATTTAAAGGAGGCTAGGGGCCCAAGCCCCCCAAAACCACTGACATTCACAATTGAATATTACAATGATAAATTTTTCATTGATCTGGAATAGCATCTTGAAAAATCTTAGCACCCCCCCCCCCCCCAATAAAAAAAAATTAAAAATAAAAATAAAAATAAAAAAAAGTTAAAATCTTGATTCGACATTGGTTTGAAACGTGCATAAAACCAACTGAGTATTAATTTTCTTAAATTGATTTGGAAAAAATTTTCTTACCTGAAAAATCTATTCTTCATTTTCCCATGTTTACAAATTTGGTATAGGTATGGCACCCCATAAAGATTTAATTTAATTGAGAAAAAATAAATAGATTCATTAAGTTCAGCACTAAAGGTCTAAAAATAAATACATATGTCAGAAATATTGAGCACTTCTATTGCTTTATTGTTTCTAGAATCGATCATTGACCACAATCCGTATTCCGGAGATGGGAAAGAGGGGGGGGGGGATTAAAAAAATAATTATAGAGTTAAGAAATATTAAACTCTTACAATTATAATTCTAGAATCTAATAAAGCAAGTTTAAAATGAATATTATAAATATAATTTATGTTTCAGATGGGTAAATACTGGGAAACAAGACTACTGAAGAACATTTGATTGCTGATCGCTAGATGGAGATAAATAAAGGGGGAGGTGGGAAAAAATAATTACATGAGCAAGAAATATTTAACAATTGTATTTATTTACAGGTTCTAGAATCTCATAAAGCAAGTTTGAAATGAATATTGACACTTATGTTGTGGATGGAGAAAGATTAGGAATCGGAAGCTTTTGTAGAACATTTGATTGCCAATTGTTCCATTTTTATTTATTTATTTATTTATTAACGAACGATATCCGCGATTTTTTTAAAAACGGAAAAAATAAATTCGCGGATTTCAATGAATTAGGTTTAAAAAAAAAAAAAAAAAAAAAAAAAATCGCGGGAAAATAAGTGCGGGAAAAGCGCGCATATGAAATTTTTTTAAGTGGGATTTATTTTAATATTGCGCGATCCCGCGCTCTAGCGCGAACCCTGGCTTATTTCTTTATTTTATTTATTTGTTTATTAATTAATTTTATTAAGTGTCATATTTCTTTTTATCATACACGTTATTTTTTTATCTTTTTTTTTTTATCATACTTTATTCAAAGGTACAAAATATGAAAAAAGAATATATATATATATATATATTTGTATTACATTGGAAGAAAAATAAACTTTTCACATGAGCAATAAGGATGTATAAAACTTTTAAAGTTAATAAATATTTTTACAAATATTAATTTTATTAATGATTATGCATTTAACTATAAAATATTGGTATGTTTTTAAGTATTAAATTAATTCAATTTTCCTAAACTGAATTATTTTAAGAAAATTATGTTGGTGTTAATGTGCCAGTTGCCTACAAAAGAAAGGCCGAGGTATGGGTTGAATAACTTAAGTAAGGGGTGGTCTTTATAAGGTGTTCTAGCCCATATTTACGCTTGTTTTGGGGAAAACTGCAGATAATTTCGCCCGTTGAGCGCTACCTGGTATCGAACCTGATATCTCCCGAACCTGAAGCTTTGAGAGCAAAGTTAATGTTACAGTCTCAAAATCATTTGACCCCCTGGAAAACCTTTTATAAACCAACTAAAACAATTTTTAAACATTTAATGTGCTGAGAATGTATATATTTGTAAGTTATTACAATAAATAAAATTAATCATAAAGCTAAACATTCATCTCTCAAATGAATATATCAAATCAAATTAACTGTTAACTCGTCAGATTTTTACTAATTAATCTTAATATCGATGAACTTTCTTACTAGTAACTACAAGGACAAATTTGATAAAGTAAATTATTTTTTTAAATAAATAAAAATAATAATAATATTATTATTATTATGAAATTGTATAAATATATATTTTTAGACTACAGTTGCGTAGTCTATATATATAAAAGAGCAGAGTCTGTGTGTCCGCTATAGAATCCTAGGCCGTTTCACCGAGCAGGACCAAATTTGGCACGGTTAATGTTTACGACCCGAGAAAGACAACGCCACAAGCAATTTTACAAAATTCGCCCCCCAAGGGGGGGAGGGGGGGGCAAAACGTAATTTCACAAAATCCTTCATATCTCAAACAAAAAAAGATATCCGTAAAATTTTTGCTTTAAAATATAGCTAATACAAATGTCTAAAAAACGGTTTCGGGAATTTTTGAAATTCTGTCCCCAAGAGGGGCGGGGGAGCAAAACGTGATTTCACATGCGTAAAACGTGATTTTGCATAATCCTATATATCTCAAACAAAAAAAATACATATACGTGAAATTTTTGCTCTAAAATATAGCTAATGCAACTATCTAAAAACCAATTTCTGGAATTTTAGAAATTCAGCCCCCAGGTGAGGCAGCAATGGGGGGGGGGGGGGGGGGGCTATGGAGCAAAAACAAATAGAAATACAGTTAAGCCGTTCAAAATTAGCACAATGAGGTTTTAAAGGCCTGCAAGTCAAATGGGGATATTTTCGATTGTGTAAAGTTATTAGGAGGGGCAAGAAGGGGGGGGGCAAAAAAATAAAAATAGTGTCAGATCGTTCAAAATTGGTACATAGAGGTTTTCGATACTTACAAATCGATTGTGGATATTTTTGAATTTGTAAAATTATTAGGAGGGGCGGGTAGGGGGGGTGGGCGGTAAGGGGGGCTATGGGGCAAAACCAAATAGAAATACAGTTAGGCCGTTCAAAATTGGTACAGATAGGTTTAAGAGGCCTGCAAGTCGAATGGGGATATTTTCGATTGTGTAAAGTTATTAGGAGGGGCAAGAAGGGGGGGGGCAAAAAAATAAAAATAGTGTCAGATCGTTCAAAATTGGTACATAGAGGTTTTCGATACTTACAAATCGATTGCGGATATTTTTGAATTTGTAAAATTATTAGGAGGGGCGGGTAGGGGGTGGGTGGGGCGGTAAGGGGGGGCTATGGGGCAAAAACAAATAGAAATACAGTTAGGCCGTTCAAAATTGGTACAGATAGGTTAAAGAGGCCTGCAAGTCGAATGGGGATATTTTCGAAAGTATAAAGTTATTAGGAGGGGCGAGAAGGGGTGAGTTGAGAGGGGGTCAAAAAAATAATAATACAGTTAGATTGTTCAAAATTGGTATATAGAGGTTTTCGATACTTACAAATCGATTGCGGATATTTTCGAATTTGTAAAATTATTAAGAAGGGCGGTAAGGGGGGGCTATGGGCAAAAACAAATAGAAATACAGTTAGGCCGTTCAAAATTGGTACAGATAGGTTTTAGAGGCCTGCAAGTCGAATGGGGATATTTTTGAAAGTGTAAAGTTATTAGGAGGGGGAGGGGAGAGGGGGGGGGCAAAAAAATAAAAATAGTTAGATCGTTCAAAATTGGTATATAGAGGTTTTCGATACTTACAAATCGATTGGGGATATTTTCGAATTTGTAAAATTATTAGGAGGGGCGGTAAGGGAGGCTATGGGCAAAAACAAATAGAAATACAGTTAGGCCGTTCAAAATAGTACAGACAGGTTTTAAAGGCCTGCAAGAAGAATGGGGTATTTTCGAAAATGTAAAGTTATTAGGAGGGGCGAGAAGGGGGAGGGGAGAGGGGGGGGGGCAAAAAATTAAAATTTGAGTTAGATCGTTCAAAATTGGTGTATAGAGTTTTTCGATACTTACAAATCGATTGGGGATATTTTCGAATTTGTATAATTATTAGGAGGGGCGGGTAGGGCGGTAAGGGGGGCTATGGACAAAAACAAATAGAAATACAGGTAAGCCGTTCAAAATTGGTACAGATAGGTTTTAGAGGCCTGCAAGTCGAATGGGGATATTTTCAAAAGTGTAAAGTTATTAGAAGGGCCGGGAAGGGAGGGCGGAGGGGCAAAAAAAATAAAATAGAGTTAGATCGTTCAAAATTAGTACATCGAAGTTTTCGATACCTACAAATCGATTGCTGATATTTTTGAATTTTTAAAGTTATTGGGAGGGAGCGGAGGGGCAAAAAAATAAAAATAGAGATAGATCGTTCAAAACTGGTGCATAGAGGTTTTTGATACTTACAACTCGATTGCAGATATTTTCAAATTTGTAAAATTATTAGGGTGCTCAATTTGATGAGAAAATCCTTAGTTTATTTTATTCTCATCGCCTCCTAACTTTCCCTCATGCTTATAGACATAGCTATTTAATCATATTATATTATCTGTTTTAAAAGTTCATGCTATGTTTAGTCATTTTATCATTTTTATAAAATAACTTATTTTATTTAATAGATTATAAATTAAGACATACTTACTTCAGTTCCTTATTTTACAGTTGTTTAAACTTTATTTTTATACTGTTAATTATCAATTACTGTTTTGTTTACATTGAAAACGATCTTTTCCGTGCAACACCTTTCATTATCAATTCTGGACTGTTTTAATTTTTCTAACGATGTTTTTCCCACTAGATGGCGACATCGTAGCTAAAGATCGATCGTCATTGTGCAAATCTTAATTGTTTCTTTTTACACCTGCCAGGTGTTCGTTTGTGATTCGTCCGTTTGATCGATGACGATCTAAACGTCCTTATTTCATATATATAAATACTAGATCTGTTTAGTATTGAGGTGTGTTGGTGATTGGCATGGATTCTGTTATCTGATGTAGTAATATGAAAAATTGACCGGCTGGTCCGGATCAAATTGATATTTTATTAAGTTTGAGTTATTAAGTTTTCAAAATATGCTTGTTAAGTTTTATTAATGATTTGAAGTTATTGTATAATTAATTGCTTTTATTAAAATGCTAAAAATGATCATCTTATGAATTCAAGTTGTTTATGACTGAATGTCTCTATTTTTGAAGAAATAAAAGTGATTTAATTTTATGAGACTTTCCTTCTTTCAAGTGGCAAGTATATTTTCTATTATGGTTTATTTCTCAGCAACTCTTCTATTGCTTATACATTTCTTCTGCTAATACATTTTCATAAAATACCGACTACAAGAGGTTATGGGCTATATTTTCCATAATTAGAAGATGATTTTCTGTATGTATTTATTAAGTAAATTTTATATAATTTCAAGTTACAGAACTTTTATTTCAAGAGATTAAGTTACAGCTTTAGTAAGAGTTTGTTTACAGTTGAAAATGTGCAGTTATGCATCTACTTTATTGAAATTAAGATTTATTTTGTCAAGTTTCATTGATTTGTCAAGTTTTCTTCATTTAAATTTTAGTTTATGCAGTTGAACTTTATTGTTTTAACAAGTTTTCTTCATTTAAATTTGAATTTTTACAATTGAACTGAATTATAATATTTACTCAGTTGAATTCTTCATAATTTTTTCTGCAATTGAACTTTATTGATTTACAGAATTGATTTTTCCAACTGGATTTTTGTTAAAATAGACTTGAAATATGGCAATATTTAATCTTCTAAAGTAAATTACAGCAATAACTGATGGGATCAATTTTTTTTTTTACAAGTTTTTTTGTTTTTCATGAAAGATATTTGTTAATTTTAAATGAGTAAAAAGATAGAAACAGATGAAAATTTAGAAGAGTCGGGGGGGCAAACAGAAAAAGAATTAAAAAATAGCTTTCAAAGTGTTTCTTTGCCAGTTCAAAGTGTTTTATTTTCCAATATGGCTACCAACCAGATTGAGAAGCTGAATTCAAGAAATTTTTTAACGTGTATCTCTGACATGCGTTACTTGTTAATGGAGAAGGGTCTATGGGAGATAATTGATGAAAACCATAAAATTCCAGAGGTGTCTTCAACTGTTTCAGCTGAGAATGTTAAACTGTTCGTTTTACGTGCTAATCAAATACTTTCTCTGAATTATCTCAATGTGGAGCCAGAATTTAAAAGAATCATTGATGACTGTAAGGAACCTACTGATGCTTGGAACAGACTTCGGAATTGCTTTTATTAAAATGCTAAAAATGATCATCTTATGAATTCAAGTTGTTTATGACTGAATGTCTCTATTTTTGAAGAAATAAAAGTGATTTAATTTTATGAGACTTTCCTTCTTTCAAGTGGCAAGTATATTTTCTATTATGGTTTATTTCTCAGCAACTCTTCTATTGCTGATACATTTCTTCTGCTAATACATTTTCATAAAATACCGACTACAAGAGGTTATGGGCTATATTTTCCATAATTAGAAGATGATTTTCTGTATGTATTTATTAAGTAAATTTTATATAATTTCAAGTTACAGAACTTTTATTTCAAGAGATTAAGTTACAGCTTTAGTAAGAGTTTGTTTACAGTTGAAAATGTGCAGTTATGCATCTACTTTATTGAAATTAAGATTTATTTTGTCAAGTTTCATTGATTTGTCAAGTTTTCTTCATTTAAATTTTAGTTTATGCAGTTGAACTTTATTGTTTTAACAAGTTTTCTTCATTTAAATTTGAATTTTTACAATTGAACTGAATTATAATATTTACTCAGTTGAATTCTTCATAATTTTTTCTGCAATTGAACTTTATTGATTTACAGAATTGATTTTTCCAACTGGATTTTTGTTAAAATAGACTTGAAATATGGCAATATTTAATCTTCTAAAGTAAATTACAGCAATAACTGATGGGATCAATTTTTTTTTTTACAAGTTTTTTTGTTTTTCATGAAAGATATTTGTTAATTTTAAATGAGTAAAAAGGTAGAAACAGATGAAAATTTAGAAGAGTCGGGGGGGCAAACAGAAAAAGAATTAAAAAATAGCTTTCAAAGTGTTTCTTTGCCAGTTCAAAGTGTTTTATTTTCCAATATGGCTACCAACCAGATTGAGAAGCTGAATTCAAGAAATTTTTTAACGTGTATCTCTGACATGCGTTACTTGTTAATGGAGAAGGGTCTATGGGAGATAATTGATGAAAACCATAAAATTCCAGAGGTGTCTTCAACTGTTTCAGCTGAGAATGTTAAACTGTTCGTTTTACGTGCTAATCAAATACTTTCTCTGAATTATCTCAATGTGGAGCCAGAATTTAAAAGAATCATTGATGACTGTAAGGAACCTACTGATGCTTGGAACAGACTTCGGAAAAATTTTCATCCTGATACAAGAGCTCACCATTTAACTTTATTTACAGAATTAATGGAAGCCAGGATTAGACATGGAGAGTCTATAAATTTATTTGCCTCCCGACTTAAGAAGATTTACCTTGATTCGAAACAAATTGATGACAATTTTTCACAGAATTATTTATGCTATCAGTTTTTGAGATACTTGCCATCAGTTTATGATAATATTGTCCAGTTGTTGTTAAGTAAATCTGATGAAGATTTTCAATTTGAAAAAATTGTGGATAGTGTTATTGCTGAAGAAACCAGAATGAGGCTTCAGGATAAGGACAGTGTTAAAAATGTAAATTTATCAAGTTTTTCTAAATCTAATATAAGACAGCCTACTAAAAACAGATTCAAAGATAGAAGATGTTGATCATGTGGAAAACTGGGTCACTTGAAGTCGAGATGTTATTCTAAGAAGAACTATGTGTCTCCTCAACGTTTTTCTCCCTCACGAAGAAATGATCGTCGCTCTAGGTTTGACAGTCCATCTTCAGTTTCAAGCGAATGTAGTACTGGTGCCACTTCTTCTAGTTCAGATGCTTCTCCTTTGCCATTTTATAGAGAGTCCAGATCAGTTAGAAGGAATCCCCATGGTCGAGGACATTTCTCGAGTTCCAAAAAGGCTGCCAGATCACCGTCGGATAGTTCACGTAAGTTGAATTTGTTTGTTTCCCATTCGAGTGTAAGCAATGTTGTAAAATCAAGCGATTGGCTATTTGACAGTGGGGCGAGCCATCATTTTTGCAACAATAGGACTTTATTTTCTAAATTTGAGACTTTAAATGATGAAATGTCCGTGGCTGTGAAGGATGTTTTATTTCCTATTCAGGGTAAAGGGGAAGTCAAGCTAAGATTTGGTCAAAGAGTTTTTACTTTATGTAAGTAATGTATTCAGATCAATTAAGTAGAAATCTTGTGTCTGGACCACAGTTAGATTTGAAAGGTTTATCTTTTTATGGTAGTCAAGGCGAGGTGAATATATACCGGGGGGATGAGTACCTGTTTAGTGCTTATCTTAAAGATAGAACTTATAAACTTTATCCTAAAATCCCTGATTCCCATAAAAAGTCTGTTAAATTTGAAGTATTGTCTGCTATTGCTAGAAGTCGAATGATGCATTGGCATCGCAGATTTGGTCATATTAGTCAATCTTTAGTAGCTCATACTAGTCGCAGACAAGGTGTATGGGGATTACCAGGCTTCAGGGAATCTGATTTCATTTGTGAATTTTGTAAGTTCGGAAAATTTAGAAGCGTATCTCATAAACCAAGTAAAAATATCAGGTCAAATCATCCACTAGAGCTTCTGTATGCTGATGTTTGGGGACCGTGTAGAAATGAGGGACGAAATGGCGAAAAATACTTTCTCTCAATTATTGATGATTTCTCTCGCCGGGTTTCTGTCTATCCTTTAAGAATGAAGTCTGAAGTTTTTGATGTGGTGAAAAACCATATTATTAAGGCTGAGACTTTCTTGGGAAGAAAGGTTAAATCCTTTAGGTCAGACAATGGTGGAGAATTTGCTAATCAATCTTTTGTTAACTTTTTTAGTGAGAAAGGTATTCGTCATGAGTTTACAAACGTCTATACTCCCCAACAAAACGGCGTTGCCGATAAAGGGCAAAATTAACGGTCGCCACCGGCCACATGGCGACTAAATAAAAAAAGATGGCGATTAAAAATTATGCATCGATCGCCACTAAAGTCGCCACTTTTTGTGATCATTAAAAAATTCTAAAAATCGAGCGACGATGGGCAATTGAAGCTTTGTGATTTCCAATCTTTTTCCATCCATGGCATAAATGCCAATGTTCATTTTAAACTTGCTTTATTATATTCTACAACCTATAAAGAAGTAGAATTCTTTAATATATCTCACTCATGTAATTTCTTGCCCCCCCCCCCTTTTCTCTTCTCCTAGCGATCCGTGATTACACAGCTTATAGAAAGCTTTATAATTTCTAATCATTCTCCATTTGTCGCAAAAATATAAACATTTATTTTAAACTTGCTTTATTAGATTCTAGAATCTGTAAAGAAGTAAAATTGTTTAATATCTCTTACTCATAATTCTTGTAATCCCCCCCTCCCCTCCTCCAACGATTGTCAGTCACATGCTCCACTGAAGCCTTGTGATTTACAATCTTTCTCCATCCTTAACATAAATGTAAATATTAATTTTAAACTTGCTTTATTATATTCTACAACCTATAAAGAAGTAGAATTCTTTAATATATCTCACTCATGTAATTTCTTGCCCCCCCCCCCCTTTTCTCTTCTCCTAGCGATCCGTGATTACACAGCTTATAGAAAGCTTTATAATTTCTAATCATTCTCCATTTGTCGCAAAAATATAAACATTTATTTTAAACTTGCTTTATTAGATTCTAGAATCTATAAAGAAGTAAAATTGTTTAATATCTCTTACTCATAATTCTTGTAATCCCCCCTCCCCTCCTCCAACGATTGTCAGTCACATGCTCCACTGAAGCCTTGTGATTTACAATCTTTCTCCATCCTTAACATAAATGTAAATATTAATTTTAAACTTTCTTGATTAGATTCTAGAACCTATAATGAAGTATATAGATGTAATCCCCCCCCCCCACACACACATGTGCGCTCCATTTCAGCTAGCAGTTCATCATCAAATGTCCTGTAAAGCACAATCTTTTTCCATTAATCTCCATAGTACTTAGTGTATATTTAACCCATTTAAGATATTTGACAAATGTGTCTATCAAAATTTGATTTGGCTTAAATGTGTATTTTTCAAAAATTTTGTTATTTTCTTTCTTTTGAGTAGAAATCTTCCTTTTTCCTTCCCATTTTAAAGTAGAAATCTCCCTATTTTTAAAGCTACAAATTTGGCAGCTAAGTAAATTATTTTTAATGAAGCAGCTAAGTTTCCATATCTATACTTTTTAAGAGGAGATATTTTAACGCTATTGAAATAAAATCATTTAAAAAAGTGTGTCTTTAGAAATAAGAAAAAATAATAAAACTGCTAACTGTATTCACACATGACTGTGTAAAAAGTTGTGATGATGATGAATCAGCTGTTTCACTTACTAGAAAATATCAATGTGAACTGTGAATGATAACAGCTTATTTCGCTTGAATAAATTGAAAAAAGAGCACTACTGAATTATCTGAAAGATAAAATGTCTTGTTGTTATTATTACAGCCCTACGCAGATTTTAATTTAGGATGTGCAATTTAGGATTTTTAAAAAGAGTGTAATTACAAATTACAATTTCAGTGTCCATGTGTTAATTTTATTATTATATGTATTTCTTATTTTTCTTGTAGTGATTATACCACAAAATGGTGACAATGCTTTTTGCAGTCTGAAAGAAGTAGTCTTATCATGTGAAAAGTGGCCACTAACTTAAAAAAGTGGCTACTAATGAAACTGACAGTACCGGCCACTGGCCACTAATGAATTTTCCCAGTTTTGCCCTTTAGTTGCCGAACGGTTCATGTCTACTGCAGCTGATGGTATTTGTACATTGTTAATTGAAAGTAACTTGGATCCTAGTTTTTTGCCTGAAGCTCTTAAATATTTTGTTTATACTTGGAATCGTGTTTGTCCCAAACTTTTGAAGAAAACCCCTTTTGAGTTATATGGTGGAAGAAAACCTTCTGTTTGACACTTAAGGCCCTTTGGTATGGTTACTTATGTTGGTGTGCCAAAGCAAAGGCGATTTAAACTTGAAGCAAAAGCCCGTAAGGGTTATTTAGTAGGTTACGCTTTCAAAACGAAGGGGTATAGAATTTGGATTCCAGAGACTAATGAAATTATTGAATCTGGTAATGTCAATTTTGATGAATCGTGTTGTGGTTTAGGTCGCAGTGGAGCTGCACTGGGCACCGATGATTATGCCCTTTTATCTCCTAGTGTTGAGCAAAGTCTGGAGGACGTTGTTGAAGTTGTACCTGTGGCCATCCCAGGTCCTTCCAACGGTACCCCGGATTCTCAACCTAGTGGAACGGGGAGTAAAGATTCTGTGTCTGGTAATAATTAGTCTACTATTACCCATCTTAAGGAAGTTAGTTGGACTAGGAAGCCTGTTGTTCGTTGTACTGGTAATCGTACTGACATTTACTTTTATGAATTAGGCAAAACTAAACGTCTTAGATCACTTCATGATGTTGAAAATTATTGTAGAGAAAATAAATTGATGTTTAATCCTGATTTATTTGATTTTAGTGGTTCAAATCCTTATTCTGGCATTATTCCGATTCCAAGTAAATCATCAGATTTTTCAGATAGTGACAGTGAGAGTGATTCAGTTGTTTCGAGTTTGGTTCACCCTTCAGCATGACTAGATCGGGAAGAGACTCCCAGGACTTTTAAACAGGCATGTAATTCCAGGCAGAGTCAGGTTTGGTGGAGTGCAATGAAACAGGAAATGAAGGTTATGCAAGAACGTGGAGTTTGGCATTTGACTGAACTACCTAATCATGTCACTCCTGTTGGTTGCCGGTGGGTTTACACAATAAAAAGGGATGAGTTTGGACAGATAGTTAGACATAAGGCTCGCCTTGTGGCCCAGGGATTTAAACAGGTTGAAGGTGAATCCTATGAAGAAACATTTAGGCCTGTTGTAAATTTTGGTGTTATCCGGTTCTTTTTCTCCCTTCTTGTTTCATGTTGTGGGTGGTTGCATATTCAATGTGACGTCACCTGTGCCTACCTGTATGCACCACTAAGTGAGGACGTGTATATGCTACAACCTCCTGGATTTGTTGAATCTGGTAAAGAGACTTTGTATTGCAAACTGGACCGGGCTCTGTATGGATTACATCAAAGTGGGAGAGAATGGTTTTATGAAATACATCATGTTTTAATTAAAATTGGATTTAGAAAATTATCATCTTGTAATTGTGTTTATCTTTATGGGACAGATGTTGTACTTCTTCTTTATGTTGATGATATTGTACTTTTTGGTAGACATAAGAAACTTATTGATAAAGTTTTAGATTTATTAAAGTCAAATTTTGATATAAAAGAATCGGGGAGAACAAGAAAATTATTAGGGGTTGAGTTTGAGGATACTCCATCTGGAGTAGTAATTCACCAATCCAATTACATTAATGATGTTTGTAAAAGGTTTTCTAAGTTTAAAATTCCTCATTCTTCTTTACCTATCAGTAAGGGTACTGTGTTTTCCAGATCTCATTGTCCTACATCTAGTCAAGATATAACTGAAATGTCTCATTTACCATATCGTAGTGTTTTGGGATGTCTTTTTTTTTTTTTTAGCTGGTCGTACTCGTCCTGATATAGCCTACTCTGTTAATGTCCTGGGTCAATTTCAATCGAATCCTGGTTTGTTCCATTGGGATGGTTTATTGAGATTATTGGGCTATGTAAAATCAACTTCTCATTACAAACTTAAACTTTCTTGTAAATCTAATGATTTAGTAATTTTCTCATGCAGATTTCGCAGCTAACCGTGATGATCGAACCTCAATTGGCGGTCAGATAGTTTTGCTTGATAAGTCTCCGGTCGACTGGCGTACTTTTAAAGAAAAATGTGTTAGTTTGTCGACCATGGAATCTGAATTTATCGCAATGACTGAGGCTGTAAAGAATTTGGTTTGGTTTGATCGGATACGTCGTGAATGTGCTGAGGAATGTATTTTTTCTAATTTAGATAATGATGCTGTAATGAGAGTTGAGAATCAAGCTGCTATAGATTTCATAAAATCACCAGTGGAAAATTATAAAACTAAGCATATTGATGTTAAGTTATTTTTTATTAGAGATCTTTTAAATAATGGTCAATTTTCTGTTTCTTATGTACGTAGTAAATCAAACCTTGCGGATATTTTCACCAAGCCTTTGACAAAAACTGAACTTTTGAATTTTGTAAATTTAATATTTATAACATAATTTTTCTCTTGTACATATATGAATTTTGTATGCCATATTTTTCTTATAGATAATTTGAGTACATTTAAATATATATATTTTTTTTTTGTCCAGTACATTGTTTTAAATTTGAAATTGTTTAAATATTTACATTGTTTTAAAATTTGGATTGCACATTGTTCTAATCTAGTGTTTCTACTTCATACTCATGGACTTTTTGATTAGTTAAAATTGATGATTTGTACATATTTATTATAACAGTTTGTCCCAGCATTTTTTTAACTTACGTAATTATTTTAGTACTTTTGATTTAAGCAAGTTTTTTTAGTACTTTATTTTACTTCATTTAGTATTCTTTTAAAAATTACTTTGGTAGACAATTTAATTCCCGTCTATGTATGGGAATGGTGCTTTTGGTGGCTATTTACGATGATTCGAACAGCCTATAGTATCGTCTCGGATAGGTGACCCTTGACCGGTAAATTGTCAGAGAATCATTTAGGAATAGTTTTTTGGGAGTTACCACCATATGTAGGCCCTTGCGCGGGCATGTTATTTTTATTTTTGTAAGTCCCAATTTTTGAATTTTGGCAATGTCACTAGGTCCCGTCTACCATAATTAAAATTTGTTCTGTTTGTATCTTTTATGTGTATTATAATTTCTTTTCTTTTCTAGGCATCTAGAAACCTCATTTCATGTGGAACGTATGCTTTCCATGCTAGCCGGAATTTGTTTTAAGAGAAGTGAATAATTGTGCCTATATTCATTCTTAAATATGTTTGAAAGATGAATAAGTGAATGCGAAAGGCCGATGTTTTGTCCTCTTTACTAAGTTCTGGATGGCTAGAAATTGAAATTTTTTTTTTGTTAAATAAAGATTATTTTTGTATTTGTAATTTGCTTTTGATATAGGTTTAAATATTTGATTTGGAGTTGAAATTGATAAGTATTTTTTTTTTTTTTTTTTTTGGTAAATATATTTTTCCATGTTTGTTAATGAAATTTTAAAAGGAAACAAATTTTTCTTGGACTTGTTTTCTCAAATGGAAGGAATTGTGCTTTTTTTTTTTTTTTTTTTTTTTTTTTTTTTTTTTTGTTAGCCTCTTATCTGGGATATTCTAGACTCTGTTCTAGATTGGGGTAGTTAGGTTTTTTTATTGATGGAGTTTTAAGACTTAAGATAGAAAAAAAAAATTGAAATTTTCTTTGGAGAAAAATGCTTTAAGAATTTTTGAAGTTGATTTTGTTACAACTTAATTGTTGTTTTTCATGTTAAATTTAACTATTAACTTTTATGTTATTGGGATGTTTGACTGCATTAGTTTGAAATTTAATTAAAAGTTTTCATCTTGTTTAAGATGTTGGGTAATAGGTCCATGCTGATTTTTCCTTCTTAAGGAGTCATGCATTTTTTTTTATGAGGCAATGAGAGGGGGGGGGCATTTGATGAGAAAATCCTTAGTTTATTTCATTCTCATCACCTCCTAACTTTCCCTCATGCTTATAGACATAGCTATTTAATCATATTATATCATCTGTTTTAAAAGTTCATGCTATGTTTAGCCATTTTATCATTTTTATAAAATAACTTATTTAATTTATTTAATAGATTATAAATTAAGACATACTTACTTCAGTTCCTTATTTTACAGTTGTTTAAACTTTATTTTTATACTGTTAATTATCAATTACTGTTTTGTTTACATTGAAAACGATCTTTTCCGTGCAACACCTTTCATTATCAATTCTGGACTGTTTTAATTTTTCTAACGATGTTTTTCCCACTAGATGGCGACATCGTAGCTAAAGATCGATCGTCATTATGCAAATCTTAATTGTTTCTTTTTACACCTGCCAGGTGTTCGTTTGTGATTCGTCCGTTTGATCGATGATGATCTAAACGTCCTTATTTCATATATATAAATACCAGGTCTGTTTAGTATTGAGGTGTGTTGGTGATTGGCATGGATTCTGTTATCTGATGTAGTAATATGAAAAATTGACCGGCTGGTCCGGATCAAATTGATATTTTATTAAGTTTGAGTTATTAAGTTTTCAAAATATGCTTGTTAAGTTTTATTAATAATTTGAAGTTATTGTATAATTAATTGCTTTTATTAAAATGCTAAAAATGATCATCTTATGAATTCAAGTTGTTTATGACTGAATGTCTCTATTTTTGAAGAAATAAAAGTGATTTAATTTTATGAGACTTTCCTTCTTTCAAGTGGCAAGTATATCTTCTATTATGGTTTATTTCTCAGCAACTCTTCCATTGCTGATACATTTCTTCTGCTGATACATTTTCATAAAATACCGACTACAATATATATGCATTCGCGCATGCGCATTGCGCACGGGGCTACGCTGCCGAAGGCAGTGGGGACCCGGTGCGACATTTTTCCCGATCAGAGTTTTTTTTTCTTTATTTTTTTTTTTTTCACATGATAAAAATTAATGCAATTTTGAGAATTCGTTAATTATAATGATTCATTTAACACGTTAATCGCCACAATAATATCAGAAAAATTTTCACATGGCCCATGGTAACTTTATTAGACAATTTAGTTAAAAATGCATCAGGCACATATGACTGACATGGCGATTAACGTGTTAATAATTACTCGGTGTATATCATATTCCTTTTAGGGTTATTTCCTAGTTGAAAATGAGTGTTAAAAATGCGTCAGACACATATGACTGACATGGCGATTAACGTGTTAAAAGTAGTGACCAGCGAAGCAAGCGTAGCCTGCTAGTATATTATTAAAAACTAAAGAGTATTAAAATTCAGAATTTTTGATTACAGTGTGATAAGATAGTGTAAATTATTTCTATGAATATAGAAATGTAATCTAAATTTAAATAATAATTATGATAATAATAAAACGAATGTAACGTAATGCATAATGTATCTTAGTTTGATTGCAAAGAAAATTTTTTCCTTTACTTTAGAGAATATCTTTAAAAACTTACACAATATCACCAAATACGCGATCAGCGCCAAGCATTGTAAAACGCGTTACTGTAGCAAGAGGAAATCTGGACAAGCGTTTGTCCACTGAGCATGCGCACTAAGTACCTGTCGTGTATCTGAGATTATCCAGGGTTTCTATATATGAAGATTACCAATCGACATGAAATTTCAAGATCTTTAAAATGAGGTGCTACATGTGTGGGTCTAGAATGGATTTCCCCCTCAAACTAATTGCCTCCCTTTCCCCTCCCCCAAATCTATTTTTCCCCCTTTTCCCTCCTTTAAAATCAAAAATTCCAAATTCGCAGAAAGTGATTTTTAAGTATTCAAGTCTAGTCACCCCATGTACAATTCCTTCACCGTGAAGTAATTTGGAGCTGAGTTATGCTCGCCAACGTGTGTTTAACCCCTGCCTCCCCCCCCCCCCCCCGGGGGGGGATTCTTCGACTTTATTTTTCTTTTTTCATGACACATCTACAGACCAAGATCTTTTATTAGACACCTCATCCAAATTTTTACACCTAGCTGTTCTCTCAATTTAGTAGAGACAGACAAAACACGTGTCAAATTAATATATAGATTTGAATGTTTGATATCAGTATCAAACCAGTGAATATTAAAGGGTTAAATTATAGGTGTGGATTTAACTTAGTCCCAGTGTGCAAAAATGATCATAGAGCAACAACCTCAAACGAAATCAACTCTGTGACACTGTATGAATTTAGGAGCTAAGTGTCTTCTTAACCCATGGGTCATCATAATGAAATATGAAAAAAGCAACACTTTCTATTTTTTAGCTGTCATATATGATGGTGATCAACTAAGGAGAGTCTGGTGACAGTGGCCAGGAAAATTGAGCATGTTTGTAATGTGCTAATGATGCAAATGAATTATGTACTCTTATTCCTCAATTTCATGATAAACTTGACATCCTCAATTTGATACATTATTAATAACAGTAAGCCAGGGGTGCAGAATATGTCCAATCCAGCAAACTAGGATCAAGGGAAATTTTGCAGAAAAATATACAAATGATATCAATTTGAACAATGAATTACAAAAATCATTTTCCCCATTTTGGGGAAATTTTCATATGGATTCTGAAAATGCTGAGAGCAAAAGAAAATTTCTGCACACCTGCAATAAGCCTGTTATTTAGAATAGACACATTTTTAAATTGTCTGATTTCATTTGTTAGAAACAATAAATCAGTCTCATCTTGCTTTAAGATAAATAGGGGGGAAAATCCAGGATAATTGTTATCGATTTTGACAAGTTAGCCAATAATTAATGCTACTGTTTAAAAAAAAAAATAAATAAAAAATTACGCCTTCAACAGTAGCAATAATGATTTTATATAAGTGTCACTAATCAAAGAATTGATACAATTGAGAGGTTATTTCATTAAATAGTTTTGAATTAGATAATTTTACATTTTCTTTATTAAATCAATGCTTTTAGTTTGTGGAATCACATATCCATCTTTATGTATTCTTTATAGGAACCCGTGACTAAATCATCTCTAGCTGATGAGTTTGAGGATGACATTGATAAGGAAATTTTCAATGATGTTTTAATTGAAGACGTTGCAAATACGTCATACGGAGAATTAAGATCAATAAAATGTCCTAAAGAGTCTAAACAGGTATTTAAACTGCTGTATATTTTTATTCTATAATAATATTGAAATAAATAATATACTATTATTTTTTTTTCTTTAATTTAGTTCTATACAGTCGTAAAAAATGTAAAACAAGCCTATCAGTGTCATGAATCTGGAGAAACACAAGAATTCAATGACGACATTGAATATTTGTTAGAATGTGTTCAAGAATACAACAATATTGGGACCAGATGCTTAAGGTATTTATTATTTAAATAATATGCTACTGGAATTGAGTACAGCTTATATTGTTGATTTGTGCGAGATTTTTTCCTTGTACTTGAAAGCAGTTAAGTTTGCTTTTTTTTTTTTTTTTTTTTTTTTGTGCATTTTATTAATTTAAAATTTATTTTACAACTACAATTTCATACTTAACACTTTTCACAAATCTTTTAAAAGTTAATTTATTTAAATCTTATTTGGGGAAAAAAAAAAAAACTTTTTATGTTACATTGAAAATAAAATTTCAAATACATATTAAAGAACTGTGATTCAGCCATGCTGAAATGAAAATGTGTAGCAAACATGTTTTGTTGCATGCAATTTTAATGAATTTGATTTTATCAAAATTATGGAATGTATTTTTATTTAAAGATTTTTCTTTTTTGTTTGTTTTTTAACTTTATGTAATCAAAGCTGTCGACTGCTACTGTATCTTACTGTTAAAGCTCAAAATCCATTAATGTGCAGATTACCTAGCTAATCTGCAGATTAACTAAAATGACCCATTAAGGGGCACACCTAGTGTGACAGCCTAAAAAAAAAGGCGATTTTTGGGAATTAAAAAAAAAAAAAAAACTACTGCAGGGTCATTCCATGTCAGATCATCCAGGGGTCGTCACCCAAGGTTGGCAAATTTTAATGAAACTTGGTGAGTTTGTTCAGTACAAGGACATAAGAACATATACCAAATGTTATCTCTTTGTGACAATTAGTTTCAGAATTATAGCACCTCAAAGTTTTAGCAAAAATAAGCACAAAGCAATGAACTGCCCATTCAGCTACTCTGCATCATTCTACATTTTTTGCTCCAAAACAGTTATTTTTAAAGATAGAGAGTTAATTTTTTTTGCTTTTTACTCTGTATTAAATGGGTAATGAAAATATAAAAAAATATTTAAATTTAAGAATTATTAATACAGTTTAAAAAATCTTAATGTGTAAAAATATTTTTTTTCTGAAAGTTTGACCTGTACTTGAAAATTTTCCTATAACATGAGTCTGACTCCAAAACTTAATAAACCAGTTACACCTTTGAAAACTAGATAAAAAATGGAAAAAAATGATATAATAAAATTTGTGGGGTTTTGAGTTTTTCCCAACTTAGAGCAGATTAAATTTCTAACTTTTGAAAATATGAAATTCAGACATACACGCACAAAACTTGGTTATAGCTAGCTGAAACAATATATATATATATTCAGTTTATTAATTTGAAGCGATATTTTCATCATATAAACAAAATAAAAGTGAAAATATAGTTACTTTTATATTTTATGCTTTTAAGGATTATATTTTAATTATAAAGTGGACTAAATTTTAATTCTTAAGTCTGTAAATTAGAAGCATATTAAATTATAGTTTATTAAATCTATTTATTTAATTAAATAACTAGATTGTATGCTTCTTTATAATCTTGAAAGAATTTCAAACAAATTTTATTTAAAAAATAAATAAATAAAAACCTGAAAGTAATATAGATTAATAATACTGTAAGAAAATGTTTGATAAAAATAATTTTCAATAATTATTTTTATTGAAGTATCTGGGATATAATTCGAATATAAATTTTATTTGTCTTTCAACATATGCTAAAATGCTTAGAATAAGGTAGACCACAGGGTGAAGGGGGCAGGGGGCTGAGGAAGAAACAGAGAGAGGGAGAGAGAAAGGATAAAGGAAGAGAGGATAGAAAGATAATAAAAACAATGTTTTGATATGTTGATTCATATATACATAGGCAGATGTTATCAGTTGATCATCTGTATTTAGTTTAGTCAGAACTGAGTAGCTATCAAATGATATTTTTTCTTCTCTTGTCTAATTGTACATAATTTGTAAAGTCTTCATATTCCACTGTTTCTTTCTCTCTCTTTATTTGTAAGAGATTTTCCAGTTATGGAAGCAGATTTTTCTTTGAAATGTGATGGGTCTGAAAGTATATGCAAAGTAGGAACATTGCTTTCATCTTCTTGTCCTAATAAAGGTTTAACAACAAAAAATGATGTGTTTGTCATCAAGGATAAATTAAACGAAGAGCAATTACAGTTATTGATTTGGAGAACAGGTTTCCAAAATTATGACAAAGAAGACACTATATGCTCACATCACTTTTATTACTATTTTACTTATTTTGAACATAAACAGAAATCTTGCTGTGACCCCTATAACAAGCATTTAAAACCTATTTCAAACAAAAGAGATTTAAGAAAAATAACTTTGCAAAAAGCAAAATATTACAAAGAAGAAAATAATATAAATTTAATACCTGGCTATCTTTTATGTAGTTCCTGCCGTAAAGCTTTAAATGAAAAAAGTGAAATAAAGTTGCTTGAAGAAAATGATGAAATTGATGATGAGTTAATTGATGAGGATAAAAATTATGATTTGGATTTTGCTAGAATTACAGAAAAAGATAAGCTGAACAAGTCATTGGAAGGAATAGATGTCACACCATTAAAGCTGCAATCAGTTCCTTCACATTCTAGAAAGAGCTATGCAAAAAGAAAGTTAAAACAGGCTGAATCACAAATAAAAAAGAAATTATCCTTTGTTTTAAATGTAGATGAAACCGAAAGTGATGGTATACAAACAGAAAGTGATATTGAAAAGAAGAAAAAAGAAGAAGAAAATAAAAAAAAGTGTTCTGATTTTGACAGACTAGTAGAATTAATGAAAACCAAATTGGATAAAAATTTAAGTAAAAGAGAAAAAATCCAAGTATTAACTCTTGCACCTCAGTCATGGTCTCGCAGTAAAGTTGCCACAGAATTTAAAGTCACAGAGTATATGGTTCGAAAGGCTCAGAAATTAACTTTAGAAAAAGGGATCCTGGCTATACCCGGTCCAAAAGAAGGGCATAAAATTTCCTCTGAAGTAATAGACACAGTCACAAATTTTTATGAAGATGATGAATACAGTATGATGATGCCTGGCAAAAAAGATAGTGTTAGTGTAAAGAAAAATGAATATAAACAGAAACGATTATTGTTATGCAATCTGAAAGAATTGTATTTTTCCTTCAAACAAAAATACCCTGAAATGAAAATAAGTTTTTCAAAATTTTGCTGTTTGCGCCCAAAATGGTGTGTCTTAGCAGGATCTCCTGGCACACATGCAGTATGCGTTTGCGTTATTCATCAAAATGTCTATCTGTTAGCATATGCTCTCAACTTACATCATAAAGAAGCAGTCCACCAGCTGGTTGATAAGCTTGTTTGCAGCAGAGAAAACAGATCATGTATGTTACGTTGTTGCAGCAATTGTCCTGTTAGTAGTGAACCTCTCAAAAATTATTTAAAAGAGATTTTGGAAGATTATGATGAGGATGATGAAATACAGTTTTCACAGTGGATCAATAAAAAAAGAATGAAACTTCAGTCAATGACTCTCCCTCTTCATGAATTTATAGAGTTGGTAACAGAAAAAGTAAATGAACTCGTACCTCATTCGTACATTTCTAAAATTCAAAATTCCTACCTGAAAAAAAGAAAAGAAAATTTAAGTGAAAATGAAGGACTGATTCTGATGGATTTTGCTGAAAATTACAACTTTGTCTTACAAAATGAAGTACAGTCATACCACTGGAGCCATTTAAGTTGCACTTTGCATCCTACAGTAATATATTGTAAGACAGCTGATGGATCCATTAAAGAAACTCCTTTATGTTTTATATCAGATGATTTGAACCATGATGTTCCATTCGTCTATTGTGTTCAGCAAAAGACAATAGAATATATAAAAACACATTTCCCATTTACTAATAAAGTAGAGTATTTTACAGATGGTTGTGCTTCACAATATAAAAATTTTAAAAGTATGATGAACTTGTGTGCACACAAATCAGATTTTGGGTTAGATGCTTGCTGGTCTTTTCATGCTACTAGCCATGGAAAAAGTATTCGTGATGGAATTGGTGGAACTGTGAAAAGATCTGTAACGAAGAAAAATCTTCAAAATGTTTACCAATCCACACAAATCACAAATGCCCACCAAATGTATGAGTTTTGTTGTGGTTTAATTTCAAAAATATCATTCTTTTATTTAAATGAAATAGAAATAAATACGAATCGAAAGGAACTTGAAAAACGATTTTTGAAAGGAAAAACAATAACAGGAACAAGGAGCCAACATTTTTTTAATCCCATAGCAATAGATGAAATCATTATGAAGTGCACAAGTTTGGATCCTGATATATCTCTCAGGTAGAACTTTTGTACTGGAGAAGGAAGATCAATGCTACAGGATGTTGTACCAAGTCTCCAAAATTACGTTGCATGTGTTTATGAAGGAAACTGGTGGATTGGATTAGTGAGCAAAATAAATAAAACAGAAGGAGATTATTCAATCCAATTCATGCATCCACATGGTCCTTCTGAAACATTTTATTGGCCAAAACGGTAAGATGAGTGCCCTGTACCCCCTCAGCACATTTTATGCATGGTTGATACTCCAGACGTGACGTCACAAGTTGGGCGTTACTATAAAATAGGATCTAAAACTAAAAAAGAAATTGATGAAAAGTGGAATACATTCAAGAAAAACTGTTGAAATCTATTTAATATTAAGGAAAAAAAAAACTTTTCTACATATGTAAATAACTAAAAAAAATATTTATGCTTCTTACAAATAATTTAAAAAATTTTAAAGAATTTTTTATTTACAAGATGAGAACACTTAACTTTAAAAAGTTTAAAAATATGTACATGCATTCTTTTGTAACTATCAATGGGCAAGTGTAATAGGTATGTTTGTATTTTTAAAAGTTAGAAACTTAATTTACTGTAAGTTGGTGAAAACCCAAAACCCCACTAATTTTATTGTACCATTATATTCCATTTTTTATCTAGTTTGTAATGGTATAATGGGTTTGCGGGGTTTTGAAGTCAGACTTGTGATATAAAACAGTTTTTGAGTGCAAGTTAAAATTTTAAAAATATTTTATTTTTGCACTTTATTGAAAATTTTAACTATATTAATGATTTTTAAACCTAAATATTTTTCTGCAATTACGTTATACATTTAATACTGTATTAAATGCAAAAAAAATTAACTCTCTATCTTTAAAAATAATTGTTTTAGAGCAAAAAACGTAAAAGTACTCAGAGTAGATTAAAGAGTGGTTCATTGTTTTATACTAATTTTTGCTAAAACTTTGAGGCGCTATAATTCTGAAACAAATTGATAAAAAGAGGTAGTATTTGCTGTCTGTTCTTATATCCATATATAGAACAAACTCACCAAGTTTCATTAAAATTTGCCAACCTTGGGTGTCAAAATGCATTTTAGCTGGATGATTTGGTATGGAATGACCCTGCATCAATTGTTTTAAAATTTTAAGGGTAAATTTATACATGTTTTAAGAATACACAGTAAAATTTTTGAAGAAAAAAATTAAATATTTTTCGAGATACATGCGATCTCCGACGGCACTAAAAAAAAAGGTCCTCCACTGCTGCAGTGATTCCGGCCTTCTCCGTGGATGAAATCTAAAAAAAAAAAATATCTCATTAAACTAGAAGATATTGTCCGTACAATGACCTACGGTCGAAAAAAAAAATCAAAAATTGACAAAATGGCGGCGTTTTTTAAAAAAAAGGTGAATTTTACCCACAATTTTGGTCGTTTTTGGCCTGCCAAAATTCGATTTTTGATCAGATCAAAAAACTGGTAGGTCATTGTATGGAGAACCATATACAGAACATGCAGAAAAAATTGATAGTGATCGGATCTTTTTTTCTCCGAGTTATCACTGCAGCAAATTCGAAAAATGCTGTTTCAAGAAAAACATGTTTAAAAATATAATGATCGTTTTCACTGTTATAAATGGATTAAAATCATACTTACAGCTAATCTGCTATTACAGGCCCCTATAATTCACCTTCCTCTTCTTCAAAAAGTGCTTGTTGAGCTGAAGAAGCTCTTCTTCGAGATGATCGACCCTCTTTTGAAGAAGCCTGTTGGCGATGATTAGCAATTCGTAGTCTCGTCTCGTCCTTAAGAGCCGCATAATCTCTTGCTGCAGGTCCAACTATCACTCCCATTACATTAAATATCTTCAAAATTGATGAATAACCGTCATTAAATATTGAAGTTGCCAAATTATTTGATAATTCGATAGTTTTAGGGCCATTGTGAAGGTGCTTTGGTGAAAAGTGCTAAAGTAAACTATTGTAACTTTCATTATTGTTTTGAGTATTACTACCTATACATCTATCAAGCAATTCATGTCGAGATAAGTCCTCATAAATAGGTTTTAGAGCTTCTTTAACTTCTGGATCCAGTGGGAGGTAATCGTGCTTAAACTTACTCATCATTCCTTCAGCTTCCGCACGGCAATAAGCGCACCAACTCTCTGCGCCTTCTGGACAATTATCATGGTTTGGTTTTTCATCAGTTGAACACAAATGATGAAACGTAGCCCAGATTGCTTTATACATTTCGTCTACATTATCTTGACTTCTCATAATTGCCAAACCGCAATATTTTTGTAGTTTATTTATTAAATTTACAGTTAACTTTTGCGATGTTTTACTCCTTCCTAATAACTTTTTATTGGTTTTCTTTAAATTTCGTCATTTTCTAATTTTTCAACAGGAATATCATAAGGCTTCAAATCTATTAATCCTTTATGAGTGGCACTATCACCATCACCAATGTAGCGAAAATATTTTACGCCATATTTACTAATTGAACGACCAAACATGTCTTCTCTTCAAATGGCTGTAACTCAAAAACTATTTGAGATATCGATTTAAAATTTTAGTATGTTATTTTTAAAAATATAACTTATCGAAATATGAAAAAAAAAAAAAAAAAAAAAAAAAAAATAGATTTTTTAAAAATTTCACACTAGGTGTGCCCCTTAAAGTGAGGAATCAAGAGTTTTCTGCATTTTAACTAGGTAATCTGCACATTAGTGGCTTCTGTATCGTTAAAGTTCAAATGTTTGTTTCGAGCCTTAGTTTTTTTTTACATTCACTATGACGTCAAACAGTCATGTGATACAGATATGCAAATGAGGTTCAAACATAAACTAAAACTTTTAACCCTTACGCTCCGCTATGATAAACTGTAAACGTAAAATGTGGAGGATTTAAGCCGCGATTAGGTTTCTTATTATAACCAACACAAAATTTAAAGTAACAAGTAAGTTATATTTGTTTTAATTTTGATTTTATTTCTTCTCTTTTTTAATTCTGTCACTATAAGTTTGATAAGGGTCTGCATTTTATTAATAAAATCTAATCGTAATTAAAAGCTCTCTCTTGAAACTTCATTTTGAATTATGAAAAATTTAAATTTGCAACACAGTACTTATTTTCTCCCAAAATAAACTATTAAACCACAAACTTTTTAAAACTAATTTATTTTAAAATTGATTTCAATTACTGTTACTTACAGGGAAAAAAAAAAAAAAAAAAGTATTAATTTTTAACTCTGAACAACATTATGGCATTTTTTTTATTTTTTTATTTTTTATTTTTCCCTTTCAATTTCAAGTTTCCTTTATGTATCATGATTTTATTTATTTATTTATTTATTTATTTTGCTTTTTCAGATAATTTCCTTACATAAAATGTGTTAATACAGTTTTTTTTTTTTTTTAATATATTGTAAAATTAATATACAGTGAAACTTGAATAATTCTAACTTGTTTAATTCGAAATTTTGGATAATTCGAATATTTTACACGGTCCCTTGAATTTTGTATTAAAATAATGTTTAACAAATCATGGATAATTCGAATTCTGGATAATTCGAATTTTTCATGCGATTACCTTTAAAATATTACAGTAAAATTTGTTCCCAAGATTTTACTCATCTGAAGTGCATTATCAATTTTTATAGTCTTTCAAAAGAAGGATAAGGAAATACAACAGAAGCCCCTAGCTAGTGCACCAGAAGATATGGTGCATATGTATTAACTTGAATATGTTAACATGAATATGTATTAACTTGAATTTTGTGAATTGAAAGTCATGTGTAATGTAGAAGATTCTATTTTTGTATCAAGTCATATGCTATGACACAAAGATTCTACTTAAAAAAGAAATCAAAAATATCTGACTATTTTTTAAAAAGTGTTGAATAATTAAGCTCGTAAAACATATTGATTTAATGGGGGGGGGGGGGGGTGAAAGGGGTAATGTAGTGGTATTCTTAGATACAAAGTTTATGTGTTAAATCTCTGATCGTAGAGTTTTAATTTTTTAATTTATCACTTTTTTTGACAAAATAGTATATGTAATTCAAATTTTTGGATATTTCGAATGTTTTTCTGGTCCCTTCAACTTCGAATTATCCAAGTTCTACTGTGTTTGCTAAACTTGCACAGATATATGTATGCTACAAAATATAGTTTAATAAAGCATTGGAAAACTGTCATTTTAATTTTCATGCGTTCTAAAAAATATTAAAGCAGTTTTAATTATTTGAAGTACTTCTTAACCCTTTCGCTACCACTGGGACTTATATGTCCCAAGCTTAAATTAAAATATAATATGAAATTTTTTTTCTGAATGTTTTCTGTTCTTGTTTTTTAGACCTGTAACTACCATGAATAGGTGGATAGAAATGTCAGTTGAAAAAATTCACTGTCTATTAAATGGACCACTTCAGATAAATTATTTAATACTTATTTTATTTTTCTCGGAAAAAAAATATATTGGTAGTGAAAGGGTTAAATAATGCTTCTGATTTGTCTAATTTAATATTTCTTTAGCGAATTAAAAATTGGTTCATATTTTTTTTTTTTTTAAGTAATAGCAATATAAGTTGTTAATAAAACATTTTTTTTTTTTTTTTTTAAATGGTTAAATATTTTTATTTTGAAAAGAAATCGTTACTGTAGCACAAATCTAACATTCATTTATAAAATAGAATTTATTGAAAGCTATTAAAGATATTATATTTCATATTAAAAATGCATAACATCTTCAAACTTATATTGACAGAATAAAAAAGATGAAATACATAAAAAAATTAAAACAAATATAACTTTAAAAGACATAAAAATTAAAACACATACAGATTAAAATAAGTAAAGAAAGAAAGAAAAAAAAAACTAATCTTTTTTTTAAATGAAAAAAAACAAATACAACACAGCATGCTGTAAAATTACACCACCAGAGATCTTATTTTCACTTAAACGAGTTCCTCGTAGGTAATGTGCAGATTAACGAGTTTCTAGTTGGTAATCTGCAGATTATCTAAGTAATTTAGAGGTTACCTAGGTAATTTGAGAAATGAAACAATTCTCCTCACTTTAACGGATCACCCTAGTTAATGTGCTGATTACCTAACTAATCTGCAAATTAACTGATTTCTGCACTTTAGCGGTAACATATATATATTAAAGTTGCTCACAAATGAAGGCTGTCACTGTTATGGAATCCAAATTATAATTTTCACTGCAAGTTTTTCTGGCTGTTGTTAATTATTTTGAAAAGTCTATAGGGTCTCTGGTGGGGTAAAATGGGGAAAAATATCTCTTTTTGCCATTCATCATTTATTTTCATTAAAAAATGATTAAATATGTGAAACTTTTTTTTTTTTTTTTTTTTTTTTTTTTTGTGGTGCATTTATCATTTATGCAATGGACTCAGTATCTTCCTTAAAGTATTTTTATTTGCATTTGAACTTTCTCATACCCATGTGTATGATATTGAAAGAATTGCTTTTGGGTAAAATTTTTGAAATTGACTTTTTGTTATATTTGTTTTGATGTTCCCTGAATCCAAAAATTATGTTTTTACTTGTTGGTCTATCTGTTACCAGCATATCTCAAGAACAAATAGTAGCAGAATGTCCAAACTCAGTATTCTACATCTGTAACATATAGTGATGCTGCACTAAACTTTTTGTTGAAATCAAACAAAGGATTCATGTACAGGGCCATTCAAGAAAATTTAAATATGTTACATCTATAGGCAAAATTTCTCATAAATACAGTGTAACATCTACATCTATATGCTACCCTAAACAAAATGAAATGAATATATATATTTTTATATGCGTAAAAGCAAGTTTTGTGTAGATTGTGGACATTGTGGTACAGAAATTATCATTCTTTTATAGGGTTACCCAAAGTATTTGGATATATCGGGGCTATACTTGCAAATTGCTGGAAGGGTATTTCATTTTGTGTTAAGTGTTTTTCATACAGGGTTGGGTTTTTGACCTCTTTTGACATGACATGTCGAAAACTGTCAAAAAGTGTCAAACTGTCAAAAACCTCATGTAATAATCTCATTAGCGGTATTTTATTGCAAATCAAGCTGCAAAACTGAGCTGAGTAAACTTATAATTTATATATTTTATAAATAGTTTTATGTTACTTTATTGTAATTATAATTAAAATACATATAATTTACATAATTCGTGAAGAAAAAATAGCAAAAAACATTGAAGTTATTAGGTGCATTTTACAAAGTATTATTTATGAGTAATTCCGTGTCAAATCAACACAAAAAAGTGACATTTTTAACCTGACCCCCTCAGATATTTATGAAATTGGGCTTATTTATTTGTCTTACAGAGAAATGAATGTATACCAATTAATAAGTCCCTATCTTTTATTTTTTGATATACAGGGCTGCAAAAGTGGGTAAAAAGTGCAAATTTTCAAAATTCTTGTGTTACAAATGTTCTTATATCTTGTTTCCTAATTGTCTCAGAGATATAAGTTTGGTATCGTTAGAAAGCTTTCAGTACAGGCTTTCAAATAATGTATCACATGCGCATATTTTAAAAATTTTTCATTTCAAGGTCAAACAATTTGACCTTTGACCTTCAATATCAAACTCTTTTTTTTTTTTTTTTTTTTTTTTAGGACTGAAGGCCTATTAGTCTCAGACAGGGATTTTTGCGTTGTCGTTTTCGATAGTTGGACATTTATCGAAATCTAAAATTTATCGAAAATATAATTGAATAATTTGAAAGCGATGTTATAATTGGGAAGAAAAAAAAAAACTAATAGTCCTCCGTCCTAAACTAAATTCTGCTTTTGCCAGATTTTCATCAAAACCTTTTTTTTTTTTTTTTGAAGAAAAAGAAAAGAAAATTAATAATAATCAGTATCGTTATAAGAGATATCGAAAACATTTTTTAAAAATAATTTTGAATTAGGAAATAAATAGTGCGCGTGCAATAATATGAAATAAAAATAAATAAAAATATGAATTTAATGATTTGATTTTTATATAAAACACGATCGCGTGCTGTCTTAAAAAGTAGATGTAAAATTTAAAGTTTAATTTTCTTGGCAACAATTATAAATTAAAATAAATTATTTAATGAAAGTTTGTTCTTTAGATATACGTCCGTGTAAGATGTAAAAAAATATACGACAAAGTATTATATCTCTTTATTTTTTTTTTCTTTTAAAAATTATGTTCTTAAGTTTATTGTCTATAATTACTGTGAATTTCAAGATGGGACTACCATGGGATGCTGAGTTATAAATCAATATGCAACCCTAAATCAGTATTTTCATACTAACATTGCGTAAGTTTTACCCATATTTTGTTCCCTAATTAACTTTGAGATATAAGATTGGTATCATTAGAAAGCTTATAATACAGGCTTTCAAACGATATCTCACATGTATGAGGTTTTAAAAATTTTCATTTTAAGGTCAAACATTTTGACCTTTAATTTCTCCCAAAAACATTTGTTTATTCTTCTTTTAAAAATTATGTTATTCTTACATTTATTATCTATAATTATTGTAAGTTTTAACACGGCACAGCCAAGGGATACTGAGTTATAAATTAAAATGTGACCCTCCATCAGTATTTTCATACTAACCTAACCTAAGTTTTACAAAATAATGGCTGTCCCATAATGAAACTTACAATAATTATAGGTAGTAAACCTAAGAATAACATATAAAATTAGATATTTATATATTAAATAATTATATTTATAAAGGAAATTTAAATGTGTACTTTTTGAGATATTGAAAGTCTCAAAGGTCAAAATCTTTCACCTTAAAATGGAAATTTTTAAAACTATATACATGTGATATATCATTTAAAAGCCTGTGTTATAAGCTTTCTAATGATATCAGTTTTATATCTCTAACTTAATTTGGGAACAAAATATGGTAAAACGTACGTTATGTTAGTATCAAAATACTGATGGAGGGGCTGCATATTAATTTATAATTGAGCATCCTATAGAAGTCTCAAGTTGAAACTCACAGTAATTATAGACAATAAACATAAAAATAACATATAATGTTTAAAAGAAAAATAAAAAAAATGTTTTTTGAGATATTGAAGGTTAAATGTCAATGTTTGACCTTAAAATGAAAATTTTATAAAACACATGCATGTGAGATATCATTTGAAAGCCTGTATTATAAGCTTTCTAATGATACCAATTTTATATCTCTAAATTAATTAGGGAAAAAATATGGGTAAAACTTACGTCATGTTAGTATGAAAATACTGATGGAGGGGTTGCATATTAATTTATAACTCAGCATCCCATTGTATTCCCATCTTGAAATTCACAGTAATTATAGACAAGAAACATAAGAATAACATATAATTTTTAAAATTAAAATAAACTTTTTTTGAGATATTGAATGTTAAAGGTCGAATTGCTTGACCTTGAAATGAAAATTTTTAAAAATATGTGCCTGTGATATCATTTGAAAGCCTGTATTAAAAACTTCCTAATGATATCAATCTTATATCTCTGAGACAATTAGGAGAAAAGATATAAGAACATTTTTGTAATACAAGAATTTCGAAATTTACACTTTTTACCCACTTTTGCAGCCCTGTATATCAAAAACTAAAAGAAGTAGGGACTTATTAATTGGTATACATTTCTTTCTCTGTAAGACAAATAAATGAGCTCAATTTCATAAATATCAGAGGGGGTCAGGTTTTTAGGTGTGTTGATTTGACATGAAATGACTCTTATGTTTTTTTATTATTTTATACAGTTTGTTACGAAATAATGTTATTAATCTAAATACTAAATTCTTTAACTCTCGCTTTCCCAAGATCATTTTGACCCTATTTTGTAGTTGAAATTTAGTTAAGCCCGCATCATTCAAAAAGTGTGCGCTGATGATTTTCGCCAAACGTGCCAAGCAGCACCTGAAAGCAATTTTTCTGCAGTAATGCCTTGATCTTGAGAAAGTGAGGGTTAAAGCTATGATTTTTACTTCCATTACCCTACTACCGTAGGGTATTCGGTCTGAAAATTCGATATCGGGTTTTCACCTGATTTACATGTTTTAAGGTCCCCTGAATCCAAAAAAGTGGTTTTTGGCAATTGGTCAGTGTGTATGTATGTGTGTATGTGTGTGTGTATGTATGTGGAGAATCTTCTGACTATTATAGCTCAGAAACTAATAAAGATAGAGCTACGAAACTTTAGAATTCAAATACGTCTGGCGTACAGATGAAATTTCCAAATTTTGGTGAAAATTGAAAAACCAGAAGTGGGACATCGGAAACCGGAAGTTGGACCGTAAGTCCGCATCTCAAAAACGGCTCTAACGATTTTCTTCAAACTTGCTATATAAACACTCTATTAGATGTCCTTTCGAATGATATAGTTGGTTAGTTCAAGAAAATTGTTAGGCGTCCTGTATAAATAGCTCAATTTCAGGCCTCCCAAGGGCGTTCCTTTAAAAACGGTTGTACGGATTTTTTTCAAACTCGCCATTTTAACTCAATTTTAAATATGCTTTTGTATGTAATTATTGTTTTCCTGTCAATAATTGAGTTTAACCGGAAATGGGACATCGGAAACCGGAAGTGGGACCGTAAGTCTGTATCTCAAAAACGGCTCTAACTATTTTCTTCAAACTTGCTATATAAACACTCTATCAGATATCCTTTCGAATGATATAGTTGGTTAGTTCATGAAAATTGATAGGCGTCCTGTATAAATAGCTCAATTTCAGGCCTCGCAAAGGCGTTCCTTTAAAAACGGTTGTACGGATTTTTTTCAAACTCGCCATTTTAACTCATTTTTAAATATGCTTTTGTATGTAATTATTGTTTTCCGGTTAATAATTGATTTTTTGTGAAAGTTGGTATCTCAAAAACGGCTCTAACGATTTTCTTTTTTGGTCACTTTTATGTTTTCTGATCACATTATCTCTCAAAAATGCATATAATACATGTAATAGCGGGTAATGGAAGTCGTGTGGTTGTTTCACACCAGATTTTTTCTTAAGTTTAAATATGTGTTTAAAAAAAAAAAAAAATAAAATAAAGCTTAAGTTGTAGTATTTAATCACAGATTTTAAGTTTCATTAAATACTTAATTTTGTACATAGACATGACATACACGATAATTACTACATTAATATTATATAATTTGCAGTCAATATTATTACAGATTTTTAATTAATATTATTCAATAAAAGAGTTGGTTATTATCAATATTTTATGATAAATATTATCAATATGTCTTCATAAGGACATGTTGATGAAAAAATTGATGAGGAATATTGTCACGATCTGAGAAATGTTACTTTTTTATATTTTACAGTGTTTTGAATCTTGCTGCCAAATGTATGGGACCTGCCTTTCGTATACACCTTCGTGCCCATGGTACAATGCCTAAAATATTTAGTGCCTTAAAAGATGCTCCATTAGACCCTGTAAGTTAAAATTTTATTATTTGACAACTTTATATATAAATATATATATGATGTATAATTTTCTTATTGCTGCATTCTCCCCCTCCCCACCTACGTTTATTTATTTATTTATTTTTTGTGTGTGTAAATAGTAATGACATTCATCTTAAAGTTGCTTACTTCTAAATTTGTGCAATAAGTAAGCTTTTCAAAATATTTATTTGTATAAAAAATATTTCGAATGTTCAGAGAAGTTTGTCATTATCACACACTTTTATCTTAGCAGTTTCATTTTATGTTATGAAAATTTTTTCCTATTTACATTTTAATCATTACTTTTCCAATATTTAAATCAGTTTGTATGCTTTTGGAACTGTTCATGCATTTGTTTATTTTTTGTCCTATAAATAAACATAACATAAAATTATTAACATAACATAAAATATTTCTCATAACTGACATAACATATAAAATATTTGTCAGGTTTCGCACTAGAAAAAAAAATATTGAATGGGATTATGCCACTCTTAACAAAAAAAATTAAGTGGGGTCTTTCAAATTTAAGTGAGAAATTTACATTTTGCAAATTTCTTTTTAGAGAATTACATTTGCAAATTAAGCAATTAAAAAAAGAATGAAATAAATATTAAAAATGGAAATTTATTTATTTTCTTTCCCCTTTTGTGGCTAAGGATAGATAGTACTTCAATATTCAGAATCTAAATTTTTCACCAGAAATGTAGAAGGAATTGCTCAAGTTATTATTTAATCTGTTTCAAAAATTATTTTCAATTTGATTTTGAGTACTCAGACTGTTTGACGAAAGTGCAGTAAGTAGAATAACCTAAATTATATAATATATAATTATTGCAATTTTTAGCCTTCACACTTCGTAATTGTTTGTTGATAAAATAAACGCTTCATATATTCTCTTAACAAATATTTACAATTAAGAAGTATTTTGAAATAATTACATAATATTTCCACTTTTTTTTTTTTTTTTTTTTTTTTTTTTTATCAAGAAATTTTAGATAAGTTAAAAATAAAAATAGATAACTACAGGCTACAAAGCAATTCATATATTACCCTACTGAACTAAAAAAATTGATGAAATACTCAATGAGCAGTGTGAAAAAATTGGGCTAAAATCCTCCTTATGATATATTTTTGAGTGGGATTTTTCAAAATAATGCAAACCCTGTTTATGCTATTTTTTTTTTTTTTTTTTTTTTAAATAAAGATAATATTAATATATACTGGCTATATATCTTTAAAATTTACTATTACACGTTAATTTCTGGCATATAATCTGCAGATCAGATGCATCAGTTTGACATCAGAAATTTTAATTAACAGAACAAGCTATATTTCAAAAAAAAAAAAAAAAAAAAAAAAAAAAAAACGTACAAAAGAAAGCTTCATCTATGAATTGAATTTTCTGGTGTCAAACTGGTTTATCTGACCTATGGATTATGCACTGGAAATTAAGGTAATGTAAAAAATATACCTAAAAATGATTGTTGAGTTTAATTTAAAGCGGTAAAAACACGAAACTTGCTTACATCTGTAGTAGCATATTGAACTTTATAAGACTTTTTGTCTATGGTTTTGTTACAGAATAAGTTTCCTTTCTCATTTTAGTTAATCTAATTTATTATAAAGGTATATAATAAATTTTGAACACATGATGAATTTAGCATCTGGTAATGACATCGACAGCTGACGATGAAAATAGAAATAATCTGATGATGAAAATAAGAAATAATCGGATGAAAATTGCCCCTACTCCCAGTAGCAGAATTTTTTCTGTCAATCTGCGGCAACTATTTAGGCATTAGAAAATAATCTACAGCACTATAAGTAACATAAAAAAAAAAAAAAAAAAAAACTTGCAAGATTCAGTAAGTGTATTTCTGTCAGAAGTTTGCATTTAATAAATGCAATGATCCTATGAAGTATGATCTTAATAAATGCAAACTTCACCTTGAATGCTGCTTCGCTGGTCGCTATAATTAAGTCATTCTTGACCTCACTTCGCGTACTCGCAGCTTACCGTAGCATCTTTCCTTGGAACTTCAATTTGGGTATTTATCGGATGACAGGAAGTTACTTTTATTCAAGAAATACGATTATAAAGATGGCTGTACCTCAGCATTTAATAAACATTACAGTTTTGGTATCATGTATTGTATAACTCTCGCACCCTCGCTCTTTCTACTATATTACCATTTAATTCTAATGCAATAAAAAAAATATAAAAAAATATTCTTTTCAAATAAATTAATTGTAAGCAAAATAATAATAAAAATTAATTTTAATTAAACTTAAATTTTAATCAGTTTAATCCTTTCTACTAGATTACCAATTTTTTCAATAAATGCATTAAAAAAAAAATAATAATAAAGATTTCTTTTTCAAATTAATTAATTAAAGGGAAAATAATCTGGTGTTCCACTCACATGACTTTCTTTTACCCTGCTTTTCAGTACTAAAAAGATAGATTGCAGATTAAGTTGTAAGATCAATAAAGTAATAAAGATCAGTCTATTTTAAAAATGATGTAAAATAGGTTTTGGAACAGTTTTATTTCATGTATAATTCTGAATCCCTCATTCATGCATACCCCAGTTCAATTATAATGCCTACATTTATTTTAAAAAACTCAAAGCCGTAAGTAATTTGCATCCAAACTTGCCAATCTTAATCAAATTTTTCAAAAGGCGACCTTCTATGAATTTCCAAATACCAAATTTGAAATTCCTGGAATCATGTATTTTTAGATTATGCTGATAACAAATATAAATACAGATCAAGTGCTAAAAACTAGACTTTCACATTCAGGGCACCTCAAAGCATGATATTATAAAAAACCGGAATTTAAAATAGAACTAAAAAAAATACTTTTTTATATTCTAAAATTTTAATATACCTTATACAAGCTTTTCATAATTTTTGGCTGATTAATTTCAGTCACAATCGTGACCATCCTCAGAGCCAAGACAAACGTCGACGTCCTTCTGTTTATAAACTCGCGGAATGCTGTGGTTGTTACTTCGCTTCACTTCAGAGTCTTGCAAGATGTGTTGCCATGCAGCAGGTATGATGGAATGTTCTCTATCGTTTACAGTGTTGGGGTTAGTGATAATTTCGAGGGCCTCCCGTTTTAGAGCGTAATTATGGTTATTGTAAGGTGCTATTTTTTGGATATTAATGGAGTTAATGTTTATGGGGTTATTATTGTGGGTAGTGGAGAAAGCGGTAGAGGTTTTTCCTAATTTAAGGTCTGCACGGTGTTCTTTTTCTCTATCGGCGATTTTTCGTTTGGTCATCCCAATGTAGCAGGCTTTATTACCATTGATATGTTCAAAGTTGATTTTATAAATTCCGGAGGTGGAGTTTTGTGGAATGGGGTCTTTTTCGACTATTCTAAACTATTCTAAAAATCTTATAAATAAATTATACAAAAAACGCCTAAAATCTTTAAACAAAATCAGTAATGCCCAGAAAACTAAACCTAATTTCACCACCGCAATCCCATTTTGTAACGCCGCCAGCATTAAAATAAAAAATGAAGCTAAAAATAATAACCTAAACATTCCAATAAAACCAGACAAAAATATTTTTCAACACATCCGGAACGAAAAAAACCCCATTCCACAAAACTCCACCTCCGGAATTTATAAAATCAACTTTGAACATATCAATGGTAATAAAGCCTGCTACATTGGGATGACCAAACGAAAAATCGCCGATAGAGAAAAAGAACACCGTGCAGACCTTAAATTAGGAAAAACCTCTACCGCTTTCTCCACTACCCACAATAATAACCCCATAAACATTAACTCCATTAACATCCAAAAAATAGCACCTTACAATAACCATAATTACGCTCTAAAATGGGAGGCCCTCGAAATTATTACTAACCCCCAACACTGTAAACGATAGAGAACATTCCATCATACCTGCTGCATGGCAACACATCTTGCAAGACTCTGAAGTGAAGCGAAGTAACAACCACAGCATTCCGCGAGTTTATAAACAGAAGGACGTCGACGTTTGTTTTGGCTCTGAGGATGGTCACGATTGTGACTGAAATTAATCAGCCAAAAATTATGAAAAGCTTGTATAAGGTATATTAAAATTTTAGAATTAGTATGCTTTTCTTTAAAAATAAATGAAATACTTTTTTATAGTTGGTATAAAAAAATAATTATCCTCTTCCAGAGCAGTGTCCGTCGGTAAAATAATTACATAAGTGAAAAATATTGAGTAATTCTACCTCTTTGTAGGTTCTAGAATCTAATAAAGTGTGTTTAAAATGAGCATTGGCATTTATGTTATGGATGGAGAAAGATTAGAAATCCGATCAAAATTGGGAGACTTGAAATTTCTACACAATATTGCTTTGAAAATAATCTGCAGACTGAAATAAAAAAAAAAAAAAAAAATCTGTGATGTACGTCTCGCATCTTGCATTTTCTTCTAGGGGCCCCTACTTTTGTAAATTGTTTAATCAAAAATATGTTTAAAATATTCCACTGTAACTAGATATATACACTTCATTGTTTTGATTACTGTTCTGCTCCATACATACTTTTTCAAGAAATTACAACAGAAAGTGTTGTAACTGCTTAACCTTTTCCGGTAAAATTTAATAAGGAAAAATTTTGCATGAAATAACCATTTAATTTTTATTTAAAACTATTCTTATTGATTATGGTCTTATTTCCCAACACCTTTTTCCTTTAGTAAAAATTTATACTGACAGGGCCGATGTTCAACAGTGACATTAGTGTCATGACGAGTATAGCTCATCACTAAGCTGTATGACATGAAAAACCAGTGACGAGATATACTCGTAATTTTACCGAAAATGATTAAGAGATAGCTGTGATATTCCACATTTTATTACTTTTATACATTTTATACTTTTATTTCAGCTGTAATATAGAATATTTAAATATGTTTTTATTCATAATAAATAAATAAATAAATATAACTATATCACTCTTTTTAAATCCCCAACTCGTCTCCTAATTTTGTCAAAATCTGTTAAAAAGTTATTGAATTTAATTAAAACTTTAATAAAACATACAACCTTTTATTACTTCATGTTTTCAAAATTGCCGAACTAGTTTCCTCTGGGGCGCCCCAGCTTGATCACCGGCATCTCGGTGCGTGAAGTCGCTCGAAACTGATGTTTCTGGTTTCTTCCCTCTTATATAGACTCTTCGCCATTGGCGGTTGAGCACTGCCCCATCGTTGCCATTGCAGCAATTGGAACTTGTTAAAATTTCTGCGGATTCTCTTACTGTAGCGTAACTGTGGTTGTGGTAGTTGGCCAACTTTTTTACTTGATCAAATTTTATGTCTATCTCCTCGTTTTTATTTACCTGGGTTAAAGCGGTTGTTATTTTTCCTGTCATTATGTCATGGCTATGTTCTTTAATTCGTGTTTTTATTTTTATTTTTGTTTTTCCTATATAGCACATTTCGTTATTTTGTTTATTGGTATATGGAATTTTATAAATTCCCGCTGTCTCTAAAGGATTTAGTTTATCTTTGTCATTTCTGATTAATTGAAAAATGTTAGGGTTTGGCTTGACAGGTATGTTTATATTATGTTTTGCTGCTACTTTTTTGATTTTATTAGAGATTGCGCGATCATAAGGAATTGAAGTGGTGTATTTGAGTTGAGGTTTTTGAAAGTTATTAATCTGATTTAAATTTTTTAATCTTTTTTTTAAATAAGTTATCTATTAATTTATTTGAGTAACCTGCTTTTTGTGTAAATTGTTTAATATATTTTATTTCGTTTTTAGAATTTTAGGGTCTTTACAAACTGTTATTGCGCGATTTATATGGGCCTGTATTGCATTTATTTTATATTTAAAGGGGGTGCTACTATTTTTATGGATAATTTCATTACTACAATTAGGTTTTCTGTAAACTTGGGTGGTTATTTTATTATTGTGGCGGTTGATGGTAACATCTAAAAAGTTTAACTGACTATTATTTTCTTCTTCAAGGGTGAATTTTATATCCGGGTCTATTTGATTTAGGGAGTTTAAAACTTCTGTGGGGTCAGTTTTTTGGTCTATTATTGCAAAAACATCATCAACATAACGGAACCAATAAAAAAATTTTTCTTTAAGTCTTTCATCTAAATTATTTTCGATTTTACGTAATTTATACTCAGCAAGGAAGCCCGAAATGGGAGATCCCATTGGGACTCCCTTGACTTGTTTATAATAATTTTTATTGAACATAAAATAGTTTTCATTTAACAAAAAATTAGTAGCTATATTTAGGGTTTGGGCTATTGCAGGGTTTGTATATTGTTCATTTATTTTTTCATTTATTAATTTAGCAATATTTTTAATGTTTATTGATGGATAAAGATTAACAACGTCAAAACTAACAAACTTAAAATTCTTCTGTATTTCTATTTCATAAATTTTTTGGATAAATTCTTCTGTGGAAATTAGGCTATGTGGTGAGGGGGGAAGTAAATTTTTGTAGATTTCAGCCATATATTTTTCTAATGAATAGGTTGGTCCTTCGCTTTTGCTAACAACTGGTCTTATTTTAGGGGGGTTCTTGTGATCTTTGTATCTGCCAAAAATTCTTGGTGTATTAGAAGCAAAATTATTGTAAGTAGGGGGTTTTCCATCTGGCCAGGTACCTTCTTTAATTATTTTTTGTGTTTTTTCAATTATTTTATTTATGGGATCTTTTTTTATTCTTTCGGTGCCTATTTCATTTATGGTTTCTTCCATTTTATTTGTGTAATCTTGTCTATTTAAAATTGCAATTTTTCTACTTTTATCTGTTAACATGCAAGTAATATTTTCATTTTTCTTTAATTCATTAAGGGCTTTAAGATCTTCCTGATTTATCTTATTATTTTTATTTTTGATGGTTTTATACATCTATGGCTATACAAGAAATTAATAAAACATGAAGTAATAAAAGGTTGTATGTTTTATTAAAGTTTTAATTAAATCAACTTCATGGTTATAAATTATTTCAATGTTATTGAATTTATTTATATATATTTTTTAATACTTAAAAAATTCTAATTTGATTAATGTTAAGGGAGAATATTTATTTATTTATTTATTTTTTTTTTTTTTTTTTGACAAATTTTTAAAAAAAGATATGAATTTGTTTATATTAGACTTTTCTTGTATAATCCAAGCTCAGCAAGAATGCAAAAAAGTTCAAAAACAGGCATTTAAAAAATATATGTAATTTTTGGACACAGAAAAATTATGTATACTATTATCGGCAAACATATTTTTTTTTTCCAACTTAAAAAATATTATTATTATTATTTTTTTTTAATATAATTTTTCTGTGCATAATAAATTTCGAAAGATGACATGCATGTTACATAGTCTTACATTGTAATTTTTTTTTTTTTTTTAATTACTAGCTCGTAGTGCTGCCATCTAAAATGCAACTGCAAAAATTAAGTATGGAAAGGGTGTAATAAAAATTGTATTTTTTAAGTTGGTATTTATTAAATCTATAAAACTTTATATAGAAAAACAGGTTTAAATTTTTGTTGGCCAGTTTAAGGGCTAAAGGGACTTTTGAGCAGTGGACCTATTATAATACCTTCAGTACTCCTGTGTTCACTAGTACATTAAACTAGTGAAATTTTTAAATTAATTCTAATGCTTGTCAGTACAACTATTTTTGTGGTTACTTAAATTTCTGTTGTTATTATTTTCAGTTTACATCATAAAAATTCTTTGCTAAATAAATTTGCTGAAGTAGAAATACTACTAAAATTTTAAAATTTATATCAAGATTTTTCAATTTAAAGAAAACAGAATAAAGAAAACAGGACTGCATGAAAAATTATTTAACTATTTGTAAATATAGCTCATGTATGACAAAAAGCCTAGTGATCTGGTTACCAGGTTTATGTAGTTTGACTCAATACTTTCTTTCTAATTTTCATTCATGATTTTCTTTTTACAGAATTTAGCTTTGTGTACAGCTACATTAATGTTTGTACTCAGCCAAGACAGACTTACCATGGACATTGAAGCTAGCACATTATCTTTGATGTTACAGTTATTGGAAACTGATCCAGAGTTAAGGAATCCTGAAAAAGAAATAGATTTAATTCTCAAGGATCCAGCATTGTGCGCTATGCAAGATAGGCATAGAGAGAAAGTGTATCAGTTATGTGAAGAAATGCAACAAAAAGGACACGCTAAACATTTGAAGTTAGATAACATAAATGTAAGTATTAATTAGTAGACTGAATATAGATTTCACTTTATATTCACTAGTTATAATTCTTGATAGATCCAGATATTTTATTAGATATCTTGAACTGTATTTTACTTGCCAAATTAAGATGATATTTAGATGTTCAAAAAGCTTACAGTAACAGTTTTAAAAAAGTGCTTGATATTTTGTATTGGGTTCTATCTATCATTCTAAAACTGTTTTTTTTATTTTCTTTAAACTGACAGATATATCTGGTCTTTCATCTGTTCTTTTTTCCACAATACGCTTATAATCTAAAATTATAAATTTTGAATTTTAAGCTTGTTTTTAAAGTTTGAAGGTCTTAATTTGTAATTATAAAGGTTATAATTATGTGCATATTAATATTTTTAATCTCATGTTAAAAAAACATTATTTTAGTTCATTGCAAAAACTATGCAATGAAAACATTACAAAGGTGCTCAGAAGGTTAAACAGATTCAGTGCCGAATTCCAAAACACACGCAGACAAAACCGGTGTAATTCCCTAATGGCACATTGATTTTGTACTGGGTAGCAAAACACTTGTGGATGAATGCTTGTAAACTCCAGTTTAGCATTTTGTTCACCAATTGATTGACATGTAAACGCTCAATCAGTCTTTAAAAGAAATAGTTCTGTTTATGCTATTCCTTTGCATCTATCTACGGATTGCAACTGCATAGAGTATGAAGTCGAAAATCCGGAATTGTCGGAACCACGACGATTCTGGATTTTCCGAATTTTTGGCCATGCCTAAAAAATATAATATTTTGGTTTAAGGACTTGGATAATGAGCAAATTCAACTAAATAATATTATATTCCGATTTTATAAATATTTTCTGTAATATATATATATATATATATTTTTACCAACTTTAACAATAAATAAATAAAATTAAAAATTAAACTTGAAAATTAAGCAGATTTATTGAAATATTTACATACAAAAATTAGTACGAGTTACAATAAAAGAAAATAAATAAGAAAAACATACCATTTTTAAAACATTTCTGTAATTTTTTTTTTTTTTTTTTTTTAGTACTTTAGGTTTTTTAATTAAAAGTTTGAGCACAATTGAAATGGAATATAGAATTTAGCTCTCAATTAGATAAATGTTGAAGAATTGTTACTATTATTATAATCTTCTTCCTCCTCTTTCAGACTTTGCAGATGCTGGTTTTAAAGATTAATAAGAAATAAAATACTTTTTCGGTTCTTTATTTAGATACATTCATACTTAAAAAAAAAAAAAAAAAAAAAAAAAAATTGCTGTTCATGATGATAATTAATGCAGCCGAAATTGTCCAGTTTTTTGGAGTCCAGATTTCGGCTTTGCACTGTATTTAATTATATCCTGGACTGTCATTCTTGAGCTAGAGTTTTTGCTATGTAAGAGCTGTAAAATAAACTTCCAGCCTTTCCAGGTTCTGGTTTCTAGACTGACTTAAAGCGAAAAGATTAGTCAGGATGCTGAACATCGGTTATGACACAACCATAGTTTTCGATAAAGGATCATTTTCATTAACTCAAAACTGCAGGGGTCAATTTAGATTATAATTTTTGGAGACTGTTTTTGTGATAAGATATTTTTGTGAAATTGTTATCTACTTTTTTGTGTGTGTATATATATAATTCTTGTCTTCATTATCTGTATACAGAAATATCATTCTTAATGACCTCTTCTGTTTTGTATACATAATCTTTGTTCATCTAAGTACAAAAACAAAAAATATCAACCATATAATTAAAGCTGCTAGAGGAATGGGTTATCCAAAGAAGTTTATTTATTCAATAATCTATCATTGAGTATCACGTGTCACTGTATACTATTATAAAAAATAAAAAATGTGGAGAATGGGAGGACAGGTGTTTGATTAAGGATGTTGGGTGCTGGTGTTTGGCTGGATGGTTGGGAGGGTTGCTGAATTAAATATTATAAAAATAAAATAAAAAATAAAGGGCTAAGGATTATTGCTATTACGGGATACATCTTAATTTTCTGGTTGGTATTATGAATGTTTAACTCTTCACACTTTAGATTTGATTGCATGCATAATGGCTTTTGGTTCCATAAGTTTAATTGTACATATTATCGAGTTCAATTTTTTAAAAACAAAATAAATAAAATATTATAATAAATTAAAAGAAAGAATGAAATGGAATGGTTTGAAAAAGTTAACTAAAAATTACTTAATCAAAACATGTGAGCATTTTGGGATGATTGCTTATGACTAAGAAAAAATAAAAATAAAATTTAAATCTATTCAGGGTGGCAACAATCGGGGAAATCATGGGAAAATCAGGGTACTTTATCAATCTGGAAATATCGGGGAAACATCAGGGAATTTTGTAAAAACACCCCAAAATCATTGAAATTTTCATTTTTGCCCAGCAAGCATGACTGAAAGATTGCCAAACAGGTGTTATCTTAACCATGATTGCACAGGATTGGCTGCTTTCTAGTTCAATCTTACCAAGCTAACATATAGTAATAATAATAATAATAATAATTGTATATTTATAGTGCAACAACTTGAGAAGTAATTTTGTGTCTTGATGTTAATATGTTGTGCAATTAAAATGATTTATAATTTTGTTAATTTCTCCAAAATTTTGAATTTTATTTTTATTTTTGTAAGTGAATAAAGAAAAAAAAAAAAAAGATTGAGATAATTTTGCCACTTAAGTATAGTTTTTTGAATTACAGTGGTTTAGTGAGCATGTTACACAAGAGTGTGATACACATAAAATTATAGAATGTATATAATAGGTAACAGAAATCATGGAAATTTGTCAAAATTAGTCATAGAAATCATGGAAAATTCAGGTAACATTTTTTATGAATTTCTGTAGCCAGCCTGGCTATTATCTCAGGTTTGGTTTAAATGATTTTAATAATAATAAAATAAATAAGTACATAATATAAAATAAAATAAAAAAAATACTATAATAAACTAAGCCTGTTGTTTTAATTATTTTTCTTTTTTGAACTAAATTGTAAATCTTTTTTCATGATAGATGGCGCTAGCACACAATACATACGAAGAAAATTAAACTGTAAACTAACTAATAAGTTTATGAAACTTGTTATTAAACTGCAATTCATGTAAGTTTAAATGTTTTGAGTATCTTTAAATTAAGAACAATCCTTTAATGAATTTAATAAATTGCTCATTTATAGTAGCTTCATTGATTAATCGCTACTTGACTAGTCATTATTTTACTTATTAGAATCTTATATATTAAAAAAATTTATGAAAACTAAAGTCAGTCCGTCTGGCCGTTCTATCCGGCCGATTTCCTTCATTTTTTTTTTTTAAATGAAAGGTATTTAGACACAGATATGTCATCAATCATTGAAATTTACTCAACTTCCACCTTACTCAAGTTATACTCAAACTCGATTCTTCCCTGTACATTTCTTATGGGACACATTGACTCAAGCAATTCGAATGCTCATAGCTCTTCTTCTAATGAATGGATCTTGATCGTTTCACTCTCAGAACACTCAGTGGATCAAGCTCTTTCTTTTGAGCTATTAACTGCTTAAATTCGTTGAGATTGAGGAAAGTTATGCTTGCACAATCAACTTTACATTCAATTTTTTCAAGATTTTCCTTCACACAAACCTCTATAACTAGAGTTCTAATTAACGTAGGCTGTTGACACAAGTCTAAGAACACTCAGTAGATCACGTTCTTTCTTTTGAGCTATTAACTGCTTAAATTCGTCGAGTTTGAGGAAAGTTATGCGTGCAGAATCAACTTTACATTCAATTTTTTCAAGATTTTTTCAAGATTTTCCTTCACTCAAACCTCTATAACTAGAGTTCTAATTAACGTAGGCTGTTGACACAAGTCTAAGAACACTCAGTGGATCAAGCTCTTTCTTTTGAGCTATTAACTGCTTAAATTCGTTGAGTTTGAGGAAAGTTATGCGTGCAGAATGAACTTTACATTCAATTTTTTCAAGATTTTCCTTCACTCAAACCTCTATAACTAGGTGTAAAAACTTGGTTGAGGTGTCTAAAAAAAGTCTCGGTCTGTAGATATGTTATGAAAAGATAAAAATAAAAATAGTCAAATGGTTCCCCCCCCCCCTGGGGGGGCAGGGGTTAAAAACACGTTTACGAGCTTAACTCAGCTCCAAATTACTTTACAGTGAAGAAATTGTACATATAGGGACTAGAGTCAAATACTAAAAAATCACTTTCTGCGAATTTGGAATTTTCGATTTTGAAGGTGGGAAAAGGGGGAAAAATAGATTTAGAGGTGGGGGGAAAGGGGGAAATTAGTTTGAGAGGAAAACCCGTTCCAGACCCACACATGTAGCCCCTCATTTTAAAGGTCTTGAAATTTCGTGTCGATTGGGGGTGTTTGTATACAATATAGTGCCCCCTGGTGGGAAAAAATGGAACTAGGTGATTTTGTTGTTGAGACTATCATGTTACACCTTATTTTAAAGGTATTGGTATTTCCTGACCGTTGGTGATTTTGTACAGAACACGCTGCACCCCCTGGCAGTGGAAAGTGCAACTAAAAATGATTTTGCAGTTGACACCACCGCGTGACACCTTATTTGAAAGGTCTTGGAAATTCAAGGCGATTGTTGATAAAGGTCTTGAAATTTCATGTTGATTGGGATGTTTGTATACAATATAGTGCTCCCCCTGGTGGTTAAAAATGGAACTAGGTGATTTTGCAGTAGACCCTATCATGTTACAACTTATTTTAAAGGTCTTGATATTTCCTGACCGTTGGTGTTGTTCGTATAGAACACGCTGTGCCCCCTGGTGGTGGAAAGTGTAATTAAAGGATTTTGCAGTTGACACCACCATGTGACACTTTATTTGAAAGGCCTTGGAAATTCAAGGCGATTGGTGATATTCGTATACAACATACTGCGCTCCCTGGTGGAGGAAAGTGGATTTTGCAGTGCGTGCGTAGCATGCCTGCTATACGGTGCTGCAGCCACAGGCAGCAGTAACACGAGTCAGAGGTTCGTTCAGTTCAAGGTTAATTTTTGAGAATTTTTTCATGTTATTAGCGGCCTGCATATACGTGCCGCAGGAACTGGGTCACAAACCCGAGTTCCGTTCGGTCTGAAATAATTTTTTTTGTTACAAATGTTTTTTTTTTTTTTTTTTGATGTTTTCATTTAAAAATAGAAATTCAAACAAAATCGAGTTAAAAATACAAAACCATACAAATTTAAGGTGCATTTAAGGCTATTATCATGGGCCCAGGCAATGCTGGGCGGGTTCGTTTCGTTCCAGGTTAATTTTTTGGAATTTTTTCATGGTATTAGCGGCTCGCGTATGCGATGCCGGGGCACCGTCATCACAAGGCAGAGTTTCGTTCGGTTCGGGGTAATTTTTTTTTGCTACAGCTGATTATTTTTTTTCGCAATGCTTTTATTCAAAAATAGAAATTCAAACAAAATCGAGTTAAAGATATAAAATCATACAAATTTAAGGTTCATTTAAGGTTATAATCACGGGCCCGTGCATTGCCGGGTGGGTTCGTTCGGTTCCAGGTTATTCTTTGGGAATTTTTTTATGTTGTTAGTGGCCCGTGTATGCGCTGCGCAAGCACCGGGGTCACAAGGCAGAGTTTCGTTCGGTTCAAGGTAATTGTTTTGTTACAGATGATTATTTCTTTCGTGATGCTTTCATTTAAAAACAAAAATTCAAACAAAATCCAGTTAAAGGTATAAAATAATACAAATTTAAGGTTCATTTAAGGTATCATGGGCCAGGGAAACGCCGGACGGGTCAGCTAACATATAGTCTTAGTATTAAACGAAATAGAAAATGAAACATAGCATCTGTTTATTTGGAGTACTTATGTAGAAAGTGATGTCATATATAGTATTTCTATTTATAAGCATTTTTCAGATTTTCTTTTAAGCGAAATGTAGTAAATTATATTAGAGGTTTAACTTGAAGTACATTTAAATAATGATGCGATGATTTTTGAAACATTACGGACAATAAAGTGTCCGTCGAATTCGACGGGTTCCAGCTAGTTGTTCTTATTAGCAACCTGTAAATTGTTACTCTCTCAGTTTGGCATTGCATGACATGTGGCTGTTATTTAAAATTATTTTAAAAAAAAATAATTCTTACACTGCAGATTTGTGTTGGGGATTTATCTCATTTCTTTTTTAATCTGTTTTTGTCGAAAGATCGAAACTTGAACAGTATTTGGGTTTTATTTATTTATTTATTTATTGGCATTTTCCTGAAATTATTAAAGGAGGGGCTTGTCTTTGTACCCTGTTTATTATGAGACTGAAAACTTATGTGAAAAAAGTTTTTAATAATTTTATTTTTATTTTAGTAAACATAATTGCTGAATCATGTTTTCGATAATTTCTTTTATTTTGTTTTTATTTTATCTGTATTACATTTAAAATAATAATAATAATAATTTGTCTTCCTTCTCCTTGCCCTTCTCTATGTTGATTTCAACAGACGGGTATTTTAGCAATGGAAACATTACTCAGTTTAACTTCAAGAAAAGCTGGAGAATGGTTCAAAGAAGAAATGAGGACACTTCATGGCTTAGATCACATTGCTGATACAGGTTTGTTAATACTTTACTTCCGTTTCTTTTTTTTTATCATAAAAATATTCATTGACCCCTTAAAGATATTAATAAAAAAAATTCTGTAAAATTTATATATCAAAGTATAATTTTACTGAAGTATATTTTTTAAAGATTCTGTATAAAATATTGACTTTTTAAAAGCATTTATGCATCATTTATTTACTTTAGTAAATGAATGATTAAAGTTTTCAATAATTTACATTTGAAAGCATGGCAAAATATTATTGGAGGGAGGAGGGGATTTAATACAGAGATTGTTGCATCACAAGCAAGCCCTTTTTCTTTTTTATTGAACAAAATATTTATTAATTGTATGAAAGGTAAAATGATTATATGGGTTCTGTTTTTATATGGAAAAATCTTCACTGCTTCAAGTTAATTTTCAAACTTAACAGATAAATGAGTTATAATTTCATTATGAAATTAATATCTGAATAATTTGTTTTTGGAATAAACACATTTTTGATTGTGAAGCAAGCTTTTCTAAACTGTTTCTAGTAATTTTCAACGATATATAATTTATTTTATGAATTTGTAAAAATATCTGTAAATGTATGTATTTTTCTTTTTCTCTGTTCTCCCCTTGCTTTATTCAAATTCAAAATGTTTTTTTTAAATTTTATTCACGCTTAGTGAATATCATACCTGCCAACTCTCCGTTATTTCAACGGAGACTCCATTATTTTGGGACTGTCTTCGACTCTCCATTATTCTGAAGATTTTAAAAATTATACCTATAATTTATTCAAAACTTCAACAAACCTTCATTTTTTAAGCAAGATTTTGCTTTTGCTGAAAAAAATTCTCATGAATCTATATATATATATATATATTACTATTTTTAATTAATAATTACTTAATTTTTATTTAATAATTAAATTTGTTTTTCTTATGACTTTTTGATAATTTAAGCCATGGATTAAACTATTAAAATACTGCCATATGTCGAAAACACATCAATGTTTCTTAGGCCTGAAAATGCTGCTTGTGAAATCTCCGTTATTTTGATTCTTCAATGTTGGCAGATATGGAATATGAAAAAAAAAAAAAGTTGTTGCTTTTTCTATAGAGTTATTATTTCAAATCCTTTTTAATATGTATAATTTATTCATGTAATGAAACTTCTATGTTTCATATACTATTATTACCATTATATAATATTACAGTGAAACTTGAAAATTCGAACTTGTTTAATTCGAAATTAAGAATTTGAATTTTTTACTCGGTCCCTTGAATTTTGTATTAAAATAATGTTAAAAAATCATGGATAATTTGAATTATTCATACGATTACCTTAAAAATACAGTCGAACCTCGTTAACGTGAACCTCAAGGGGAATAAAAAAAATTTTCATGTTACCAGTAGTTCAGGCTATCAGTAACTAATTTTCATACAGCTAAACTAATATTCATTTTGACGGTGGAAGCAGTTCATATTAAAAGTAATTTACATTAACAGTGTTCACATTAACGAGGTTCGACTGTATTGCAGTAAAATTTGTTCCCGAGATTTTTCTCAGCTAAAGTGCATTATTTTTTTAAGTCTTTCAAAAGAAGGATAAGGAAATACAAAAGTATTTCCTACCTAGTGCATCAGAAGATAGGGTCCATATACATGAACTTCGAGGGTTTTTTATTTTATTGAAAGTCATGTCTAATGTAGAAGATTCTATAACAAACTTTCAAATACCTTATAAAATCCTTTTTAACTACCAGCTATCAATTTCGGACACACCGTGTCCATCTTCAGAGCTAAGTAATTTTCTCTACACCGTTCTTCAGGAGGAAACCTCGTTGTTTACATTGCCAGGGAAATCTTGAGGTCGTCGTTTCGCTTCACTTCGTTTTTTTGAAGGAGTTGTTGCCAGACTGTAGGAAGGAGTAGTGCTCTCGGTCGTTCACAGCATTGTTATTGGTTATTATTTCAAGGGCCTCCCGTTTTAGTGCATAATTATGGTTATTGTAAGGGGCTATTTTGTTGATGTTAATTGAGTTAATATTTATAGAGTTATTGTTGTGGGTGGTGGAGAAAGCTGTAGATGATTTTCCAAATTTTAGATTGGTGCAGTGTTCTTTTTTGCGTTCTGAAATTTTACGTTTTGTCATTCCGTTATAACAGGCTTTATTTCCGTTGGTGTGATTATTATAACTGAATGTCAAAACGTAAAATTTCAGAACGCGAAAAAGAGCACCGTGCCAATCTAAAATTTGGAAAATCATCTACAGCTTTCTCCACCACCCACAACAATAACCCTATAAATATTAACTCAATTAACATCAACAAAATAGCCCCCTACAATAACCATAATTATGCACTAAAACGGGTGGCCCTTGAAATAATAACCAATAACAATGCTGTGAACGGCTGAGAGCACTACCTCCTTCCTACAGTCTGGCAACAACTCCTGCAAAAAAACAAAGTGAAACTAAACGACGACCTCAAGATTTCCCCGGCAATGTAAACAATGAGGTTTCCTCCTGAAGAACGGCGTAGAGAAAATTACTTAGCTCTGAAGATGGACACGGTGTGTCCGAAATTAATAGCTAGTAGTTAAAAAAGGATTTTATAAGGTATTTGAAAGTTTGTTATAGTCAATTATCCTTTTCTTTAAAATAAGTTTAAATAGAAGATTCTATTTTTGTATCAGTTGATAGGTTGAAGTCATATGCTATGACACAAAGATTGTACTTAAAGAAGCAATCAAAAATATCTGTCTATTTTTTAAGAAGTGTCGAATAAATTAATCTCAAAAAAAAAAAAAAAAAAAAGATTTAATATTGGGGGGGGGGGGGGGATGTAGCAGTATTCTTAGATATAAATTTTTTGTGTTAAATCTTTGATCGTAGAGTTTTATTTTTTTAAATTTATCTCTTCTTTTGACAAAATAGTATATGTAATTTGAATTTTTGGATATTTCGAAATTTTCTCTGGTCCCTTCAACTTCGAATTATCCAAGTTCTACTGTATATACCAATTGAATATTGAAATATCTATATTGCTATCTTAAAATGAATATGCGTTAAGATAGATTAACTTTATCAAATGCTGTTATTTACCTGTGTAACCATTTTTTCATGCTATCAAATTCTTTTCAGTTACATCATGTGTAGATCTTCTATTACCTGAAGCAAATGATATTGTTGTTCAACCTACAGAAATACAGCTGGATAGAATCCGCAAGATTGATCGTTGTCTAAGAGTCCTTGAAAATGTTAGTATTTGTTATTTTTAATTTCAATGTTTATTATTGTTTGCAGTGCATGGATGTAAATATTCCTCTTTTTTTTTTTTTTTTTTTTTTCAGGTGACGCATTTGAATTCAGAAAATCAAGAATATCTTATGCATTATAAAAACATGTCCTTAATTGATTCATGCTTAAAGTAAGTGTTATTTTCAGGATATTAGTCTAACTGCATTTTAATTTAATTTATTATTATTTTGTTTATGTTTAATTAGTCAAATGTGTAAGAAATTATATAGTTAAAAATATATATATATATATATATAGAGTTAAAAAAAATATATTAAATTTATATTTATTTAAATATATTATGCTTCACCAAATTTTAGTTTTCATTGCACATGATGCTGATATCTTTAAAATTATTATTCAGTTTGTCTCTTCAATTGTCAATGTTGGGTGCATTTACATGAAAATTGTTAGGTAATTAGCCAGGTTTATAATATAAAATTTTATATTTTTCACTACTTAATTGTTTTTTTTTAATTTATTGATAATAAATCTAATTTTAAATTATCACTCTTCTCTTTCCATTAATCTTGTTTTATGTTTTTATATCTTAAATTATTCTTGCCCTAACCTGTAAATTAATATACAAATGGATGACATTTGTTAATTTATTCATAATATACTGCTTTTCTAAACTTTTTGGTTATATGTAATATATATTTGCTTCTTCATATTTATTTTAATTAATATTCATATCTCTGAAATCGCTATCAAAAATATCTTTAATCTCAGCAATTAGTTGCAAATAATTTTTTTTTTTTTTTTCTGAAGGTGCTGAAATTATCCAATATCTCAGAATCGATTTCAAAAATATTGCTTATTGACACCCAAAACAGAAGAAATTTTGTTCATTTACAACAAAATAATAGAGTACAGTAGACTCCCGATTATCGGCGGTCGGATTATCCGCGGTCCTCAATGGCCTGAATTTAAAAGGGAATTTAAAAATACAGAACAAACTTATTACAAAAAATGATCAGAGTAATGCCCTTCAAGGCGTTTGGAGATATTACATGATTCTTGACAGTATTTATGGCATACACACTGCTTGGGAGGCAGTTAAGCAGTCTACATTGGTAAGGTCTTGGAGAAAAATTTTACCAAATTGGTAGTGTTTATAGAGGAAGAAGAAACTTCTGCTCATGATTTGGCAAATTTAGCTAAATGTGTTATTGGAGGAGAAAAAATCAATGAAGGAAACGTTGAAGAGTAGATTAATTGTGACGCCAATGATCCAGGTATTGAACACCTTACAGATGAACAAATTATGGGCCAAGCATTAGACCCAGTTTCAGAAGATAGTGAAGAAGAAGAGGAAGAAGGAGATAAAACTCAGCAGAGGATGAGCCATGACGTAGCCCTAGCACATGCAGATGGACTTATAAAATATCCCGAGGAACAGGACGATGTATCACTTTGTGACATCGCATGTCGATGTATCACTTTGTGACAATCAGCATTTTCCTGAAAAAGAAACTACAATCGTAAATTAAAAAAAAGTGTTTTAGTACCAAAAAAAAAAATGCTTGACCGATTTTTTTTTTGTTTAAAGAAATAGAGCAAAATGTATGTTGAAATTTTTATTAGTATGTTAAATTGTATATGTAGGCCATGCTTAACTGTTAATTAAATAGTATTGCTCAAAAGGCTTTATGTGTTGATTTATATCCCTTTTTTGACCATTTTGCGGATTATCCGCTAATTCGATTATCCGCGGTTGTCTATTCCTCTTTAACTGTGGGTAATCGGGAGTTTACTGTATTTCAGGAATCAGCTGTGAAAAATAGTGTGAATTTTGCTGATTAACAACAAAATTATGTTTGTGGGGAATTATTGTTCCATTTATCAGATTGAACATTTTAACAGCTTTAAAGGAATTTGCAAAAAACTGTGTGTAAATCTGTTTATTTGAGTACAGGGAGTACACATACTGACATTTTGTTTTATATACAGTGAAATTTGAGTAATTTGAACTTGTTTAATTCGAAATTCTGGATAATTCGAATTTTTTACTTGGTCCCTTGAACTTTATATTAAAATAATGTTAAAAAATTGTGGATAAATAATTGTGGAATTCTATTTTGGATAATTCGAATTTTTCCTACGATTATCTTTGAAATATTACAGTAAAATTTGTTCCCGAGATTTTTTCTCGGCTAAAGTGCATTATATGTCTTAAGTCTTTCAAAAGAAGGATAAGAAAACATAAGAGAAGCCCCTAGCTAGTGCATCAGAAGATATTGGGAATATACATGAACTTTGAGAGTTTTTTTTAATTGAAAGTCATGCCTAATGTAAAAAGTGTTGAATAATTAAGCTTGTAAAAAATATTGATTTAATGGGGAAGGTGGGGGGATGTAGCAGTATTCTTAGGTATAAAGTTTGTGTTAAATCTTTGATCGTAGAGTTTTAATTTTTTAATATATCCCTTTTTTTGACAAAATTGTATATGTAATTCGAATTTTTGAATATTTTGAATTTTTCTCTGGTCCCTTCAACTTCGAATTATCCAAGTTCTAGTGTATATAAATAATATACATAGAAGAAAATAAAAAGATCATTTATTAGATTTGTGGTGTTTTTGAATACATAAAAAAGTTTTGTTAAAATAATAACTTTAGACTAAGGTCAAAATAATATTTTACCTATATTTAGGAAGTATTAGTCAGTTTAAAAAATTCTTGATTATGCACGTTTATAAGTGCTTCATTTTTTTTTTCCCTCTCTGTCTCTTGTTAAAGGTCAGGTTTAATTATTTTGACTCGGAATTATATTTTTGTTCAAAATTTTATTTGTCATTTGAATATCAGGTTTTTAATGCATTTTACTATATTTTTTATTGGTAAAATAAACAAATAAAATTTATATTTTTCTCAGTTTATTTGCAAATATCATGAAATTAATTTTTAGGATACTTGGGTTTAAAATAATTGTAAGTTTTTTTGCCTTCTTAAAAAGTGTTTTATATTGACTAAAAGCACATTTTGAAATTGTGTTTTAATTTTACTGCAGTTTGATGAAACTATGTAAATCTCATCTTTTGGAACAAAAACCTATTGTTACTGACTCAACTGAAGAACAATCCCAGAAAAATAGTAAAAGTGATTTGCCTGTGCTATCCTGTTTATTGAACGTTTTAAAAATTTTAAGCAACATAACCTACAGTATTTGTAAGTAAATGTACTTAGGCATAAAATTTACTGTTTCCAATAATGTACAAAAGCAGAGAAAAAATCTTATGCTATAATTGTCTTTACAGCTTTAGATGATTCTAGATACTTCCCTAATGAGGGATTTATGGATAATTTACTGATTTGCATTCTTCAAGTTCCACGAGCTGTTCCTATTGAAAAGAGATTTGATTTACTTGTCTTGGTAAATATTGTTTTAAATTATAATAACAACAAATTGCAAAGAACAACTCAAACATTAAATTAGTAAGTCATTTGAAATCTGTAGATGTGTAATTTGCATGTAAAAGTAATCATTTCTCAACCGTCACATTTCAGTCCCTTGGGCTTCTGATAAATTTAGTGGAATACTGTGATGAAAATGGTACAAAATTCATGCAGATGGATGCAGTAGGCTCATTTGATACAGTAAATGATGGTTATGAGATGCCAGCTTCTGAAACTTTGGTTGAGGTAAGAATTATCTTAAACAATTTTATTTCTGATCCTTTGCAAAATGTATGCAAAGCAAAAATAACTTGCAGACAATAATTAAATGTTATGAAAATCCTTTTTTTTTCCTTTTGTTAAAACTAGAAATTTAAAGAAATATATGTTTGCCTGCTATTTCAACATTTGTGGCAACCAACTACAGATCGACCTTGTATTATGTACAGACAGGTCTTAACCTTGCATGGGAATGCAGTTCCCATACTTCTTTTATTTTAGTGAATTTTTACATGTTAGTTGGAATGCATAGGAATTCATTAATACTGTGTGCTGAAACTCACTCACCAGGGCATCATTTCTGAAAAATCGAAGTCTCAAATTATTTTTTCTCTTCTTAAGGCTTACAGATAAATCCAATTTAATCTGACATTTTAAAACTTATTGAAGAATGTAACTCAATAATATATATATACTAGAGGTGCCAAGTATTACGATTTGTCCGTAATTATTACTGATTTACGGCAACAATTACGGTATTACAGACAACATATAAAAATTACGGATTATACGCTTTTAAAAAAGTCGCGGATATCGTTCGTTAAAAAAAAAAAAAAAAAAAAAAAAAAACACTAACAATCGACGATTAAACGCACAATGGAAGCATTCCAATTCTCAATCTTTCCCCATCCACAAAATAAGTGTCAATATTCATTTTAAACTTGCTTTTTAAGATTCTGGAAACTGTAAAGGAATAGAATTAGACAATATTTCTTGCTCATCTAATTATTTTTTACTCTCCCCCTCCCTCTCTTTTCTTATCTCCAACTAGCCACCATCAATTAAAAGCTCTGCAGAATCCTTTAATTTCCCAATCTTTCTCCATAGCAATATAAATGTCAATATTCATTTTAAACTTGCGTTATGAGATCGTAGAACCTATAAAGAAGTAGAATTGTTTAATTTCTCATTTATCTATCTATTTATATTTTGACTGCCCCTCCCGCTTCCCAGCTTGTGATCAAGGATTACTTCTAGAATACAAAAAGTAATAGAAATGCTCAATATTCCTCACATATGTAATTATTTTTAGGCTTTATTACTGAACTTGATGAATCTATTTGTTTTTCCCAAATAAATTTAAAATACATTCTATACCATCAAACAAAAAATATGTTAGATTTTATGCAAGATACATAAAGAAAAAAAATAATAAACATGTTTTATTAAAAAAAAGAACAATGTTTTAGTATTTAATGCCATAAAAACAGTTGTCTATGAAAAAAGTTACTATTAAATAATAATAATAATAATAATAAATTGTAATCCCTCCTCCCCACCCCCCCCCAAAAAAAGAGATAGAGGGGGTGGAGAGATCCAAATGTCCCCCCCCCCCTCTAAAGCAGTTTTTTTTTTTTTACTTTTATTTTGTAAGAAGGTAAAGAAATACATATTTGTTTACTTTTGTTTTAGAGATTTTTCTAATTAATATATTATATACTTGCAGGGGTCGATCCAGGCAAAATTTGGGTCCCTTTTGCGGCCCCTTCACAAAATTACCCATAGTAAAAAGGGACCCTTCACAAAATTCAAATCCATGAAAAGGGACCCTTCACAAAATTCAAATTCATAAAATGAGTCCCTTCACAAGATTTTTTTTTTAAATGATCCTTTTATTAAATGTTTTCAGTATTATTTTTAATTAATGCCTTAATTTGGCTCAACGAAACTATTAACTTGATATTAAACATTACATAAAGTGATTGTAAAAACGAAAAATTTTACACAATATTTTACTTTTTCACAAAAATATTTTATATTTCACAAAAATAAATAAAAATTTCACAAAAATATTTTGTTTTTCACAAAAAAGGGACCCAAAAATTAAAACCTGGATCGACCCCTGACTTGTTTCAAAAACAGTACAATTCACTGTTATACGTGGGCTTGTGCATAAAAATTATTCCATCCACGTTGCACAAGTATATAACTCTGATTACTAATAGCTTGTTGAAACTTGGCACCTCTGTGTGTGTGTATATAAATGTATAATATATAAATATTATCTATTTTTTTTTAATTATGACCATTATATATATTATTTTATACATACATATGTATATTAAATATTGCTGTATTATTTATATATAGCAAATAGTGCGATACGGCATATCAGTTTCTGATGGCAATACCATTACTGATAAGTTTTAAGAAATTGGCAGCTCTAATATACATTTTTTTTTTTAAGGAAATTCATAATAAAATAGCAATTAGAATAATAAAAATTTCATTTTCTTAATATCGACACATTATATTAGTCTGCAGACAATAAAAGTAAATTTACTGTAATTTGTAAATGATTAAAATTATATTAGAATATTTGATTTAATAAGTTTAATATAAATTAATCAAAATATAAATATATTTAAAATGAGACATTGGTAAAAAAGCAATGAAAGCACAGTGAGGTAATAAAAAAAAAAAAAAAAAAAAAAAAAAAAAAACTGTGGATACATTTATTGACTACTTTTTGAATGTCTACACATTCTAGAAGAAATCTGTAATAAAGTCTAATTGCTTTATACTTTCTTTTATATTCAGCATAAGAAAATATTAGATTAACGAAATTTTTGTACCTCTGGTTTTCAATAGATTTATATGTTTTGAGATATCTTGAACACAATTTGACTTTTTTTAGAAAATGTCTGTCTGTGTATGTATCCAAAATATTTTAGACTCTGTGTTTCATGAACCAATTGATAGAATTAAATATTACGTATATATTTGATGGGATTTGGATAATTATGGTGCTGATTAAATTTTGAAAATCACCCAACAAGTGGTGTCGTCATCTTTATTTTTTATTTAATTTATTGTTTTAATCTACAATAATAAAAGATGTCTGTCTGTGTATCTATACGTTTCAGCCCCTATTGAATGTAGAAGTACAATATTTGACATGCGGGTGCTCAGAAGCCTTCCCGAGTGCATAGGGCAAAAAGAATTAAATTTTAATTAGATCTGGAGATATTAATTTACACGTCAACATATGTGTGATCAAAAAATGATTCAAAAAGCCAGGTGACCATAATTTTTCCCCTGAACCGCATTCCTCAAAAGAAAAAGCAGAGAGAAACATTCTCGTGTTTTTGTAAAGCGATTGCTGCTCAACTGTTAGAGATATTGAAAATACACCTGTACCACAAGAAAGAGCATTTATTACCGACTCTTACGGTACAAATTTTTTTGAAAAATACGGATTTTTTATATTTAAAAAAAAAGTTTTTAAAAGAGTCCAAAATTTCTCTTTTTCTCGATTGTCTTTTTGAAATCGCCATGTACGAAAGAGTAATTGCCCAATTTCTTAACAATTTGTTTATTTGGAAAGGTCATTTAATCCTCTTTCGAACCATATAAACATCTTAACAAAATACGGATTAGCGATCCATATTTTTAGATTTTACGAAACATTGATTTTTTTTCACAAAACATTTTATAACTCAAAATCTTTTCGAGGTATATCTTTTTTTTTTGTACATAGACCTCGATTAGATGAATCATATTTCAAAAGATTGAAGGATTTTTTTCAAAAACTGAATCTGTTATAAATTTATAAATTTTCTGCATGCCTGCAGTTTTTTATGACATTCTGAATCCGTGTTTCTGAAATTCATGCGTTTGTGTTCAAACAACATTTGGTATTTTGGTTACCATGGAAACTCTCTTTTAAGTTCGCAGACGATATTTCGAAAGTAGAGCGAAAGAGAAAGATCTTTTTCTGATTGAGGTCATGTGTTTTTGGACTGCGATTAAAAATTGTGAATTTCAAAATTCTTCAATTTTCCTTTGTCGCACACAAAACTTACCATACAGAGTTTCCGTCACAAGACAAAGTATTGTAGTTCAAATTTCATCGATTTCGGAGAATAAACAAAAAATTTACATTGTAATTGCAAATTAAATTTTATTCTAATACGCGTATTTCAAATTCTAATTATGATTAAATTAATTTTAATTAATACATCATTCAAAAGATATTTTAAAGTTCTTTTATAAGCTTTGTTGATTTAGAATCGAACAGTAGATTACAGAAATTTCTACCGCCAGATGGTGCTGTATATAGCCGATCATAGCATATTGTAATATTAAATTTGGCTTGAAATTGTTGTCATTTTATAGTTGATCGAATAAATCAAATATAGAAAATAACGTGAAAGAAAATATTATGTACACCACGTATCGTGTTGTTCATATGTAACTGGGATTCAAATATAAAATTGCTGTTTCAATTTTTTCGATACTGTCCATTTTGAAACTGTCATCTGATAGGCACCCAAATGGAAACCCACTGGTAAGCTATTGCCACGAGCAAAAGGGACAGATACCCAAAAGTCTGCGAATGAGTGGGTCGCTGCTGAAGGCAGCGGGGACAGGATGCGGGCTTTTTAGCAATTTCATATAATTTATTATTATTATAAAGCAATATAGAAAAGTGTTTCCTTTAAATATAGTGGCCAACAAAACAGGTAAAGCCTTCGTTGATTCACTACCTTAATTGATTTCACATTCTGTCATTTTTGACGTGGTTATATACTAGTATATATATAAAGTTTATTTTTATTTAGTCATTCTTTTCCCTCCACCTTTTTTTCCTTAGATTTTATTAATGTATATTTTTTTCTTTATTTTTAAAACATAGCTTATGCTTTCACGGCTTGAAGCTGCTAGACTTTCAGAAGAGCAAGCTGATGAGTTATTGAATTCTCAAGAAGAAAAACAAGCAGCTTCTATAGAAAAAAAAGATATTGAGACTGCAGTAGAAGATTTAGAGGAAACTTTGATGAAAAGTATGTTATATATATGTTTACTGTTGTAATTGAATTTTCAGGAAGTAATTTATTTTTATAATATAATTTAAGACTGTAAGCCCATGCAAAATTTTTACACTTTATATCTTTTTTTATATACCTTTAAAATTTGAAACTCATAAATCTTACACCAATTTCCTCCCTCAATTTTAATATTGATTCATTAGAAGCTATATTATTATTAGAACCAAATTAAAATTGTGGGATAAAAAATAAAATGCTAATAATAGTTAAACCAATCACTTAAAGATTTGAAAATAAAATTCATATTTGACATTTGACAACCTAGTTTTCATACTTCCTTAGTCAGTGCAGCTTTAGTATACCTATGGAGATTTTTAAGCTTTTGTTGCCATGTTGTTACATTTTTAATTATTTTGGTATAACTTTTTGTTAAAATAAACTAAGTACCTATCACATGTTGATACACTCATCAGTGCCTGAATATGTCACACTTTAGGCTTAAAAGATTTTCCTGGACTCTGCCTGTGTATGAATGCAAGTTGCCACCAAATTTTCATACTTTAGTTATTTTAAAAAAAAATCCGATTGACCAAATGATAAGCTGTTTAATCCGACGGATTCAGAAAAATTGCCCCTTTTATTTGGTATGTTATTTGTAGCGAAATTTTGATTAAATTTTTTAAACATAATTAAAATATAAAAATAACAGCTTTAAAATAGACATTTAAATTTTTAATTATTGACTTTTTTTTTTTCTTTTTTTCAAGCATATGAAATGAAATATGCTTTCATGTGGGAAAAAAAAAATTAAATTTGCTCATGCATATGAAAAAGTGACGTCTACAAAATAATTTTAAAGGTAACGAAAAGATAAATAAAGTGTGAAGATTTCACATGGGCTTGGTAGCAAATGAATTTTTGTGAGAAATAAATAAAATGAAATGAGCCTTTTTCAACAAGCGCCTTAGTTGCCCTACAACTAACTAGTTTTGATTATACTTTTCATTGTTGCATTTTTTAGTCAATGTATGACAATAGTTTATATTTTGCTTAAAGTATTGTATTGCTGTATTTAAAATGACAATTGCAAACATTTTATGAATACAACTTATGAAAGTATATTTTTCTTTAAAATGATATAATCAAACAAATGACAAATTGAGTCCACTTGCTTAAATATTATTTTTATCCTTATGCAAGGTGACCACTAGTCAGGGAATCATGCAAAAGTCAGGGATTTAAATGAGTCTGAAATAGTCTGGGAATTTTGACAAATTTTGTGGAAATTAGCCATATTTAAAAGCTTGTTATTTTTAATTGCTAAATTGTTTGCTAATTTTCTGAAATTTTGGGGGAAATAAACAGCACAAGTCAGAGAAAATTTTGAGAAATACTCATGGAAAAGTAAGGGAATTTGGAAAAGTTCTAATGTTAGCCACCCTGTCATGTATTTTACTTTTGGGGAAATTTGCAATGCTAAATAAATAAACGACCAAAATTCTGCACAAGATACTGAATAATAAAATAATTCCATATATATATATATATATATATATATATCCCCCCCCCTCAACAATAGTATATTTGACACAATTATTCACTATTCTGCAAATGGTCCTTAGATTTTTTTTTTTTTTTTTTTTTTTCAATGGCATTTTATTGCAAAAAATAGTTAAACCCCATTCCAATTTAATGTCAGCAATGTTTTTATTCTAAAATTTTAATTTAAATTCAAGAAAAAAATCAAAATCCTTGAAAAAATGTATGAACACCCTCTATATATTGTTTATGAAAAAATAAATAAATTAAAAATAAAGATAATAATTACAATTTTTTTTAATTAATCTAAAAATTTATTAAGTATTAATTTTATAACTTAGTCATATTTTCTAATGCACATTTATCTGTGGCATAAAATTTATAATGCTTCATTTTAGTTTTTATATACTTAGCTGTGCCTTTGCTTACTTCGCAGGTCACTGCATTTAAATGAATGAATTTTTTTAATTCCAATATTTATTAATAACCCATGAAAATATGAGCAGTTATTACTTGCTACAAATGAATTATTTGTGAAGTATTACCCTGAATAACAATTCTTAAAAAAAAAAAAAAAAAACGACCATATATATACTTATTTTACAACTATTCCATTTTATTTTTTAAATGTATTTTTAAATTTAAAAAAACTGCTTTGCGCATTTCACCTAATTATTCTGAAGCATTATTTGTTTTCACAAACTTACTTGATGTTTTCACAAATTGTTTTATAAATTCACAAATATGGTACCATTTTTAAAAAGCTGGATTAAATCCTGCTATTATAATTTGCAGTTAAAATTACTATTTCTTACTGCTTATTCTATCACTAGTGAAAAAGTAGTAAAATGCATGCATTTTCTGTATGAAAATGCATGTTTCTCATTGAGTGACTTCTAATAAATTACATTTTCAAAGACAATAGTATTTCTTTTGAGAGATTTTACGAAGTGATGCCATTCTTTTAATTATACTAAAACAGTACATGATTTTTACATAATCACAGTAAAAATATTTAAATTGCATGCGTGAAATTTTGACAAAACCAAAACCTATATAATTTTTTTAAATCATTTCACTGCTTTTAAATTTAGAATATTTTTTTTTTAACTTAAAGAGAATGTATACATTAAAAGTAGCCTACATATCAATTTTGAAGTTTCTAGCTACATTATTTTTGTAGAAATCATACAAAAATATGATTTTCAAGAAAGCTTTTCCTTATTTTTTACCATTGCACATGCATTAGAGATGTTAAACTTCCACAGTACTTCAACCCTAGTAATAAGAAACAGTAGCTGTGTCAAGTTTGGTTGAAATTGGCTTAGTGGTTTATGAGGAGATGCAAGACATACATTCACACACACACGCATACAATGACCTTGTTCATGTTAAGATTACACAAAAAGAACAGTTATTAATATATAATGAAACGGGAAAATTCAACAATCAATTATGAATCATATTCTCCTTTTTCTTTAGCTTTACAGAAAGCTGGGAAGCATATGGAACATAGCATTATTGCTGCTTATATTGCAATATTTTTAGGATGTGTAACTCAGAAAAATCCAGTAAGTTTTTTTTTTTTTTTTAATCACTTGATTTGTTGCAGTGAGATTCATATCTTAAAATATTCATTTTTAATACTGTTTAATTTTAGGAATTCATTGATATATTAAGGGAACAAGTACCTGATGGTAAATTTGATGTGATGGTTGATGTACTGAAAAAATTCAAGAGCTTTGTCACATTAACTGTGAGTATCACACTTTTCTATATCTTATAATTACTTTTTCAAGTTAAAAAAAAAAAAAAAAAAAAAAAAAAAAACCTAAAAATTAATTTAAAGTTGAAAAAGAAAAGATTTAAAGATATTACATTGCAAAGTTTTACAACGCAATATCATTCGATTGCTTTTATCTTAAAATAAGAGTAATATTAAACAAAAAACAGTCTAATATTAAAAAATAATGAATAACTTTTTTATAAAATTATCAGTTTTGAAGTTCTAAGAGTTGCAATTTTTAAATTACAGCGTACTTATTTCCCTAACATAATCCATTAAATTTGTAAACAATTGTTGATTCATTCTTAAGAATCATTCACATAAAACCAGGGTTTGAAAAAAACCGGGGACCAGTACAAAATAAATCACAGCCGTTAAAAGATAAACTAAAAAAATTCCCCATTTGTTTTAATTTTATTACAATTTGGTTTCTCAAGATTTTAGATATGTAAGTTTATAGACCTTACCCCCCCCCCCCCCCTTCCACGAAAAAAAAAGGGAATTTTTTACTATGTCAAAATTCAAGTATAATTAACAAACTGGAATCAAAATTTAAATTAATTTATTCTGTATTTTTAAGCACTATATTTTTAAATGCATTTTAATTTCAGGGTTCAGTGAGGAGTAGAGAACTTGTTTTCATCCAGAAAGTTATTCAAGTTTTGGAATCCAGCTAACAGATACTAATGTTTCCCTGTCATAAGATTCTACTCACAGTCACCTGAGGTGGCATAGTTTCCGTGCTGGTAGCAAGTGTTTGGAAACTTACTGGTTGGTCAGTTGCTTCATTCTGAAAACATGGTTAAAATCTGCTGTCGTTCTGTTTCTCTAATTTGAAGTCTTTATATTTATGCATTTAATATGACTGGTTTTACATTCAAAACCTTAATATTTACACTGAATTTGTATATTTTAAAGTTTTTATGTAATATCCTTTAAGGTTAGTTTACACTTATATGCAATGACTTAAGTAATGTATTAGTATTGTTATATTGTTCAGTTATGGATAGTTTATTTTGTCTCCAAGAGTCTATACCATGTTTTAGAAACAACATGACGTTAAGCCTTTCTGTATATAATGTCCTTATGAGATTAAGAATTTTGAAAATAAAATTGTTCTGTCCGTTCATTGTAAATTGAACATATTTGTATAGTCAAGAAAACAATTAGTCTTGCTGGAAAAAAATATTTGTATGCCAGCATACAATGTGAAGACTGTGCCTAAGATTAACTTCAAAAGATTGAAGTTGGATTTAGTTTTGTTAAGATTGTGAATAATTGAAATTTGTGCATTTGTTAAGCACAAAGTAATTATCTTTGACTAAACTTTGCTGTCTAAAGCGTTTGCTGCACATGTCTTACATAAATTCCATTTTAAAGCTCTCATTTTACTTTTTATGCACATCACCTTTTATTTCATCATATTATTTTTTATTTAAAAGTACAATGGTATTCTGATCCTTCAGAATACCTATCATCCCTATATTTGTATAAAAAAAATTGTCCATGTTTTATAAATCATTGAAGCTGTGGGTCTTCATTGCAGTAGTCCAAAGAAAGCTCTCATTCATCTGTACATTCATCATTGCATTCATTCATTTGTCTGTTCATGTTAAATTTTATATTTAATTGAAACGAGTGTTAATTTTGTGATATTGAAGTGTAAAAAAATTATTGATTGCTGCAGTTTTAGAATTTTTGCATTAAAAATTATTTGAATAGGGAATTTGATTTATATTATTGATCTGCGTGATTCAGGTTTATTGTTAAAAAATATTTTAAGAGGATTAAATTTGTTATAAATAATTAACTCCAGTAATAATTTTTGTAAACTATTTATAAAGCAGTCAGCAATTGAATGCACATTCATTTAATAAATGTGAATGAGCTTTAAGAGTTTCTTTGTCTCAGCTCTTATTTGAAATCTAAAAGCAGTTTTAAAATATTGTCAATTTTTGTTTTTCTTTTCATCTCTCTTGATCATTAATTTTTCTCTCTTAAAAGTATATATAGTAATATAAATTTAATTATGTCAAATTAAAATAATAATACATTTTTAGTTCAATGATATTACCTATTTGAACAGTTTTTTAAGGAAAATTTTTATAGTACTAATCTTTGTTTTATTTTAATTTAGTAAAGAAAAATATTTCCTTTCCAACACAAAAGGAACCGAAATATAATTTTAATTGCTTCCTATTTTTAATTAATAGTAATCATCCTTTTAAAAATATAAGATAAAAAGCTTTGAATACAATGCACAATAAAAGGAAAAGATTTAAACAAGCACACAGTTATTTCAGCTGTTTTGGAGACCCTTTGTCTATGTGGAATGTCTTGTGCACACAGGAGACATCTTACTTCAGAACACATTCTGCACTGACAAAGGGTCTCCAAAATAGATTTGAAACAGTTGTCTACTTATTTTAACCTTTTCTTCTGTGTGTGCCTTCTATTTGTAGCTTTTTATCGTAAATTTTTATTATTTGCACAAACATATACATGCATTTTCATGTTTTAGAAATCTATATTATAAAAAAGTAGATAAAACGTTTTAAATTTAGTTTAATTTTTTTATTAAACATATTGTAGGGGAATATATATGTTTGCAAACTAAAATCTATGCAAAATTCTGTTTTTTTTTTTTTTCCCTCCCGTTTAAATATATATTTAGCAAATATTAAAAGGTTTAAAAGTTATATTGAATGAATGCACTTTCCTTAAGGATTAAAGTTATTTCTTCAAACACTGACTTTTAATGTTATATTCAAATGAGTAATGGGATGTACAAAAGTTTTTATATCTCAACTATAATTCTCACACAAATTAAGTCTTAGAAAGGTACACAACCTATGATGCTGCTGAAGCTGGCTTAACTAAACTCGGTATTAAATACATAATTTTTGCTCAATCTTTGAATAATGCTAAAATTCTAAATTTTTATTTAACTAAACAGCAAATTCCAAAAATAATTAGATTTTAATCCAGTAAAACATATTTGTCTTCAATAGTAAATCTAATGAGGCTACTGATTCCAAAATATACTTCTACACCTTTGGATAATAAAATTGGAAGAAAACATTTTTAATTTAATAAACTTAACATGAGGGAAAATTGTGGCCTTTTTTGACAATATCCTTTATTAATTTATTATTTTGCTACCTCCTAAAAATATTCTTTCAGTAATAAAACATATGATTTTAATTAATTTTTCCAAGGCTTGTTAAATATCAGACATTAGATTTTCTACTACAAATGGGGACATTCTTTTCTTATAAAAAAGCATCATAAGACTGTTTTCTGTATTTTAATAAAAATTTTTACTACATTTAAGGGTCTCTATTAAAGTTAATGTTAAGTTTTTTAAAAAAATCTGTCATATTTAACCTAAGTCATAGAATTTATATAATTTAATATAATTTAGCAGTAATGAAAAGTGTGAGAATCAGTTTTAAAATTTTTTGTATTTACTGATGAGACTGATAAATAACTTTTTTAGCTCAATAATAGATAAGATTTGAGATAAAGTTTTCATTTAACTAGAAGAATGTGATGAAATTATGCAATTTTTTAATAAATACCTATGCAATTCAAAGTTTTCATTTCCAAAGTTAGACATTATTTTTATTTCTAGAATTATTTTAGATTTTTAGTTCTTTTTTATTTATTTTCTTTTTTATAAATTATTGTATCTTCTGTAAAAGGTGAATAATGTAAACAATATTAGTAATATTCACTATGCAATATACACAATTCTCCTGCATTTGGGATAGGCATTCTTAGACCATTAAAGATTTATATTTTTATAGTCTAGTTGAAAATGGGGGGGGGGGGGGGATATGAAATTTTTAACCCTCTAACCACTTCAGACATGGGAAAATTGTAATATTCTTTTACTCTGAGGATTTTGACATTATATAAAAAAGGAAGTTAATTTGAAGTATAATGCTTTAGAAAATAAATGGTGCGCCTACATGCATGAGATTTATATTTTAAAAAGGCTAAAAATTCATAAATATGTAATTTTGAATTATATGTATATTGTGGAAAAAATAATAGTTCAGCAAACATTTTGTCTCGGTGGTCAGAAAGTTAAATACAAAAAGTTACTAAAGTGAGGTTTTTTATTTTTTTGTCATGTATATGTATATTCACATGAAATAAAAATAACATAGCGCTAAGAGTGCCAAATACATTTTGGTATAGTTTCAGAAACTTTGATGTATTTCTAAGTTGTGCAGATTTTTTTTTTTTTAATAATGTAACATAAAAATGTCAACTTTATTGTAAAGAATGAAGGTGTGCTGTCATGTAAATTTGTATTTCTGATTGCATATTAATTTTGTATTTTTAATTTTATATATAGTGTTTGATTTGACTAATAATTTAAATAAATAAAAGAATTTAAAAAAAATAATAAGTTTCTTAATTCGTCTATAAATTATTTGTAAATAAGTTTATGTTTTTGTTTAAAAATATTTTTACTTATCCCGGTAAATATTTTGACCATAACATCATTAATTTCTATTTGTAAAAATGTGTTATGACAGTTTCCCTTTTATTTGTGTTTGGAATTTAAAAAAAAGCATTGATTGATTTATGTTTTTAATTTATAGCAGTAAAATGTGTGATTATATTCGTTTATATTTATTTTACTTTCTTTTTAGACAAATAATGAATATTCAAGTTGTGTATATTTTTCTATACGTTTGAGTATTTAGACCAAATATATATATATATCACTTACTAAATTCCCATATGCAAAAGTAGGATGGCATTTTTGAAATTTTGTATAAATTATATTTTGTGACAAATATATGTAATATTGGATTTCTCTTGTTCATATTAATTTATTAAGACATTATTAACTTTTATTGTAATAAATAAAATACACATAACTTGAACTGAATACATGAGCTGATTTAAGCACATGTATTCAGTTTAAATTTGAGAAACTAAAAAAAAAATGTAGATGCATTATTTAATTATATTTTAAATATACAAGCGTGCAATTGTAGCAAATTGGTTATTCTTCTTTCTGTGTATATATGTAACTATTAAAATGCTGCCATCTTTAGTATATCAAACCGTGAATTATCCCTGCTTGAACATTATCCACTTTAACATATCACTCCTAGTAATTAAAATATTTTGTAATTGAATATGTTATCTTATTGTAAAAGCCTCCTTTTCTACATTCCTCTCGCTGTCTGATTACTACTATTTCATATATAGTCAAAAAACAAAATTATTTGCAGATGGAATAAAATTTTCTTGAATATGCCATAAAAAATAAAGGAGATACAGTGCATTATAAAGAACTAATGTTTCTTTGTTAGATGTACCAAAAACATTTTCTCTACTGAGGGGAGTGCCAGTCAATAGCATTTAGGATTCAGGACATGATATGTCATTAGAAAGCTGTGAGTACACAAATAACAAACTCCCCCCCCACCCCTTAAAAAAAACTAAAACTAGGGGTCCTATTCAGATATTTGAAAGATTAATATATGTTTAGGAGTGAAACATTTCAGCGGCTATTCCTAAATTCAGGGTTTTTGAAAGTTTTACTGTCTCTAAATTTTCATCTTAAATTATTTTATTTTCATAGAAATTTCTCATTAAGAATACTCAGTTTGTTTGCCTATTAAGATTTCTCCAAATATTACTTATAGGTATACGCCAATGCTTTTAATAATAATATGCAGGGTTGCCAACTGCTCCGATTTCTGCGGAGTTTCTCTGAAAAATTTTAAAAACTCTGCAAATCCGTGATGTCATTTCGATGCTTCGCAAATTCAGTCTTGACCACTTAGCTAAATATTTTTTATTAAATACATAAAACTGAATAGTGGCAGACACCGAAAAAAAAAAAACCTATTTTTCTTTTTTTTTTTTTTCCCCTTGCACACATCTAGACAGAAATCACGATCTAATCCTTATCAACTTTTGATTTTGTATTTCCAGCAGTTGTGGCATAAAACATTCTTTTAATTTTATTTTTTATCTATGAAAGCGCTTCAACTCCTCTTGAGAATAAAAAAAATAACTTTTACAATCTAGCTGAAGTTTCTTCAACACGCTTCATAGTACAATACTCATAAATAAATAGTAAAAAAAAAAAAAACATTCTAGTGCTAGGCATTGCATAATCGAAATATTACTGACTCGAACAGGAACAAGTATTTGTTTACATTAGCTAAGAGTGTGTTTAATTAAAACCACAAGCTGAAGGGGGGTGGGGGAGAAACCCAATGCTATGATTATGCAGTATTTTGATTTTCTTTTAAACTATATCAATGTTTCAGTTATCTTAATGCTTAATAGGTCATTAAAAAATAATACTTTCTGACAAAAAAAATTGTTTATTTTAATTATTTATCGATAAAAATAATGTATTCAAAGCTACTGAACTTTAAGGTCGATTGACAATGCAAGGGATCTAAGACCAGGAAGAAGTATCTTCCGTAGTAGTTTCTCTCTCTTTTTTTTCTTTCTTTCTTATTTTTTTAATGTATTTTTTAAATTTTTAAAAATTCTCCTCAAAGTAACCGAAATGCTCCTCAAAATTTCCCTGAATACTCCTCAAACTGTTTTTGAAAAGTTGGCAACCCTGAATATGATATATCATTATAAGTTAAATATCTGCATGAGAAGCAGTCTGCCCTCAATATAGAAATCCCCCTGCTTTAGTTTCTACATAGAGGAGATGTGCGTGTAAGGCAATAGAGACATTACAGACTAAATGCAGTAATTACATTACAAGGTTGTGAGATATTACATGTGTGGTAATTTAAGTATTAAAGCAGAGGTATTTAACTTACAAGTTAAAAAAAAAAGGTATAAAACCACTTTTAAAACACGTATATAAAATTTCTTTATTAAAATCAAACACAAAGCTTTTTGCTATTATTAACATAGCATCTTCAGGTGTTGTTAATTAACATCAGAGTAGACAGCATTATATACTGAAGAAGTTCAATACAGTTACAGTTAAAAAATAAGTCTTATAAATATCATGAGTCATAATAAGAATACAATAGAACCATTGCAAATGTTGATGAATTTTGAAAATGCCGAAGTTGTGTGCAGCTTTTAATTGTTTTAATGAATATATTAAAGGAAGTGGGATGTTTTTCTTATATTTCCCTAATTTATGAAAAATATAATTTTTATAATCAGTAGCTTTGTTATTATTATGATGTAAACACTGTTATGATATATAATGGAATTTTTTATATATTATAAAATTTTATACTAATAATAGGAAGTTTCCAATTTTTTTAAATATATTTAGCAGTAGCCAGGTAAAGCCCACTAGTTTATATATATATATGAAAAAAGTTCAATTTTAAAAGAAAGGGGTAATAAAACTTAACAAAACATACATAGTTTTGATTAAGTTTTTACTTTAAGATTTTTGTATTTTTAGCATTCTTCAGTAACGTTCAAAAGTTTTTATGACGGGTTTGACTGTCTGTCTGTGCTTTAATGTCCATAAATATTTGTGGAAAGTCTTGAAACTGGTATATGCCATTTAAGTTCACAATTGCATGTTCCTGTGTGCTATGAGAGGCATTTCTACGAAACCTTTGTACTAGAGAAAGAGAGAAAAAAAAAAAAAAAAAAGTTTGAAATTGTATTTGGAATATTTCATTCCATACATAAATTATTTATAAAATTTTATTTGCTAAAAAATCTGTGTGTATTCCAGTGCTATAAAAACTGCTTCTGATACGAGCATTGTTAGGGGTCGATCCAGGTTTTAATTTTTGGGGCATATTTTTTGAAAAAAATATTGTGTTAAACTTCCTATTTTAACGATCACTCTATATAAATAGTGTTCAATACCAAATTAATAGCATTTCACTGAATTAAGTGTAGGCATTAACTTGAAATAATACTTAAAATATAGAAAATATATATATATTATATAAAGATCATTTTTATAAAATGAAATTTCATGTAAGGGTCATTTTTATTTATTTAAATTTTGTAAAGGAGTCTTATTTTATGGATTTGAATTTCGTGAAGGGGCCCATTTTATAGATTTTAATTTTGTGAAAAGCAGTAAAAGCTCCAATTTTTGCCTGATTCGGCCCATGATTACAATCCACCTCTAATATCCATCTTCCCACAATTGAAAAAGAATAACATTTTCTCCTGTGATGAACAGTCTATACCTTTTTACTATATCTATGATCTGAACATTTTATCACCTTTAATTGCATAAAAAAATTCCAACTTTAAAAATTGCAAAAGGGGTGTGGAGATTTCATAAAACACACAAAATATATCACTCAAAAGTCACTTTTTTAGAAAAATGTTCAACTATTTTTGAACTAGCTCTGTGCTAAGAACCTTGCACAAAAAAATTACAGATACCTGCCACATGCCTTCACATATTAAGCTGAATAAAGAGAAGTGTCACCTTCCTGCCACTTTCGTCAGCAGAGAGATGAAGAAAACCTGTTAAAGCAGTCAGAGTTCATGGACATGAAAAGCTACTAGGCAGAAGGAAATAGAACTCAAGTGAACAAACTATTATTCATGAAAGAATATTTGAAAACAATGTGAATTTTCACAAAAACTTTTTCTTTAATAAAAGCATCAATTTTGATGGTGTAAATTATTTTTCTAAGTCTTCTCAATAGGAATCTCCTGTTCCAGTTACTTTTATCACATATTCATTATTTGTGTACTCGCACCTTTTTAATGATATATTGCTTGTCCTGATCCCTAGATGCTTGGATCAGCACTCCTCTTGTCAGTAGATGTTAGACAGATGAAGGGAAGTGAGAAACGACAATTAAAAAAAGTGAAAATATTGAAGTAAACTGAGCAGTAAATATAAATTTAAAATTATAAAGTTTCATAATAAAAAATAAAAATAAAAATACAAATATAGAATTTTCTTTTTTTCTATTTATGTTTGCATTCATAACATAAATTACAGGGTTCCCAGCGGTGACTAAAAAGCAACTACCGTAATTTCGGGGAGATAAGCTAAGGCTTATACGATTTTAAGTCTGATTTTGGTACAAGCGGCGTATCTGACTTTTTTTTTTCTTTTTCTTTTAAAAGCGCTTGAATAACCACTGATGGTCAAAATTTCACTTCGTACAATTTATTTTTTTAATGCAATGTCAGTACAGACGGCTTATAAAAATAAAACTAATAAAAGTGCCGTGGAGCCCAAGCTATGCGAGGCCAAATGCATATGCACGCTGCAGAGTTTGTTATCGAACAAACTCTGCAGAAATTGTTCTCAAGCTATAACAATCCGTAGCGCACATGCAAAGCATCGGATCTAGTTAATTATAAAGAAAAAAAAATCCAGGTCCAAAATTGAAAGGAATGTTTAGCTCTTTAAATTGTCTTTTTAATTTATTCTAACGAATAACGAAATTATCTGTCAGTTGATGTGTTTCTCAAGGTGAAAGTTGATCGACAGTCTGCTGTATGAAAAAATCAAGTTTGTTTCACATTAGAAATGTGTGTTTTATTTTGTTTTTGTGAATAAATGATCGGAATATATTTTCAAAAAATTTAAATCTAAAAGAATTATGGGGAAACTAATTCAAAGGAGAGTAAAAAAAAAAATGTACATTGTTCAGAAATTGAAAATATTAAACGCTATTCAATTCTTAAGTCTTTAAGTTAAGATGTCCATAAATAATAGTAATAAAAAAAGTATAACACTGAATAGATAATTCTTTAGCTATAATAAAAGGTATTATTTTATAACTTTATGAAGAGGGTTACGGAAGTTTATGATTGTGAATTTAAAGTATGATCGTCATTTTTGTACTATCTTTTTTGAATAACTTAAATTATTATTTACTTAATTATTTTAAATTTTACTCCTTTTTTTTTTTTTTTTTTTTTTTTTTTTTTATCGTTATATTTATTACTTTTTTATCATTTAATTTTTGCATGCTTAAAATTATTTCAAATTAAAATGTTTAGAAATATATTACGTTGGTGAATATATGCGGCGTATCTGATGGTGTGGCATACCCAATGACTTTTTTTTTTTTTTTTTTAATCAACTTTTGTCAATGTGGCATATATGCGAGGGTGACTTATCTCCCCGAAATCACGGTATTTGCTACTAAAATCAACCCCACACTACTATGGCAACTATTTTTTGTGTAAAAGGGACTTAAAAGCTGCTATTTTCAAGAAAGTGGAGACTATTTTGAACAAAAAATTGTTCCCCACTATTTTTCCTGAAAATATAGTTTCACTTTTTACCTTCACTGTATTTTTACTTCCATTACCTGACTACCGTAGGTAATAGGAATATTTTTTGTATTGAGTCAAAAAATTCAATTTTGAGTTTTAATTCAATTTACATGTTTCAAAGTTCTGTGTGACCCAAAAAATGGTTTTTGGCAATTGTGATGTGTGTGGGGGGGAGGGGGGGGTCTTCTGACTACCATATCCCCAAAACTAATAAATATAGAACGATTAAACTTCACAATTAAGACAGGTCTAGTGTGCAGATGATTTTTCTAATTTTGGTGGAAGTTGGAAAACTGGACGTGTGACATTGAAAACCGAAAATGGGACATTAAGACTGTATATAAATACCCTCTTAGATGTCCTTTAGTATGTATTAGTTGGTTAGTTCAGAAAAATTGATAAGCTTTCTGCAAAAGTAGGTCAGTTTGAGGTTCTTGCAATGTAGTTGTACGAATTTTTTTTTTTAAACTCACCATATTAACTCCCTTTTCGATATCCTTTCATATGTAATTGTTGTTTTACAGTCAACAATTGAGTTTGCCACATGTTGGTTTTGGTGAAAGTATCTCAAAAACAGTTCTAACGATTTTCTTGAAAATTTCTATATAAATACCTTTTTAGATATACTTTAGCATCAAATTATTGTTAATTTTCTGCAGTTATTACAGGAAAATTAACAGTCATCCTGATTAGGTAGGTCAGTTTTAGATCTCGGAAATTGGGTCTCAAAAAAGGCTCTGCCGATTTTTTTTTTTTTTTTTTTTTTAAATCTTGCTGTGTAAACTATTTTATATGCCTTTACATATGTATTCGTTTTCTTTTACAAGAAAGATATCTAATTTCTTCGGTCAATTTTATATCTTCTGACCACATTATCTCCGAAAATGGTGTTTTTTTTTCTTTTTTAATTCAAGACTACTATTTGGATAGAAATGACTACTATTTTGGCTACTGTTTCATACATTAAAGGCAACTATTTTTGTGTCTTTCATGCTGGAAACCCTTAAATGAGGAAAAAATTGTTTGAAATAACAAAGAAAAATTAATATAAAAAAAGTAACTAATGGCAGTCTGAGCAAAGTAAAATCAGATTTTTCATTTACAAACGTGTTTAAAAAAAAAAAAAAAAAAAAAGCGAACATTTCATTTAAAAGAAGAAAGGGCATTGGATATTATTAACAAGATTTCTTTTAGTTAAGACCAATGTTTGATAAATTAAAGCTCTTTAATTTTTTTTTTTTTTTTTTTTTTTTTTGTGTGTGTGTATATAAAGTTTTATCTCTTCCAATATATTCTGCTTTATTATTACTATTATTATTATTACTTTTATTTATTTATTAGGACTGAGAACTATTAGTCTCAATCTGGGATTTTTGTGGTGTCATTTTTCGATAGTTGGACGTTTATCAAAATCTAAAATTTATCGAAAATATAATTGAATAATTTTGAAAGCGATGTTATAATTTGGAAAAAAAAAAAATAATAATAATAATAATAGTCCTCCATCCTAAACTAAATTCTACTTTTGCCAGAATTTCATCAATTTTTTTTTTTTAAGAAAAGAAAATTAATAATAATCAGTATCGTTCATTACAAACGATATTGAAAAAGGTTTTTTTTTTTTTTTTTATAATTTTGAATTTGAAATAAAAATAAGTAAAAAAATGAATTTAATGATGAATTTAATTTTTATATAAAACATGATCGCGTGCTATCTTAAAAAGTATTGTAAAATTTAAAGTTTAATTTTTTTGGCAACAATTATAAATTAAAATAAATAATTTAATGAAAGTTTAGAAGTAAGAATTTGTAATTTTTTTATTTTTACTTCCTCTTAGGTGGGGAGGGGGGGGGGAGCTGTTGCTGAATACTGAAAACCTATTTTACTTAATTCACTGTGAAATCTAGATTTATATTACTAAATCAAGCAAACAACTTCTATTAATCACTGGTAAACTACAGTGTTATATGTAAGCACCAATTTTGTGAGTAATTTCTTCTTTAAAATTTTTCTCAGGTGAACTTAGTCTATGAAATTAAGAGAATATTTTTCCTCTGAATTTTTTTTTTCTTTCTTCAAACATAAATATTTTTATTACTTTCAAAAGGTAAATATTATTTTTCAATTCTATTTACTGATTATTGGAGTCTAAATTATAATATGCCCATGCACATTTTAATTTTCTTTTTTCATAAATTGAAAAATTAGGAAATCAGACTTAATTTGTTTAACAACAATTGTTATAACTTAAAATAATAATAATAACATGTACGATGTGTGCTATATTTCCGAATGCATTATGGCTATGAGTGAGTAAACAATAATTAATTATAATTTACATTATACAGGTAGTGTCTTATAATATGTATAGTTAGTAATTTTTGCACTTCTATCTATGTAAATGGCCATGTTATTTGTCATGAAATATCAGAAGCAGGAAAACATTTTAAACAACCTTATTTTGTATGTTTTGAAGTTTTTCTATTTAATACAGACTATTGATTATATTAATATTTATAATTATCTCAGTTATAAATTAATATTTGGCAAAATTAAATAAATAAAAACTTTAGTTTTATTCAATCTTAAAAAAAATATATATATTGTACTGAACAATATTTCTAAAAGAAACAGTTGTTTTTAATTTTGACATACTGTCTAAGTCTGATCAGAGTTTCCTTCTGCTATATTAAATGTGTTAAATGCAATTTCTTGATGAATTGATGCATCAAATTATCTAAAATTAATGTGCATAGTTTAACTTAAACTCACGACTAGATAATAGCATATCTATTTAAGAAATACTCTAGACTTATGTTCAGAAATCTTTATATGATTTATTTTTAAGATAATTACAGTCAACTCCCCCTAGTCTGCAAAAGTTTTATCCAAAGCTTTTGCAGATTAGAGGTCATTGTTTACATTTTTTTTTTTTTTTTTTTTACTAAGTCAGTTATTATTCATTCATAATAAACATTAAAATGCAGACATTTTTTAAGAAATTTTAGAATAGAATATTTCTTCAGTATTAATAAAACTAATCAATCATATTCTTATATGAAGATAAATAATTTAAGCATATTCAAATAATCATAGCAATAAAAATAAACATAAATATTTAAAAATAAAGTGCAGAAATGAATATTCATCATTGATTATTTTAATTTTGTTAAACATTGATATAACAGTGGTTTGTTTTAAAATTTTATATACTTTCCTGACATTCTTTGGCTTGATCTAGTGCGTATCTGTACGAATTGAAGGTTAATAAATACAAGAATCTCATTGTTTTCTTCTAATTGTGTTTGAAAGTAAGGATTAAGTTAAAAATTTGATTTTTTGAAAGCAAGGATTAATTTTTAAAAAAAAGTGAGACACGTTTCAGATTTTTTTTTTTTTTTTTTTCTTCTTCTTTGTTTACATTAAAATATCAATTGCAGATTTGAGGGAGTTGACTCTATCTTTTTAAAAAAATTTTAAGAAATTTGAAAGTACTAAAGTCAGGCCGAAGATTTTGAGGTACAGCTAAATGGTACAAATTAAGCTTACCAAATCTTTGCATTTAAAATATTCAAAAGTCACACATAAAAAGATTGGGCGAATAGGGGGTGCATGAAGTTTGATTATCAATATTTTAAATTAGAATGTGCATTATCATAATGAAGTAAAGTCCATTAATATTTTGTCTTAAAGAATTTCTGGAAGATGCATTTTAGGATTTCTTTATAGATTCTGGCACATTCCACTTTTTGGTGTGTCAAATTATGGGAGACCCTATGACAAACTTTTTTTTTTTTTTTTTTTTTAAATGCAGTTCATGAATAACTTTTTGTCTAGCTGAAGATCCTGTGTTAAGTTCCTTATTTTATAGATATAAAAATAATCATCAGTTACCATTTTTTCTATGGCTAACACAGTTTCTGGAACTACAGCTGTCAAAGATCTTCCTGTGTATTCATCCAGGAAAGGCAATTTTGACTTCTGTGAAATTCTATAAATCATCTGAATACAGGGGTGCAATACAGTGTTTTATTTCCGTATGTTATTTTTGTAGATATTGAAAGCTTTTTTTTATTATTATTATTATTTAGCCTCCACTTTAGAAGAATAGTCTTGTATAAATTCCATTTTCATATATTTAAAATTTATTCTTCAAGAGTTAAATTGCAACTGTTTCCTATAAGTTATTGTATGTTAACTTAAGAATTCAAATTTACATAGCTAACAGATAATTTTCTTTATAAGCGCATGTCATTTGTTTTTGTTTAAAATTTTTCAGTGTGACAATGGAATGACTTGACTCACATAAAATTTTTTTCTTTAAACTTTTCACTGAAATTGTCTAAGCTGTTATTTCCCCCAAGGTATCTCGGGATGACCAGTGAAGTGATTAAAATGATCAAAGTTGTTTACTGTAATACTTTTTTTTTCCCGGAAAGAAAGGGATTTAGCAGTAAAAATAAATTTTCCCTACTGTCTGGCTCCCATAAGAACGACTTTGGATATGGTTGTAAAAAAGGAAGGGGCAACTTATCGGAGAGTGAACAAGTTTCACGTGTAGGAGAAAGGTTGTCATATTTGGCGCAGGTATCAAAGTTCTTTTCTCGCTTTCCTCCATTTTTTTAAATCTTGTATACAAATTCAGGAAGCTATTTAGTACTTATGTACAAAATACACTAATAACAGCATTTCCACACAAAAATATTAGTTTAAAAAAAAAAAAAAAGGGAGGGGGGGATTAGAAGTATTTATTCAGTTAGCATTCTCTTGAAAATTCAAAGATAATAGAAAATATTTATTTTTAATAAAATAATATGAGTTATCTTAAAACTTCACTTGTTTTTGTAAATATTAATCAAGATGTTATTTAAAAATGGCATAACTTATTTCTTTGTTATTGCCATTTCACATAATATACATATCATATTTAGATTTTACGAACTTAATTTTATTATGCCTATATTTAAGTAAGCTATTTATATCAGTAACAAAAACAAGCAGAAAGCAAAATATAAATATATGATTAAATTGCCACGATGATTTATAAAAATCTAAATAATTATTAAATAACTGCATTTTTTTTTTTTTTTTTTTTTTAAATATGAATAATTTGACCAGTGTGGCAGTGTAAGTTTAAAGGTATTCTGCAACACAACACTGCTGGCAGCACTGTTTTTTATAAGAAGTAGGTTTCATATAAAAGCTCATATTCAGGCCCTGACTAATGCCAGGACATGCGGACCCATCATATGCTTAAATTGTGTAACCTAAAGACGACTTCTACTGCAAGGGGGGGCCCCCAGAAAAAGCTTGGCCCAGGGATTCAGGTAGTCTAAGTCAGACCTTGCTTATATTTCCATTTAACATTTATAAACTGAACTATATTAGTTTTGTTCAATAAAATATATATTCAGGCAACAGTTCTCATGATTTTTGACCTGTATTTTACAGATTTGGAATCTTAAAATTTTGTTTTCTCAATTTTCATTTTTATTCATGAACTTCAAAATGATTAAACTTCTACAAATAATTAATAATGAACTTTACATATTTATTATTTATTTACAACCTGTCTGAACAATTTGACAAAAGGAAATGCAATAAGTCATTCACTGAACGAAAGGAATATAGCGAAGAAATTCCAACGTTGGCGTGAAAAGAAAATACCAGACATCCTCAAATTAAGTCGACTGATTGGTTACCCTGGCAACTAGACAGTGACTTTGTCAATCCCAGGGTTGTTCTTATCTCGGTTGGTCAGTAGAATTATTTAATCTGTTAGATACGTAATCTTCAAATGTTGTTTACCAAAATAGTTAATTTTCCTGTGATGACAAATTCTCAGGTTGATTTCTGTGCAGAATCCTTCCCCTCTTCTCTTAATTCTTGATTTTCACCAATATAGTCAAAATTGTTTGCATTCTATAATGTTTGAAGACCAACAAAATGGTGGCAGCACTTTTATTGCAGAGTAGTTGAAATAGAACTCTTAAAACTAAGAATATTTATTATGTTCTCAGATTAAAATTTTCATTGTCTTAAATAGAAAAAATATTATTAGCTATTTAATCAGTAATCCCTGAAAAATATCTGTCAAAATATCCTATTTAAAATGTTTAATTTTTTTTTTTTTTTTTTTTTTTTTCTTTTTTTAATTAGCCAATTTTACTCATTTAATTTTTCTCTCCTGCTGAAAATGAACAATGCAAAATTGTCTAATAAAGGGAATAAGCCATTGTTAGTAAAAGATAATTAAGAAATTTTTATACATAATAAGGCCTATTATTTTTCAGTGTGATGGTATATTTGCTGATTGAATATTTGAAAATAAAATTTTGTAAAAACTGTTGCACCCAGATTGCATATTCTAATTTAGTACAATACTTTTTAATCTCTTTTTTTTTTTTTTTTTTTTTTTTTTTTTTTTTTAAGGGACACTCCATTTCCCAAACAACAAAAAGTCTTTGCATAATATTAATTATCAATTTAAAATACCATGAAATTTATTTTATAATTTATAATGTACTCATTTTATACAATTTTAAAAATTAATCAGATAGCACATTTGTGTAAGTTTTGAAGTTTAATTTATGCTTGGTAATTACTAATAAAATTTCAAAATTTTAGCAAGTTTTAATTTTTTTTTTTTTTTTTTTTTTTTTTTTTTAATTAATCAGTATAGTACAATTTCAGCTATGTTTAACTAGCGTTTTCCTATAATCCTTTATCAAGAATTTGTTCTAGTCATAATTTAAAATTATTCTTTGATTATAATCTATACACAAGATAAATATTAAAAAATGGAAGACACGAATGGTTAAAAAAAAAAAAAATCTAAAATATTATGGAATATTTTTATAAAATGAGAAATGTGTAGATGTTAGACTACTTTCTGCATTAATTTTTGAGTCACAAGTATTAAGGTCTGTTAGCATGAAAAATAACTTGTTACATTATATAAACTCGTCTTCAATTTTATTCTTTTACATTTTTTCATTTTACATTACCATTGAATGTACTCTTAATTTTTGTAAAGTGGTATAAACTAACATTGTTATTTTTTCTCTAGAGTGAGAGGTGCTGTAGTGTTTTTTTTTTTTTTTTAAGGAGATAAAATGAAGTTTTTAATTTTTGCTCTTTTTTTAAAGCTAAAAGTTTTGGTAATTGAAGATATATATAATATTCTTATATATATTAAACTATTTAAAAGATTCCCCCCCCCCTCCCCAAAGTCTCAATTTTCTTTTATTTCACAAAGTCTGTATAAACTATTTTTATGTTTAATTTGCATAACAATTTGGTCTTGCATAAGAAATTAATTTCATATTTGCACAATTAAATTTGTTTAAATTCATTTGATATTTTAGTGTGATATGTTTTTGTTTTATTAATTTATTAATTTAAAACAACTGTGTGTTTGTATTAATATGTTTTATTATTGTTTGTGTTGAATATGCTGTTTTAGAAATTGTTTCAAATTTATATATCTTGTCTGTTGTAATGCACTTTATTTTATCATTTTTTAAAATTAATATTTAAAAATACAAATTTAATACTTGGATACAATGTTTATTTTTCATTTCACAATTTGTATATATTTTATCACTTTGCATTACAAGTAAAAGATCCTAAAGGTAAAAAAGTGTATGTTCTTTTCATTCTCAGTTATTTATTTATATTTGTATAATTATTTTCTTTTCTTTTCTTTTTTTTTTTAAATACTTTTAAAATTGCAAATGATCTATTTTGAAGTTTTATTCAGGACTAACTTTTTATATATTTAAAGCAGTAAAGTGAATAATGCTGCTCCTTAATAATTCTCATTATTAATTTCACATTAAAAATTTATTTTTAGTTTCTGCAAACATAGATTCTAGTTATTTTAATGTCTGAATTTTTATTTCTTTCAAAATTAGATGTGTATCAAATTTTAAAATAAAGTTAACATTTATACCATTTGGTTGCATTGTGATATTTATCGTCTTTGGGAGAGTGGGTGAGATATTTATGCACACAAAAATAGAACCCCTGCCTCCTTTAAAAAAAAACTTTAACTAAACATAAAGAAGTATTGTGAAATAGATTTACAAAACTGATTTTTTATTTCACATAGCTAAACAGCAAATGGTCGTAGAATGTTCCAAATTTATATTGGTGATTGTTATAACAACCAGTTGCATACCTCCAAAATTTCAGTCGATGTGATTTTCTAATTTAGAAATATCCACGATTTTAAACAATGCGTGTATGTATGTCTTGTATAACTTGAAAACAGCAAATTTGTATGTAGATTGGTTACAACATCTAGTTGTGCACCTTCTCTTTTACTTCCATTACCCGACTACCATAGGTAATGGAAGCGTTGTATTCAGTCCAAAAATTCGATATAGAGTTTTCACCTCATTTACATGTTTTAAGATCTCCTGAGTCTAAAAAAGTGGTTTCTGATCAAGAGCATTGTGTTTTTTTTTTTTTTTTTTTACCAAAGTAATTTTCTGGTTTTTGAGTAGTAGCATTTTTCCGTTGGGAATAAAGAATTTTGTATTTTTTTTTTTTTTTTTTTTTTGTAAATTATATCCAACTTGGCTGTGATCTTTTCACTGTTATTTTACTTTTAGAAAAACGCCGTACGTGTTATTCAGTTGAGTGACTGCTTTGAAGATAAAAGTGTGGATATTTAATTTACTGGCATCCGCATATAGCACTAATTTTTTTTTTTTTTTTTTTTTTTTTTTAAGCAACAGGCAACGGTGATTTTCCTTAGGTAGCTTTAACATTTGTGGTGTACTACGACAGGACGTTAGTGAAGAAGCAATATGTTTCAAGCTGTAAAAGGATTTAAAAATCATGATTTGATATATGTTACGTTTGAAATTGGCAAAGAGGTACCAGCCAATATTACTGTTTCAGGTTTAAAAAATATTATATTGAACAGTGAAGAATACGAGAAAGATCCAGAATTTGTCCAAAAACTGTTAGGAAATGCCATTGCCAAGCAAAAATTGCAAGAGCAAGAAGAGAAAGTAAGGCAAGAAAGAGAGGCTGAAAAAGAAAGAGAAGATAAAAAGGAATTTGAAAGAATGAAACTTGAAGCTGAGAAACAAATCGAGCTCACTAGAATTCAAGCTCAAAGTCGAGGTGAGTCTGTTCCATTAAATTCTCTATCTGATTTAAGCAATTCTAAAAGAAAGTTTACATTGCCTAGATTGGAATTTAGACAATTTGGTGATGACTTAACAGATTGGCTTCCTTTTTGGAGTTAATTTGAGCAGGTGCATAAAGATGCAGATATCGCACGGGAAGATAAATTCCAATATTTAGTGCAAGCCATGGTTGCTGGTTCCAGTGCAAGAGAAGTAGTTGAAAGTTTTCTGCCAACTGGTGCCAATTACGAAAAAGCTATTGATAGTTTAAAATCTCGCTTTGGAAGAGAGGATCTTTCAGTCGAAGTATACGTTAGACAGTTACTAAAATTGATTATCTCTGTTAAAACTAAGGAAGTGTTTTCATTAACTTCTCTATATTACAAACTTGAATCTTATTTACGTGCATTGGAAACATCAGGTGTAACCATGGATAAATGTGCATCTATATTGTATCTGATGGTTGAATCTTGTTTTCCAGCTGATTTTTTGAAGGCTTGAAATCATAGTAACATTTCCAATTCTAACACTTGACGCTAAAAAGAAGTTAAATTTAACTTAATGCAATTTTTAAAAAAAGAAGTTGAAGGTGAAGAAAGGATATCTTTGACTGTAGCTGGTTTTGGTTTAGGAAAGGGCCAAGAGAATAAACCTCTCAAAAGGAAGTGATGCAATTCTGAAATTGGGTTTATTAACAACTACAGTGCCGACAAGAAAAAATCTTTACACTTGAGCAACAAAGAAAAACTTTACGTGTCAGTTGCTGTTCCCACCATAAAAATGTGTCGAACCCCAGGGATGGCATGTGGTGTTAGTCAATCACAGACACCCTTTCCCTATAATATTATCACTCAGTTCGCCTTGCAGTCTTTTAGAGTAAGGCTGTATGCTCTTTTCTCTCGCCAGCTAGTATTTCGTTCATTTGTTAAAAGTTTGAGAACCTACATCGGTATTTCCACAGTGGGTCAGATTAAGCTTAAAATGGGAGAGAAATACCCTGTTTTGACTCTGCTAGAGAATGGGACTCTGTGATTGATGTAGATGATCTGGCAGATGATTCTAGATGTAGCCAGATACAGTCATCTGGCAGATGTAGCCAGAGATCCATAAATAAATAGCTGCAAATGGCAATAAAATGTAAAAAGGGAAAGGTCGTCTGTGATTGACTAACACCGTATGTCATCACTGGGTTTTGATACATTTAAGGTCAGATTGCTTTTCAGCTCAGAAAATGAACTTAGCGGAAAAAACAAAAAATAGTCAGAGATAAACGTTGTTGCTTTGCCTGTTTATCGCCAACTCACACTGTTAAGAAATGTCGAGCAGTTCTACAGTGTGTGATCTGTTCTAGACTTAAAGATGGGTAGTTCCGAAGAACCAAGCACTGCGATCAGAGGTCTATTGTACAAACCCCAACAGTCCCTAAAAAAGACCAGTTGCAGAAGCAAAGTTCAGCACACACCTAATAGGAATATCATGAAGCTCCCAGGGTTCAATTAAGTGCCAACCCAGGTGTCCAAACCTATAGGCAGAATAAGCCTCACAATCACAAAGAACATGGACAGCCGTTTCTTCATTGCATAAGCAACCCCTACAAGTTGGGTCATCTTTAACACCCATAAGTGTAAGGTGCCTCCTTAAAGCACAGTGCCAAGTTAAGACCAATAACTTTCTGATGCCATTTCTATTCAGTATAAAAAGTTCCTTATGCTTAACACTAGGATTACCACTGTTAAGCCCTTTTACTTGCCTTTGGCCCTTAATATTATGCCAGTTCAGGTATTGCCTTTGCTTGAATAAATCAAAGACAGTACTCCTGATAAGATTTTGTGAAATTCCAGTCACTGGCTCTGGACCAACAAAGGTCGTAGCAGAGCCTTTCCTCGCCAACTCATTACCAGAATTACCAGGCACCCAGTAAAGAGTAACTTTATTACAGCTGCAAGTTGGCAAAGCAGAGAATGACATTCCCAAACAATACAGGAATTGAATACATTCTTTTGCAGTGCCAGTAAAGCTGCTTGACTGTCTGAACAAACCTGAATACATCTGTTCACATGACTCTTGTCTATACAAATTTTGCTACACATTAAAATAGCATAGACTTCAGCTTGAAAGACAGTAGAAAATATGCCAAGAGAACAGAAATAACTAATGCCATCATCAAGACAACAGACACCAGCATTCTTCATATTGTTCATTTTAGAGCCATCAGTGTGAAGAAAAAATGGTACACTTTCAATTTCAAATGATGCACAGCCAGGCTCTAATATTTTTAAAAAGCTATTTAATACTATTACATGCTTATTTACAAGTGAAAATTAAATTTACATATTTACAGAATTAATTAAATAAATCAAATTAAAAAAATAACATATTCTCTAAAGGTTCCATAAAAGAACAAGAATTCTAAAGTCTAACATCGCTTTGATGCTATGAATGATCTGCTTCCCGAAAATCTAAAAAAAATGTCAAAGTGAAAAAGTAGCTCACTGGACGCGTAGCGCCATCTAGTGACTTTCATGCATCCAATTGTTTGGGGGAGATATTTTCCCAAACACTCACCGCCCAATTAGCAAAAATCAGTAAGTACTGATAATCAAAATCTATTTTCATCTAAATATAATAATGTCAAAAAATACTCTGGAAGCATCAAGATCAAATTATTATTTTTCAAAATATTTCTATAATCAATAAGTATATATCAACTTGATATTCAATAATTCAATTCTAAGTGGTTTAGCAAAAATCAAAGTACAGATACTAAATAATACTAATTAAAATTTCAATAATAAACGAAATAGCATACTTATTCAAATTTCTTGCATATTTGAACACCTTATTGTGAATAAACAATCATTAATTACAGATGTAAAGCAAATGCACTAAAATGTATAACAATATAAATGTAAACAAACAGATTATTATTATTTTTTTTTTTTTTTTTAATTTGATAAAAATTTTGTTTGAAAAGAATATGTTTTTATTTATGATAACAATCTTTAAAAAGATATATTTATTTGTGATTGAATGTTGAATTATTTAAAGATAAATAAATAATTAGTAAATAAATAAATGATAGATTGATTATGAAATTTTTAAAGAAATAAATGATCGTATGATACGATAAATTAAATTATCTAAAAAAGAAATAAGTGCTAGATAATTATGATATTGTGAGCACTTAAATCACAGAATAGTAGATTAATATTAATTAATTATCATCAATTTTGTTCATATTTTATTTTAATACATACAGATGAGGTCGGAGATAGATGTATCTTTAGGATAAATTGCTTAGAATTAATGGCATCTTATTTATTTGTTTATTATTATTATTATTTTAATAATAGTTTTTTATTAGAATCCTTAATTATCCGAACTCAGCTGTTTCAAGATGGCTGCAAGAGAAATTAAAAAGAATAAATAAACTCTTACCTCAAAATTAAAATACATCATGATGTTGCTTGAAAACTTTAATTGTAAATAGATGTAAAAGTTGATTACATATGCTCCGGAGCCTTAAACCAATAGACAAAATAGTGAATTTTGCTGCATTTTGAGTGGTTGCACAACCAACTATATTACTTATCTAAAATTGAATTATCAGTTCATAGTCACATGTCCATGCATCGAAATTTAATTAAAAAAGATGAGGAATTCACTTTTAGTTCTTATATGGTTCAGTTCTCATCATGAAGATAGAAAAGTTAATCTAAGATAGATGATTCTCCAACAAAATTCGCTTAGCTAAAATTCAATTAGCAGGTTCATAATCACTTGTCCATGCATCGAAATTTAATTAAGAAAGATGAGCAATTCACTTCCAGTTCTTATTATGAAGATCGAAGAGTTGATTTGCGAGATATTATTCTCTAACAAAACTTATTCCCTTATTGAGAATTACTTTATTTGAATTCAACTAATGTATTATTTAAGATTGAAGATGAAATCGGCTCTCTGGCCAAGAAAAGCAATAGGATGTCAGACACTTCATATAAAGTTCATCTCACTTATTAATTTCTTCATTATTGCCGCCATTAGCAAAATACTGACTGCTCATCCTTGAAGTAAGCATAGTTTGCCTCGGATTCACTAAAAGATGTTTTAATGCTACATCGTTCTATTCTTGCATAGATTAGAGAGCCGTGTTATTATTCCGTAGCATATTAGGAACAAGTTTCCCACCGTTCTTTTTTCGCGACTGCTGCCGATTCTTGTTCAAGTAAGAATGACAGGGGAACGCATCCCGCCGTAGCGGAGATGCTCCCCCAAACCTCCGTTGATGCTCGCTGTCGATGAGCTTGTGTGGTCTTTTTCTCTCATCAGTGCATCCGTTCTTTCCCCAATCGCTCCCTCTTCCCATCCGAATGGATACGCGAGATGAAAAGAGCGCGCGTTAAATATTTTTTTATATGTATATTCTCTGTTTATGACTTTAATCTTTTCTTTGAAAATATTTTTGCTAGGGCTATAATTAAATTTTTTGTAATTTTTTTTTTTTTATTTAACTTCTAATTTTAATCATTTTATATTTTTTTTAAAAGGACGCCAAAGTAACGCTCATTTAAAATTCCGCGGAAGATTACCTCCGGAATTTTGTTTGTCTGGGAATTTTGAAAACTTGGAATGCGGGGGTGGTAAAACTCTTGAGCGTCCCTTTGGATTCTGGGGTGAATGCACTAAGTTGAACTCTTATTTTCTGTGGGTGGTAAATGAAAAGAAAATGGCTAGATTTTGAAGCTGAAAATATTTTCTTGAATAATATTTTTCACATGATCTTAACCTATTTTAATAGTTCTGGATAATATTAATTCTGATTTAATTTAATTTTAATTTTTTTTTTTTTTTTTTTGAGCATTTTAATTCAGATTATTTTTCTTAAAACTCTCTTTTAGAATTTATTTAATGATTGCTTTTGGAAACGTTTTTCTCTGAGTATTTCTAATCAGAATTATAAAGTAAGCCATGTTAAAACTATTTTGTAGTTTTAACATAATTATCATCTTAAAAGGATCTTAAATGTAAAGAAAAAAATGAAGAGGATATGTAATAAAAATTAGAGTTCCAAAAGAAAAAGAAAAGCCTTTTTTCCAGTTATAAAGTCTTAAACGACTTAAACCATTTCTAAGGGATACAAATGTTGTATAGTTCTTTTTAAAATACCATTACCTGTTCTTACTTCATAGGATCAAATTTGATTATCCCTTCCAATTATTACCTTTTTGATTCTGCCAGTTTTCCATAATAGTTTATTTTTTGTATCCTCATCTATTAGAACTACATCTCCAATTTTAGCTCAGGTTGAGCAGTAGGATTTTTTACTGAATGGGCTGTTCTCAAGTCCATGAGATATTGATGCTTCCACTTTGACCACAGTTGTTTTAGTAGCAGTGACTGATACTTCTTTCGGCGTAATGCAGTTAACCTAGTTGAAGCATTTTCGATGATATCACTAAAATTTACAGGGTAAGTAATTGGTCTTCCGACGGTTAAAAAATCCATTCGTGTCAAAGGACTTGGTTCGTCATTTTCACTGTACACATATGTGATGGGATGTAAATTTAGAACGGCTTCAACTTCTACTAGCAAAAGTGACATCTCATCTTGATTTAATAAGGCTTTTCCAAGAATTTTTCTAATACAGTCTTTCACAGATCTTACAAGACGCTCATAGAAACTGGCCCACCAGGCTGCTCTTTCAACAATATTCTTCCAAATAATTCATTCTTTGGCAAAAAATGTGAGGAGAGAATTATCGGTTAAGATCTTGTACAACTGTTCAATTTCTTGCTTTGCTCTCTTGAAGGTTTTGGCATTGTCAGAATAAATCACTTTACAATTGCCTCTTTGTCCAAGGAATCGTCTAAATGCTAGAAAAAAGGAATCTGTAGTCATATCTTTCACGATTTCTAAATAAAGGGCTCTTGTAATAGCACAAGTAAATAAAACTATGTAAGTTTTCTTGATATCAGTTCCTTCTTTTACATAAATAGGACCAACAGAATCCAGTCCACAAATTGAAAAGGGTGAAGATTCAGATGAACGATCTCTTGGTAAAGGAGCACTTATTTGATTCGAATTCTTGGCAGTGTACTTGCGACATATCATGCAATTTTCGATAATTTTCTTTACTAGTTGTCTTTCTTTTATGATCCAGAATTGTTTCCTAATTTTTGATAAATTACAAGCTGTTCCACCATGCATTGCTCTCTCATGATGTCGATAAACAATCAGTTGTGTTAACCAAGACTCTTTAGGTAAAATTTTCGGATGTTTCTCTTCAAGAGATAAGTCACTAAAATTCAATCTTCCTCCCAGCTTTAGGATTTTGTCTTCATCTAAAAATGGAAGAAAGTTAACCAAGGGAGAATCTTTATTCAAGGGTTTGTTGTTTTCTAATGCTTTGATTTCTTCTTTAAAAAAGCATCTTTGTTCATTTTTGACAAGAAAATTCTCTGCTTCTATTAACTCTTCTGTACTCAAAGGACCATGATTTTTTGTTGAATTTTTGAGAAAGTTTATAAATCTTCTCACATAAGCAGTGATTCTAACTAATTTTTCTAGATTACTATACTTTTTAATATCTATGGGATTTTCTGGTTCTTGAACTATGCATTCACACTAAATTACATCTCTAAGATTCTTCTTATATTCTAACTCCTCAATCTCGATCTTTTGTTCATTATCAGGACTAGGCCAAAATTCACAAGGTAATCTGAGCCAATCTGATCCGTGTAACCAAAACCTGTTGTTTATTAATTTTGAAATTGTTGAACCTCTTGAAACAATATCTGCAGGATTGTCTGCTCCAGGGCAATGATGCCAATTCGAAGAAGAAGTTAGTCTTTGGATTTCCACAACTCTATTCTTAACAAAGGGTTTAAATTTTTCAGGTAGCCCCTTAATCCAAAAATAAGTTATTTTTGAATCTGTCCAGTAATAACAAGTTATATCAAGTTTTAAGGCTTTCAAAATATTACTGCTTAATCTAGCGGATAACAAAGAGCTCATTAGTTCGAGTTTAGTAAGTGTTAAAGTCTTCAAAGGAGCTATTCTGTTTTTCGAAGAGATACAGTACGGCCACATATCCTAAAACTAGCAGTGAGGACGCATCCAAAATGTTGGAGAATACCAGTGTGACCAACAGTTTGAAATTTGGAAAACATCCAGTAATTCCACGCTCTGTTATTGCTCATTTTCTCTGAGTCAGATGACTGTCACCCCTATTTTAGCATTGGACTCGTTGATATAGCCCTTGCACAGATGCTTCCATGGTTTCATGAAATGTGGTCGAAGAATAAATGTTGTTGATATTTTTTCATCATATGTGACTTAGCGAAGATAAGCCACAGTACCAGGCTTTGATACTTGCATCACAGAAAACATGAAGTTAAAATTTTTTGAAATTACTTGCAGAGATTCCAGGAAAATAATAACGAGGAATTTGAAGATCATTTAGTTCTACAATTTCATTATACCATAAAGACCCCATTTCCTCTGGTAACTGTTCATCCCAATCTATACCTGAGGACCACACTTGCTGCATTAAAAATTTTATTCTCAATGTAAAAGGTCCTAAAAATCCAATTGGGTCAAAGATTCGACCAAGAACCTGCAATATGAATCTTTTTGTATCTATTCTTTTAGTTACAAATTCTAATAACCCTTTAGTGTGAAAATATAGTAGGTTTTGATCATTGTCCAAAGCTATACCTAATACCTTATAAGGCAATTTTTCTCCTACAAATGATTCAGGATTGGGACTTTTGTCCGAAATTATGCCATTAGCCTGCCACGCGTTGTATAAAGCCTTAGAATTAGTTTTCCATTTATGGAGCAAAATACTGGAATCCTCAAAAATTTTTGTTTCTACAGACCTAGGAGTGGCTAGCTATTTGTCTCTTTTTTTCACATTTGTCTCTTTTAGTGTCTTTTCTAGCTTTTTTTCATGCTTTTTCCAATGGTATTTTTTCTTTACCCATTTTTCCTCAAAGATTCTTTTTCAGATCATTGTAATAGATTTTAACTCTTAATGAGGGATGTCAAAAGTATGTAAAATAACAAATAAAAAAAATTAGATTCAAGAAAAAAGGTTGCACGTTGAGGGCACACCATATATATTTTTTAATGTAAACTCAAAATTGCTATTCTTTTACTTGTGTCACTTTTCTTGTCATGGTGCGATAAGTTTATTCCTTCACCACATGCAAAGGGCAATTAAGTAATCACGAAATTTAAGTTCATTTTCCTCATTCAGAATATAGGTAAATCAATTTAACAGTTTAAAAAGAAATGCTAAGCTTATTTTATGTTACTAAATTTCTATAATACTTTTTTTTTTTTTTTTTGTAAATACAAATTTTGCTTATTTTACGAGTTTTTCTTACCTATTAAAGTAACAAACTTGGACAAACATTTTTAGGTCACAATTAAATTTCATTTTACTGCAGGTTGGTATAGAAAATTTTGTTATTGGGCATATCATGTAGTATAAGTAATGTAACTGTTATTTTGTCTTAAGTTTCTAATTTTATATTGCTGGCTGGTAAGATTTTTGGTGAATTCCCCACTTCGTTATATATGTACCAGTACCTTATGTGTTATTAAAAATTATTTTACATATAACTAACATACATGTTATTCTTATTTCAGTATTCAGGAATTAGAATTTAGCAGCATCTGTGGTGCATTTTAATTTAGAACTTCCATAGAACAATTCTGTAAACATTTGGATTCTGTAAGATTCAGCAAATACTTGTAATTCTGGTATTACTATAGATTTTGTTACAAAGATAGTTTTTCTTACATACAATGCAAGCTGACATTCAGTTTTATAAACAATACATTGTACAATTTTTTTTTCTTCTTTTTCTATGTAAAATATTTTTAAAAAAAGAACAGTATATCAGTGGCAGACTTGCAACTGTAGAAGCCAGGGACGAAATTCTCACTGGTGGCCTCATTTGCCCTGCCTTATTTAGGATTTGCAGAAATATAGATGAGTTTTCTTTTGGTTTTGGAGTTGTCGCTCTATGGTCACATTTTACACTTTAAAGCTCCTTAGACAGGAACCTACAACTTAAAATGGAATTGGAAGAAAATAATGGCATGACAGCATATATATACTTAAAGATTAAGTTTCTTTGAAGACCCCCCTCATGATCAGAGACTCCCTCCGCCTTCCACATGGTATGCCACTGCAGTATATACGTTAATTTTACATCTTTGTTCGTAATATTCATTTATTAGGAAAAAACTTGTCTCATTTCAGTCTCTTTTTTAAATATTTTAGTCCCTTTTCAGTCTTCTTTTTAGACATTTTAGTATCTTTTCTCTCTTTTTTAAGAGTGTTTTACCACTCCTAGGCTTGTTTCCAAAGACATTTAGAGCCTGGTCTACAGTTGGTCGACTACCTATTATATCATCAACATAGATATTTTCATTTAAGAAGTCTACTGTATCTATATAAATTTTCGAGTATTTTTTCAAATGATATTTTGTAGTAGCACACAATAGAAATGGACTACTACTTATGCCAAACAAAACTCGCGTAAATCTGTAAACAGAGAGAGCTTGAGATTCATCAGAGGAATTTTCTGTAAATAAGAATCTTGTAACATCTCTATCTTTTTCATTTAACATTATTTGCAGAAAAACCTGCTTCATATCGGCAGTAAATGCAACTGCATCAAATCGAAATCTTAATAGAATATCAAGATAAAGATTTGGTCCTATGTGCAAACAACTATTTAGAGAGGGACAATTTTCCTCATGAGCTGAACCATCAAAAACAATTCGCAATTGGCTCGTAGGACGATCTTTCCTGATTACTTCACGATGCGGAAGATAAAAAGTAATATTGTTAGTGTCAGTATCAGGATTAGGAACTGCCTCAATGATATTTTCCTTTAAATAATTTTGTAATATATCCTGATATTCAAGAAACAAATTAGGATTTTTTAAGAATCTCTTTCTAAGTCGGGTAAATCTGTTTTCCGCATTCTTTTTGTTGTCATTTAGTTGCCTAGTTTCAAATTTCCTAGTTTTTATTTTCAATTAACTTTATGTCAGGTGATGGGATATTGGAACCTGTTATTTCTGGGGTAACTACAGCTTCTATTTGTATTTTAGAATTTGAATTGTGTCTGTTTTGCAGTGTTAATGATACTACGTCATACGATGTCTGTATAGGAGTTTTACTACCGAAGGTAAAAACCGAAAGTTTTTCTTGTCTGATAGTTTTTAATTTCAATTTCTTAGCAATGTTTTCTCTAATGAATGTTTGCATTGAGCCTGTGTCAAATAATAATCGTATTAAATGTTCATTCTTTCTATTTTTAATTGTAGCGCAAGCTATATTTGCAAGAGAATCCTATGAGTGTTTTCAGCATGTAAAACTGCCATCACTGTTTCTTCGATTTTATTTTTGTCTACATTCGATTCATTTTTATCATTATTTTGCTCTGGGCGAGGGGAATTATACTTGAAGCATATATTTTCATTGTGTTTTCCCTTGCTTCAAATTCTACAATTTAATTTTGTTAGTCTACAATCACTTATACAGTGTTTTAAGCCTAAGCAGAGAAAACATCTGGCTTGTTTTTCTTAATATTTCCCTTTTTTGTTCAATACTTAATGCATTACAAAAAGATGAATTGCGAAATGAATCACAAAATATGCATTTATTTTTTGTTATATTAGTTGTGAAAGCAGATGTCGCTAATTTTGGTTTTGAGGGTAAGTTTTTTGCATAATTTGTCGCTTTATAATTAATTTTCTCTTGAAAATGTACATCTGTTTTCTTGATAGAAGACTCATTAGTGTTCTTTATTTCCTTAAGCAAATATTCATTTCGCTCGCGACATTCAATTACTTTTTTTTTTTAATTCTAACAATTCCAGAACAGTATTTTCTTTTTTAGTGTATGTTTGTTTGGTAAATTCTAATACAAAGTCTTTTGGTATTAGATTTAAGAGAATGGGATATCATACTTGCCAACTTTTTTTTTAACGTATCTTCCGGTCTTCCGGACAGATGATGAAATCTTCCGTTTTTAAAAAAGTCGCGAATATCGTTCGTTTGAAAAAGAAACCCCAAATGTTCTACGAAAACTCCAGATTCCCAATCTTTCTCCATCCATAACATAAATGTCAATATGCATTTCAAACTTGCTTTATGAGATTCTAAAACATGTAAAGAAATAGAATTGTTAAATATTTCTTGCTGATGTAATTATTTTTTGCCCCCATCCCACCCCCTTTATTTATCTCCAACCAGTGGTCAGCAATCAAATGTTCTGCAGAAGTCTTTTGTTTCCTAATCTTTATCCATCTGCAACGTAAATGATAATATTAATTTGAAACTTCTTTCATTAGATTCTAGAAGTAGTAGAGTTGAAAGAGTTTAATATTTCTTACTCTGTAATTATTTTTGTATCCCCCCCCCTCCCCGGATTGTGATTGATCAATTCTAGAAACAATAAAGCAATGGAAAAGGAAATGCTCAATATTTCTAATGTATGTAATTATTTTTAGACCTTTATTGCTGAATTTAATGAATCTGTTTATTTTTCCTCAATTAAACTAAATATTTCTATGTCATATTTATACGAAATGTGTAAACATGGGGAAAAAAAATGAAGAATAATTTTTTCAGGTAGGAAAATTTTTCCCAAATCAATTTAAGAAAATTAATACTCAGTTGGTTTTATGCACGTTTGAAACTGATAATTAGCTACTGCTACTTTTTTTTTTTATATGTATGATTAATGTACATACACAAAAATCATATTCTATATTTGTTTAAAAAATTTGTTTTTCTGTTGGCATGGAATTTTATTAAGGTTTTATGTGGGTATAAATAGTTCTTGCTGATGTAATTATTTTTTGCAGTTATATTATTATTATTATTATTTTAATGTTAAGGAAAAAATTCTGAAATTGCTTAACGAAGTTAAAAATTATACATATAAATATTTATTTCACCAATTTGTTGAAAGTGACATTATCAATATTTAACTAATCAATCAACCAACCAACAATGTTGGTGAAAAATTTTTAGCTAATTTCTAATTTTAAAAAGCGCATTTATGATTTGGGGGAAGGGAGGGGGAAAGCTTGAACAGGGTTCATACTCATCAGGGAAAACCTGGAATACTCAGGGAGGTAGGATTTTGTTTAAAAAAATATATATATCAGGGAAAATAAAAATTTTCATCAAAAGTCAGGGAAAATCAATTATAAAACCTGGAAAAACAAATATTTCCTTTCTGTCAAATGACTTTTTTTGTTTAGCTTCATATCAAAATTCAAATGATTAAGGATTGTGAAAATGTGCATGTTGTGATGTTAAAAACATCACTTCTTTTTAAATGTTAAATAAGATCGTTTTCTGCACTTAAATGCATTGTTTCTCTCAGCTGGCTCAACTCACCCTGTTGTGTTTGCTTTACTGCAACACACACACAGGAGAAAAATTGGTTCTTCTTTCCTAGTGGTGATGTCATATCACACCATGCTGAGAACCAATAGGGTGATGGTTCTGACTCCACCTTCTGTTATTCCGGCAGTTTTAAATTTAGTTGGGTTTCAGCAGCTCTCAAGAGAAGAACATGGGGTGAGAAAGATTTGTTTTGCTTCTGTTTTAAAATAATGACCATTTTATCATTTGGAGAGAGAGTGCCTACTTATTAATAATAAATATATATATATTAGTTTATATGAATACTTATTCAAATTTTAAAAACCATTAATTTTTATATCCTACTTAATTTGGAATTACTAGTGTGGTTTGGAAAATAAAATTGATTAATTTTGATGCAGCAGATTAGTTTTCTTACAAACATTATTTTTGTAAGCATTTTTCTTTTTACAGCATTCTAGCCAATAAGTAAATTGATTCCTCTTTTCTCTTATGTAAATAAAATTATTTGGATATATATATTTGACCTTTTGACCCAAAGAATAAAAAGGGTTAGTGGCCAGAACGCAATGTACGCCATGAGGTTCTTTGATCCTCACTAAGTAACTTCTGTTGCTATGAAAATTAAAAATATTAATAAAATTAATTTAAAATATGGAAACATAAAAGGTAAATGAATTATTTACATCACACATGTGAACAATGATTTCTACCTGAATTTCTGCCATGATCGACAGTAACATGACATCATACTGTGGAAGTAGATGTATTTTCTTCTTTCTAGAGGAACATTTCTTGTAATAGTCACTAATATTTTTTTGAAAATTGTCCAGGGATTTTTTTTTTTTTTTTCCATATCTGAATGGGAACCCTATTGAAACAGCTAATGGAAACTAAAAATGTTTAATAGAAAATATTTGACAGCTGCTTAGTGAGTGCATTTCTTTCTACACTATTAGGTATCAACTATCTTTCTTATTTTACTCACTTTTTTATTATATACTTTAACTAAGTTTTTTTGTCTGTTGATAATAAATTTCATACAGATTCGGTTTTGTAGATATTTATATGTTGAAGAGGTATAACTTTATTTACAACTTTTATATATTTAGTATAATCAATCCATAGTAAAACCTTTTTATAGATTGCTTCAAAATATTAAAATTGTAAAACTGTATATTTCACTATAACTGTTTATTACGTAATTATAACTCACTATAACTGTTTAATACGTCAAAGAAAAAAATCTTCCCTTTTTTTATGAAATCTTCTGGTTTTTCAACAAAATTCTTCACTTTTTTTTTGTTAAAATTGGTTGGCAAGTATGGGATATAATAAGCAACTATACGATTTAATGTCAACTCCTAAATTTTTAAATTCTCTAATATTGATTTCACACTCTGAGTACAATTTTTGAAGTGAATTTATGTCATGTGATTTTTTAATGTGTATCAAATTTAGGAACTTGTTGATATGCTAGTCAATGATAAGTTTGTTTCTACAAAAGCGTTCCTGAACTATATTGATAGCCTATAGCAAAGCTATAGGCTTAATTATAATACAGCAATGCAACAATAGAAGCATTTATTGCTGAAAAATGCCATAACTATTTATTGATCGTAATTATTTGAAGTAGTGTGTATACAAGAGTCACTGAAGAGTCAGTTTTTAAACGAAATTATTTTTATTAAAATCAATCTTCAAATAAAGTTAATGATTTCAAAATTAAACAACTAAAAATATACTTGAAATGGAATTTAAACCACATAATTTACTTTTTCCGGAGCTTTAATAATTGATAAAGTTATATTTACAGAAGATTAAATAAAACTTAAACATTACCGCCTGGTAATCCTTTTAACAAGACTACTTTTAAATTGCCAACTTTATTATGTTTAGCGGCAGCAATACTGCATCGCTAAAACAAGAACTTTCTCGCTATCAGCTACGGAAGAAACATACTGATACTGGGATAAAACAACAGAGAGAGTATGGCTATTGATGCGGCGTTAAATACCCACCAGCGGCTTGGCTTGCTGCCAAGAAGAACCGAACTTTCAGCTTACTGTGATAGATATGTCGTATCACTGACATCACCGACACGGTGAAAGAAAGATTGTTGGAAGAAGGTGACGATTTAAAGTCAGATAAAATTAACCTAGCGACTTCAATTTAGATAACTACAAGTAATGTTTTTAATCGTTATAAATTCGTATCACAGACATTCAAATAAGTAGAATTAAACTTTCATAACTCTAGGTGAGTGTTTATAAGTAAGTGATAAGAACAATTACTTTTAATCTTAAGTTTGAGGCTTAGCTGTCAACAAATGCCCCCCCTCCCCCTCTTATCACTTTAAACTACTTTTAAAACAATTAGAAAACTTTCAATAAGCATTGTAAAGTTTTTAACTCGAAAAAGTCTTAAAGTTTTTTTTTTTTTTTTTTTTTACTAAATTATCTTCCAGCTCCAGTTACATAGACCATAGACGATAAATATTACCTTATCAATAACACAACTATCTCTTCATCATCTCGATGAAACGTGACATTCAATATCTTCTAGTACAAATAAATCCTTCAAATTGAATATCATGCAAATATGCGATTTGAACTATATACTGAACATCAACTTAAAAAAATAATGATAAATTTAGTCATTTTACAAGATTCATTTTAAATCTCTTAATTCAGATAATACTTTTATCTAAAACAATACAGACCTAGGGAAAACAAACTTGTTAAGTATGATTAACATACTTCACTTACATTCATATAATATTTATACTGAAGTTTCATACTCTTCTAAATTTAATTTATAACTAAAGTTCATTATCAATTATAAAGTTTAATATAATGAACTATATTATGCAAATATTCTTTCTTTGAAAGGGAAGTCAGTTGAAAAAAATCTAAAACATACGAGCTAATTACTAGTTAAATCACATTTATCTCTATTTAAACCCAATCTTGAATGTTTTTAAGAGATTAAATTCAGGGATATATTACAAGCATTGAAAAAAAAAAATATATATATATATAGGTAAAATAGACCAAGACATAACATATAATTTAAAATCACATAAAAAAAAAATTCACCAGTATAATTCATAAATTACATACATTCATGTAACGACTTATTCATTTTACACTTACTCATAATCATTCACTTGGGGGCCCCCTCATGTACAATCTTTTATTCAAAACACATATTATATACAATATATCTTTGCCTGTAGTATAATATACAAAATTTTAATTGAAATTATAAAATATGAAAAATAAAATATTCCATTATACGCACACACATATATATATATGCATTTATATTTCAATCAGATGTTGCATTATATATAGGAGTATTGAGAATGACACCCAAGAAGTTTACCGTAGAGATTTCATGACTACATAACAAAATGTATAACCTTTGCCACAGCAAATAGCCCGAACTAATGAGATTTTAATCGATTTCAACATTCTAGTACAAGACAAAGTGCATATTAGAATATATTGAACATATCTGCAAAACACCAGTAAAAGGTGAGAATAAATACATACAGTTATACGATTCTTTAAACAATATATATACATTGCAACAATATATGCATTTTACATGATTATTTCCGCTTATCATATTACTTTGGCTTTTAACTCATACAATTATTGGTTTCATCCTATTATACGGTACCCTGCCAAAACTGGCGATGACGCGTTGCGCCTGGAAAACCCATTCGCCGGTCACGTGAATTTGCTCCTCTTGCTTCTCCTAGTGCAACCCATCAGCGCTTTTATCTGATTGGATTAGTCGCATAGCAGGAGCGTTAAAATTAGTATGGATTTAGCTGATTGGTTTAGCTTTCGTAACAGAGCCGATTTTCATTTAAATTAATTCAAAATATTCCTTTTACGTGAGGATCTTCAATTGTTAAAGGTGGTTTTATCTTCTCTTCTACTATTTTTAAAGCCGCCACGGTATCTGTAAGTAAGATTAATTTTAGATTTTACTGTTTTTAACACGCTTATATTAGCTTCACCTGTATGTATGTTTGTTTGTAACTTCTCTGGGAGCAAAACGTGATTGCACAAAATCCTTCATATCTCAAACAAAAAAACAGATATCCGTAAAATTTTTCGTTTGAAATATAGCTAATACAAATGTCTCAAAATCGGTTTCTGGAATTTTTGAAATTCGGTCCCCAAGGGGGGCAGGGGGAGGGGGGGTAAAACGTGATTTCAGATGCGTAAAACGTGATTTCGCATAATCCTATATATCCCAAAAAAAAAAAAAAAAAAAAAAGATATATGTGAAATTTTTGCTCAAAAATATAGCTAAGGCAACTATCTAAAAACCAATTTCTGGAATTTTAGAAATTCAGCCCCCAGGTGGGGCAGCAAGGGGGAAGCAAAAACATATGGAGCAAACATATGGCTATGGAGCAAAAACAAATAGAAATACAGTTAGGCCGTTGAAAATTGGTACAGATAGGTTTTAAAGTTCTTCAAGTCGAATGGGGATATTTTCGATTGTGTAAAGTTATTAGGAGGGGCAACAGGGGGGAAGGGAGGGGGGGGGGGCAAAAAAAATAAAGAGTGTCAGATCGTTCAAAATTGGTACATAGAGGTTTTCCATACTTACAAATCGATTGCGGATATTTTTGAATTTGTAAAATTATTAGGAGGGGCGGGTAGGGGGGTGAGGGGGTAAGGGGGGTATGGGGCAAAAACAAATAGAAATACAGTTAGGTCGTTCAAATTTGGTACAGATAGATTTAAGAGGCCTGCAAGTCGAATGGGGATATTTTCGATTGTGTAAAGTTATTAGGAGGGGCAAGAAGTGGGGGAGGGGAGGGGGGAGGCATAAAAATAAAAATAGTGTCAGATCGTTCAAAATTGGTATATAGAGGTTTTCGATGCTTACAAACCGATTGCGGATATTTTTGAATTTGTAAAATTATTAGGAGGGGCGGGTAGGGGGTGTGGGGCGGTAAGGGGGGCTATGGAGCAAAAACAAATAGAAATACAGTTAGGCCGTTGAAAATTGGTACAGTTAGGTTTTAAAGGTCTGCAAGTCGAATGGGGATATTTTCGATTGTGTAAAGTTATTAGGAGGGGCAAGAAGGGGGGAGGGAGGGGGGGCAAAAAAATAAAGAGTGTCAGATCGTTCAAAATTGGTACATAGAGGTTTTCGATGCTTACAAATCGATTGCGGATATTTTTGAATTTGTAAAATTATTAGGAGGGGCGGGTAAGGGGGTGAGGGGGTAAGGGGGGCTATGGGGCAAAAACAAATAGAAATACAGTTAGGCCGTTCAAAATTGGTACAGATAGATTTAAGAGGCCTGCAAGTAGAATGGGGATATTTTCGATTGTGTGTAAATATTTTAACCAAAAACTTACATACTGTAGCTATTTATGTGATAAATAATAAAATAATAAATATAGTTTAAAAAGCATGCTTTCATAGCACATCGAACTAAAAAGTGAAAAATAAATATAGTTTAAAAAAACTAAAAAACACGCTTTTAAAGCACATCAAACTAAAAAGTGAAAAATAATTCTTAATATAAGCTGAAAACAATAATGAACGAAAAATACTAGTATAATTGTGAAAAAAGTGTGGGTTGCTCGATATACGAAAAATATGGCACAAAGCACCCCACGCTTTTTTCACAATTATACTAGTATTTTTCGTTCATTATTGTTTTCAGCTTATATTAAGAATTATTTTTCACTTTTTAGTTTGATGTGCTTTAAAAGCGTGTTTTTTAGTTTTTTTAAACTATATTTATTAAAGTTTAAAACAAAATTTTTCCAGTGTATTTTTATATATTTTTTAATAAATTAAAAAAAAAAAAAAAAGGCTAGGGCATGATAGTCATTGCTTCAGTATAGATTTTTTCATGCACCGTGATTTAATTAGGTGCATTCAGTGATTATTTATTTATTTATAATGCTTGCGTAGCGATCTAGCATCGGAATATTGACCGTTACAGTACATATTTCATGCATTTTCTGATTCTTGCATTTTCCTCAAAATAGGAGTGCCCAGTGATTTTTTTTTTTTTTTTTTTTTTGCTTGCGAAGCAAGCATACAGCAGCTAGTGTACTGATCGCGGCCTAAACAAATTTTCATGAATTTACTGTCTCATGACTCGCGAATTAGGGGGGTATCCAGTGACTTTTTTTTTTTTTTCAATACTTGCGAAGCAAGCATACAGCAACAAGCCTACTGGCCGCAGCTTATACAAATTTTCATGCATCGCTAATTAGGAGTATCCAGTGATTTTTTTTTTTTTTTGGGGGGGGGGGGAGGGGGGATTTAATGCTCTCGAAGCGAGCAAACAGCAGAAAATATAGTGACCGCGGCTCCATCAATTTTCTTGCTTTTACTCAAGGCCGTAGCCAGGATTTTTTTTCGGGAGGGGCCCATCGCATTTCTAATACAAGGTCATCGAATATGATATACTAATACGCATACCCAATGAAAAAAACATACGTACACGGAATCAAGGGACTGATTAACACAGGGGCACATGGTGCCCCGGGCCCTGAGTAGCAAAGAGCCCTAAAACTGGCCCTGAAAATGCCCTTTTGCCTCTAAAAATGACAAAAGTGGTATCATAAAATGCAAAATTTTGTTATTTTAGTTTCATATACAGGTATATATATGTACTTTTGCTGATTCCTGCACAGTACGAATGGTGGGGGTGGAGCCCACAAAAGTGTGTTTACCCCGGGCCTCACACGAAGTTAATCAGACCCTACACAAAAAGACCCTGATTAACTTCATGCGAGACCCGGGGCACACATAGTTTCGTGAGCCCGCCTCCTCCTCGCATTGTGCACCAATAAACACAGGTACATATACACCTGTTTATGGGAGTAATATATCAGAATTTGCACTATATACCACCATTTTTAGATCATAAAAGGCTAAATGGCATTTTCAGGGCGAATTATATGGCCCCTGCTATTCAGGTCACCATGCCCCTGCTTTAATCAGGCCTTGCACACAAACCTTTCGTCTATATTTTCCTGTACAAATTCACTCAATACCAATCATTTTATTAAAACTTTTATTTATTAAAATTAATTTCCATGATGAATGCAGATGATTTGTTTCTAATAGAAACGTAACACTTAATGTCCAAAGAAAGTCAATTTTATGTTCACTAACAATATCTTTAAAAATGTTTTTTGCACTTTTTCGTTTTGTTAAAAACGAGGGGGGGGGGAAATGAAAACTTTCAAATTATCATACATTAATAGTTCAACTTATTAGTCTTAAAAGTACTGACGAGTTCTTTTAAAAGATAGTCATATCGAATAACTGTCCCCCTCCGGGGGGGAGGACTTCACCCTTCCTATCTGTGCCTATTTGATTATTACCATTATAAATAATTCTTATTGTGTACATTTATAAGAAATTTTGTACTATACCGCCAAGTTAAAAACTGAAAAAAATTCAGACGGCTACGCCACCTGTTGGACAATTTTCACCAAAAAGTGTTAGACCCTAATTTATGTCACGGTGCAGCTGCATATAAATGTATATGTAATTCTGTGCAGTGCAGTAGTTCCTGAGATACAATTGGAACAGAATATTTGTCACACACAGACAGACATTTTCTAAAAATGGTCAAATCGTGTTCTGGACCTCTCAAAACATGTAAATCCATCGAAAACCGGAAATCAAATTTTTTTTTTTCGAATCCAATACTTTCTTCTATTGAATACAGAAAAAAGTAAAAAGATTGAATTCATGACGTAGGATAGTCCATTATAGCTTTGACAAGAAGGTGGATGAAATTAAGCGAATAAATATAGCGAAATTAAGGTTGAATGTGTTTTACGGCGTTCTAGAGCTTAAATATAGAAAAGAAAGAACGTAATGGGAAATTTAATTTAATAGGTTTTATTAAGTTATTTTTAAATACTTTCTTTTTTTTTTTCAAGACAGCAATGTTTGTCTGATACATACTACACGAAATCAGTCTTTCATCATTTATTTCGGGGGGGGGGCTCGGGCCCGTCGGGCCCCCCCCCCCTTGCCTACGGCCTTGCTTTTACTGATTCATGCCCCACGGATTAGGGGTGTCCAGTGATGTTTTTTTTTTTTTTTTAATGCTCGCGAAGCGAACAAACAGCAGCAATTAAACTGACTGCAGCAGTTCAGAAGGATACCGACCTTTGCAATATATACAGAATGAAAAAATAAAAACAAGTAAATTTAAAAGTAAAAAAAGTAAGTTTAAATATCTTTCTTTTAATCTATATTAATAAAATCAGAGTTTTGTCTGTAAATTTGTCAGAATCGAAAAATTTTGCGATATCTTCACGTTTCACGCACCATGAAAGCCGAAAATGACTTCAGAAAATTTTGCCTCTGTGTGTGTGTGTCATCGTGTCTGTATGTTGCTTTTTTTGTCCGGGCATCACTTGATAACGGCTGGACGGAATTCAACGGCGCTTGGCAGAAACTTAGAACTTTACCCAACTTAAAATTATATCTATCAACTTTTCAGAAATCCCGTTCCCCCCTGAGGAGCAAAAGACAAAAACACGTTTGTTCGGGCAACACTTGAGAACGGCTGGACTGAACTCAACAGCGCTTGGCAGAAACATAGATCTTTATCCAACTTAAAATTATATCTATTAACTTTTCAGAAATTCCCCCCCCTCCCCCGTTCCCCTGGGGGGGCAAAAGGCAAAAACACGTTTGTCCAGGCATCACTTGAAAACGGTTGGACTGAATTCAACAGCGCTTGGTGGAAACTTAGGTCTTTACTCAACTTAAAATTATACACCCTCCATTCCAAAAGAAACCGAACTTTAAAAAAAAAAAATAGTACCACTGGTGCCATCTGTTGTAATATTTTACCGGTAGATGGCGTAGTCCCTCATTGACAACTGGTATAAATTTCATGACATTTGGATGCATGCCAACAAAAGTTATTGCGTTTCAAATGTCAGTGTGTTTTGTACATCGGTCGGAAAATGAGTTTCAAACAAAGAGCTGCAATTGATTTTTGTGTTAAACTTGGTAAAACTTTTACTGAAACGCACCAAATGCTACAAAATGCATATGGTGATGATTGTCTATCTCGTACGCAAGTTTACGAGTGGTTCGGGCGATTCAAATCGGGTAGAGAGACGCTGGATGATGACGAAAGATCAGGCCGTCCCAGAACCGGATTATCGGAAGAAAACATCGAAAAAGTGTGTGAATTCATCAAAAATAATAAAAAATCGTCGGTGAAAGTTATTGAAATGGAATTAGGCATTCCTCAAACAACCGCATACCGCATTTTGACCGAAGTTTTGGGCCTTAAGAAGGTTAATTCGCGGTTTGTACCACACAAACTCACCGAAGAAAAAAAGTTGATCGAATTGAGCATTGCAAAGACATCGTTAAAAGTGCTCGGAAGGATCGAAACTTCTTGAAATCGATTGTAACTGGTGACGAGACGTGGTGTTTTGAATATGAGCCCGAAACAAAGCGGCAAAGTGCTGAATGGAGAGCGCCGGATGAAGGAACACCCAAAAAAAGTCGCTTGGTGAAGTCAAAAGTTAAGGTTATGCTGATTTGTTTTTACGATTCAAAAGGAATTATCCACAAAGAATTTGTTCAACCCGGCCAGACAGTCACTGGAGAGTTTTACTTGGGCGTCATGAAGCGTTTGCTGGCAAGAATTCGTCGTATTCGGCCAGAATATCGACAAATCGGCAGTTGGACTCTTTTGCAGGATAATGCACCATCACATCGTTCGCGACTTGTAACTGAATATTTGGTCAAAAATCACATTATTCCTTTGCATCATTCGCCCTATTCACCAGATCTCGCTCCGTGCGATTTCTATCTGTTCCCTAAACTGCATTTGGCGATGAAAGGAAAGTGGCACGCATCGATTGAAGCCATTGAGAAGGCGACGACCGACGTCCTAAAGACCATTCCAATAAAGGACATGGAGAAGTCGTTTGACAACTTGTTGGAGCGTGCAAATTTGTGTATCGATGCAGAAGGGGAATACATTGATTAATAAAAATGATTTGTTCCAAAATGTACATTGGTTTTTTGTTTTTTTAAAAAGTTCGGTTTCTTTTGGAATGGAGGGTGTATCTATCAACTTTTCCGAAATTCTTTCCCCCTCCCCCCGTTCTTTCCCCCGAGAAAAAAGACAAAAAACACGTTTGTAAGCATAACACGGCTCCTAATTATTTCACAATAAAGAAATTCCACATGGGGAGACTAGACATGAGTACAAATAAAACTTTATCTGCGATTTAGGAATTTTCTATTTTTAAAGGAAAGAAAGGAGAAAATTGATTTTTGGCGGGAAATTTTGAAAATTCCTGATTTGAGTCGAACTCTACCAAAAATGGAATAAAGATGTTGAAAAAAGGCTATGCGACTTTCTTAGGATATTTCCTAAAACACATTTTTGATTTTTTGTGATCTGCCATTTTTTTTTCTTTGGGGGGGGGCGGGTGTATGTGTTACAAAGGGCAAATTCGAGATACCTTTTTAGCGCTAAATTTGTCCTGGAAAATTTATGAGAGCTGCGGTCACGAAGTTTGGTGCTTGGATTTTTTATATACAACCGGCACCTAAAGAAACGGGATTTATCGAAATACCCCTTTCCCCCCAGCGGGACAGGAAGCAAAAAAACATTTGTAAGCATAACTCGGCCCCAAATTACATCACGGTGAAGAAATTGCCCATGGTAAGACTAGACTTGTGTATAAATAAAACATTATGTACGATTTTAGAATTCTTGATTCTTAAAAGTGGGGTGAAAATCATTTTTCGTGGGGGAAATTTAAGAAATTCCGGATTTTTTAGTAGAGCTCTACTAAAGATAATACAAAGGTATTGAAAATAACCACGTGTCTTCTTTAGAATAGTTTCAAAAACACATTTTCGTTTTTTTTTTTGTGATTTTCGATCTATTTATATTTTTATTATTTTTTTTTGAAGGGGGGGGGAGTTGTAAATTCAAGACACCCTCCCACCTTCATCGCTAAATTTGTCTTGGTAAAGCTATGGGATCTGCGGTCACGAAATTTGGTACGCAAATAGTTTATAGGTATCTGACACTTATTGTAATGAGATTTTATGAAATTCACCCACTTATCCCCTTGGGGTCGGGGGGTGGGGCAACAAACAAGCTTAAAAACACGTTATTCTGTTTGAATTCGCTTTACATTACCTTAGAATGATGAGTTTTGGTGTGTGGATGTTGATTAGGTATACGCATTATGTACTTTGGTGGGATTTCGCAAAACTTCTAACTTAGCCGCGGGGGAAGGGAAAGTAAGAAGCGGGTAAATTGCTGCCGAAGGCAGTGTGGACGCGGAATCCTGACGTTGCGAGCGGGAAAAACCTCTACGGAATACAGAAAAAACTTTAACTTAGATTATTAATAATCTAATGAAATTTTGACAACTCATTTAAGTATAGTGCTCAGCGAAGCAGGCAAAGCCTCCTAGTAATATATATTTTAGTACTATTTTTATTATATTGAATGCGACTTTTGTTGGTGCGATCCACGTCAGCTCGTTGGTGTGATTTGCATTTAAAAATGGCGTTTGTTGATGTATTTTGTATTTAAAATTCCATTAACAATAAAATTTTTTCAATTTCATTTGCACGGAAAAACGATCGTTAAGAACGTCAACAGCCGCCATCTTGGAAAGTAAATCACGCCTCCGAGCTGGCAGGGATCGTGCCAACAAAAGGCACCAAAAAGTACAAGGGGGTACCGCGTAATAGGATTTCACCCAATTATTAAATTATGTTATATGGATCCATATAAAAAAAAACTTTAATTTTAAACTTATCAAAACCAATTTCTCTCTCTCCCCCCTGCATGGTAAACGGGAATTAAGTGACGCTTCCAAGATTAACTAAATAAAACTGGGACTTACTAAATAAAATTTAACGTGCCCGCAATATTTTCCTGTGCTAGTTACATCCGTACTCACTAGCCTCTGTCGGTACTCTGACAATTACATTTGCACAAGGCACGAGACGTTACGCCTTGCTGTTCGACCCCAATAACTAGCAACACAGAGCACCTTTCACATTCCATCGGGAATTTAAATTGTTTACCATACAGAGTATTAAAATTAATAAGTTTTGACATAAAAAAAAATGAAATATTCAATATACTCGTATATCCGTGCATAGACAGAAGAAACATACTTAAAGTGAAGGGGAAAAAAATAATAATAAATTCGATTATATACAATTCTCTTTTTAAATTACATAAATATATGGCTTCTGAATTTAACTAATTCAGATTTTGTTAATGGCTTGGTAAAACTATCTGACAGGTTACCCTTACTATTTATATACTTTATGTCAAATGTATTTTGATAAACCAAGTCTCTGATAAAAAACAATTTGACGGTGTTTTGTTCTGTGGTTCTCTATAAACAAAATCTATAGTAGCAGTGTTGTTGACATATATTACAGATCTTGCTTAACTTGATCAATCAATTTTAAATTAGCAGATTCTTTTAATATTCTATCAAACCATAAAACTTCTTTTGATGTTTCAGTTAGTGCAATAAATTCCGCCTCCATCGTTGATAAACTGACTGACTTTTCCTTAAACGTTCTTCATGATATTGGAGATTTATCAAGTAAGACTAACTGACCTCCTATTGATGTTCGGTCATCTTTGTTAGTAGCAAAGTCTGCATCTGAACATGCAACTATTTTTATGTCATCACACTTTAAGCTAAGTTTTATATTTTGGTATATTGTAGGTAAACAAGGACTCTAATTAATCCATCCCAATGTGGTATACCGGGATTACTTTCGTATTGACTTAAAATATTTATAGTGTATGATATGTCAAGCCTGGTTCGATTTGCTATAAAAGAGAGACATCCTAGTAAACTGCGATATGGGAATTTTTCCATTTCCTGAATTTCTAATTCATTTTTAGGACACTGCGATTTTGAATAAACCATTCCTTTGATTATAGGAAGTGAGGATATTGGTATTTTAAACTCTTTAAATCTATTAATAACATCTTCAATATATCTTATTTGATGTATGTTTAAAATTTTTCCCTCATCAGTAAATTCAACACCTAACAGTTTCTTTGTTTTACCTAGAATTTTCAGATCAAAATGTTTACTTAGGTTAAACATAGCATCATCAATTAATTTTGTAGTTGAACCAAACAAGACCATGTCATCTACATATAATAAGAGAAACACTTTTGTATTAGAAATATACACACAATTACACCATTCATATTTTCGGGATCCTATTTCAAGTAACACTTTATTTACCTCGAAAAACCACTCCCTTCCGCTCTGGTGAAGACCATATAACGTTTTATTAAGCTTACAGACTAAATTTTCTTTTCCTTTAGCAATAAAACCTGGGAGTTGTGTCATATATATATTTTCATTCAAAGGAGCATAAAGGTAGGCATTTTTACGTCACATTGGACATGTAACCATTTTCTAAACGACACTAAAAGACTAAAAAAAAATCATATTGCACTGAAATTAACCACTGGGCTAAAGGTTTCGTCAAAGGTTTCTCCTTTGATTTGTTTAAAACCCTGAGCTACCAATCTAGCTTTATAGCGGATAATTTAACCTTCTTCGTTTTCTTTAGTGTGTAAACACATCGACAACCTAATGGTTGGATGTTTTCAGGAAGTTTAGTAAGATACCATACACCTCTTTCCTTCATACTGTTAATTTCTTCCCCCATCGCTTCTAACCAGAGTTCACAATGTTCTGTCTTTAAGGCTTGTTTGTATGTATGCGGAATTGCTATGTCTAGTCAGGATGATTGTGAAAAAGATGTTGAGCTCCCCCTTTGACCAGTAACAGTACCTTTAAAATTATCAGATCCCTTAAAACTAAAAATGTGAGGTTCAAAAAGAATTTTATTTTCTTGACAATATTTCTCTACATCTGCAAGTGATCTTAACCTTTCGGAATTTCTCGACTCGTAATAATAAATGTCGGTGCGTGAGCTGTCTGATCTAGGGACAGGTTTACGTACCCACGTAACTTCTCTTAACGGTGCAAGCTCACTAACCTGATCAGCTTCTTCCTCATCTTCCGAGATTAAAAGATGTTGCGGACTACTCAATGAAATACTGTCCGGATTTTTAGCATCAGATATGTGGCCCATCACAGCTCCACTCACTTTCTGCTCAGAAATCACGGGTTTAGGAAAAGTCACATTAATGGTTTCAATAACAATAACCTTACGAGTTTCGGGCAGCCAGATCCTGTACCCTTTGGTACGGAAAGCATATCTAATGAGAATACCCTTAGTGGCCTTTGCATCAAGTTTAGACTGACGCTGCTGCCTCGGGATTCCCACATAAACTTCCGATCCAAATGCTCTAAGATGGCGAACTGAGGGTACTGAGCCACAATAAAGTTCAAATGGGGTTATGCTCATGTGTTTATGACACACTCTAATCCAAGTATACGTAAAATGTAAGAAAGCATCTGGCCAAAAATAATTGGGTAAACCACTGTCATGTAATAAAGATCTCATGGCGTCTGCGGCAGTTTGGTTAAAACTTTCGGCAACCCCGTTTTGCTCAGAAGTATAAATGTTTGTTCTTTCATGTTTAATTCCATGTTCCTGATATAAGTTAGCGAAATTGGAATTTACAAACTCTGTGCCGTTATCAGTACGAACTGCCTTTAATTTACGTTCAAGAAAATTTTCAGCTCTAGTTTATGTTGCTTAAACGTATTGAAGACCTGAGACATCATTAATTGGATAAACAGTTACTTTTCTAGAAAAATCATCTATGATAGAGAGATAATCGCGTTCACCCCTCCTGCCTTTATCTTTATTAGGTCCCCAAACATCCATGTAAATAAGATCTAATGGCCCTTTTGACCAATGATTTCTATCATGTTTAAAAGTTACCCTCCTAAACTTATTGAGCTGACATGTTTCACAGCAAAATTCTTTTTCCCTAAGCTTGGGAAGACCTTTAACACAGTTTTGCTAACTAGTCCTTTCTATTGTGTGTGGACATATGTGTGCTAGCCGCCTATGCCAACTATACATGTCATTTTTCTCAACATTAGAAGCTTGAAATTTAACGATTTTAGGAGGAGAATTCAAAACTCTTGGAAAAACGCAATAAATTCCATTAATAAGCTTGGCATTGAATAAAAATTGCTTACCTTTGGATAATTTCACCTTACCTTTACCACCAATGAAGGTGATCCCTTCTTAAACTAGGCAAGGACCGGATAACAGGTTTTTCCTTAATTTAGAAGAATATAATACATTTTCAAAAGTTAGGATCTTCTGTCCAAACTTCAGCTTAACTTTCCCTCTTCCTTCGATCGGAAAGGAAATTCCATCCACAGCTACAGAAAGAGTTTCATTTTCGAGAGGATGATACTCCAGGAATGCACTCCTATCACGGCAGAAATGGTGTGTCGCTGCTGTGTCAAAAGCCCAAACATTTTCGACAGCACTGCTTTCACCGATTAATGCTTCACACAGGGAAGCATTACCTTTTCTGCTACTTGAAATATTGCATTTGACTGAAGACTTGCCTCTATTCCGTTTAACCCTCGTTGAAGATTTTCTACTCTGCTCAACTTTCCGACCAGGAGAACTTTCACGTGACGATGAACTTTCAGAAGTACGATACCCTCTAGGTTTACTTTGGTAATATTGAGGAGTCTGTGTTTTAACTTGGCACTGATTCTTAAAATGACCACGTTTTCCACATTTAAAACACACCACTTTTCTATTTTTACGCTTTGTAAAATGCACTTCAGCATTTCTTTGATCTGCTTCCCGTAATTTAAGTCTGCTTTCTTCTGATATGAGCTCTACAATAATGTTTTTCAAGATTAATTTATCATCAGGCCACCTCAAGATGCCTTGTACAATTTGATCATATTCTGGTGGTAAGTATCTCAAAATTTGAAAAGATGCATAAATCTCTGGAATTTATTTATAGCTCGCAACTGTTCCAAAGTTCTCTTTAATCGGGATGCAAGAAGGTCAATACTTTCATTCGGCAGGATTTTGGTTGAGCACAATTCACTAAACAAAGGCATGTGATAACTTCTATTATCTGGTCTAAAATGTATTTTTAACTCTTTCCATGCTTCAGCAGCTGAATCACACGATTCTATAATTTTTCTAAACTCTGGTTCAATATTTAAATAGATACATGCAAAAGCACTTCTTTCTCTGGTGTCATAATCTTTAACATCTCTAGCTGTAATGCCAGCTTCTTTACTTATTTCAGGTTTAACTTCTTTACCTTGAACTATTTCCCAGCACCCTTTATCAATTAAAACGTATTTGATATCTGAAGTCCAATTATTATAATTTGTACTGTTAAGTTTATCTATATTGTAAGTTGCAGCAGCTGCCATACTTTATCAAATATTCAGAAAACTATATAATAAACTTTTAAATATCACTACAAATATATTTCCATAATGCCCCCCCCCCCTTCTCAAAATATCTTCATGCTAGGATTTGGGGACAGAAGAAAAAATTGCAAGATTCAAAATTTTTATATACAATCTCAATAGAATTTTAAAGAAATATTCAATAATTTTTATATCTTCATACTATTCTTCCAAAAACACGGCAATTTTTCAAAACAATAGGGGAGACCCGTGTACCTAGGGCCATCATGTACCTAGGGCCACCCCCCTTTATTTGAATAATATTTAATTTTCAGTTTTAATATTCAAATGGGCGAGTAACAACACCAATTGCTACTTTTACAACTACTTTGGAACTTTTGAGGAGAAAGTTTTGACAAGTTATATGTAGAAAACGAATTTACATGGTTTGAAGTAAAATTTTGCAGCTCATCTCTTTTGCTATTTTACAAAGGGAAGTCAAATATTTTTCTTTCATTTTTAGTGTATAATTTTGTTTGTTACATTGGGTAATACATGATATATTTAATTAGTCCTCTCTGCATGTGGATTTTTTAGCGGAAGGCATTTTGAACGAAGTTACCAAAACTTGTACGTAGGGCCACATAGCTGCCTTGTACCTAGAGCCAGTGTGTTTGGACCTTTTAACACTTTCGCGACCGCATGTTTTTGTATTTTTGACAGTAAGGTCCGCCTGTGGATGTTTTTTTCATAAGTTACAAATTTTCAAAACAAAATTTTCCGTATTCACATTTATATTAAAAATGGATGTGCATTATAACCATATTCTCTCTTTTCAAAGTATGTGCATCCAGTATACTTATTGTACAAATATGAATATTGTGCATATTTTTTAGAAACAAATAACATACTAATTTCAAAAGAAACGCCCACTGGTGGAGTTTCATATTTTCAAATGACGTGAATCTACGTCAGCGGTCGCGAAAGTGTTAAGATGCTGGCAAATCCTGGTAAACCAGTCACTATATATGACGTTGCTGATAATGTTGACAAGTCCTATCCGTCGGCCTTTACTCATGTAAACATTCTATCAGGCTTTTGTGTATCCAGCATATATCCAATGAATCAAAACACATTCACTGAGAATGAATATTTAAGTTCAAATGTGACTGAAAGACAAGATCCCTCCATAAATTCAAAAAAAAAATTTTCTAGGAAGAAAGTGAACCAATAATGATAGAACTGGATGTCTTTGTTTCGTGTCCTGTTGAAATTTCGAAACCTTCAACATCTAACATCTTTTCGTGTGACATGCTTTAACAGGTACGAACCTAATCAATACCTTTACCTAAAGCAAAACCTCCCACATCAGAGAAAAGATGTGACCGAAAACCAGAGAGATCTAGAAATCAGAAGAGACACTCCAGAAAAAAAAGAAATTGAAAAAAAAAAAAAAAAAATTCTGTTAGATTATCCCAAAGAAAGAAAAAAAAGTGAAAATTTTCGTGTTTCAAATTAAGGCAACAACATAATTATCATATGATAAATAAATATATTACTTGATATTGGTTTTTTTTTTTTTTTTTTTTTTAAATAAAATGCATGTTTATGTGCTTGTTTTCTATTTATTATAAAGTGAAATCTAAATTTGAGAGAATGGCCCTAGGTACAATGAGGTCTGGCGCCAGGTACAATGATGGTGGTGTACCTAGGGCCATGAGTGAAATTTTTTTTAAAACCTTCTGTTTGTCGGAATTTATTATTTTAGGTATTTATATTAATCCCAATTGGAAGTAATTAGTCCTAAAGATATGTACATATCAGTTTGATAATTTTAAACAGGTCAAGGGCTCTGTTTTTGGGCATTGAAAAAAAGCGGCCCTACCTTCCGCAAATTGAATCACATATATATACATATCTTACTTTTCTCTTCAAATTCTTCTTCCATTAGCTTCCGGAATTAAACATATTATATTCAAAACAAATTGGTTCCCAAATTTTCAAGTGCAAAAATTAATTCTTGCAAAGCTAACACGTTCACGCCGGTGCATTCCTGTCAAAAGTATCTGAGCACTAGCCAATAATTCCGATATCAAAAAAGTATACTTAAAACTGTTTTGTTTAATAAATCCTAGTCGAATCATGTTCTTAGACTGACTAAGATCATGACTCGACAAGGATTTATTTAACAAAGCAGTATTAAGTGTACTTTTTTTGGACAAGCATTATTGCTAGTGCTCAGATACTTTTGCTGTGACCCACCGGTGTGTCACGCCGGCGCGGCGTGAACGTGTTAAAGACAGAAACTGCTTCTTAAAAGTACTTCAATAAAAATTAAACGTTCATGGCTGAAACTGTTATGGCTAAATAGCCCATAACCTAATGATAGCCTATGGCAAAGCTATAGGCTTAATTATAATACAGCGTTGCAACAATAGAAGCATTTATTGCTGAAAAATGCCATAACTGTTTAATGATCGTAATTATTTGAAGTAGTGTGTATACAAGAGTCACTGAAGAGTTAAAGTTTTTAAACGAAATTATTTTTATTAAAATCAATCTTCAAATAAAGTTAATGATTTCAAAATTAAACAATTAAAAATACACTTGAAATGGAATTTAAACCACATAATAATTTACTTTTTCCGGAGCTGGAATAATTGATGAAGTTACATTTACGGAAGATTAAATAAAACTTAAACATTACTGCCTGGTAATCCTTTTAACAAGACATTTAAATTGCCGACTTTATTATGTTTAGCGGCAGCAATACTGCATCGCTAAAACGAGAACTTTCTCGCTATCAGCTACGGAAGAAACATACTGATACTGGGATAAAACAACAGAGAGAGTGTGGCTATTGATGCGGCGTTAAATACCCACCAGCGGCTTGGCTTGCTGCCAAGAAGAACCGCTTTTCAGCTTACTGTGATAGATTAAGGCTCCTATATATACGAGCTGGCGCATCAGGCATTTTGTTGCCTTAGGGTTGCCACATGTACCCAGCGCGTTTCTCTGATAAACAAACGACAAACTTTTTTTAATCGTCTTACGTTACTTTAGAGTAACTTGTTTTATTATATTTCATAATTTTAGCTAAGTAAACTATGATATGGAAGTTTGTTTAGCGATAAACTGCTATAATCATTCAAGAAGTGAATTTGGCGACATTTTGTAAAAGGAACAGAAACCGTCCTAACAACACATCTTACCCCAGTACATCCATAGGATATCCTCAGAATAAAATGACATCCTGAGAATGTACTGTGAAAAAAATGTGTTTTTAAAAATATTGTTGCTTATTGCTCTTATCGTGACCGGATTAGCTTCAGATCAAGATTTCTTAAAATCATTAGGGAAGCGATAAGGACGCCAAGTGGGAATGCTGTCCTCTTCGCAGGCAAAAAAATGGCGGTGATGCGCCGGCCTATTATTTTATTTAGGGGCTCTATGATAGATATGTCGTATCACTGACGTCACCGACACGGTGAAAGAAAGATTGTTGGAAGAAGGTGACGATTTAAAGTCAGATAAAATTAACCTAGCTAGCGACTTCAATTTAGATAACTACAAGTAATGTTTTTAATCGTTATAAATTCGTATCACGGACATTAAAATAAGTAGAATTAAACTTTCATAACTCTAGGTGAGTGTTTATAAGTAAGTGATAAGAACAATTACTTTTAATCTTAAGTTTGGGGCTTAGCTGTCAACATATATCGCTACCGCAATGTCATAATTGTCAGATGTTAAATTTAACCCTTTGATGGCTATAGCAGCCTCACCAATTAAATAAGATTTAAGATATGTAAATTTTTGTATTTTATCAATACTTTCGTTTTCATGTACAGCTGTTCTGAATTGTTCCCAAAATTAGTTGAAATTTAATATACTGCCATCAAATTTTCCAATTTCTAAAGGTGGTAAATTTAATGCACAATGCGACTTTTTTTTTTTCTACATCATTTTTATTTGTCAAAACTGGGGTAGTTATTTGCGTTTTATGGAGAAATTTGTTTATTCTAACTTTCTATGTAATAATTTGTTCTTTATATTTCTCCCTTTCCTCAATTTCTTTTTCAATATTTTCTGTTTTTGTAAATCTAAAATATTTTCATCTACTCTATTTAAAGTGTTCTCTTTGTCGGTTAGTTTAGCCAAAGTTTCCTCAATGATATCTAAAGATATTTCATTTTGGTTTTTCTCTAACTCAGATTCGAGCGTTTTAATCAAATTTGAAACAGCGCGGCGAATCGGAGTTCTAGTAGCTTTAAGTGTATCAATATTCATTTTCATTTTCAAATTTCTATATCAATTTATGCAATATCAAATCGAATTCTTGAACACTATCTTTAAATCCAAACTGAAACCAAAACGAAATAATAATTCAATTCTATATATTTATCAAATCGAAACCCTAGCCAAAACAAAATAATAATTCAATTATTATAAGTATTTATTTTTAACAAAATAAAACAGAAAAAAAAAATTAAATAATAATTTAAACCTATCCTTAATGATCCATTAATAATATATATCCAATAATCCCTCCATTATGATATTAATTTAGCGATTAAATCTTAAATAAATTAATTTGAGAACTTTTATTTGTTTATTTATATCATGCTAAAAAATGAAAGGATTTCTTAAAACAAATATTTTAAACAACAAAAATATTTCAGAACAAATATTTGAACCAAAAAAAAAGTAAAACTTACCCTGTTTCGAATGGTTAATACAAAAAGAAAATGAAATTCGTTCGAAAATGCCAGCACTCGGCTCCATAAAATCTATTGTAAAGGCTGGTTAGCATGGAAGGTGGCTAATATAAATTAATGCTCGAACTATGGCTACTGGAAAACATACTTTATTTCCGGAAACAACACAAATTAAAACTTGATAAAAGGTAAAGACACATAACGTAATTATAATAACATGTAGTAGAACTTAGGAAGATAAAAGCAAAACATATGACACGCAGCTGCCGTGACATAAAACATCGTTCTCTTTTCCCTAATAGCACAGCCAGTCGATGTGACTTCACAAGTGTCACAGTCACTATGATAACCAAAATGCGACTCCTCAAATGCGTCACATTGTGACTCTTATATATCTGTCACTAAGGTGACCCAAATGTGACTTCTTTTATGAGTCGTATGGTGACTCAGATGAGAGTCACTACGGTGACCAAAATATGACTCCTTTAATGCGTCACACTGGGACGCTTAGATGGCAGTCACTATAATGACCCAAATGTGACTTCTTTAATGAGTCGCATTGTGATTCTGATCAGAGTCACTATGGTGACCAAAATGTGACTCCTTTAATGCGTCACACTGCGACTCTTAGATGACAGTCACTATAATGACCCAAATATGACTTCTTTAATGAGTTACATTGGGACTAAGATGAGAGTCACTGTGGTGACCAAAATGTGACTCTTAGATGACGGTCACTAGGTGACGAAAAAGTGACTACTTTAACTTGTTAGATTGTGATTTTCAGATATCAGTCACTACGGTAATGGAACCGGCGCTTGCGCCGCACCACCAACCGTCTTAGGCTCGCTTTGTAGCCCATGCGGTCTAAAGTATTTATTGTCCCCGAAGGAGAAGTCTCTGTCACCACGACAGCAGAAACACGTCACACGACAGCAAGTACCAGCCCAGATATGGACAGCAAAGACTCCCAAAGCGTACGTCAACCCTTCGGACCGACCTTGGTTGGTCAACAGCAGGCTCGCCTGCTCCACGGTTTGACGGCCAGAAGGGCCAGTTTACCTTCTGAGGACGGTGCTTGACCAACCACACGGCCGTACTCCCTGCGGTGTTAGACTGCACCCGTCGAACTTTGCCAACTGGGCAGGATACACACGCTTCTCTTTTATATAAGCTGGCCTCCACTGCCACATGACTTGCCCCACTCAGGACACCAGGACATGCCCATGTTGAACCCGGGCAAATTACATATCACCACATGAGCACCAAGTGCGAAGTGCCAGGAGACGCAAACTAGAGAGACATGCACTGCCAGTCTGCGGAGACAGACCAGTACCCACCATAACAGCAGAAGCTGTGCCAGACGCCACAACACACGCTCACGCACCAACTGCTTACGTTCTAGCAAGCGGATTTCACCAAAAATGGATACTTGGAAGGAAGGATTAGCGCTGTTTGGTACCAGCTAGGGAGTAGACCTCAAGGGGGTGAGGAAAAAACCCTAATACATAAAACGGCGTCCATTAGCGTTGCATCTATCACTGCTGTTGCGGGATGCTTGTACACTAGCAGAGCACACAAGTTGACGGAGGGTATTCCTCCGATACAACCAATTAGGAGCTAGCTCCTTCAGCTCACTGTCGATACCTTGCGTTAAGGATTTGCAACTCTTTAGACAATCCAACTCTTTAGACAGTTGGAACGGGAACCGAGGTTCCCTGCCTGCTAGAAGTCCTCCTAGGAGGCTGAGGAGTGAGCTTAGGTTCTTCGACTATCCGGACCCCACCACCAAGCGGGTCTGTAACCCAGTGCAACATGTCGGACATAATTGTCGCGATTAGAGGTCTGCACGGGCCGGAATTTCGAGGCCCGGGCCCTGCCCGGCCCGTACGAAAACTTTGCTTACCCGGCCCGGCCCGTTATGAAGTCGAAAAATGAGGCCCGGGGCCGGCACGTTTATTTTTTAACGGTGTATGGCCCGGCCCGGACAAAAAACGATAAAATCAGGCCCGACCCGGCCCGGCACGATTCAAAAGTATGTAAAATAACAAGAAGAAAAAAAAAAGGAATGCCTTTTTTATAAAAAAGATTTTTAGTATGTGTTTTGCAGAGGTTTTATATAACCAAACAATAGTACGTTCTTTAACAAAACTGCTGGAATTTTACAAGACAATTATATATAAACAGAAATTCATTATTATAGACAAGGCACAAAGACAAACAGAAAGTCAAATCGAAAATATTAGCATTCATCAAACAATATAGGAAGGTATTTAAAATGGTTAATACAACTGAAAATGCACTTTCAACCATTTCCTCGAATATACTATAATGTATCCGAATCTTTCATGTGCTCCGGTAAACAAAACTTTAATGTTAATCCAACCATATTCATTAGAAAAGTTGCTTTTGCCCATGATAAAAATGATGCTACTTTCGTCCACTGGAGAAAAGGAAAAGGAGCCTTAGAGAAAAAGTTACAGCGGAAAGATTTTTATAGCCGTTATACCACCTAAACTCAACAGATCATAAGAAACAAACCCTTATACACAGTAATGTATCTAATTTCTTTTGTTATGTACATGTACGCAAACTGGTAGTGACATGCATACTATTTTGAATAGGAAACCATCCAATATTAATTTAAATAAAATATATTAATTTTGAGGCATGCTAAAAATATTTGCGAAAAATCAGATTTCGGAACGACAGACTGATAGACAATTAAATTGACGTTACAGACACTCTTTTGACAAAATAGAACTTTATGTGACATACAAGCTTGTAAAATTACGTAAAATAAATGACTGAAGAAATATTTCATCATTTTCCTTTTTTGTTGATTAACGAGGAAACCAGAAAAAGATTCGGGCCGACACGGCCCGGAGAAAATTTCATTCAGGCCCGGCCTGACCCGGAGAAAATTTCATTCAGGCCCGGCCCGGCCCAGCCCGAGAGCAAATTCAAAAATTCGGCCGAACCCGGCCCGTGCAGACCTCTAGTCGCGATACCTTTTCTGCAATACAGTCAGTCACTACGGTAACCTAAATGTGACATCTTTAATGAGTCGCATTGTGACTCAGATGAGAGTCACTATGGTGAACAAAATGTGACTTTTTTAATGCGTCACATTTTGACTCTTAGATGACAGTCACTAGGTGACCAAAAAAAAATGACTTGTTACATTGTGACTCTTACATATCAGTCACTAAGGTGACCCAAATGTGACTTCTTTACTGAATCGCATTGGGACTCACATAAGTCACTATGGTGACCAAAATGTGACTTTTCTAATGTGTCATATTGCTACTCTTAAATGGCATCACTACACTGAACAAAATAAGAGTCCTTTAATGAGACACATTGTAACTCTTAGATGACAGTCACTTCAGCGACCAAAATGTAACTACTTTAACTTGTTACATTATGACTCTAAAATGACAGTCTATTTGCAATTCTGATATAAAGTCATTGTTACCAATGCTATGTGACACGTCACTATGTTACGTGAGAAACAAGTCGTCAGATGACTGTAAAATGTCGGCCAATATTGCAAAAGATTGCAATTGCATAGCTAATTACAAATATAGACTAGCCTGAATTTGACATATACAAAATAGTAATAATAAAATAATAAATAAGAAACATTACATTTAAACTTTTATATGTCGTACGTCTTACTAAATTTTTTGATATCTCAAACTGATTTCGCTGACTCACTTTAGATGCATATTTACAAATAAACTTTTCCCTTTTACGGTAAATGTATATATACCAGGTTTTGCAGCGTGTAAGTGCATCATATTTGTTATGTGAGATCGCTATTATGAAAAACTATGCTAAATCAATTTGGGTGCTTATCAGCCCTAATGAGGCGCTGTTATGCTGTAATATTCCCTAGGTTCCATATCATCCTCTACTGTGCACAAGCGCACCAATTTTTTTTTTAGATGTAATGACTCTAATGAAAGAATATCCTGATTTACATTGGGTGCGTATCGGCCGAAAAATGGCTGCGGTATGCAGTGCTTTTTAAGTTTTACTAGCAGTCCTTTTCAAGTTTTAGATTTTCAACCAATTAACATATTATACAGAAGAAATTTTTTTTTAGGCACAACTTAACATTTTCTTTTTTCTCTATACCAAATTTAAGTACGCTGTTTCATGCACAGCGTTTTCACGCTGTTTCTGCTACCACAAAATGTTTGTAACAGAGAAAAAAAGCGAGGTTTTTAAAATTAGACTTTATTTATTTATTTATTTTTAAATTGTAAGCACTATAATTAAACGGGGTGGGGAGGGTTAGGAGGGCGGCAGCTCCCCTCGCATAGAATTTTATGCCAAATGAAACAATGACCTACACCTTTTTTAGATTAATTTTAGAGTACATTGAACTATATTATTTTACCTTACTGAACTTAATATGCGATCTGTCTTTATAACATTGAAATGCAGTATAAGAAAAAGTCGTGTGAGTGACACACCATATAATTTAATCTAAAATCGTATCATCATTCTTTTTCTAATTAAAGGTATCACCAGATTTAATTCACACCCTGTGTAAACATTTCTAGGGGCGAAATAATATGCCTCCCACAACATAAATGTTTTAACAAACAATTAAAAAGAAACAACGTTTGTAAAATATTTAAATATATTTATAAATTTTAATGCTTTGAAAACTCACTATTAAAAAAAAAAGAAAAGAAAAGAAAAAGAAAAGAAACAAAAAAAGAAACTAATGAATTAATTTTTAGTTATTTTATTTTTATCTTTATTTTCAAAATAGTAAATAACTATCAATTTTATTGAAGAAAATTAAACGTTAATTCGTAATTAGTCAGACGTAATAAGTGAGAAACAATTTATATATTCCTTAGTACATACTCTTACACATAATAGACACAGATATACACACTTATAAAGCTTTTAGCTTTCTCTGAGAAAAGATGTCAAAACACTGGCTGAGAATCTCTCGCCAAGTACCATGTTAAATATCGCCAAATGTTTCTACTTTGCTTTATCAATGAAATCATTATTATTATTATTTTTTTTTTAAATAGCACAAAAATAGGACAAAAGTAATATATTTAATAAATAAGATGATTACAGATCAGTTATGACAATAATCATGCAGTATTTTTTCTATTTATATCAATTTATAAGCTGTGAAACAGGCTAGTAAAAGAATCTGCCTACCTCGTCCATCAATAAAGTTAATAAAACAGCTTAATAATTAACATTATTCAGTAAAATATGTTTTGATATTTTACAAATAATCTTTCTTAATGTATTTCTGAAAGAAAAAAAAATCAAATTTACTTAATATCAAGAGATAAAAATGCTCTTTTCGACATATGCGAAACTCTCAATGTAAAACCTATGGAGCATCATCCAACAATCGCCCCGGGCGGCTGATGGTCAGTCTCGTCCAATGAGAATCTGTCACAGATCTGTCGCCACTCTAATCTTATCGAGGCACCCTAGTAACTACAATACTGAAACGGAAGTGGGGGTTAAAGTGAGCTGTCTTCTCATACAGTACAACTGCATCAAATAAAGGAGTTTCTAAAACTATTTTGGAATGTTTTTAAACTAAAAATAAATATCGGAAATCAGCAGCTGATACCTTGCTCCTTAAACTGTAGTAATATTTTCATAATTTATGGTAAGAGAAAGTATTATGATGGTCAAGCTGGATTATTTAAACTAATATATTGTGGCCACCACATGACTTTTTCTATGTTTTCCTATACAAATTGATTCAGTGCAAAAAAATTATTGAAATTATTATTTATTAAAATTATCTTCCATGATGATGAATGCAGAAAATTTTTATTCTAAAGAAGTGTAAAATTACATATCCAAAGAAAGTCTTTTATATTCGATATCTTTAATTTTTTTTTTTTTTCCTTAAATGGAGGAGAAAAAAAAAAACTTTATTTTGAATTATTACAGATTGATAGTTTAACCATTCGTTTTAAAAGTACTGACAAGATCTTTCGAAAAGTATCTATAATGAAAATCTGTTGCCCTCGGGGGCGGGGGGGGGGGGACTTCTGCTCCTACATAAAAAGAAAAATTATATATATATATATTCCCAGTTGACTATCACTATTATAAATAATTCTTTTTAATTTCATAATGATTACTTAAAAAAAAATCTCTTTATGCACATCTACACGAAATTCCACCGCACTTTAGAATGTAGAAAAAGAGGGGGGGGAAGCTAAAAACCCCATAGAAATAGCATGGGAAGAAAACCAAAAAAAAACTCACAATGTCAAGTGTGTTAAAAAAAAAAACGGTTCACACCGGAAGTAATAAAGGGACAAAATTGACTAGAAAAATACATCGAAGAGCGGGAACGGGCGGGCTGGGGCATTGGTCCTATCGTCCAGGGTTAATACCTATATCGCCATATTAAAAATTTAGAAAAAACGGAATTGTAACTCCATTTGTTGGACGATTTTCACCAAAAGTTGATAAGCACTAATTTATGTTAAGGTGCCACAACATATCAAATTTTATGAAATTTTGTGATATAGTTCTTGATATACAATTGGCACAAAATTTGTCACGCACAGGCGGACGTTTTCTAAAAATGGTGAAATCGTGTTCTACGCATCTCAAAACGTGTAAATCCATCGAAAGCTCTAGGTCAAAAATTTTTGCGAATCCAATACTTTCTCTTATTAAATGTAAAAGAAAGTAAAAATAGGGAGTCGAGGTAGGTTTATTTTAAAATATTTAAAAAGATATTTAATGTATGTCAGTGATAAATTTTGTAATCAAAGGCCTTCAGGAAACCTTAAAACGTGTAAATCCGGTGAAAACTCGATTTTGAATTTTTGGACCGAATACAATACTTCTATTACCTACGGTAGTAGGGTTATAGAAGTAAAAATAAATAAAGTACAACTACTTATGCCTACTTATACCTACCTCTCTTTGATATTGAATCTAAACTTTGGTTCTGGCAATCCAGAAAGAATCAGATTTGATTGAAACAATGCATAATTTTAAATTAAATCTCATTTAAGTAGATTGTGATATATATTATATATATATATTAGGGCTGGATTATTTATCAATATATCCCCAAGTATCGATATTTTTTTAATATCCCTTTAATGATATTGCCTAGTGCGCACCCGAGTGACCGAAACCCGATCAGCCAACATACAACAGCGAACGAGACCCGAAGAAAAAAAGCGCCGAATATCTTATTCTAATACCCATTCTCTACTTTCCTCTAATTACTCACTGATAAACTAGAAAAAATAACCCTACGCCAAACGATCTCTATTGCAATACATATACTTCCTCATCCTTCATAACTTCAAATCCAAACATCACTGTTTTGTAAAGGCCACCGCATAATAAAAAAATAAACCAGTATTTATTGAAAGCCATCTGCTTTGATTATCGCGTGAATAAGCTGACTTCATTCAAGGTCACGGTTCTACCCCTTCAGAAGAAATTCATCAGCCACAGACATACTCCAATATCACAATCCATTCACTATTAATGCGTATTCATGCCTATAATCAGCAGGTGTGTTTACTAGGAAAGACATTTGATGTTAGTCGAAACGATATATCCCTATCCGAGATATCTGCTATGGGTTCTGATCTATCACACTATATTGACTTCCCACTCTACATTCATGCATATCGTAGGTTTTGAAAACCACAGACAAGGCGATACAAAAACAAACGCTCATTATGACGAATGAAAACAATATCTTTTGTTTTAGCTCCTTTCCTGCTATTGGTTCATTGATATCGGTGTATTTCAAAGTGTCGATATGAAATGGGCAATAACATGCGAGCTTTAACATGTGTTTAACAAAGATCATCAAAGCCGAACTGATATCTACTAGAAGAGTTTTTTTGCAAATTTTCTTAGCGTTTAATAAAAAACTTCTGAAAATGTAAGCAATTATAGAATGTAATTTTTTTTAAATATTATTTTATTATTATTAAATATTTCGATAAAATATTTTTTTTATTAAGGCTGTACATCAGTCAGATAGCTCCCTTTCTCCTTTCCCATGTTATCCAATAGGATTTTCGTTGCTTCGTTTTATAAAAATATCTCATTCAAAAATGAAGTTTTTCAAATTCTGTTTTTTGAATATTACTCTTTGAACGGGTCGCCTTTTAGCTTAGTGAGCAATTTTTCGAAAAAATTAATTTAAATATTTTATTTCAATAAGTAAATTATGGACTCTATGTGTGGATCTCTAAGTAAAATATTTAAATTTATTTTTTCGAAAAATTGCTCACTAAGCTAAAAGACGACCTGTTCAAAGAGTAATATTAAAAAAACAGAATTCGAAAAAGTTCATTTTTGAATAAAATATTTTTATAAAACGAAGCGACAAAAATCCCATTGGATAACATGGGAAGGGAGAAAGGGTGCTATCTAACTCATGTAAAATAAAGTTTTATCTTCAGTAATTTTACAGTGACAGTTTCTTTATGGAATTATATAATATTGAATAGTTTATTACTTTTTTTTATGTGGCATTTATTTTTTCTCTTTCCATTTATTTATTTATTTATTTTTTTAAAGCCGTACATCTATAATAATAAAAGAATGTTAAATAAAATTGGTTTAAATGCAAAATGAGTTACTTTAAGTAACAAAATGAAACTTTAACGTAATTTTGTTTAAATAATATAATTTTTATACTGACAATGTACACACACACACACACACACACACACATACATATATATCTATCTATCTATAATAATAAAAGAAGATGTCTGTCTGTCTGTCTCTCTGTCTGTCTGTCTGTCTGAGCATCTATACGTTCAGCCCCTACTGAACGCAGAACTACAAAATTTGACATACGGGTGCTCAGAAGCCTGCCCGAGGGGATAGTCAAAACAGAATTTAAAAATTTTAATTAGTTGCGGAGATATTAATTAAAATGTAGACCTATGTCTTAATCAAAAAGCGATCTCAATGACTCAGAATTCACCGAGATTGCATAAAAGTAGATATTTTAACGGAGTTAAAAGCAGAAAAAATGGAAAATAAATTAGAAATATTAGTCCGATCATTACGAATTTGGTACCAAATGAAAGGGGAATTTTTTCCGAATCTAAGAGTGCAAGCGGCTTATCGATACGTCAATTAGATTTTTTAAAATTAACTAAACTATGAAATTTAGTTGGCAACAGGCAGACGATTTTCTAAGCGGTCTCCATCGGAAACAAAACACATGCGAGACAACTGTCTGTGATGTCTGTGATGAAAACGGAAATGGTTGTAATCAATTAAGATATCATGTGTTTTATACTGGGGGGAAAAATTGCAATTTTCAATTTTTTTCAAATTTTCATTCACGTTACATTTGAATTAATATTCGGCCTAGACAGCATATTATAAAGCTACTGTTCAATTTTCATGAAAATATATAAATAATTAAAAAAATGACATATTTATTGGAAAAAGATTGTCTTCTTTTATTTTTTTGCAGTATTTGCAGTAGTCGAAATTTCGTAGTATGTAGTTTTAATGCCCGATAATTCGATTGTGAATATTTTTGAAAGAGTACGATTATTAGGGAGGGCTTGAGGGACAGGGAAAAAAGGCAAAAAAAAAAAAAAAAAGAGTTGCAGCGTTTGAAATTGGTTGGCATATTAAAATTTTAAGGCAAGGTATTTGGTTTTCTTTTTTTTTTTATCCCAGCTTCTAATTAAAATAATTTCATAAGTAATACATCATTTGAAAGCTTTGTTGATTTGGAATTGAACAGTAGATTACAGAAATTTCTACCGCCAGATGGCGTTGAAATATTTTAAAATTTCAATATTTCAAATTCTAATTATGATTATATAATTTTTAATACATCATTCGAAAGATATTTTAAAGTTCTTTTATATTATCGAAAGTATTATTCGAGATTTTACCCGATTTACACGTTTTAAGGTTTCCTTTTTAGGTTTTCTTTTGTATCTCAGCTACTAATTAAAATATTTTCATAAGTAATACATCATTTGAAAGCTTTGTTGATTTGGAATTGAACAATATATTACAGAAATTTCTACCGCCAGATGGCGCTGCTATATTTTAAAATTTCAATATTTCAAATTCCAATGAGCGAGGAAGGTGTTGTAAGTTCTAAAACGGGGATAAGGCGCCGCAGGCGCCACCGAGCGGGACTTAGCTAAAGTTAGAAATTTGAAATATCAGCGCCGAAGGCGCTACCGCACGGGAGTTCACTGCGATTTAGATAAGCTATTTTCACGATATATCAATAAGCTGTTATTAGACCTGATACGGGAAAAAGGCGCCGCAGGCGCCACCGAGCGGGACTTTCGTAAAGTCGGATTTTTCAGAGATCGCGAACCAGCTGGTCGCCGAAGGCGGCTAGTATATATATAATTCAAATTTCAATTATTGTGAAACTATTACGAAGGTGAATTGAACATATATATTTAAAAGATATTGTAATGATTTGGTAAGCAGATACAAAAATAAAAATGACAAATAACTGACATTTAGGATGCATATAAGAGTTTTAAGTAAAAAATACTAACTGGAACCCGTCGACTTCGACGGTGACTTTATTGACCGTAATGTTTCAAAAATCGTCGTATCATTATTTAAATGTATTTCAAGTTAAAACATCTAATATAATTTACAACATTTCACTTAAAAAAAAAAAAAAAAAAAAAAATCGGAAAAATGGTTATAAATTGATATACTATATATGACATCACTTTCTACAAAGTACTGTCAATGTGACGTCAAACTGACTCCAAATAAAACAGTTGCTATCTTTTATTTTCTGTTTCTTTTAATACTAAGGCTACATGTTAGCTGCCTCCCCCCCCCCCCCGGCGTTGCCCGGACCCATGATAATAACGTTAATTGAATCTTAAATTTGTATGATTTTATACCTTTAACTCGATTTTGTTTGAATTTCTATTTTTAAATAAAGGCATCGCGAAAAAAATAATCAGCTGTAACAAAAAAATTACCTCGAACCGAACGAAACTCAGTCTTGTGACACCGGTGTCTGCGGCAGCACATACGTGAGCCGCTAATAACATAAAAAAAATTCCCAGAAATTAACCTGCAACCGAAAGAACCCGCCCGGTGTTGCTCGGGCCCATGATAATAACCTTAAATGCACAAATTTGTATGGTTTTATATCTTTAACTTGATTTTGTTTGAATTTCTATTTTTAAAAGAAAACATCACAAAAAAAAAAATTTAAAAAAAAATAATAATAATAATAATAATCTGTAACAAAAAAAAATTACTTCAAACAGAACGGAACTCGGGTTCGTATCCCAGTGCCTGTGGCACGTATATGCAGGCCGCTATTAACATGAAAAAATTCTCAAAAATTAACCTTGAACCGAACGAACCTCTGACTCGTGTTACCGCTACCTGTGGCTGCGGCACCGTATAGCAGGCATGCTACGCACGCACTGCAAAATCCACTTTCCTCCAACAGTGAGCGCAGTATGTTATGTACGAACATCACCAATCACCTTGAATTTCCAAGACCTTTCAAATAAGGTGTCACATGGTGGTGTCAACTGCAAAATCCTTTAGTTGCACTTTCCACCGCCAGGGGGCGCAGTTTGTTCTGTACGAACATCACCAACGGTGAGGAAATACCAAGACCTTTAAAATAAGATATAACATGATAGGGTCTACTACAAAATCACCTAGTTCCATTTTTCACCACCAGGGGGAGCACTATATTGTAAACAAACATCCCCAATCAACATGAAATTTCAAGACCTCTATCACCAATCGCCTTGGATTTCCAAGACCTTTTAAATAAGGTGTCACATGGTTTTGTCAACTGCCAAATCCTTTAGTTGCACTTTCCACCGCCAGGGGGCGCACTGTGTTTTGTACGAACATCACCAACGGTCAGGAAATACCAAGACCTTCAAAATAAGATGTAACATGATAGGGTCTACAGCAAAATCACTTAGTTCTATTTTTCACCACCAGGGGTCACACTATACTGTATACAAACATCCCCAATCGACATGAAATTTCAAGACCTTTAAAATGAGGTGCTACATGTGTGGGTCTAGAACGGATTTTCCTCTCAAACTAATTTCCCCCCTTTCCCCTCCCCTCCAAATCTACTTTCCCCCTTTTTCCCCCTTTAAAATCGAAAATTCCAAATTCGCAGGTATTGATTTTTTAGTATTCGACTCTAGTCCCTATATGTACAATTTCTTCACCGTGAAGTAATTTGAAGCTTAGTTAAGCTCGTAAACGTGTTTTTAACCCGAAACGGGTGGGAAACGGTTTCCCACCCGTTTCCCCCCCGGGGGGGGAACCGTTCGACTTTTTTTATTTTTCTCTTCTCATAGCACATCTACAGACAAAGACCTTTTTTTAGACACCTCAACCAAATTTTTACACTAAGTAGTTCTCTCAATATAGTGGAGACAGACAAAAACATGTTTCAAATTAATATATATACTAGCTGGAACCCGTCGAATTCGACGATCACTTTATTGACCGTAATGTTTCAAAAACCGTCGCATCATTATTTAAATGTGTTTCATGATAAAACATCTAATGTAATTTACGACATTTCACTTAAAAAAAGAAAGTCGGAAAAATGCTTATAAATAGAAATACTGTATATGACATCACTTTCTACAAAGTACTGTCAATGTGACGTCAAACAGACTTCAAATAAACAGATGCTATCTTTTATTTTCTATTTCGTTTAATACTAAGACTATATGTTAGCTGACCCGTCCGGCGTTGCCCGGGCCGATGATACCTTAAACGAACCTTAAATTTGTATTATTTTATACCTTTAACTCGATTTTGTTTGAATTTCTGTTTTAAAATGGAAACATCACGAAAAAAATAATCATCTGTAAAAAAAAAAATACCTTAAACAGAACGGAACTCGGGTTCGTGACCCAGTGCTTGCGGCACGTATATGCAAGCCGCTAATACCATGAAAAAATTCTCAAAAATTAACCTTGAACCAAACGAACCTCTGACTCGTGTTACCGCTGCCTGTGGCTTCGACACCGTATAGCACGTATGCTACGCAGGCGCTGCAAAATCTACTTTCCTCCACCAGGGAGCGCAGTATGTTGTATACGAACGTCACCAATCGCCTTGTATTTCCAAGACCTTTCAAATAAGGTGTCACATGGTGGTGTCAACTGCAAAATCCTTTAGTTGGATTTTCCACCACCAGGGGGCACAGTGTGTTCTATAGGAACATCACCAACGGTCAAGAAATACTAAGGCCTTTAAAATAAGGTGCAACATGATAGGGCCCACTACAAAATCACTTAGTTCCACTTTTCACCACCGGGGGGGTGCCCTATATTATATACAAACATCACCAATCAACATGAAATTTCAAGACCTTTATCAACAACCGCCTTGAATTTCCAAGACCTTTTAAATAAGGTGTCACATGGTGGTGTCAGCTGCAAAATCCTTTAGTTGCACTTTCCACCGCCAGGGGGCGCAGTGTGTTCTGTATGAACATCACCAACGGTCAGGAAATACCAAGACCTTTAAAATAAGATGTAACATGATAGGGTCTGCAGGAAAGTCACCTAGTTCCATTTTTCACCACCAGGGGTCGCACTATATTGTATGCAACAGAAAGTGATTTTTTAGTATTCGACTCTAGTCCCCATATGTACAATTTCTTCACCGTGAAGTAATTTGAAGCTTAGTTAAGCTCGTAAACGTGTTTTTAACCCGTTTCCCAAACGGGTACCCGTTTCCCCCCCGGGGGGGGGGTCCGTTCGACTTTTTTATATTTTTCTCTTCTCATAGCACATCTACAGACCAAGACCTTTTTTTAGACACCTCAACCAAATTTTTACACCAAGTAGTTCTCTCAATATAGTGGAGACAGACAAAAACATGTTTCAAATTAGTATATAGATTACTCTCTACGACCAAAAAAGGTGTATTCAATGGCAATTCTGAACTATTTAAAATGATTTTCATTTTTATTTAATACCTACACTAAGCGACAAAAAAAAAGCCGCACTGCAGAAAAAATGACTTATACCTTTTTTATTTGTAATAACTTTAAAATTAATGTTTGAAACAAATAAAACTGTCTTGTTTGCATAATACCAAAGGTATGAAATGATACCTATGTATATTTTCGATTTAATAATTCGCTTTATTGCACTTTACGAAGAACTTTTTAAAAATCTGCATAAAACTTTCTTTTTGAACATTATGCAATAACTATACACTTTGCATTCTATTATGATTTATTATATGAAATAAACAAGTTATATTTTAATATATGAAATAAAACTATTTATTTGTTAGATCTAAGCAATATTTTGTTAAACATATGTATTCTGCATTGGGTTAATTCCACCTTTATATGGAATTACTGCATTAATGCGCAATGGCATAGTTTTATACAGTGTTTTAATATAAATCTCAGAAATTTCAATGTGCCAAATATCACAAATGATTTTTTTTAGTTCTGGCAGAGTTATAGGCTGCAAATTTCGAATCCTCTCCCCTCTCCCCCGCCTTTTTAAAGACGAAACACTTTCGAGCGGATCGCGATTTTGACCATTTCTATGTCTGGTAAAGAAGAAATTCTACTATATCCTTTGTGGTATTTAACTTAAAGTGAAAAAAAGTATGATTACTTACAGAATTATAGATTCTCATGGGAATGTATAAGAAATTTTGACAATTTGAAGTGAATAAACTTACCACAGACGCCGTGTATTAAGGTGCCTCATTATCTTCAAATGCTGTTTACGGAAATGTCTAAGATACCTCCAAAATAGTCGGTCAGGCACCACTTTTATGCAGATTGTGTTTTATTTCGAGTTAATTGATCCCTTGAGCATAAAAATTTCCCCGAGTTTTTGAAAAGTTATGCATCTCCTTACCATAATGTACGGAGAATGTGTCACTGTTTTAAAAGTGCGATTTTCATTAAGTCGGTCACATTTTCGTCTTCATTCTAGCTTTTTTCAACTACACGAAATAAAGATAACTTGATTCATCAGAGAAAACCAATTCAGCCTAATAATTAACTGATAATGTTTTTAAATTTTGGTCAACTAAAGTATTGTTTTTTCTAATTATTTTCCTTAATAATGGCTTTTTTCGCAGCACAAAATCCTTCATATCGCAGCACAAAATCCTTTGATTGCACAAAATCCTTCATATCTCAAACAAAAAAACAGATATCCGTAAAATTTTTCGTTTGAAATATAGCTAATACAAATGTCTCAAAATCGGTTTCTGGAATTTTTGAAATTCGGTCCCCAAGGGGGGCAGGGGGAGGGGGGGTAAAACGTGATTTCAGATGCGTAAAACGTGATTTCGCATAATCCTATATATCCCAAAAAAAAAAAAAAAAAAAAGATATATGTGAAATTTTTGCTCAAAAATATAGCTAAGGCAACTATCTAAAAACCAATTTCTGGAATTTTAGAAATTCAGCCCCCAAGTGGGGCAGCAAGGGGGAAGCAAAAACATATGGAGCAAACATATGGCTATGGAGCAAAAACAAATAGAAATACAGTTAGGCCGTTGAAAATTGGTACAGATAGGTTTTAAAGTTCTTCAAGTCGAATGGGGATATTTTCGATTGTGTAAAGTTATTAGGAGGGGCAACAGGGGGGAAGGGAGGGGGGGGGCAAAAAAAATAAAGAGTGTCAGATCGTTCAAAATTGGTACATAGAGGTTTTCCATACTTACAAATCGATTGCGGATATTTTTGAATTTGTAAAATTATTAGGAGGGGCGGGTAGGGGGGTGAGGGGGTAAGGGGGGTATGGGGCAAAAACAAATAGAAATACAGTTAGGTCGTTCAAATTTGGTACAGATAGATTTAAGAGGCCTGCAAGTCGAATGGGGATATTTTCGATTGTGTAAAGTTATTAGGAGGGGCAAGAAGTGGGGGAGGGGAGGGGGGAGGCATAAAAATAAAAATAGTGTCAGATCGTTCAAAATTGGTACATAGAGGTTTTCGATGCTTACAAACCGATTGCGGATATTTTTGAATTTGTAAAATTATTAGGAGGGGCGGGTAGGGGGTGTGGGGCGGTAAGGGGGGCTATGGAGCAAAAACAAATAGAAATACAGTTAGGCCGTTGAAAATTGGTACAGTTAGGTTTTAAAGGTCTGCAAGTCGAATGGGGATATTTTCGATTGTGTAAAGTTATTAGGAGGGGCAAGAAGGGGGGAGGGAGGGGGGGCAAAAAAATAAAGAGTGTCAGATCGTTCAAAATTGGTACATAGAGGTTTTCGATGCTTACAAATCGATTGCGGATATTTTTGAATTTGTAAAATTATTAGGAGGGGCGGGTAAGGGGGTGAGGGGGTAAGGGGGGCTATGGGGCAAAAACAAATAGAAATACAGTTAGGCCGTTCAAAATTGGTACAGATAGATTTAAGAGGCCTGCAAGTAGAATGGGGATATTTTCGATTGTGTGTAAATATTTTAACCAAAAACTTACATACTGTAGCTATTTATGTGATAAATAATAAAATAATAAATATAGTTTAAAAAGCATGCTTTCATAGCACATCGAACTAAAAAGTGAAAAATAAATATAGTTTAAAAAAACTAAAAAACACGCTTTTAAAGCACATCAAACTAAAAAGTGAAAAATAATTCTTAATATAAGCTGAAAACAATAATGAACGAAAAATACTAGTATAATTGTGAAAAAAGCGTGGGTTGCTCGATATACGAAAAATATGGCACAAAGCACCCCACGCTTTTTTCACAATTATACTAGTATTTTTCGTTCATTATTGTTTTCAGCTTATATTAAGAATTATTTTTCACTTTTTAGTTTGATGTGCTTTAAAAGCGTGTTTTTTAGTTTTTTTAAACTATATTTATTAAAGTTTAAAACAAAATTTTTCCAGTGTATTTTTATATATTTTTTAATAAATTAAAAAAAAAAAAAAAAAGGCTAGGGCATGATAGTCATTGCTTCAGTATAGATTTTTTCATGCACCGTGATTTAATTAGGTGCATTCAGTGATTATTTATTTATTTATAATGCTTGCGTAGCGATCTAGCATCGGAATATTGACCGTTACAGTACATATTTCATGCATTTTCTGATTCTTGCATTTTCCTCAAAATAGGAGTGCCCAGTGATTTTTTTTTTTTTTTTTTTTTTGCTTGCGAAGCAAGCATACAGCAGCTAGTGTACTGATCGCGGCCTAAACAAATTTTCATGAATTTACTGTCTCATGACTCGCGAATTAGGGGGGTATCCAGTGACTTTTTTTTTTTTTTCAATACTTGCGAAGCAAGCATACAGCAACAAGCCTACTGGCCGCAGCTTATACAAATTTTCATGCATCGCTAATTAGGAGTATCCAGTGATTTTTTTTTTTTTTTGGGGGGGGGGGAGGGGGGATTTAATGCTCTCGAAGCGAGCAAACAGCAGAAAATATAGTGACCGCGGCTCCATCAATTTTCTTGCTTTTACTCAAGGCCGTAGCCAGGATTTTTTTTCGGGAGGGGCCCATCGCATTTCTAATACAAGGTCATCGAATATGATATACTAATACGCATACCCAATGAAAAAAACATACGTACACGGAATCAAGGGACTGATTAACACAGGGGCACATGGTGCCCCGGGCCCTGAGTAGCAAAGAGCCCTAAAACTGGCCCTGAAAATGCCCTTTTGCCTCTAAAAATGACAAAAGTGGTATCATAAAATGCAAAATTTTGTTATTTTAGTTTCATATACAGGTATATATATGTACTTTTGCTGATTCCTGCACAGTACGAATGGTGGGGGTGGAGCCCACAAAAGTGTGTTTACCCCGGGCCTCACACGAAGTTAATCAGACCCTACACAAAAAGACCCTGATTAACTTCATGCGAGACCCGGGGCACACATAGTTTCGTGAGCCCGCCTCCTCCTCGCATTGTGCACCAATAAACACAGGTACATATACACCTGTTTATGGGAGTAATATATCAGAATTTGCACTATATACCACCATTTTTAGATCATAAAAGGCTAAATGGCATTTTCAGGGCGAATTATATGGCCCCTGCTATTCAGGTCACCATGCCCCTGCTTTAATCAGGCCTTGCACACAAACCTTTCGTCTATATTTTCCTGTACAAATTCACTCAATACCAATCATTTTATTAAAACTTTTATTTATTAAAATTAATTTCCATGATGAATGCAGATGATTTGTTTCTAATAGAAACGTAACACTTAATGTCCAAAGAAAGTCAATTTTATGTTCACTAACAATATCTTTAAAAATGTTTTTTGCACTTTTTCGTTTTGTTAAAAACGAGGGAGGGGGGGAAATGAAAACTTTCAAATTATCATACATTAATAGTTCAACTTATTAGTCTTAAAAGTACTGACGAGTTCTTTTAAAAGATAGTCATATCGAATAACTGTCCCCCTCCGGGGGGGAGGACTTCACCCTTCCTATCTGTGCCTATTTGATTATTACCATTATAAATAATTCTTATTGTGTACATTTATAAGAAATTTTGTACTATACCGCCAAGTTAAAAACTGAAAAAAATTCAGACGGCTACGCCACCTGTTGGACAATTTTCACCAAAAAGTGTTAGACCCTAATTTATGTCACGGTGCAGCTGCATATAAATGTATATGTAATTCTGTGCAGTGCAGTAGTTCCTGAGATACAATTGGAACAGAATATTTGTCACACACAGACAGACATTTTCTAAAAATGGTCAAATCGTGTTCTGGACCTCTCAAAACATGTAAATCCATCGAAAACCGGAAATCAAATTTTTTTTTTTTCGAATCCAATACTTTCTTCTATTGAATACAGAAAAAAGTAAAAAGATTGAATTCATGACGTAGGATAGTCCATTATAGCTTTGACAAGAAGGTGGATGAAATTAAGCGAATAAATATAGCGAAATTAAGGTTGAATGTGTTTTACGGCGTTCTAGAGCTTAAATATAGAAAAGAAAGAACGTAATGGGAAATTTAATTTAATAGGTTTTATTAAGTTATTTTTAAATACTTTCTTTTTTTTTTTTCAAGACAGCAATGTTTGTCTGATACATACTACACGAAATCAGTCTTTCATCATTTATTTCGGGGGGGGCTCGGGCCCGTCGGGCCCCCCCCCCTTGCCTACGGCCTTGCTTTTACTGATTCATGCCCCACGGATTAGGGGTGTCCAGTGATGTTTTTTTTTTTTTTTTAATGCTCGCGAAGCGAACAAACAGCAGCAATTAAACTGACTGCAGCAGTTCAGAAGGATACCGACCTTTGCAATATATACAGAATGAAAAAATAAAAACAAGTAAATTTAAAAGTAAAAAAAGTAAGTTTAAATATCTTTCTTTTAATCTATATTAATAAAATCAGAGTTTTGTCTGTAAATTTGTCAGAATCGAAAAATTTTGCGATATCTTCACGTTTCACGCACCATGAAAGCCGAAAATGACTTCAGAAAATTTTGCCTCTGTGTGTGTGTGTCATCGTGTCTGTATGTTGCTTTTTTTGTCCGGGCATCACTTGATAACGGCTGGACGGAATTCAACGGCGCTTGGCAGAAACTTAGAACTTTACCCAACTTAAAATTATATCTATCAACTTTTCAGAAATCCCGTTCCCCCCTGAGGAGCAAAAGACAAAAACACGTTTGTTCGGGCAACACTTGAGAACGGCTGGACTGAACTCAACAGCGCTTGGCAGAAACATAGATCTTTATCCAACTTAAAATTATATCTATTAACTTTTCAGAAATTCCCCCCCCCCTCCCCCGTTCCCCTGGGGGGGCAAAAGGCAAAAACACGTTTGTCCAGGCATCACTTGAAAACGGTTGGACTGAATTCAACAGCGCTTGGTGGAAACTTAGGTCTTTACTCAACTTAAAATTATACACCCTCCATTCCAAAAGAAACCGAACTTTAAAAAAAAAAAATAGTACCACTGGTGCCATCTGTTGTAATATTTTACCGGTAGATGGCGTAGTCCCTCATTGACAACTGGTATAAATTTCATGACATTTGGATGCATGCCAACAAAAGTTATTGCGTTTCAAATGTCAGTGTGTTTTGTACATCGGTCGGAAAATGAGTTTCAAACAAAGAGCTGCAATTGATTTTTGTGTTAAACTTGGTAAAACTTTTACTGAAACGCACCAAATGCTACAAAATGCATATGGTGATGATTGTCTATCTCGTACGCAAGTTTACGAGTGGTTCGGGCGATTCAAATCGGGTAGAGAGACGCTGGATGATGACGAAAGATCAGGCCGTCCCAGAACCGGATTATCGGAAGAAAACATCGAAAAAGTGTGTGAATTCATCAAAAATAATAAAAAATCGTCGGTGAAAGTTATTGAAATGGAATTAGGCATTCCTCAAACAACCGCATACCGCATTTTGACCGAAGTTTTGGGCCTTAAGAAGGTTAATTCGCGGTTTGTACCACACAAACTCACCGAAGAAAAAAAGTTGATCGAATTGAGCATTGCAAAGACATCGTTAAAAGTGCTCGGAAGGATCGAAACTTCTTGAAATCGATTGTAACTGGTGACGAGACGTGGTGTTTTGAATATGAGCCCGAAACAAAGCGGCAAAGTGCTGAATGGAGAGCGCCGGATGAAGGAACACCCAAAAAAAGTCGCTTGGTGAAGTCAAAAGTTAAGGTTATGCTGATTTGTTTTTACGATTCAAAAGGAATTATCCACAAAGAATTTGTTCAACCCGGCCAGACAGTCACTGGAGAGTTTTACTTGGGCGTCATGAAGCGTTTGCTGGCAAGAATTCGTCGTATTCGGCCAGAATATCGACAAATCGGCAGTTGGACTCTTTTGCAGGATAATGCACCATCACATCGTTCGCGACTTGTAACTGAATATTTGGTCAAAAATCACATTATTCCTTTGCATCATTCGCCCTATTCACCAGATCTCGCTCCGTGCGATTTCTATCTGTTCCCTAAACTGCATTTGGCGATGAAAGGAAAGTGGCACGCATCGATTGAAGCCATTGAGAAGGCGACGACCGACGTCCTAAAGACCATTCCAATAAAGGACATGGAGAAGTCGTTTGACAACTTGTTGGAGCGTGCAAATTTGTGTATCGATGCAGAAGGGGAATACATTGATTAATAAAAATGATTTGTTCCAAAATGTACATTGGTTTTTTGTTTTTTTAAAAAGTTCGGTTTCTTTTGGAATGGAGGGTGTATCTATCAACTTTTCCGAAATTCTTTCCCCCTCCCCCCGTTCTTTCCCCCGAGAAAAAAGACAAAAAACACGTTTGTAAGCATAACACGGCTCCTAATTATTTCACAATAAAGAAATTCCACATGGGGAGACTAGACATGAGTACAAATAAAACTTTATCTGCGATTTAGGAATTTTCTATTTTTAAAGGAAAGAAAGGAGAAAATTGATTTTTGGCGGGAAATTTTGAAAATTCCTGATTTGAGTCGAACTCTACCAAAAATGGAATAAAGATGTTGAAAAAAGGCTATGCGACTTTCTTAGGATATTTCCTAAAACACATTTTTGATTTTTTGTGATCTGCCATTTTTTTTTCTTTGGGGGGGGGCGGGTGTATGTGTTACAAAGGGCAAATTCGAGATACCTTTTTAGCGCTAAATTTGTCCTGGAAAATTTATGAGAGCTGCGGTCACGAAGTTTGGTGCTTGGATTTTTTATATACAACCGGCACCTAAAGAAACGGGATTTATCGAAATACCCCTTTCCCCCCAGCGGGACAGGAAGCAAAAAAACATTTGTAAGCATAACTCGGCCCCAAATTACATCACGGTGAAGAAATTGCCCATGGTAAGACTAGACTTGTGTATAAATAAAACATTATGTACGATTTTAGAATTCTTGATTCTTAAAAGTGGGGTGAAAATCATTTTTCGTGGGGGAAATTTAAGAAATTCCGGATTTTTTAGTAGAGCTCTACTAAAGATAATACAAAGGTATTGAAAATAACCACGTGTCTTCTTTAGAATAGTTTCAAAAACACATTTTCGTTTTTTTTTTGTGATTTTCGATCTATTTATATTTTTATTATTTTTTTTTGAAGGGGGGGGAGTTGTAAATTCAAGACACCCTCCCACCTTCATCGCTAAATTTGTCTTGGTAAAGCTATGGGATCTGCGGTCACGAAATTTGGTACGCAAATAGTTTATAGGTATCTGACACTTATTGTAATGAGATTTTATGAAATTCACCCACTTATCCCCTTGGGGTCGGGGGGTGGGGCAACAAACAAGCTTAAAAACACGTTATTCTGTTTGAATTCGCTTTACATTACCTTAGAATGATGAGTTTTGGTGTGTGGATGTTGATTAGGTATACGCATTATGTACTTTGGTGGGATTTCGCAAAACTTCTAACTTAGCCGCGGGGGAAGGGAAAGTAAGAAGCGGGTAAATTGCTGCCGAAGGCAGTGTGGACGCGGAATCCTGACGTTGCGAGCGGGAAAAACCTCTACGGAATACAGAAAAAACTTTAACTTAGATTATTAATAATCTAATGAAATTTTGACAACTCATTTAAGTATAGTGCTCAGCGAAGCAGGCAAAGCCTCCTAGTAATATATATTTTAGTACTATTTTTATTATATTGAATGCGACTTTTGTTGGTGCGATCCACGTCAGCTCGTTGGTGTGATTTGCATTTAAAAATGGCGTTTGTTGATGTATTTTGTATTTAAAATTCCATTAACAATAAAATTTTTTCAATTTCATTTGCACGGAAAAACGATCGTTAAGAACGTCAACAGCCGCCATCTTGGAAAGTAAATCACGCCTCCGAGCTGGCAGGGATCGTGCCAACAAAAGGCACCAAAAAGTACAAGGGGGTACCGCGTAATAGGATTTCACCCAATTATTAAATTATGTTATATGGATCCATATAAAAAAAAACTTTAATTTTAAACTTATCAAAACCAATTTCTCTCTCTCCCCCCTGCATGGTAAACGGGAATTAAGTGACGCTTCCAAGATTAACTAAATAAAACTGGGACTTACTAAATAAAATTTAACGTGCCCGCAATATTTTCCTGTGCTAGTTACATCCGTACTCACTAGCCTCTGTCGGTACTCTGACAATTACATTTGCACAAGGCACGAGACGTTACGCCTTGCTGTTCGACCCCAATAACTAGCAACACAGAGCACCTTTCACATTCCATCGGGAATTTAAATTGTTTACCATACAGAGTATTAAAATTAATAAGTTTTGACATAAAAAAAAATGAAATATTCAATATACTCGTATATCCGTGCATAGACAGAAGAAACATACTTAAAGTGAAGGGGAAAAAAATAATAATAAATTCGATTATATACAATTCTCTTTTTAAATTACATAAATATATGGCTTCTGAATTTAACTAATTCAGATTTTGTTAATGGCTTGGTAAAACTATCTGACAGGTTACCCTTACTATTTATATACTTTATGTCAAATGTATTTTGATAAACCAAGTCTCTGATAAAAAACAATTTGACGGTGTTTTGTTCTGTGGTTCTCTATAAACAAAATCTATAGTAGCAGTGTTGTTGACATATATTACAGATCTTGCTTAACTTGATCAATCAATTTTAAATTAGCAGATTCTTTTAATATTCTATCAAACCATAAAACTTCTTTTGATGTTTCAGTTAGTGCAATAAATTCCGCCTCCATCGTTGATAAACTGACTGACTTTTCCTTAAACGTTCTTCATGATATTGGAGATTTATCAAGTAAGACTAACTGACCTCCTATTGATGTTCGGTCATCTTTGTTAGTAGCAAAGTCTGCATCTGAACATGCAACTATTTTTATGTCATCACACTTTAAGCTAAGTTTTATATTTTGGTATATTGTAGGTAACCAAGGACTCTAATTAATCCATCCCAATGTGGTATACCGGGATTACTTTCGTATTGACTTAAAATATTTATAGTGTATGATATGTCAAGCCTGGTTCGATTTGCTATAAAAGAGAGACATCCTAGTAAACTGCGATATGGGAATTTTTCCATTTCCTGAATTTCTAATTCATTTTTAGGACACTGCGATTTTGAATAAACCATTCCTTTGATTATAGGAAGTGAGGATATTGGTATTTTAAACTCTTTAAATCTATTAATAACATCTTCAATATATCTTATTTGATGTATGTTTAAAATTTTTCCCTCATCAGTAAATTCAACACCTAACAGTTTCTTTGTTTTACCTAGAATTTTCAGATCAAAATGTTTACTTAGGTTAAACATAGCATCATCAATTAATTTTGTAGTTGAACCAAACAAGACCATGTCATCTACATATAATAAGAGAAACACTTTTGTATTAGAAATATACACACAATTACACCATTCATATTTTCGGGATCCTATTTCAAGTAACACTTTATTTACCTCGAAAAACCACTCCCTTCCGCTCTGGTGAAGACCATATAACGTTTTATTAAGCTTACAGACTAAATTTTCTTTTCCTTTAGCAATAAAACCTGGGAGTTGTGTCATATATATATTTTCATTCAAAGGAGCATAAAGGTAGGCATTTTTACGTCACATTGGACATGTAACCATTTTCTAAACGACACTAAAAGACTAAAAAAAAATCATATTGCACTGAAATTAACCACTGGGCTAAAGGTTTCGTCAAAGGTTTCTCCTTTGATTTGTTTAAAACCCTGAGCTACCAATCTAGCTTTATAGCGGATAATTTAACCTTCTTCGTTTTCTTTAGTGTGTAAACACATCGACAACCTAATGGTTGGATGTTTTCAGGAAGTTTAGTAAGATACCATACACCTCTTTCCTTCATACTGTTAATTTCTTCCCCCATCGCTTCTAACCAGAGTTCACAATGTTCTGTCTTTAAGGCTTGTTTGTATGTATGCGGAATTGCTATGTCTAGTCAGGATGATTGTGAAAAAGATGTTGAGCTCCCCCTTTGACCAGTAACAGTACCTTTAAAATTATCAGATCCCTTAAAACTAAAAATGTGAGGTTCAAAAAGAATTTTATTTTCTTGACAATATTTCTCTACATCTGCAAGTGATCTTAACCTTTCGGAATTTCTCGACTCGTAATAATAAATGTCGGTGCGTGAGCTGTCTGATCTAGGGACAGGTTTACGTACCCACGTAACTTCTCTTAACGGTGCAAGCTCACTAACCTGATCAGCTTCTTCCTCATCTTCCGAGATTAAAAGATGTTGCGGACTACTCAATGAAATACTGTCCGGATTTTTAGCATCAGATATGTGGCCCATCACAGCTCCACTCACTTTCTGCTCAGAAATCACGGGTTTAGGAAAAGTCACATTAATGGTTTCAATAACAATAACCTTACGAGTTTTGGGCAGCCAGATCCTGTACCCTTTGGTACGGAAAGCATATCTAATGAGAATACCCTTAGTGGCCTTTGCATCAAGTTTAGACTGACGCTGCTGCCTCGGGATTCCCACATAAACTTCCGATCCAAATGCTCTAAGATGGCGAACTGAGGGTACTGAGCCACAATAAAGTTCAAATGGGGTTATGCTCATGTGTTTATGACACACTCTAATCCAAGTATACGTAAAATGTAAGAAAGCATCTGGCCAAAAATAATTGGGTAAACCACTGTCATGTAATAAAGATCTCATGGCGTCTGCGGCAGTTTGGTTAAAACTTTCGGCAACCCCGTTTTGCTCAGAAGTATAAATGTTTGTTCTTTCATGTTTAATTCCATGTTCCTGATATAAGTTAGCGAAATTGGAATTTACAAACTCTGTGCCGTTATCAGTACGAACTGCCTTTAATTTACGTTCAAGAAAATTTTCAGCTCTAGTTTATGTTGCTTAAACGTATTGAAGACCTGAGACATCATTAATTGGATAAACAGTTACTTTTCTAGAAAAATCATCTATGATAGAGAGATAATCGCGTTCACCCCTCCTGCCTTTATCTTTATTAGGTCCCCAAACATCCATGTAAATAAGATCTAATGGCCCTTTTGACCAATGATTTCTATCATGTTTAAAAGTTACCCTCCTAAACTTATTGAGCTGACATGTTTCACAGCAAAATTCTTTTTCCCTAAGCTTGGGAAGACCTTTAACACAGTTTTGCTAACTAGTCCTTTCTATTGTGTGTGGACATATGTGTGCTAGCCGCCTATGCCAACTATACATGTCATTTTTCTCAACATTAGAAGCTTGAAATTTAACGATTTTAGGAGGAGAATTCAAAACTCTTGGAAAAACGCAATAAATTCCATTAATAAGCTTGGCATTGAATAAAAATTGCTTACCTTTGGATAATTTCACCTTACCTTTACCACCAATGAAGGTGATCCCTTCTTAAACTAGGCAAGGACCGGATAACAGGTTTTTCCTTAATTTAGAAGAATATAATACATTTTCAAAAGTTAGGATCTTCTGTCCAAACTTCAGCTTAACTTTCCCTCTTCCTTCGATCGGAAAGGAAATTCCATCCACAGCTACAGAAAGAGTTTCATTTTCGAGAGGATGATACTCCAGGAATGCACTCCTATCACGGCAGAAATGGTGTGTCGCTGCTGTGTCAAAAGCCCAAACATTTTCGACAGCACTGCTTTCACCGATTAATGCTTCACACAGGGAAGCATTACCTTTTCTGCTACTTGAAATATTGCATTTGACTGAAGACTTGCCTCTATTCCGTTTAACCCTCGTTGAAGATTTTCTACTCTGCTCAACTTTCCGACCAGGAGAACTTTCACGTGACGATGAACTTTCAGAAGTACGATACCCTCTAGGTTTACTTTGGTAATATTGAGGAGTCTGTGTTTTAACTTGGCACTGATTCTTAAAATGACCACGTTTTCCACATTTAAAACACACCACTTTTCTATTTTTACGCTTTGTAAAATGCACTTCAGCATTTCTTTGATCTGCTTCCCGTAATTTAAGTCTGCTTTCTTCTGATATGAGCTCTACAATAATGTTTTTCAAGATTAATTTATCATCAGGCCACCTCAAGATGCCTTGTACAATTTGATCATATTCTGGTGGTAAGTATCTCAAAATTTGAAAAGATGCATAAATCTCTGGAATTTATTTATAGCTCGCAACTGTTCCAAAGTTCTCTTTAATCGGGATGCAAGAAGGTCAATACTTTCATTCGGCAGGATTTTGGTTGAGCACAATTCACTAAACAAAGGCATGTGATAACTTCTATTATCTGGTCTAAAATGTATTTTTAACTCTTTCCATGCTTCAGCAGCTGAATCACACGATTCTATAATTTTTCTAAACTCTGGTTCAATATTTAAATAGATACATGCAAAAGCACTTCTTTCTCTGGTGTCATAATCTTTAACATCTCTAGCTGTAATGCCAGCTTCTTTACTTATTTCAGGTTTAACTTCTTTACCTTGAACTATTTCCCAGCACCCTTTATCAATTAAAACGTATTTGATATCTGAAGTCCAATTATTATAATTTGTACTGTTAAGTTTATCTATATTGTAAGTTGCAGCAGCTGCCATACTTTATCAAATATTCAGAAAACTATATAATAAACTTTTAAATATCACTACAAATATATTTCCATAATGCCCCCCCCCCCTCCTTCTCAAAATATCTTCATGCTAGGATTTGGGGACAGAAGAAAAAATTGCAAGATTCAAAATTTTTATATACAATCTCAATAGAATTTTAAAGAAATATTCAATAATTTTTATATCTTCATACTATTCTTCCAAAAACACGGCAATTTTTCAAAACAATAGGGGAGACCCGTGTACCTAGGGCCATCATGTACCTAGGGCCACCCCCCTTTATTTGAATAATATTTAATTTTCAGTTTTAATATTCAAATGGGCGAGTAACAACACCAATTGCTACTTTTACAACTACTTTGGAACTTTTGAGGAGAAAGTTTTGACAAGTTATATGTAGAAAACGAATTTACATGGTTTGAAGTAAAATTTTGCAGCTCATCTCTTTTGCTATTTTACAAAGGGAAGTCAAATATTTTTCTTTCATTTTTAGTGTATAATTTTGTTTGTTACATTGGGTAATACATGATATATTTAATTAGTCCTCTCTGCATGTGGATTTTTTAGCGGAAGGCATTTTGAACGAAGTTACCAAAACTTGTACGTAGGGCCACATAGCTGCCTTGTACCTAGAGCCAGTGTGTTTGGACCTTTTAACACTTTCGCGACCGCATGTTTTTGTATTTTTGACAGTAAGGTCCGCCTGTGGATGTTTTTTTCATAAGTTACAAATTTTCAAAACAAAATTTTCCGTATTCACATTTATATTAAAAATGGATGTGCATTATAACCATATTCTCTCTTTTCAAAGTATGTGCATCCAGTATACTTATTGTACAAATATGAATATTGTGCATATTTTTTAGAAACAAATAACATACTAATTTCAAAAGAAACGCCCACTGGTGGAGTTTCATATTTTCAAATGACGTGAATCTACGTCAGCGGTCGCGAAAGTGTTAAGATGCTGGCAAATCCTGGTAAACCAGTCACTATATATGACGTTGCTGATAATGTTGACAAGTCCTATCCGTCGGCCTTTACTCATGTAAACATTCTATCAGGCTTTTGTGTATCCAGCATATATCCAATGAATCAAAACACATTCACTGAGAATGAATATTTAAGTTCAAATGTGACTGAAAGACAAGATCCCTCCATAAATTCAAAAAAAAAATTTTCTAGGAAGAAAGTGAACCAATAATGATAGAACTGGATGTCTTTGTTTCGTGTCCTGTTGAAATTTCGAAACCTTCAACATCTAACATCTTTTCGTGTGACATGCTTTAACAGGTACGAACCTAATCAATACCTTTACCTAAAGCAAAACCTCCCACATCAGAGAAAAGATGTGACCGAAAACCAGAGAGATCTAGAAATCAGAAGAGACACTCCAGAAAAAAAAGAAATTGAAAAAAAAAAAAAAAAAAATTCTGTTAGATTATCCCAAAGAAAGAAAAAAAAGTGAAAATTTTCGTGTTTCAAATTAAGGCAACAACATAATTATCATATGATAAATAAATATATTACTTGATATTGTTTTTTTTTTTTTTTTTTTTTTTTTAAATAAAATGCATGTTTATGTGCTTGTTTTCTATTTATTATAAAGTGAAATCTAAATTTGAGAGAATGGCCCTAGGTACAATGAGGTCTGGCGCCAGGTACAATGATGGTGGTGTACCTAGGGCCATGAGTGAAATTTTTTTTAAAACCTTCTGTTTGTCGGAATTTATTATTTTAGGTATTTATATTAATCCCAATTGGAAGTAATTAGTCCTAAAGATATGTACATATCAGTTTGATAATTTTAAACAGGTCAAGGGCTCTGTTTTTGGGCATTGAAAAAAAGCGGCCCTACCTTCCGCAAATTGAATCACATATATATACATATCTTACTTTTCTCTTCAAATTCTTCTTCCATTAGCTTCCGGAATTAAACATATTATATTCAAAACAAATTGGTTCCCAAATTTTCAAGTGCAAAAATTAATTCTTGCAAAGCTAACACGTTCACGCCGGTGCATTCCTGTCAAAAGTATCTGAGCACTAGCCAATAATTCCGATATCAAAAAAGTATACTTAAAACTGTTTTGTTTAATAAATCCTAGTCGAATCATGTTCTTAGACTGACTAAGATCATGACTCGACAAGGATTTATTTAACAAAGCAGTATTAAGTGTACTTTTTTTGGACAAGCATTATTGCTAGTGCTCAGATACTTTTGCTGTGACCCACCGGTGTGTCACGCCGGCGCGGCGTGAACGTGTTAAAGACAGAAACTGCTTCTTAAAAGTACTTCAATAAAAATTAAACGTTCATGGCTGAAACTGTTATGGCTAAATAGCCCATAACCTAATGATAGCCTATGGCAAAGCTATAGGCTTAATTATAATACAGCGTTGCAACAATAGAAGCATTTATTGCTGAAAAATGCCATAACTGTTTAATGATCGTAATTATTTGAAGTAGTGTGTATACAAGAGTCACTGAAGAGTTAAAGTTTTTAAACGAAATTATTTTTATTAAAATCAATCTTCAAATAAAGTTAATGATTTCAAAATTAAACAATTAAAAATACACTTGAAATGGAATTTAAACCACATAATAATTTACTTTTTCCGGAGCTGGAATAATTGATGAAGTTACATTTACGGAAGATTAAATAAAACTTAAACATTACTGCCTGGTAATCCTTTTAACAAGACATTTAAATTGCCGACTTTATTATGTTTAGCGGCAGCAATACTGCATCGCTAAAACGAGAACTTTCTCGCTATCAGCTACGGAAGAAACATACTGATACTGGGATAAAACAACAGAGAGAGTGTGGCTATTGATGCGGCGTTAAATACCCACCAGCGGCTTGGCTTGCTGCCAAGAAGAACCGCTTTTCAGCTTACTGTGATAGATTAAGGCTCCTATATATACGAGCTGGCACATCAGGCATTTTGTTGCCTTAGGGTTGCCACATGTACCCAGCGCGTTTCTCTGATAAACAAACGACAAACTTTTTTTAATCGTCTTACGTTACTTTAGAGTAACTTGTTTTATTATATTTCATAATTTTAGCTAAGTAAACTATGATATGGAAGTTTGTTTAGCGATAAACTGCTATAATCATTCAAGAAGTGAATTTGGCGACATTTTGTAAAAGGAACAGAAACCGTCCTAACAACACATCTTACCCCAGTACATCCATAGGATATCCTCAGAATAAAATGACATCCTGAGAATGTACTGTGAAAAAAATGTGTTTTTAAAAATATTGTTGCTTATTGCTCTTATCGTGACCGGATTAGCTTCAGATCAAGATTTCTTAAAATCATTAGGGAAGCGATAAGGACGCCAAGTGGGAATGCTGTCCTCTTCGCAGGCAAAAAAATGGCGGTGATGCGCCGGCCTATTATTTTATTTAGGGGCTCTATGATAGATATGTCGTATCACTGACGTCACCGACACGGTGAAAGAAAGATTGTTGGAAGAAGGTGACGATTTAAAGTCAGATAAAATTAACCTAGCTAGCGACTTCAATTTAGATAACTACAAGTAATGTTTTTAATCGTTATAAATTCGTATCACGGACATTAAAATAAGTAGAATTAAACTTTCATAACTCTAGGTGAGTGTTTATAAGTAAGTGATAAGAACAATTACTTTTAATCTTAAGTTTGGGGCTTAGCTGTCAACATATATCGCTACCGCAATGTCATAATTGTCAGATGTTAAATTTAACCCTTTGATGGCTATAGCAGCCTCACCAATTAAATAAGATTTAAGATATGTAAATTTTTGTATTTTATCAATACTTTCGTTTTCATGTACAGCTGTTCTGAATTGTTCCCAAAATTAGTTGAAATTTAATATACTGCCATCAAATTTTCCAATTTCTAAAGGTGGTAAATTTAATGCACAATGCGACTTTTTTTTTTCTACATCATTTTTATTTGTCAAAACTGGGGTAGTTATTTGCGTTTTATGGAGAAATTTGTTTATTCTAACTTTCTATGTAATAATTTGTTCTTTATATTTCTCCCTTTCCTCAATTTCTTTTTCAATATTTTCTGTTTTTGTAAATCTAAAATATTTTCATCTACTCTATTTAAAGTGTTCTCTTTGTCGGTTAGTTTAGCCAAAGTTTCCTCAATGATATCTAAAGATATTTCATTTTGGTTTTTCTCTAACTCAGATTCGAGCGTTTTAATCAAATTTGAAACAGCGCGGCGAATCGGAGTTCTAGTAGCTTTAAGTGTATCAATATTCATTTTCATTTTCAAATTTCTATATCAATTTATGCAATATCAAATCGAATTCTTGAACACTATCTTTAAATCCAAACTGAAACCAAAACGAAATAATAATTCAATTCTATATATTTATCAAATCGAAACCCTAGCCAAAACAAAATAATAATTCAATTATTATAAGTATTTATTTTTAACAAAATAAAACAGAAAAAAAAAATTAAATAATAATTTAAACCTATCCTTAATGATCCATTAATAATATATATCCAATAATCCCTCCATTATGATATTAATTTAGCGATTAAATCTTAAATAAATTAATTTGAGAACTTTTATTTGTTTATTTATATCATGCTAAAAAATGAAAGGATTTCTTAAAACAAATATTTTAAACAACAAAAATATTTCAGAACAAATATTTGAACCAAAAAAAAAGTAAAACTTACCCTGTTTCGAATGGTTAATACAAAAAGAAAATGAAATTCGTTCGAAAATGCCAGCACTCGGCTCCATAAAATCTATTGTAAAGGCTGGTTAGCATGGAAGGTGGCTAATATAAATTAATGCTCGAACTATGGCTACTGGAAAACATACTTTATTTCCGGAAACAACACAAATTAAAACTTGATAAAAGGTAAAGACACATAACGTAATTATAATAACATGTAGTAGAACTTAGGAAGATAAAAGCAAAACATATGACACGCAGCTGCCGTGACATAAAACATCGTTCTCTTTTCCCTAATAGCACAGCCAGTCGATGTGACTTCACAAGTGTCACAGTCACTATGATAACCAAAATGCGACTCCTCAAATGCGTCACATTGTGACTCTTATATATCTGTCACTAAGGTGACCCAAATGTGACTTCTTTTATGAGTCGTATGGTGACTCAGATGAGAGTCACTACGGTGACCAAAATATGACTCCTTTAATGCGTCACACTGGGACGCTTAGATGGCAGTCACTATAATGACCCAAATGTGACTTCTTTAATGAGTCGCATTGTGATTCTGATCAGAGTCACTATGGTGACCAAAATGTGACTCCTTTAATGCGTCACACTGCGACTCTTAGATGACAGTCACTATAATGACCCAAATATGACTTCTTTAATGAGTTACATTGGGACTAAGATGAGAGTCACTGTGGTGACCAAAATGTGACTCTTAGATGACGGTCACTAGGTGACGAAAAAGTGACTACTTTAACTTGTTAGATTGTGATTTTCAGATATCAGTCACTACGGTAATGGAACCGGCGCTTGCGCCGCACCACCAACCGTCTTAGGCTCGCTTTGTAGCCCATGCGGTCTAAAGTATTTATTGTCCCCGAAGGAGAAGTCTCTGTCACCACGACAGCAGAAACACGTCACACGACAGCAAGTACCAGCCTAGATATGGACAGCAAAGACTCCCAAAGCGTACGTCAACCCTTCGGACCGACCTTGGTTGGTCAACAGCAGGCTCGCCTGCTCCACGGTTTGACGGCCAGAAGGGCCAGTTTACCTTCTGAGGACGGTGCTTGACCAACCACACGGCCGTACTCCCTGCGGTGTTAGACTGCACCCGTCGAACTTTGCCAACTGGGCAGGATACACACGCTTCTCTTTTATATAAGCTGGCCTCCACTGCCACATGACTTGCCCCACTCAGGACACCAGGACATGCCCATGTTGAACCCGGGCAAATTACATATCACCACATGAGCACCAAGTGCGAAGTGCCAGGAGACGCAAACTAGAGAGACATGCACTGCCAGTCTGCGGAGACAGACCAGTACCCACCATAACAGCAGAAGCTGTGCCAGACGCCACAACACACGCTCACGCACCAACTGCTTACGTTCTAGCAAGCGGATTTCACCAAAAATGGATACTTGGAAGGAAGGATTAGCGCTGTTTGGTACCAGCTAGGGAGTAGACCTCAAGGGGGTGAGGAAAAAACCCTAATACATAAAACGGCGTCCATTAGCGTTGCATCTATCACTGCTGTTGCGGGATGCTTGTACACTAGCAGAGCACACAAGTTGACGGAGGGTATTCCTCCGATACAACCAATTAGGAGCTAGCTCCTTCAGCTCACTGTCGATACCTTGCGTTAAGGATTTGCAACTCTTTAGACAATCCAACTCTTTAGACAGTTGGAACGGGAACCGAGGTTCCCTGCCTGCTAGAAGTCCTCCTAGGAGGCTGAGGAGTGAGCTTAGGTTCTTCGACTATCCGGACCCCACCACCAAGCGGGTCTGTAACCCAGTGCAACATGTCGGACATAATTGTCGCGATTAGAGGTCTGCACGGGCCGGAATTTCGAGGCCCGGGCCCTGCCCGGCCCGTACGAAAACTTTGCTTACCCGGCCCGGCCCGTTATGAAGTCGAAAAATGAGGCCCGGGGCCGGCACGTTTATTTTTTAACGGTGTATGGCCCGGCCCGGACAAAAAACGATAAAATCAGGCCCGACCCGGCCCGGCACGATTCAAAAGTATGTAAAATAACAAGAAGAAAAAAAAAAGGAATGCCTTTTTTATAAAAAAGATTTTTAGTATGTGTTTTGCAGAGGTTTTATATAACCAAACAATAGTACGTTCTTTAACAAAACTGCTGGAATTTTACAAGACAATTATATATAAACAGAAATTCATTATTATAGACAAGGCACAAAGACAAACAGAAAGTCAAATCGAAAATATTAGCATTCATCAAACAATATAGGAAGGTATTTAAAATGGTTAATACAACTGAAAATGCACTTTCAACCATTTCCTCGAATATACTATAATGTATCCGAATCTTTCATGTGCTCCGGTAAACAAAACTTTAATGTTAATCCAACCATATTCATTAGAAAAGTTGCTTTTGCCCATGATAAAAATGATGCTACTTTCGTCCACTGGAGAAAAGGAAAAGGAGCCTTAGAGAAAAAGTTACAGCGGAAAGATTTTTATAGCCGTTATACCACCTAAACTCAACAGATCATAAGAAACAAACCCTTATACACAGTAATGTATCTAATTTCTTTTGTTATGTACATGTACGCAAACTGGTAGTGACATGCATACTATTTTGAATAGGAAACCATCCAATATTAATTTAAATAAAATATATTAATTTTGAGGCATGCTAAAAATATTTGCGAAAAATCAGATTTCGGAACGACAGACTGATAGACAATTAAATTGACGTTACAGACACTCTTTTGACAAAATAGAACTTTATGTGACATACAAGCTTGTAAAATTATGTAAAATAAATGACTGAAGAAATATTTCATCATTTTCCTTTTTTGTTGATTAACGAGGAAACCAGAAAAAGATTCGGGCCGACACGGCCCGGAGAAAATTTCATTCAGGCCCGGCCTGACCCGGAGAAAATTTCATTCAGGCCCGGCCCGGCCCAGCCCGAGAGCAAATTCAAAAATTCGGCCGAACCCGGCCCGTGCAGACCTCTAGTCGCGATACCTTTTCTGCAATACAGTCAGTCACTACGGTAACCTAAATGTGACATCTTTAATGAGTCGCATTGTGACTCAGATGAGAGTCACTATGGTGAACAAAATGTGACTTTTTTAATGCGTCACATTTTGACTCTTAGATGACAGTCACTAGGTGACCAAAAAAAAATGACTTGTTACATTGTGACTCTTACATATCAGTCACTAAGGTGACCCAAATGTGACTTCTTTACTGAATCGCATTGGGACTCACATAAGTCACTATGGTGACCAAAATGTGACTTTTCTAATGTGTCATATTGCTACTCTTAAATGGCATCACTACACTGAACAAAATAAGAGTCCTTTAATGAGACACATTGTAACTCTTAGATGACAGTCACTTCAGCGACCAAAATGTAACTACTTTAACTTGTTACATTATGACTCTAAAATGACAGTCTATTTGCAATTCTGATATAAAGTCATTGTTACCAATGCTATGTGACACGTCACTATGTTACGTGAGAAACAAGTCGTCAGATGACTGTAAAATGTCGGCCAATATTGCAAAAGATTGCAATTGCATAGCTAATTACAAATATAGACTAGCCTGAATTTGACATATACAAAATAGTAATAATAAAATAATAAATAAGAAACATTACATTTAAACTTTTATATGTCGTACGTCTTACTAAATTTTTTGATATCTCAAACTGATTTCGCTGACTCACTTTAGATGCATATTTACAAATAAACTTTTCCCTTTTACGGTAAATGTATATATACCAGGTTTTGCAGCGTGTAAGTGCATCATATTTGTTATGTGAGATCGCTATTATGAAAAACTATGCTAAATCAATTTGGGTGCTTATCAGCCCTAATGAGGCGCTGTTATGCTGTAATATTCCCTAGGTTCCATATCATCCTCTACTGTGCACAAGCGCACCAATTTTTTTTTTAGATGTAATGACTCTAATGAAAGAATATCCTGATTTACATTGGGTGCGTATCGGCCGAAAAATGGCTGCGGTATGCAGTGCTTTTTAAGTTTTACTAGCAGTCCTTTTCAAGTTTTAGATTTTCAACCAATTAACATATTATACAGAAGAAATTTTTTTTTAGGCACAACTTAACATTTTCTTTTTTCTCTATACCAAATTTAAGTACGCTGTTTCATGCACAGCGTTTTCACGCTGTTTCTGCTACCACAAAATGTTTGTAACAGAGAAAAAAAGCGAGGTTTTTAAAATTAGACTTTATTTATTTATTTATTTTTAAATTGTAAGCACTATAATTAAACGGGGTGGGGAGGGTTAGGAGGGCGGCAGCTCCCCTCGCATAGAATTTTATGCCAAATGAAACAATGACCTACACCTTTTTTAGATTAATTTTAGAGTACATTGAACTATATTATTTTACCTTACTGAACTTAATATGCGATCTGTCTTTATAACATTGAAATGCAGTATAAGAAAAAGTCGTGTGAGTGACACACCATATAATTTAATCTAAAATCGTATCATCATTCTTTTTCTAATTAAAGGTATCACCAGATTTAATTCACACCCTGTGTAAACATTTCTAGGGGCGAAATAATATGCCTCCCACAACATAAATGTTTTAACAAACAATTAAAAAGAAACAACGTTTGTAAAATATTTAAATATATTTATAAATTTTAATGCTTTGAAAACTCACTATTAAAAAAAAAAGAAAAGAAAAGAAAAAGAAAAGAAACAAAAAAAGAAACTAATGAATTAATTTTTAGTTATTTTATTTTTATCTTTATTTTCAAAATAGTAAATAACTATCAATTTTATTGAAGAAAATTAAACGTTAATTCGTAATTAGTCAGACGTAATAAGTGAGAAACAATTTATATATTCCTTAGTACATACTCTTACACATAATAGACACAGATATACACACTTATAAAGCTTTTAGCTTTCTCTGAGAAAAGATGTCAAAACACTGGCTGAGAATCTCTCGCCAAGTACCATGTTAAATATCGCCAAATGTTTCTACTTTGCTTTATCAATGAAATCATTATTATTATTATTTTTTTTTTAAATAGCACAAAAATAGGACAAAAGTAATATATTTAATAAATAAGATGATTACAGATCAGTTATGACAATAATCATGCAGTATTTTTTCTATTTATATCAATTTATAAGCTGTGAAACAGGCTAGTAAAAGAATCTGCCTACCTCGTCCATCAATAAAGTTAATAAAACAGCTTAATAATTAACATTATTCAGTAAAATATGTTTTGATATTTTACAAATAATCTTTCTTAATGTATTTCTGAAAGAAAAAAAAATCAAATTTACTTAATATCAAGAGATAAAAATGCTCTTTTCGACATATGCGAAACTCTCAATGTAAAACCTATGGAGCATCATCCAACAATCGCCCCGGGCGGCTGATGGTCAGTCTCGTCCAATGAGAATCTGTCACAGATCTGTCGCCACTCTAATCTTATCGAGGCACCCTAGTAACTACAATACTGAAACGGAAGTGGGGGTTAAAGTGAGCTGTCTTCTCATACAGTACAACTGCATCAAATAAAGGAGTTTCTAAAACTATTTTGGAATGTTTTTAAACTAAAAATAAATATCGGAAATCAGCAGCTGATACCTTGCTCCTTAAACTGTAGTAATATTTTCATAATTTATGGTAAGAGAAAGTATTATGATGGTCAAGCTGGATTATTTAAACTAATATATTGTGGCCACCACATGACTTTTTCTATGTTTTCCTATACAAATTGATTCAGTGCAAAAAAATTATTGAAATTATTATTTATTAAAATTATCTTCCATGATGATGAATGCAGAAAATTTTTATTCTAAAGAAGTGTAAAATTACATATCCAAAGAAAGTCTTTTATATTCGATATCTTTAATTTTTTTTTTTTTTTTCCTTAAATGGAGGAGAAAAAAAAAAACTTTATTTTGAATTATTACAGATTGATAGTTTAACCATTCGTTTTAAAAGTACTGACAAGATCTTTCGAAAAGTATCTATAATGAAAATCTGTTGCCCTCGGGGGCGGGGGGGGGACTTCTGCTCCTACATAAAAAGAAAAATTATATATATATATATTCCCAGTTGACTATCACTATTATAAATAATTCTTTTTAATTTCATAATGATTACTTAAAAAAAAATCTCTTTATGCACATCTACACGAAATTCCACCGCACTTTAGAATGTAGAAAAAGAGGGGGGGGAAGCTAAAAACCCCATAGAAATAGCATGGGAAGAAAACCAAAAAAAAACTCACAATGTCAAGTGTGTTAAAAAAAAAACGGTTCACACCGGAAGTAATAAAGGGACAAAATTGACTAGAAAAATACATCGAAGAGCGGGAACGGGCGGGCTGGGGCATTGGTCCTATCGTCCAGGGTTAATACCTATATCGCCATATTAAAAATTTAGAAAAAACGGAATTGTAACTCCATTTGTTGGACGATTTTCACCAAAAGTTGATAAGCACTAATTTATGTTAAGGTGCCACAACATATCAAATTTTATGAAATTTTGTGATATAGTTCTTGATATACAATTGGCACAAAATTTGTCACGCACAGGCGGACGTTTTCTAAAAATGGTGAAATCGTGTTCTACGCATCTCAAAACGTGTAAATCCATCGAAAGCTCTAGGTCAAAAATTTTTGCGAATCCAATACTTTCTCTTATTAAATGTAAAAGAAAGTAAAAATAGGGAGTCGAGGTAGGTTTATTTTAAAATATTTAAAAAGATATTTAATGTATGTCAGTGATAAATTTTGTAATCAAAGGCCTTCAGGAAACCTTAAAACGTGTAAATCCGGTGAAAACTCGATTTTGAATTTTTGGACCGAATACAATACTTCTATTACCTACGGTAGTAGGGTTATAGAAGTAAAAATAAATAAAGTACAACTACTTATGCCTACTTATACCTACCTCTCTTTGATATTGAATCTAAACTTTGGTTCTGGCAATCCAGAAAGAATCAGATTTGATTGAAACAATGCATAATTTTAAATTAAATCTCATTTAAGTAGATTGTGATATATATTATATATATATATTAGGGCTGGATTATTTATCAATATATCCCCAAGTATCGATATTTTTTTAATATCCCTTTAATGATATTGCCTAGTGCGCACCCGAGTGACCGAAACCCGATCAGCCAACATACAACAGCGAACGAGACCCGAAGAAAAAAAGCGCCGAATATCTTATTCTAATACCCATTCTCTACTTTCCTCTAATTACTCACTGATAAACTAGAAAAAATAACCCTACGCCAAACGATCTCTATTGCAATACATATACTTCCTCATCCTTCATAACTTCAAATCCAAACATCACTGTTTTGTAAAGGCCACCGCATAATAAAAAAATAAACCAGTATTTATTGAAAGCCATCTGCTTTGATTATCGCGTGAATAAGCTGACTTCATTCAAGGTCACGGTTCTACCCCTTCAGAAGAAATTCATCAGCCACAGACATACTCCAATATCACAATCCATTCACTATTAATGCGTATTCATGCCTATAATCAGCAGGTGTGTTTACTAGGAAAGACATTTGATGTTAGTCGAAACGATATATCCCTATCCGAGATATCTGCTATGGGTTCTGATCTATCACACTATATTGACTTCCCACTCTACATTCATGCATATCGTAGGTTTTGAAAACCACAGACAAGGCGATACAAAAACAAACGCTCATTATGACGAATGAAAACAATATCTTTTGTTTTAGCTCCTTTCCTGCTATTGGTTCATTGATATCGGTGTATTTCAAAGTGTCGATATGAAATGGGCAATAACATGCGAGCTTTAACATGTGTTTAACAAAGATCATCAAAGCCGAACTGATATCTACTAGAAGAGTTTTTTTGCAAATTTTCTTAGCGTTTAATAAAAAACTTCTGAAAATGTAAGCAATTATAGAATGTAATTTTTTTTAAATATTATTTTATTATTATTAAATATTTCGATAAAATATTTTTTTTATTAAGGCTGTACATCAGTCAGATAGCTCCCTTTCTCCTTTCCCATGTTATCCAATAGGATTTTCGTTGCTTCGTTTTATAAAAATATCTCATTCAAAAATGAAGTTTTTCAAATTCTGTTTTTTGAATATTACTCTTTGAACGGGTCGCCTTTTAGCTTAGTGAGCAATTTTTCGAAAAAATTAATTTAAATATTTTATTTCAATAAGTAAATTATGGACTCTATGTGTGGATCTCTAAGTAAAATATTTAAATTTATTTTTTCGAAAAATTGCTCACTAAGCTAAAAGACGACCTGTTCAAAGAGTAATATTAAAAAAACAGAATTCGAAAAAGTTCATTTTTGAATAAAATATTTTTATAAAACGAAGCGACAAAAATCCCATTGGATAACATGGGAAGGGAGAAAGGGTGCTATCTAACTCATGTAAAATAAAGTTTTATCTTCAGTAATTTTACAGTGACAGTTTCTTTATAGAATTATATAATATTGAATAGTTTATTACTTTTTTTATGTAGCATTTATTTTTTCTCTTTCCATTTATTTATTTATTTATTTTTTTAAAGCCGTACATCTATAATAATAAAAGAATGTTAAATAAAATTGGTTTAAATGCAAAATGAGTTACTTTAAGTAACAAAATGAAACTTTAACGTAATTTTGTTTAAATAATATAATTTTTATACTGACAATGTACACACACACACACACACACACACACATACATATATATCTATCTATCTATAATAATAAAAGAAGATGTCTGTCTGTCTGTCTCTCTGTCTGTCTGTCTGTCTGAGCATCTATACGTTCAGCCCCTACTGAACGCAGAACTACAAAATTTGACATACGGGTGCTCAGAAGCCTGCCCGAGGGGATAGTCAAAACAGAATTTAAAAATTTTAGTTAGTTGCGGAGATATTAATTAAAATGTAGACCTATGTCTTAATCAAAAAGCGATCTCAATGACTCAGAATTCACCGAGATTGCATAAAAGTAGATATTTTAACGGAGTTAAAAGCAGAAAAAATGGAAAATAAATTAGAAATATTAGTCCGATCATTACGAATTTGGTACCAAATGAAAGGGGAATTTTTTCCGAATCTAAGAGTGCAAGCGGCTTATCGATACGTCAATTAGATTTTTTAAAATTAACTAAACTATGAAATTTAGTTGGCAACAGGCAGACGATTTTCTAAGCGGTCTCCATCGGAAACAAAACACATGCGAGACAACTGTCTGTGATGTCTGTGATGAAAACGGAAATGGTTGTAATCAATTAAGATATCATGTGTTTTATACTGGGGGGAAAAATTGCAATTTTCAATTTTTTTCAAATTTTCATTCACGTTACATTTGAATTAATATTCGGCCTAGACAGCATATTATAAAGCTACTGTTCAATTTTCATGAAAATATATAAATAATTAAAAAAATGACATATTTATTGGAAAAAGATTGTCTTCTTTTATTTTTTTGCAGTATTTGCAGTAGTCGAAATTTCGTAGTATGTAGTTTTAATGCCCGATAATTCGATTGTGAATATTTTTGAAAGAGTACGATTATTAGGGAGGGCTTGAGGGACAGGGAAAAAAGGCAAAAAAAAAAAAAAAAAAAGAGTTGCAGCGTTTGAAATTGGTTGGCATATTAAAATTTTAAGGCAAGGTATTTGGTTTTCTTTTTTTTTTTATCCCAGCTTCTAATTAAAATAATTTCATAAGTAATACATCATTTGAAAGCTTTGTTGATTTGGAATTGAACAGTAGATTACAGAAATTTCTACCGCCAGATGGCGTTGAAATATTTTAAAATTTCAATATTTCAAATTCTAATTATGATTATATAATTTTTAATACATCATTCGAAAGATATTTTAAAGTTCTTTTATATTATCGAAAGTATTATTCGAGATTTTACCCGATTTACACGTTTTAAGGTTTCCTTTTTAGGTTTTCTTTTGTATCTCAGCTACTAATTAAAATATTTTCATAAGTAATACATCATTTGAAAGCTTTGTTGATTTGGAATTGAACAATATATTACAGAAATTTCTACCGCCAGATGGCGCTGCTATATTTTAAAATTTCAATATTTCAAATTCCAATGAGCGAGGAAGGTGTTGTAAGTTCTAAAACGGGGATAAGGCGCCGCAGGCGCCACCGAGCGGGACTTAGCTAAAGTTAGAAATTTGAAATATCAGCGCCGAAGGCGCTACCGCACGGGAGTTCACTGCGATTTAGATAAGCTATTTTCACGATATATCAATAAGCTGTTATTAGACCTGATACGGGAAAAAGGCGCCGCAGGCGCCACCGAGCGGGACTTTCGTAAAGTCGGATTTTTCAGAGATCGCGAACCAGCTGGTCGCCGAAGGCGGCTAGTATATATATAATTCAAATTTCAATTATTGTGAAACTATTACGAAGGTGAATTGAACATATATATTTAAAAGATATTGTAATGATTTGGTAAGCAGATACAAAAATAAAAATGACAAATAACTGACATTTAGGATGCATATAAGAGTTTTAAGTAAAAAATACTAACTGGAACCCGTCGACTTCGACGGTGACTTTATTGACCGTAATGTTTCAAAAATCGTCGTATCATTATTTAAATGTATTTCAAGTTAAAACATCTAATATAATTTACAACATTTCACTTAAAAAAAAAAAAAAAAAAAAAATCGGAAAAATGGTTATAAATTGATATACTATATATGACATCACTTTCTACAAAGTACTGTCAATGTGACGTCAAACTGACTCCAAATAAAACAGTTGCTATCTTTTATTTTCTGTTTCTTTTAATACTAAGGCTACATGTTAGCTGCCTCCCCCCCCCCCCCGGCGTTGTCCGGACCCATGATAATAACGTTAATTGAATCTTAAATTTGTATGATTTTATACCTTTAACTCGATTTTGTTTGAATTTCTATTTTTAAATAAAGGCATCGCGAAAAAAATAATCAGCTGTAACAAAAAAATTACCTCGAACCGAACGAAACTCAGTCTTGTGACACCGGTGTCTGCGGCAGCACATACGTGAGCCGCTAATAACATAAAAAAAATTCCCAGAAATTAACCTGCAACCGAAAGAACCCGCCCGGTGTTGCTCGGGCCCATGATAATAACCTTAAATGCACAAATTTGTATGGTTTTATATCTTTAACTTGATTTTGTTTGAATTTCTATTTTTAAAAGAAAACATCACAAAAAAAAAAATTTAAAAAAAAATAATAATAATAATAATAATCTGTAACAAAAAAAAATTACTTCAAACAGAACGGAACTCGGGTTCGTATCCCAGTGCCTGTGGCACGTATATGCAGGCCGCTATTAACATGAAAAAATTCTCAAAAATTAACCTTGAACCGAACGAACCTCTGACTCGTGTTACCGCTACCTGTGGCTGCGGCACCGTATAGCAGGCATGCTACGCACGCACTGCAAAATCCACTTTCCTCCAACAGTGAGCGCAGTATGTTATGTACGAACATCACCAATCACCTTGAATTTCCAAGACCTTTCAAATAAGGTGTCACATGGTGGTGTCAACTGCAAAATCCTTTAGTTGCACTTTCCACCGCCAGGGGGCGCAGTTTGTTCTGTACGAACATCACCAACGGTGAGGAAATACCAAGACCTTTAAAATAAGATATAACATGATAGGGTCTACTACAAAATCACCTAGTTCCATTTTTCACCACCAGGGGGAGCACTATATTGTAAACAAACATCCCCAATCAACATGAAATTTCAAGACCTCTATCACCAATCGCCTTGGATTTCCAAGACCTTTTAAATAAGGTGTCACATGGTTTTGTCAACTGCCAAATCCTTTAGTTGCACTTTCCACCGCCAGGGGGCGCACTGTGTTTTGTACGAACATCACCAACGGTCAGGAAATACCAAGACCTTCAAAATAAGATGTAACATGATAGGGTCTACAGCAAAATCACTTAGTTCTATTTTTCACCACCAGGGGTCACACTATACTGTATACAAACATCCCCAATCGACATGAAATTTCAAGACCTTTAAAATGAGGTGCTACATGTGTGGGTCTAGAACGGATTTTCCTCTCAAACTAATTTCCCCCCTTTCCCCTCCCCTCCAAATCTACTTTCCCCCTTTTTCCCCCTTTAAAATCGAAAATTCCAAATTCGCAGGTATTGATTTTTTAGTATTCGACTCTAGTCCCTATATGTACAATTTCTTCACCGTGAAGTAATTTGAAGCTTAGTTAAGCTCGTAAACGTGTTTTTAACCCGAAACGGGTGGGAAACGGTTTCCCACCCGTTTCCCCCCCGGGGGGGGAACCGTTCGACTTTTTTTATTTTTCTCTTCTCATAGCACATCTACAGACAAAGACCTTTTTTTAGACACCTCAACCAAATTTTTACACTAAGTAGTTCTCTCAATATAGTGGAGACAGACAAAAACATGTTTCAAATTAATATATATACTAGCTGGAACCCGTCGAATTCGACGATCACTTTATTGACCGTAATGTTTCAAAAACCGTCGCATCATTATTTAAATGTGTTTCATGATAAAACATCTAATGTAATTTACGACATTTCACTTAAAAAAAGAAAGTCGGAAAAATGCTTATAAATAGAAATACTGTATATGACATCACTTTCTACAAAGTACTGTCAATGTGACGTCAAACAGACTTCAAATAAACAGATGCTATCTTTTATTTTCTATTTCGTTTAATACTAAGACTATATGTTAGCTGACCCGTCCGGCGTTGCCCGGGCCGATGATACCTTAAACGAACCTTAAATTTGTATTATTTTATACCTTTAACTCGATTTTGTTTGAATTTCTGTTTTAAAATGGAAACATCACGAAAAAAATAATCATCTGTAAAAAAAAAAATACCTTAAACAGAACGGAACTCGGGTTCGTGACCCAGTGCTTGCGGCACGTATATGCAAGCCGCTAATACCATGAAAAAATTCTCAAAAATTAACCTTGAACCAAACGAACCTCTGACTCGTGTTACCGCTGCCTGTGGCTTCGACACCGTATAGCACGTATGCTACGCAGGCGCTGCAAAATCTACTTTCCTCCACCAGGGAGCGCAGTATGTTGTATACGAACGTCACCAATCGCCTTGTATTTCCAAGACCTTTCAAATAAGGTGTCACATGGTGGTGTCAACTGCAAAATCCTTTAGTTGGATTTTCCACCACCAGGGGGCACAGTGTGTTCTATAGGAACATCACCAACGGTCAAGAAATACTAAGGCCTTTAAAATAAGGTGCAACATGATAGGGCCCACTACAAAATCACTTAGTTCCACTTTTCACCACCGGGGGGGTGCCCTATATTATATACAAACATCACCAATCAACATGAAATTTCAAGACCTTTATCAACAACCGCCTTGAATTTCCAAGACCTTTTAAATAAGGTGTCACATGGTGGTGTCAGCTGCAAAATCCTTTAGTTGCACTTTCCACCGCCAGGGGGCGCAGTGTGTTCTGTATGAACATCACCAACGGTCAGGAAATACCAAGACCTTTAAAATAAGATGTAACATGATAGGGTCTGCAGGAAAGTCACCTAGTTCCATTTTTCACCACCAGGGGTCGCACTATATTGTATGCAACAGAAAGTGATTTTTTAGTATTCGACTCTAGTCCCCATATGTACAATTTCTTCACCGTGAAGTAATTTGAAGCTTAGTTAAGCTCGTAAACGTGTTTTTAACCCGTTTCCCAAACGGGTACCCGTTTCCCCCCCGGGGGGGGGGGTCCGTTCGACTTTTTTATATTTTTCTCTTCTCATAGCACATCTACAGACCAAGACCTTTTTTTAGACACCTCAACCAAATTTTTACACCAAGTAGTTCTCTCAATATAGTGGAGACAGACAAAAACATGTTTCAAATTAGTATATAGATTACTCTCTACGACCAAAAAAGGTGTATTCAATGGCAATTCTGAACTATTTAAAATGATTTTCATTTTTATTTAATACCTACACTAAGCGACAAAAAAAAAGCCGCACTGCAGAAAAAATGACTTATACCTTTTTTATTTGTAATAACTTTAAAATTAATGTTTGAAACAAATAAAACTGTCTTGTTTGCATAATACCAAAGGTATGAAATGATACCTATGTATATTTTCGATTTAATAATTCGCTTTATTGCACTTTACGAAGAACTTTTTAAAAATCTGCATAAAACTTTCTTTTTGAACATTATGCAATAACTATACACTTTGCATTCTATTATGATTTATTATATGAAATAAACAAGTTATATTTTAATATATGAAATAAAACTATTTATTTGTTAGATCTAAGCAATATTTTGTTAAACATATGTATTCTGCATTGGGTTAATTCCACCTTTATATGGAATTACTGCATTAATGCGCAATGGCATAGTTTTATACAGTGTTTTAATATAAATCTCAGAAATTTCAATGTGCCAAATATCACAAATGATTTTTTTTAGTTCTGGCAGAGTTATAGGCTGCAAATTTCGAATCCTCTCCCCTCTCCCCCGCCTTTTTAAAGACGAAACACTTTCGAGCGGATCGCGATTTTGACCATTTCTATGTCTGGTAAAGAAGAAATTCTACTATATCCTTTGTGGTATTTAACTTAAAGTGAAAAAAAGTATGATTACTTACAGAATTATAGATTCTCATGGGAATGTATAAGAAATTTTGACAATTTGAAGTGAATAAACTTACCACAGACGCCGTGTATTAAGGTGCCTCATTATCTTCAAATGCTGTTTACGGAAATGTCTAAGATACCTCCAAAATAGTCGGTCAGGCACCACTTTTATGCAGATTGTGTTTTATTTCGAGTTAATTGATCCCTTGAGCATAAAAATTTCCCCGAGTTTTTGAAAAGTTATGCATCTCCTTACCATAATGTACGGAGAATGTGTCACTGTTTTAAAAGTGCGATTTTCATTAAGTCGGTCACATTTTCGTCTTCATTCTAGCTTTTTTCAACTACACGAAATAAAGATAACTTGATTCATCAGAGAAAACCAATTCAGCCTAATAATTAACTGATAATGTTTTTAAATTTTGGTCAACTAAAGTATTGTTTTTTCTAATTATTTTCCTTAATAATGGCTTTTTTCGCAGATCTTTCGTTCTTTAACCAGCTTTGTTTAATTGTTCCCGCATTGTTTTTGAAGAAAGTAATTTACTATACACTTTTTAAAAATCTTTTTTAAGTTCTGAACATGATACAAATCGATTTTTTAAACATTCGCATTTTAACTTGCGGTTATCTTGCTTGGATGAGCAACATGACCGCCTAAAGCCAAATTCCCAGTTTAAACGGCCAAAAAAATTTATATTTTGCTAAAATTCATTTTACCAATATTTCGTTAGCATTTAATTATTTTGCCATCTCACGTATTAAAATATTTTTTGATTTTCATTTAAAAATTAATACTTTTTGTGGCATCGTTAACTGCCTTATTCTTACCATTTTTGAAATAAATTCTAAAATTACAATTTTCCTGACAATTGCATTTTGTTTTTAACACTAGACTCAAAGCTAAAGTGTATGTGGAGGACAACATAGTAAAATCTGTACGAAAATTTGCTTTTTAAACGATAAAATTGGCGGTTGTATAAGGCGAAAAGGAAAACATCCAAGTGCGGCTTTTTTTTTGTCGCTTAGTGTACATCTTAAGAATATTTTTTAGTTCCCCATCATACTATAGGTATGGGGAACTTAGGTAATCGTGAAAATTTTCGACCTCGGTTTTTTGACTTTTTTACACGTTGTCAGGTGTGAGGAATCCGAAAATGACAAAATTTCTATGGTGTCTGTCTGTAGGGTGTCTGTTAGTCTGTTAGTCTGTTAGTATGTTAGTCTGCTAGTGTGTAAGTCCGTTAGTTTGTTAGTCTGTGTACACGATATATCAAGAACAAATTGTCGCAGAGAAGTCAGATTAGTTTTAAAATATTACTTTCGACACTGGCAAGAACCCTATTTATTTGCAGCATTCGAATTTAAAAACTTCGTAAGTTATTAGAAATTTACGATTTTCTTAACATGGGAGAATAGGACACAATTTCACTTAAACGTGCATTGAATGGAAACTTTTTACTGTAAAAATGTCAGACCAGTTTTAAAATATCAGTTTTGATGCCGGAAGGAACATCAGTAACTATAAATATGCTACTTTGAAAATTTCGCAAGTTATTGGAAATTTACGAATTTCTTAACATGGCAGTATAGGGCAAATTTTCACATAAACGTCAATTTTGAGAGACATATTCATCGTAAAAATGTCAGACTACTTTTGAAATATTATTTAGGACACTGGTATGAATATTAATGACTATGAATTTTCCAATATAAAAATTCCGTAAGTTATTGGAAATTTACGAATTTCTTAACATGGCAGCATAGAGCAAAATTTCACATAAACGTCAATCTTGAGGGATATTTTCATCGTAAAGATGTCAAACCACTTTCGAAATATTATTTAGGATACTGGCATGAATATTATAGACTATGATTTTTCCAATTTAAAAAAATTCGTAAGTTATTTGGAATTTACGATTTACTTAACATGCCAGAATAAGGTAAAATTGAGCATAAACTTTCATTTTGAGGCTCATAAATACATTAGACAACTTCAAAATTACATTTATGATATTTGTTTGAACATGATTGAACACAAATATTCTAATAGGAAAATTTCGTAAATTATTCGTAATTTACGATTTTACCAACATAGCGAAATTGTAAATTTTTCATATAAATATGAATTTTGAGGATTATTGCATTGGAAATAGTAGCATGAAAACTAAGCAACGGAATTGACCCTGATAAAATAAATTAATAGATTAGAATAAGATAAATATATCGAAGTAAACGGTGGATAGCCTATTAGGCGGGGTTTTCATTCTGTCACTGTATCAAGCTTTTGTCAAATTCATTTCTTTTAACATGATTATATCTCTCAAACTAGAAATTTATGAGAACATAAATATGATGGGGAACTGAGCAGAGTCTACCTATGCCAACTAGTCTTAAGCTTTATTTTTAGTAGAATTATGAATTTTGATATACTTGGTACAAATAAAACACAGATCACATATTAGCTGTGTTAAAATATGATTTTAAAATAATTAAAGCTTAAAATGGAAAGAATAGAGGATAACCTATACAGAGGTATACTAAAAAGCAATAGTATAAGTTATAAGAAACACAAAACATTAATTCACTTTCTATGCTTTTTTTTTTTTTTTTTTTTTTTTTTTTTATGATAAAGTTATGGTAGGAAAAACCAGAAAATACATGGAAAACACTCTATACTTGTATACTTTAAAATTCGTGTGCATATGTCTTTAAAAGATAACAAATGTCTATTTTTTCCTGTCTTGAAAGAATATCGCAATATATCACTAATATCGATATTAACTTGGTGATATATCGCGATATTTAATTTCTGATATTGTCCAGCACTAATATATATATATATGTATGTATATATATATGTGTGTGTGTGTGTGTGTGCGCGCGCGTGTGTGTGTGTATGTACTATATATATTAATAAGCATATAGTATAAAACTAGCAGGCTTTGCCCGCTTCGCTGAGCACTATACTTAAATGAGTACTTAAAATTCTATTACATTATTAATAATCTAAGTTAAAGTTTCCTCTGTATTCCGTAGAGGTTTTTCCCGCTCGCAACGTGAGGATTCCGGGTCCACACTGCCATCGGCAGCAACTTACGCGCTTCTTACTTCTCCTTCCCCAGCGGCTATGTTAGAAGTTTTGCGAAATCTCACCAAAGTACATAATTCGTACACCTAATCAACATCCACACACCAAAACGCATCATTCAAAGATTATGTAAAGCGAATTCAAACAGAATAACGTGTTTTTACGCGTGTTTATTGCCGCCTCCTCCGATCCCAAGAGGGTAAGTGGGTGAATTTCGTAAAATCTCGTTACAATAAGTGTCAGATACATATAAACAATTTGCGCACCAAATTTCGTGACCGCAGATCCCATTGCTTTCCCAAGAGAAATTTAACGCTAAAGGGGAGAGGGGGGTTCCTGAATTTGCAAATCCCTCCCCCTCAAAAAAAAAAAAAAAAAAAAAAAAAAAAAAAATCGAAAATCACAAAAATACGAAAATATGTTTTTGAAAATATTCTAAAGAAGACACGTGGCTATTTTCAATACCTTTGTATTATCTTTAGTAGAGCTCTACTAAAAAATTCGGAATTTCTTAAATTTCCCCCTCGAAAAACGATTTTCCCCCTCCTTTAAGAATCAAGAATTCTAAAATCGTATACATAATGCTTTATTTATACTTAAGTCTAGTCTCATCATGTGCAATTTCTTCACCGTGATGTAATTTGGGGCCTAGTTATGCTTACAAACGTTTTTTTGCTTCCTGTCCCGCTGGGGGGAAGGGGGTACATATTTCGATAAATCCCGTTTCTTTAGGTGCCAGTTGCATATAAAAAATTCAAGCACCAAACTTCGTGACCGCAGCTCTCATAAATTTTCCAGGACAAATTTAGCGCTAAAAAGGGTGTCTCGAATTTGCCCTATGTAACACATCCCCCCCCCCCCCAAAGAAAAAAAATATGGCAGATCAGAAAAAATCAAAAATGTGTTTTAGGAAATATCCCAAGAAAGTCGCATAGCCTTTTTTCAACATCTTTATTGCAATTTTGGTAGAGTTCAATTCAAATCAAGAATTTTCAAAATTTTCCGCCAAAAATCGATTTTTCCCCTTCCTTCCTTTAAAAATCGAAAATTCCTAAATCGCAGATAATGTCTTATTTATACTCATAACTCATGTCTACTCTCCCCATGTGGAATTTCTTTATTGTGAAATAGTTAGGAGCCGTGTTATGCTTACAAACGTGCTTTTTGTCTTTTTCTCGGGGGAAAGAACGGGGGGAGGGGGGAAGAATTTCGGAAAAGTTGATAGATATAATTTTAAGTTGAGTAAAGACCTAAGTTTCCGCCAAGCGCTGTTGAATTCCGTCCAGCCGTTCTCAAGTGATGACCGGACAAACGTGTTTTTGTCTTTTGCCCCCCAGGGAGGAACGGGGAGGGAATTTCTGAAAAGTTGATAGATATAATTTTAATTTGGATAAAGATCTAAGTTTCTGCCAAGCGCTGTTGAATTCAGTCCAACCGTTCTCAAGTGATGCCCGGACAAACGCGTTTTTCTCTTTTGCCCCCCTGGGGGAAACGGAGGGGAGAATTTCTGAAAAGTTGAGAGATATAATTTTAAGTTGGGTAAACATCTGAGTGTCTGCCAAGCGCTGTTGAATTCAGTCGAGCCGTTCTCAAGTGATGCCCGGACAACGTGTTTTTGTCTTTTGCCCCCCAGGGGAGAACGGGGAGGGAATTTCTGAAAAGTTGATAGATATAATTTTAATTTGGATAAAGATCTAAGTTTCTGCCAAGCGCTGTTGAATTCAGTCCAACCGTTCTCAGGTGATGCCCGGACAAACGCGTTTTTCTCTTTTGCCCCCCAGGGGGAAACGGAGGGGAGAATTTCTGAAAAGTTGAGAGATATAATTTTAAGTTGGGTAAATATCTGAGTGTCTGCCAAGCGCTGTTGAATTCAGTCGAGCCGTTCTCAAGTGATGCCCGGACAACGTGTTTTTGTCTTTTGCCCCCCAGGGGAGAACGGAACTGAAACTGAAACTCCCCAACCACCGACCTACCCGAAGGTTTATGGCCGGCCCGAAGGCCCGAGATGGCGGAAAAACGTTTCCCTTACACCATCGAAACAAACCACAACAAAAAAAACGAAAAGCAGCATAGTACAGAGCAACATAGTATAAAAAGCAGCATAGTACAGAGCTTACATACAGAAAAAAAAAAAAAAAAAAAAAAACAGGAATTTAAACGCAGAAGTTTTACATAGTTCACAGCAGAAATTTTACATTATTTTAAAAGCATAACGATATAAATCCAGTGACCATAAAAGTCAATAGAATAAAACAATTCCTATTAATCTCATAGGATTACAAAATATAGTTAACATAAATACGCAATTAAATCTTCTTAAATTCACACACAATAAGTACCTCAAAAGAAATTTAAAACGATCCATAACATCTAGATAGGCCAAAAAACAAGTACAAATTATATTTTAAATCCAAATTATATCCAAAATTATTCCCAATTATATCCAAAATAATTAAAACAGTAATTCATGACTATATTATATAAATTCTCATTAACAACATTAAATGAAATTTCAAAATTCAAACAATTCAACACGTTATCAGCAATACACTAATTAATACAGTCTTTATGCACAATAAATAATACACCAATTGAGAAGCAGATAGATACAATAACATAATACTGAACATTCTATTACCTACACCTACGTAAAAATATTTGTATATATATTAAAACAGGCTGTTACATATAAACAAAACATAAAAACAATAAACCTACTACAATAGATTAAAATGCTAAAAAACATAAGAAATAAACGAAATTTTTTTATTTAAATGATTATAAATACTTTTTACTCGTTTAATTAAATAATTACAATTGTCAATTCTTTTAAAGTAATTATGTAGGCTTTCACTAGTGTATCTCTTAATATACATATTACTAAAGGAACATTTAACTGAGAGAAAATGGAGAGGATCACCAAGAACACCACAGGGGCAGTCAGAATTAGACCTTTTATTGATTTTAAATAAAAAAGTAGGAAAAGAACCATGACCAGTTACAAAATAAAGCAAGACTTGATTTTTAATTTTTATATCAAAAGACACCACAGGGAAATTTTCAAAAGTGATTCTGCCTTTAGTTGAAGTATTCCAGATATTCTGCCAAATATTCAGAGTGGGTAAAGATCATCAAGAGCAAGGAGATTAGATAAACTGTCAGTATAAATTACAAGCCTCTTATATTACTACTATCTGGAAAAGCCGATTTCCTATTTAAAGAGAAAACTAAGAGGGATCACAATGGATCAATGGCAGTTCGAGTGGGACTTGGGGGCACGGGCAGGCTAACACATAGATACTTCCCAACAGTGGACACTAAGACACTTGTTAGCTGCAAGCTTTCGACACAAATTTACACAGGACATGGGGCATTCCCAGCTTATCTCCATCGGGTTAAGAAGAAGAGTAGCCCAGACTGCGCCTGTGGTGCACTAGGCATAACAATACACTATTTAACAGCCTGCCCCCTAACGGTCCAACACCATCTGGCCCAAATTACACAAGCAAATGAAACACTATGGTACAAACAGCTAGCACAAAACACACATGTACAAAACAAGGCAAAACACATAGTCAGATGGCTCACGAACAACATAGATGACATATCACAATAACAATAAGCAGTGCCAACACTAACAAGAAAAACTCCAATCTTCAGCAGCATATGGAACAGAACAACCGGAAGAAGAGGACCTACCAAGCCCATAGAGGCACCTACCGCTACCGCCACTTTTTGTTTATTTTAGGTCATGAACGAGGCCCTTGTCGTTAAAGCGGCTAGCATCGATACTACATGAGGCCCGGTAAAAGTAAAAATGTTAATATTAAAAAATCTTTGTAAAATAAAAATTATTAAAAAATAAAAAAAAAAATGTATAAAAAACTATTATAATATAAAAAATGTATAAAAAACTGTATAGTATATAAAAATTGTATAAAAAAGGTGCATATAAATGTAAACGGTCCTCGGTTTTAATTGGTCTGTAAGCCCGCACCACGCTCATGACCGCGCATGAATGGGTTATTGAACATATTTCTTTTTTTTTTTCTTTTTCTTTCATTTATTTAAATATTCATTTACTTATTTATTTTTTTATTTATTTTATTTTATTTATCTATTTACTTAATTATATATATATATATATATTTTTTTTTTGGAGTTTGTATGAATGGTATGATCAAGAAGCTAGCACTACCGCTCTGCACTTCACTGGCGCAGGATTCACCTATCAGCATTCTTAGGTCCGAACAGATGAAATCCATAACTCCAGAATCCCAGGAAGGGATCCAAAAGGCTGAATCCTCGCAACGGGCCTCGCAAGCCACCTCACGTCCGTAGTGTCTCATTCGAATCTTGATCATGCACCGTTTTTTTTTTTTTTAATTAATTTATTCATTTTTGTATTTATTATTTATTTATTTATTTATTTACTTACTTTTATTTATTTATTTAATTAATTTTTTTTTTCTCCGTGTTGTTATTTATTTCTCTTTTTCCACCTCCGTTAAAACTTAAATCACTAACAATTCATTAATCAGCAACTAAATACTAAGATTCCTTTTTTATTTTTCCCCTTTCTCCTCCCTTCTGCGGTCTATTTCGGGTTAGTGCAGGGAGGTGTCAGTGCTACAGTCTCAACAACTAGCTTTTTTCCCCCTTCTCAGTGAGTCCTCGGGTCCTTGCTTTCTTTGGCCCTGTCCCTCTCCTCGAGGGTTTTTTTTTGGGGGGGGGGGCTTGGATTTCCTGGACCAGACCCTGGGTGGGTAAGGTGACCAGGAGCCAAGCATGAGTGGCTCTCCCCCCCAATTTTATTTTAGTTTATTTATTTATTTAATTTTTTTTGAGCCCCTTGGTTTTCCTGAACCGGACCCTTGAGTGGGTAAGGTGACCGGGAGCCAAGCTCGAGTGGCTCTCCCCCCCCTTTTTTTTGGGCCCCTTGGTTTTCCTGAACCGGACCCTTGAGTGGGTAAGGTGACCGGGAGCCAAGCACGAGTGGCTCTCTCCCCTCCCCTTTTTTATGAGCCCCTTGGTTTTCCTGAACCGGACCCTTGAGTGGGTAAGGTGACCGGGAGCCAAGCTCGAGTGGCTCTCCCCCCCCTTTTTTTTGGGCCCCTTGGTTTTCCTGAACCGGACCCTTGAGTGGGTAAGGTGACCGGGAGCCAAGCACGAGTGGCTCTCTCCCCTCCCCTTTTTTTATGAGCCCCTTGGTTTTCCTGAACCGGACCCTTGAGTGGGTAAGGTGACCGGGAGCCAAGCTCGAGTGGCTCTCTCCCCCCCTTTTATTTTTAATTTATTATTATTTATTTATTTATTTATTTTTTATTATTTATTTTTTATTATTTTTTTTTGGCCCCTTGGTTTTCCTGAACCGGACCCTTGAGTGGGTAAGGTGACCGGGAGCCAAGCTTGAGTGGCTCTCCCCCCCTTTTTTTTTAGCCCCTTGGTTTTCCTGAACCGGACCCTTAAGTGGGTAAGGTGACCGGGAGCCAAGCTCGAGTGGCTCTCCCCCCCCCTTTTTTTTGAGCCCCTTTGTTTTCCTGAACGGGACCCTTGAGTGGGTAAGGTGACCGGGAGCCAAGCTTGAGTGGCTCTCCCTTTTTTTTGTGCCTCTTGGTTTTCCTGAATCGGACCCTTGAGTGGGTAAGGTGACCGGGAGCCAAGCTTGAGTGGCTTTCCCCCCCCCCTTTTTTGAGCCCCTTGGTTTTCCTGAATCGGACCCTTGAGTGGGTAAGGTGACCGGGAGCCAAACTTGAGTGGCTCTTCCCCCTCCCCCCCCCTTTTTTTATGCCCCTTGGTACTCCTGAACCGGACCCTTAAGTGGGTAAGGTGACCGGGAGCCAAGCTTGAGTGGCTCTCCCCCCCCCTTTTTTTTTTTTTTTTTTTTTTTTTTTTTTTGAGTCCCTTGGTTTTCCTGAACCGGACCCTTAGGTGGGTAAGGTGACCGGGAGCCAAGTTTGAGTGGCTCATCCCTCCCCCCAATTTTTTTTTTTTTTTTTTAATTTAATTTTTTTTTCTACTCCCCCTCGGAATCCTGCCCGGTCCCCAGGGCCGCCCTCATTGGAGTGTCAGTTTCTTAGAACAACTATTTCCAGCTTCCAGACAGCCCCTCTGTGCTCCTCTCGCCTTTCTGCAGTTCTCCGAAGCCTCGAGGGTTTCTTACTTAACTACTAATTTTAAGTAATCCCATATCAACAGTCTTACAATTAAAATTACTTTAATACTCTTTTTTTTTTTTTTTTTTTTTTTTGTCATCTTTCCGAGGGTGTGGCGGTGTCTGGTCCTAGTAAAAATGTGCTGCACCGTCAAGTGCTCGATGGGGTCGTTAAGCAGTCATCGGGCTACCAACGCGGGGCACCATCCCCCCGTGGTGGATCAAAATTGTGATGGTCCCTCTTTCTTCTCCCTTTAGGCCTCTTAGTGCATAGCTCATCTCCCCCCATTGGCCCAGCCACTTCAAAATTCTACACTATGTGCTACTAAATTTCCTTCCTACCACCCGTGGCGAGATTTAAAAAATACTGTTTGTAGTGTTTTTTTTTTTTTTCCTTCTTCCTTCTTTAATAGCTCCTAGTTTTGTCGGCCGTTCAGCCTTTTTTTGGTGTTTAGCTCCCCTCCCCCAATGATTTTCCCTCCACTTTTCGGTGTAATTCTGAGTGCACAACTATCCTCTTGGCTCCCACTGCGATTCTCACATTAATTAAGCTAAACCAAACATCACAGGCATACAAAATATTAGGTTTTACAACAGAACGGGGAGGAATTTCTGAAAAGTTGATAGATATAATTTTAAGCTGAGTAAATATCTAAGTTTCTGCCAAGCGATGTTGAATTCAGTCCAGCCGTTCTCAAGTGATGCCCGAACAAACGTGTTTTTGTCTTTTGCCCCCCAGGGGAGAGGGATAACGGGGGGGGGGAAATTCTGAAAAGTTGATAGATATAATTTTAAGTTGGGTAAAGTTCTAAGCTTCTGCCAAGCGCCGTTGAATTCCGTCCAGCCGTTCTCAAGTGATGTCCGGACAAAAAAAGCGACACGATGACACACACACACAGGCAAAATTTTCTGAAGTCATTTTCGGCTTTCATGGTGTGTGAAACGTGAAGATATCGCAAAATTTTTCGATTCTGAGAAATTTACAGACAAAACTCTGATTTTATTAATATAGATGATTTAAATAACGTATATATGTCTCGCACATGTATCATAGTGTATGTATGTATTATTATTTTTTTTTTCTTTTTAAATAGACAAATGGTCTCAGTGCCAGGTAAATGTGATATTGAGTGAGAGAATTAAGTTAATAATTTTTTTTTTTTTTTAATAGTTAATTATTATTTATTTATTTACTTTATTTTATTTTTCAGATAATAGTCATGGAAATCGGTCTCATATAATGTAAAGAATGTGTAGTTATACATTTTGTTTCCCGTATTTTTAGATTGCTTTTGTATAAATTTTCAAAATAAAATACTAATAAAACATTATTTTTCGTTTTCACTGCATATAAAAAAATAAAATTATCTTTTACTATAGTAATATATATTTACAAAATAATAATCCCTTATTATTGGTTCCATACTCTGAGGGCATTTTGAAAATAAACATCGCATTGAATTCTGATGTAAAATTTAAGTACTTTTTTTAGACGATTGCCACTGTATTTGGCACTTTTGAAGACACATATAGACCGATTTCATTCCTTTAAACTTGTGTTTGGTTTTCAATTAAGAAAAAAAAAAAAAAAAAAAAAAAAAAAAAAAAAGGTCGTAAATTTATTTTTTACCATCTAGTGTTGCTCTGATTGTAATCTATATATTTTGTTTGTAACAATGAATGAGATAAATGTTGTATTTGAAACATTATTCTATTTGTATTTAATATTAATATTATTAAAATATTATAAAATTTTCATTATTTACATTTCTTATAACTATTTTGATTATTAATTTAAAGTTTTCTCTAATTTAACTAAACGTTTTGAACATAATGTGGCTTTTTTTTTTTTTTTTTTCGCGAGGATCATGAAAGATAACCACGAAATCGCCTATTGGCAATCGTGTAGCGAAAAAGTACTTAAATTTATGTACAGTACGCGACATAAGTGAAGGCACATATACGAATCTAGAGGTTTTTATCGAATATCTTAAAATAAATATATGAATCTTCCTGAAACTTAAAAGGTAAAAACAACATGCTGTACCACATATCTTACAGTGATAAAAAATAAAATTTTTGGAATCAACCTGTGAAAAAATAAATAAATAAATAAATAAAAACAAATTTTGCTAAAACTCAGAAAATAGTCGTTGATTGAAAGGTTGATTTTCAAGTTCAGTAATATGCAAAACATTAAGGGGGTTTACCGATACTTTAACTTGAGTAAACGAATAGTTTTGTGGACATAAAAGAAGGCACAATTTGCGTTTTCTCAAATAAAAGGGGAGAAATATTTGAAAAATTATTATTTTTACTGAAAGGTATTATTTAATGGTAGAATAATATAATGATAACTACAAAATATTAATTTATAATGTTCAAATTAATAAACTTCGATATCTGTAATTTATTGAAAGTTCTTAATAATGTACAATAAACTACAATTCAATTCAAGCATTATTTTTTACAGAGTGATTCCAAATATTATATTTTTTAGTTATTTTGTGACTGATCCCTTTTTAGCCCTAGAAATAAAACTTTCATTAGAATATATGTGGTGTAACATATTCTTCTTACCCTTAAGTTTAAAGAGAATTCATGAATTACAATTTCTATAGATATTTAACAAAAACCTCAACCCAAAAGTAAATTCAAAACTGGTGTACAATCGATAAATAGTTTTTATTAAAAGACTTCTTCACACACCATAAAATTTAAGCCAGCACAACCGGTTTCGAAAGGACGTAGCCTTTCTTCATCAGGTGCAAAAAAACACGTGCTACTGCCTTGGAGGCAAAAGCAAGACTCGTGAATTTCTTTTAACATGAACAGTTTCCAGAATCTCCATCAAAATGATAATAAGTTTAGTTATATGAAGATTAGTTACCGATTGCATGAACATGAACTACTGATAACATGAACAATTTTTTTTTTCCCCTTGAGATTCACGTTAACGAGGCTTGACTGTATATATATATATATATATGTGTGTGTGTGTGTGTGTGTGAATTTATGTAATATTTGTTTACAAACATTTACAAAAGTGACTATTAATAATATTATCTGATATATTATACATGTTTTTGTTTTAAATATAACGAAAATATCCCAGAACTTTTTTTTTTTTTTCAACCACACACTTTATGATGACATTTTAGTTTACTCAGATAATCTTTATATTTCCTTACATATGTTTTTACAAAGCAATTATGTTTATTCTTAGTTTATTTATTTAAAAGCAATGATATCTATAATTATTACATAGCTGTCAGCCGTTCCAATTTATGGATACCATTATTATTTTTACAGATTTTTTTTTTTTTTTTTTTTTACATCTTTTAATAATAGAAATTTCCTAAAACGTTTATCAAAATTTTCTATTAAAAAAAAAAAAAAAAAAAGCATCCAAATATCGGAACGTTGGTAGCTATGATTACCATGACATTTGTCACTAATGATCAATATTACACCAATTCGCAATAACAATGACGAATAATATATTTATAAATATATGCATATGAAAATTTGACAAACATCCATAACTTAACAGCCCTCTTCACTTACCGTCGCCGGAAGCCCCAGCCAATGTTATTCTATGGGGAAATTTTCTTTGCAAATAACTTATTAACTAATACATATTTTTAAATTCTGTTTTCACATTCAGAAAATTCCCAACTGATAAGTTGACGGATCTTTTTTAAAAAAGTATTTTTTTAATTTTTAATATTTTATTTTGAAATTGCAAAATGAAAAAATTTCACATATTGAAAATTCGTATTTTGCAACTTCAAAATAAAATATAAAAAATTTAAAAAATAATTTTTTAAAAAAGGTCCGTCAATTTAACAGCTGGGAATTTTCAGAATGTGAAAACAGAATTTAAAAATATGTATTAGTTAATAAGTTATTTGTAAAGAAAAATTTCCCATAAAATAACATTAGCTTCGGCTTCCGGCAGTGGTGAGTGAAGCGGGCCCAGGGCCCGCTTCACTTACCGTGCCGGATGCCCAAGCCAATGTTATTCTATGGTTAAATTTTATTTACTTATAACTCACTAACAAATACATATTTTTAAATTCTGTTTTCACATTCGAAAAACTCACAATTGTTAAATTGGCGGACATTTCTTAAAAACGGATATATATATATATATTTCTTTTTTTTTTATTATTTATTTATTTATTTATTTATTTTTTAACAGCAAAATAGGAATTTTCAATATGTGAAATTTTTCATTTTTACAGTTTCAAAATAAAATATTAAAATTTAAAGATATCCGTTTTTAAGAAACGTCCGTCGGTTTAACATTTGTGAATTTTCTGAATATGAAAACAGAAATAAAAAATATGTATTAGTTGAAGAGTTATAAACAAACAAACTTTCCCGTAGAATACCATTGGCTTGAGCTTCCGGCGATGGTAAGTGAAGCGTGTTCTTAAAAAAATAATATTGTGTTCTTTAAATAAACAGTTAATAATCAATTTACGTTAAAAACTTATAAAATTTAAACTGGACTTTCGTTCAAAGCTATATTTAGATATAGTGGATATAAAACTGAGATATGCTATGGACATAAAGCATAAATGGATAAACAAGTTATCAGCCGAGTAACTCGGGTATATGACTTCAAAAGAATCGCGCGGCCCTCTTTGCAGTCATAATGAAATTTTCCTATGAGTCGTATAATACTTTATAAGTTCTGAATAATCTACAGTTATTTAATAATGATTTATTTTGATAAAAATAATATTTAAAAGATCATCTACCTCTTCAAATTCTTAAAAGAACTATTTTTAATTTTGTTTACAAGTCATTTTTTTTTTTCTTAAAACAAAAAATAATTTTGTTTGTCATAGCTGAAATTGTTAAATTCTACTATGGAATTTGATTAATAATAACAAAATTCAGTGTTTAAATTTGATAATCAAGACGCATACATACATACATACACATACTCACACAAACATATATATATATGTATATATAGATATAATAGAGTTGCACGCATGATACTTTTTATTGCTTTGAAGGAAAAGATTTTGAGTTTTGATAAGTTTTTTGTATACATTTTATTAATTTCTCTGCAATCAAAGAAATTAAACAATAACAAGTTTGGTAATATTGTGAACAATAGTTTAGTATTAAGCATATTTAATGTTTTTTCACTGTAAGCACGTCTTTTCACTGTAAAAGTTCATACCTTTTCTAAATCTATTTTTTTTTTTTTTTACTTGATTCAAAAAAAGGATATTGAAAATATATGTATGAAGTTTTAAATACTTTTCTTAAGCACATTAGTATTTATGATGCGCGCAATTAAAAAAATTCCATGCTACACTGGTCAAAAAAATTAAAGGATCAGCCCGTTTTCTCTTTCTCTTCTTTTGCACATAATTTTTAAACAAATAAACATATGAACATAAAATTTGGATGGCCTGTTCATTATCATATTATTAACCGAATCTTATGTAATTTTAGCATAAGAATAATTTTTAAGCTAATAAATATTCAGTTTTCTCTCAAAAGTAAGCTTTTAAAAAAATAAAAAAATTCAATAATTTTAGGAAAGAACACTTAATGAAAAATGCTCATAAGGATGCCTTACAGATAGGTAAAGACGCACACGCGTTCCTATGTTAGATTACAACCAAATCTTTCTACCTGCATTCATTTTCTGTTTCTTTTTTTTTTCTTCTTCTTTTCGCATGTGAATAACTTTTTAAAAAATATGCATACAAACATGAAAATTGGATAAGATGTTCATTATACAATTATTTTTCGACATCATTATTATTCTAGTGCTGAGTATAGTTTACAAATTAGTAATTATATATTTTTAAAAAGTTCATTATAAAAGAAAAGAAAAGTTAATACAAAAAGAAAAATCGAGATTTAGTTTAACATTTCAAGGTATGAGCGTCTTTACCTATCTCTAATGCATCCTTAACACCACTTTTCATTATGTGTTCTTTCCTAAATTTGTTGAAATTTTTCATTTTTTCCAAAGCTTACTTTTGCGAGAAAACTGAATATTTATTAGCTTAAAAATTATTCTTATGCTAAAATTACATAAGATTCGGTTAATAATATGATAATGAACAGGCCATCCAAATTTTATGTTCATATGTTTATTTGTTTAAAAATTATGTGCAAAAGAAGAGAAAGAGAAAACGGGCTGATCCTTAATTTTTTTGACCAGTGTAGAATAGTAGGTATATATTCCTTAATTATACGAAATTGTTTTCAAGAGTTAAAACAAACTACTTTTCAAAATTATTGTTTTTAAATTAATTCTTGAATATTTAAGGGGTGTTTCACCTTCTAACAGAAATATTTCTTTCTCGTGTCACATGAACACTATTCTGTAATTAGTCATACAGGGTATGGGGGTTGCAACTTCATTACAACACAAATAGACAATATGATATAAAAATTTTATCAAATGATTATGGAAAATCACCGCACATGACTCTACTGGATCTTGAATCGCACCTGATCACATGATGACGGCACAAAATTTTCATCCACGACTTCAGAGACTTGAGTACAATGTGTGTCATAAAAAGAATTGATAACTGTGCCACTGTATGACGGTTCTGAGACTAGAGTACCATACGCGTCACAAAGTAACATTCTAACATCGTCACTTTGCGATCATTCTGAAACTTGAGTCACATAAACGTTATAAAGTTACCTCATAACAAAGTTACTTTGCGACTGTTCTGAGACTGGAGTCATATACACAGAACAAACAGACCCCATAAAAAAGTCACATGTGACCCTTCTGAGACCTGAGTCATATACGCATCACAAAGTGACTTCATAACAAAGTCACATGTGACCGCTCTAAGCCTTCAGTCACGTACACGTCGCAAGGCGACTACATATCCATATCACTTGTGACTGTATAAAAACCAGATATATCGACTTCACAGTGACTTCGATGTGACCGAATTTCGACGTCATGTGACTCGTTTTTTTAGTCGATCTCGACTACACATTCCGGTCACTCTGAGACTTCAGTCACATATGCGTCACACGGTGACGACATATCCACGTCACATATTATGACCTTCTAAAAGAGGACATATCGACTTCACAATGATATGGATGTGACCGAAATGCGACCTTACGTGACTCATTTTTGTAATCGATTTCGACTACACATTCTGGTCACTCTGAGACTTCAGTCACATATGCGTCACACGGTGACGACATATCCACGTCACTTGTGACCGTCTAAAATGCGGACATATCGACTTCACAGTGACTTGGATGTGACTGAAATGCGACCTCATGTGACTCGTTTTTGTAGTCGATTTCGACTACACATTTTGGTCACTATGAGACTCCAGTCATATACGCGTCACAGGGTGACGGCATATGTGACCGTCTAAAAAGCGGACATATCGACCTCGCAATGACTTAGATGTGACTAATTTTCGACTTCAAGTGACTCGTTTTTGTAGTCGATTTCGACTACACGTTCTGGTCACTATGAGACTCCAGTCATATACGCGTCACAGGGTGACGGCATATCCACGTCACATGTGACCGTCTAAAAAACGGACATATCGACCTCGCAATGACTTAGATGTGACTAATTTTCGACTTCACGTGACTCGTTTTTGTAGTCTATTTCGACTACACATTCTGGTCACGGTGCTATTAGGGTTATAGTCTTTCGACCATACGTCGTCATCGCTAAGACGCGCGCCGCTTATTGCGCAAGCACTCAAAACACAACACTCCTCCCTCCTAGTTAATGTGGCACAAAGTCTCTGTATCTTTCTGGTTTCTTAATTACTCGTCTTGGACGTGATGGTAGATTTTCAGGTACTGGTAAAGACACAGTACTCTGAGGTGGAACACCTAGAGCCTTTTGTGTTGTGGAAACTGTAAGTTGTTCATGATGCTGTTCCTGAACCATCGCTGGCTCAACAGGTTCAGACTCCCGCAATGACTCGCTGGACGGCGGACCAACAGAAGGTGGTGTACGTTTTATCATCTTATCAATATGAAGACGCAGTATTTCCCCAGACGCAGTAGTGGCCCGATAAGACACAGGACCCGTCGATTCAGTAACCACAGCTGGGATCCACTCTGCTCCAGGAGAAAAATTCCGGATCATTACAAGATCATCGACCTTGAATTGTCGCAGTGGTCTGGTGTCTTTTTCAAAAGTTAGTTCTTGCTTCTCTCTCTGGTCTTTAAGGAAATCTGGGTGTAAACGGTCCAGGCAACTTCGTAGTCGTCTTCCCATCAACAGGCTCACCTGGGCTAAGACCTGTGACTGCGGAAGGTGTAATATGTTGGTGTAAAAGGAACTGAGAAAGACTTTTCCTCCATGTTTCCTTCACAATACATTTCAAAGAGTCTTTAACACTCTGGACAACTCGTTCTGCCTGACCATTTTCAGCTGCCCGTCGAGGAGCAATCAACACCCTACGAATAACATTGCCCTCTAGGAATTTTTCATATTCTTTTGATTGAAATGGTGGACCATTATCAGAGACCACAACGTCTGGAATTCCGTGAGTTGCGTAAATATCTCTTAGAACATCAGTGGTGGATGTTGCAGTTGTTGAGGACATTTCCTTCACCTCAATATACTTTGAAAAAGAATCCACAACTATCAGGAATTTGTGTCCTTGGAACGGACCAGCAAATCAACATGGAGCCGGGACCATGGAATTGTGGTAATCTCCCATGGATGTACGGGAGCTTGTGGTGGTGCATGCCTAGTTTCTTGGCATGACATACAACCTGCTACATGACTTTGAATATCAGTGTCCATACGTAGCCACCACACATAGCTTCAAGCTAGAGCTTTCATGCGCTGAATTCAAGATGAGCGAGATGCAGCTCCCGCAACACGAGCCGACGTTCCCTTTCAGGTATGACTACCCTATTACCTCAAAGGAGACAATTTTGATGAGCAGACAACTCGTATGTATGAAATTCTGAACCCAGCTCTTGTTCCGGCCATCCCTTTAACATAAAATTTAGTACCCTTTATAATATAGGATCCCTACATGTAAATTTAGCAATTTCCCTTGCACTTAAGGGAGGACATTCCAGATCTTCCATAAAAAGAACCTATGGGGGAGGAACCTCAGAATCAGGCACAGGTTTTGGGATAATACTTAACGCATCTGTATTCCCTATCTTCTTCCCTGGTCTATGCTCAAGGGAAAAATTATATGCGTTTAACATGAGAGACCAGCGTAGCATACGGGGGGAAATAATTTCAGGAGTCGCCTTAGTTCGGTTAAATAACCCCAAGAATGGCTGATGGTCAGTAATGACTGTAAAAACATGCCCATAAAGAAAATGGTGAAATTTCTTAATAGCCGAAACTATGGCAAGCGTCTCCTTATCAATCTGAGCGTAATTACGCTCAGCTGATGTCAGAGTCCTAGATAAAAATGCAAGTGGAGCCTCACGACCATCCTGCGTTCGATGGCTTAATACGGCCCCCACTCCATAAGGAGACGAATCACATCCACATGTAAGAATTGTTGGTAATGACGCATCAAAAGGCACAAGTACCTTAGAGGAAGAAATCAAATCTTTTAAGCCATTAAAAGCATCTGTATGACTTTGCGTCCACTTAAACTCAGCATTACTGTCCAACAACCTATGTAAAGGCTCAGCAATTGTGGCCTTATTTTCTAGAAATCCATGATAAAAATTAATTAAGCCAAGGAAAGCACGTAACTGTTGTTTTTCAGTAGGAATTTGTACAGCACGGATTGCTTCAACCTTGGATTTAGATGGGTGTATACCCTCTTTATTGACACGATACCCGAGAAAATCTACCTCTTTTTCACCGAAAAGGCATTTTTCCTTTTTCGCTTTCAAGCCTGCCTTTTTAAGCAGACTCAAAACTTCAGATAAACGGAATGCTAACTCCTGACGTGTCTCTGCACGGACAAGGACATCATCAAAATAAGGTATTACCTCTTCTGAACCCGCAAATAGTTCTTCCATTAAGCTCTAAAAAAGCCCAGGAGCTACATTTACTCCAAATTGGAGTCTGTTTACTTTGAAAGCTTATGGTCTGAGCTTCTGCAGATTCCTTATCTACGCGCAGTTGTAAATAAGCCTGCGCTAGATCAATTTTTGCATAGAATTCACCCCCTTTCAAATAAGATAATTATTGATTGCTGGTATAGGATAAGGAAAAGCTGACATAGTCTTATTAAGTATAGTTTTATAATCCCCACAGAGTCTCACCTTTCCTGATGGTTTTAACACTGGAACTACAGGAGTAGCCCACTTGGGATTATCATAAGGCTCAATAACTCCCTCTTCAAGAAGCTCTTTTAATGCCATCTCAATTTTAGGTCTGAGTGCTAAAGGTACATTTCTAGCCTTACACCTAATAGGCGTAATTCTGGGGTCTATTGGAAGCTTAACTGCTGGACCAGTATAAGTCCCCAATCCCTCACTAAAAACTTCAGAAAATTTATTCACAACCTCTTGGACAGGGTCAGAAATAGAATGTATTCCATTTATAGATATACCCAAAGGCTCAAACCATGAATACCCCAGAATGTTTGCACAATTAAATTCAGCAACTAAAAGTTTCAATTCCGGGTTAAACTCTTTAAATTGTACTCTTACAGTACATTTTCCAACAAGGTTTATATTGCTTTTTTTTTTAAATCTCGCACCTTTACTGAAGTACTATTTAATTATGGATAGCTCCAAATATTTGTTTAAAAGTATTTAAGCAGATTATGGAATATTAGGATCCTGAATCTACCTCCATGTTAATTTCATGCCCTTCCAATTTAATCACAACATGCTCCTTAAGGGAATTGCACTGCACAGAATTCAAACAGTACTCATTTTCCAAAGGACTAACCACTTCAATGCCATGTAATTTCCGAGAATTTGAATTTTTGTACTTGTCACGTTTTGCACGACAGACACGCTCTATGTGGCTTTTTTTACCATACCACCTGCGATTAGCATCTCTAAACCTGCAATTCCTGCCTTCGTGCTGTTCTCCGCATCCAAAACAAACATTTTTACCGAAAATTTAGTATTTTTATCGATCTCGAGTCTTTGTTTACGCTCCCTTTTTCCTTTTCAGCCTTCACATAATCCACGAACTCTGCAACACGACCCGAATTTAAAGAATGCATACTTTTAACCTGAGATGCCGCGGATTCACAAGCTAAAGCTTTAGATACGGTATCCTCAAGAGTTCAACTTGTTTCCGATAACAGGCCCCCTCATCTCGTAAGCCGCATAGGAGCTGGTCGCGAAGCCTCTCCGTCAAAGTTGCATCAAAATCACACGCCTCGGCAAGTCGCCGTAACTCGGCAACGTAATCGCTAATACCTTCATTTAAATTTTGAGATCGCTTGTGAAATTTAAAACGAGAAAAAATAACAGAAGGTTTGGGGCTTGATTGCATCAAAAGTCTTTTCAGAAATAACAGACGTCGGACGGCGCTATTAAAGACCTAATAATTCCCACTGTTTTGATACCGCAAATGGCAACTAAAGTCGCACGTTTTCGTTCAGCAGTAGTGATATCATTTACTTCTAAATAATATGTGAGCTGTTCAGTGTATAAATCCCACAAACTAGGACTTGAAACGTCGAACTCAGAAATTGAGCCGACAGCAGCCATCACAAGGAAATTCACATTCAGAAATAAATAAAGAAAAAGAAACACAGCTTACCGCGCTGAGCAACTCCGTGATAAATCACCCGCCTCTTATCAACAAGAGAGAAGAGAGAAAAAGAGAGGAGAAAATTCTCATACCTGAACTAGGAACGCCCACTCGCGCCGCGGAATCAACACAACATCCCATCCTCGTCGCCAGTATTGTAAAGGCTGGTTAGCATGGATATGGAAGGTAGCTAATATAAATTAATACTCGAACTATGGCTACTGGAAAACATACTTTATTTCCGGAAACAACACAAATTAAAACTTGACAAAAGGTAAAGACACATAACGTAATTATAATAACATGTAGTAGAACTTAGGAAGATAAAAGCAAAACATATGACACGCAGCTGCCGTGGCATAAAACATAGTTCTCTTTTATAGTCTCTTGACCATGCGCCGTCATCGCTAAGACGCGCGCCGCTTATTGCGCGAGCACTCAAATCACAACAAAATCAAAAATCTAAATTATTTCTATTAAATCTATTGTAGCTCTCAAACAATAAAATAAATGTAAATTGAGAGCTTTTTCGGCGTGATGCACCATGAAGCAAAAATGGTACACTTTCGATTTCAAATGATGCACAGCCAGGCTCTAATATTTTTAAAAAGCTATTTAATACTATGCTTATTTACAAGTGAAAATTAAATTTATATATTTACAGAATTAATTAAATAAATCAAATTAAAAAAAGAACATATTCTCTAAAGGTTCCATAAAGGAACAAGAATTCTAAAGTCTGACATCGCTTTGATGCTATGAGGTCGAAGGTCAAACGTGATCTGCTGGAGCTAAAAAATGTCAAAGTGAAAAAGTAAGTCACTGGACGCGTAGCGCCATCTAGTGACTTTCATGCATCCAATTGTTTGGGGAGATATTTTCCACAAGTGTACTAAATAGTACAACCACCCAATGGACAGGAACAGAAGCCCAAACATCCCTTGTCGGAAGAAGAACCTGATAGGGTTTATCAAAGGTATACCTGACAAGCATGCCAAGAACAGGACACCTAAGAAACTCACAACCAAATTTCCTCCAGGACAAGTAAGTAGCTTGAGTAAACCTTCCAATGTCCCAAATATTTAAGCCTCCACATGCATATCAAAGCCTCAGCTTCTATACGCATGGAAAGGGGAAGTAAATCAAGTAAAAGCTCAAGAAAAGCCGTAGGTGTAGATCTGATACAGCCAGTCATAGCTATACAGATCATACATGGAGACGTGAGGTGAGAATATTATCCAGAGAGAATATTCTCTGAGGCTCCAAATTCAGAGAATAATCGAGAATATTCTTATTTATCTTAAATACAAAAAAAAAAAAAAAAAAAATCATGTTTATGACATAAACTATAAAACTTATTCATAATTATTCAGTTTGACATGCATAATTAGGACAAACAAACTTTATTTCATGATATTTTCTTTACAATTGATAATTTTGTATGGGCTCTCCAGTAAGCTACAGCAATTTTTCTAAACGTTCAATATTTATTCCATGACAAAAAGCATTCAATAACAAATAATGAATAATTATTCCTATTAAAATACAATTTTTTTTTTTTTAATGCCTACAGATATGCATTTGTAACAAAACCATCACAAAATTTGAAATTTAAAGAGAATATTCTCCGCATAAAGATTTTTGGAAAAATAATTGGGGGTTTCCCTTAAGAAATCTAATTCTCATAACTCATATTTTTGTAATCCATATTCTATATACTAGCCGCCTTCGGCGACCAGCTGGTTCACGGTCCTTGAAAAATCCAACTTTATGAAACTCCCGCTCGGTGGCACCTGCGGCGCCTTTTTCCCGTTTCAGGTCTTACAACAGCTTACTGACGTATAGTAAAAACAGCTTTATTGAAAAATTTAATTGTAGTAAATTCCCGCTCGGTAGCGCCCTCTTCCAGTTTCAATATCTGAAACAGCCTGTTCGCTCACCATGTTATGATCTTTCAAATTTCTAGTCCTGCTCGGTGGCGCCTTATCCCCGTTTTAGAAATTACAACACCTTCCTAGCTCATTAGAATTTAAAATATTACAGCGCCATCTGGCGGTAGAAATTTCTATAATCTACTGTTTGATTCTAAATCAACAAATCTTTCAAATGATGTATTACTTATGAAATTATTTTGATTAGTAGCTGAGATACAAAAGAAAGCCTAATCAGGACACCTCAAAACGTGTAAATAAGATGAAATCTCGAATTCCACTTTCGATAATATAAAAGAACTTTAAAATATCTTTTGAATGATGTATTAATTAAAAATAATTTAATCATAATTAGAATTTGAAATACGCATATTAGAATAAAATTTAATTTGCAATTAAAATGTAAATTTTTTGTTTATTCTCCGAAATCGATGAAATTTTAACTACAACTTTGTCTTGTGATGAAAACTCTGTATAGTAAGTTTCGTGTGCGACAAAGGAAAATTGAAGAATTTTGAAATTTTTAATCGCAGTCCAAAAACACGTGACCTCAATCAGAAAAATATCTTTCTCTTTCGCTCTACTTTAGAAATATTGTCTGCGAACTTAAAAGAGAGTTTCCATGGTAACCAAAACACCAACTGTTCCAATGCAAACGCAAGAATTTCAGAACGCAGTGGTTAGAGAACCGGCAGCCGGGTGTCTATTATATTCCCGGCAGTTCTGACGTTTGCGCAGTATGACTGCAGGGGTATTTATTATTCATCTGCGATCTGCCGGTAAAGAAAACGACTTTTATCAACACGTGCTTTTGATAATTCATATTGCTGGTTTAATTCGCATTCATTGGTACTGACCACGTTTTATATTTTAACTCTCTCTCTTGATTTATCTCGTTAAATATTTGTTTTATTATTCAGTTTTATTTTCTCTTATATTTCTTGCTTTATCTGCTACGCTGTCTTTCGTTAAATAAGTTAATATAATTAAGCTAAATAAATCGCTCAAATGCTACACATATTTCTGAGATCTTATATTACTTCAGAATGCAAATTAAAAATAAAAATTTAAAAAAATTGATAATGCATATGATTGAAATATACGTGTATAAAATGGGGAAGGGGGGGGGCATTTTACATTACACAAAAACCTTCACATTACTGACGTATTATTATATTTGGATTTTAAAAATTAAATATATTTTTAAAATTAATCAGTATATTAAAAGAAATTTAATTTTTGAGCTTTGCATGATTTCTCGAAAAATTACTCTAATGTATTACTATATTCTTATTTTTACTTTCTTCTATATTCAATAGAAGAAAGTATTGGATTCGTAAAAATTTTCGACCTCGGGTTTTTGATGGATTTACACGTTTTGAGAGTTGTAGAACACGATTTGACCATTTTTAGAAAATGTCTGTCTGTCTGTCTGTCTGTGTGTGTGACAAAATTTTGTGGCAACTGTATCTCTGGAACTACTGCACAGAATTTCATACAAATTGGTATGTAGTTGCACTTTGACATAAATTAGTGCCTATCAAAACTTGGTAAAAATTGTCTTACAGGTTGCGTTGCCATTCCGCTTTTTCTAAATTTTTAACATGGTGATATAGGACAAAATTTTGTATAAATGTGCATAAAGAGAATTATTTTTTAGTAATCATTATGAAATTTACAAGAATTATTTATAATAGAGATAGTCAACTGGGAAAAAAAATTTGTATGTGTAGGAGCCTCGCCACCCCCCCTGGGGGGGAAGTCCCCCCCTCGAGGGGAGTAAATTTTCAAGATGGGTATCTTTCGAAAGGTCTCGTCAATACCTTTAAAATGAATGGTTGAACCATCGATCTGTGATAATTTAAAACAAAGTTATCGATTTTTTTTACTTTTAACGAAAAAAAACTTAGAAAAAAAATCTTAATTTCTTCTTTTTTTTTTTTTTTTTCCCGAAATTTAACCAAACTTGGTATTTAGTTGGCCCCTGACATAAACTGGTGCTGATTAGATTTGGGGATTAATCGCTCAACAGGTGGCGCTGTGATCGTTTTTTTTTCTAAATTTTTAACATGGCAGTATAGTACAAAATTTCGTATAAATGTATATAATAACAGTTATTCTTAACCTGTGATTGTAAAATTAATATGAATTACTGGTAATAGTAGTAGTTAATTAGAGAAAAAAAATTGTGCATGTGGGGGCATCGCTTCCCCCCCCTGGGGGGAAGTACCTCCAGTGGGGGGGGGGTAAATTTTCAAGATGGGTATCTTTCGAAAGGTCACGTCAATACCTTTAAAACGAATGGTTGAACTATAAATATGGGATAATTTAAAACAAAGTTATGGATTTTTTTACTTTTAACGAAAAAAATCTTTGAAAAAATATCGCATTTTTTTTTTTTTTTTTTTTTTAAATATTATTACTGAGGGAATTTGTATAGGAAAATATAGAAGAAAGTCTTGTGGTGGCCACAACATACTAGTTTTAAATTAAACATATTTTTAAAATATTTAATTTAATAGTACAAAAGTACAGTACAAAAAATATAGTATAGTACAAAAAAATTAATTTTTCAATTTTTCGTGGTTTCTCTCTCCAAAGATCATTCTAATTCTTTGTTATATTTGGATTTTCAAAAACTAAATATATTTTTTAAATCTTCAATGTAATAAACATAGTACAAGAAGTTTAATTTTTAAACTTTGCGAAATTTCTCTAAAGATTTTTCTAATACATTATATTTAGATTATTAAAAACTAAATATATTTTTAAAAAATTTAGTTAAATCAGTATGATACAAAAAATTTAATTTTTAAACTTTGCATGATTTCTTGAAAGATTATTTTAATATATTATTATATTTTGGTTTTTAATAAGTAAATCTATTTTTAAAAATCTATTTTAATCAGTATAGTAAATAAATAAATAAATAATTTTTGAACTTTGCATGGTTTTTTCATATGCAAATTTATTATTATATTTGGATTTTTAGAAATAAAATTTGTTTTTTAAAACTTTAACTTAATCAATACAGTACAAGAAATTTAATTTTTAAGCTTTACATGATTTCTCGAAAGATTAGTGTATAATTTTATTTTATTAAGTTTTGATTTTTAAAAACTAGATATATTTAAAAATAATAATAATCAATATAGTACAAGAAAGTTATTTTTTTTCAACTTTGCATGATCTCTCCGATGATTATTCTAATATATTATATTTGAATTTTTAAAAGCTAAATATATTTAAAATAATAATAACAATAATAATTCAATCAGTATCATACAAAAATTTTAATTTTTAACTTTGCATGGCTTTGCCAAAATAGTTTCTATTATTATATTAGGATTTTTAAAAACTAAATTATTTAAAAATAATTAATCTAAATTTTAATTTAATCAGCGTAATATAAGAAATTTGATTTTTCAAATTTGCGTTATTTCTCCAAAGGTGTTTAGAAAATCTGTGGTTTCAAATCATTTCGAAAGAGGGCAGCACCAGCTGGATTGATCACAATATTGACTGATTAAAAAACCGCTACCGGCGCTATTTATTCATTTGCATGTTTGTTAATTGTTAAAATACACATCAGACTTATATGCTTGACTGACACTATTTATTATTTACTTTTGTATTTACCTGTTAGGAATGAGAATCATTCAAAAAATATTCCTTCTCTGTTTCACCCGGCACTTCAGCTACATACAGATCAAGTATACCATACCCGGAAGTTCTAATACGCAAGCGCAGAAGACTGCCGGGTCTATAATACTTACCCGGCTGCCGGTTCTCTAACCACAGCCATTTCAGAAACGCGGATTCAGAATGTCATCAAAAACTGCAGGCATGCAGAAAATTTTAAAATTTATAACGGATTCCGTTTAAAAAAAAAAAAAAAAGTCCTTTCGGCTTATTCGGAAGGGTAGGTTCTTTTTCCTTATCAAATAGCCATCATTTTGTTTTAAAATGGCGGTTACAAATTATTAATGCCCTTGGTAGAAATATTGATGTAGGCTATGCACGTATGGAGTTTTAAGCAAATCAGTTCATAAATACCTTTTTATGTGAATTCAAAATTTTCAAGTGGCCGGCGCTTGGAAACAAAATGGTGAGTTAAGTTGACGAATATATGAAATGTATTTGGGAGATAAGTCTACTGTACATATATAGTTCGAATTAATTCAAAATCTCAAAAGTCATCGTGTTGAAAAATTAAGTGGCTACTATTTCGATCAAAATGGCAGAGAAAGTTGCTCATCTAAGATATCGTTGCAAATTTGAAAATAATTTTTTTTGTAGAAATTCTTTCAAAGAGGTTTAGTAAGTTGATAAAATGTTAGTTTTCTGCATTTCTAGTTTGTTTTAGCATTAAAATAGCCTAATTTTTCCTTAAAAACGCATTAAAAAGATCCAGTAACGCAGGTAATGGATTTGGCGCCAAATTTGGCGACTTTTGGCGAGAAAATACTTATCGATATACCAAAGATGGACGCAATAACGTGATTGGTTCACGAGATACGTGAATTTTTTAGATTTTTGTTGTTTGAATGATAAAACCATTTTTCAACTTTGATTTGAATTGATTAAATATTTGTAAAGTTACCGTTATAACACATTTTCAAGTGGCCACCAGTTGGAAACAATACAGTGGAACAAGTTGCCTAGCAAACATATCCAAGATATTTGAAAGTAGTAAGCCCCGCCGTTCATGGGTCGGAAGTGACGTCATAGGAGGGGGGAAGGGGGGGAGGAAACCGGAAGTGACGTAACGGTTGGTTGATTGCTTGATCGTGAAAGATGACGGGGGTAGAGTTTCTTTTTATCCGTTGGCAACCTGGACTTCTTGTCAAGACATGTGACGGGCAGGGGAGAATTTTCTTAAAGGGGCATCACAGTGAATGGTTGGTTGGTTGCTTGATCGTGAAAGATAACGGGGGTAGAGTTTCTTTTTATCCGTTGGCAACCTGGACTTCTTGTCAGAACATGTGAGGGAGGGGGAGAGTTTTCTTAAAGGGACAACACAGAATCCTGTCAGAACATGAGAGAGAATGACGTCATCAACTGAAAAGAGGACAATGTATTATATTTAGTAATTAATTTTTAACGAGTAGTTCATTAATCAATTTTAATAAGTAAATTTTATTATTTTATTGATTATTAATTAATTATTTAACTGACTATTTTAATTCGCTAGATTTTTTACAAAACGATATTGCACTGTAGGGGATTTGAACCCACCATCTACGGCATGCGAGACCAACGCGCTACCGATTAAGCTACGATGACGTTCCCTCGAACTTCCTTTTTTTATGTTTTCCCCTCTTAGGAGATGGGGGTGGGAAGACGTTTCCCCCACCTGCGCCCGAGTGGACTCGTCCAAGGGGATCCAGCCAATTACAAGAGAGCACTGTGACATCATTAGTGTTTTTATCCAATCCTGATACGTTTGCTGAGAAGATAAGACAGTAAATCTGGGTATAAAATCCTAGACATCACGAAACATCATCACATTTTAGTCTTGTTTCATTCCTGCCGTTCAATTCGCTCTCTCTTCACTACGTAATCATGGAAGACGGGCTAAATCTTTTGATCCACGAAAATGTATTTGCTTCTTCAGAAGAAATTTTTGAAAGACTAGAAAAAGAAATTGTTTATTTACCCGAGGAGCAATGCCACATATGTATTCGAAATAAATCTTATCATATTTCGCGGAAGATTGCTGCTTTTGGAGACCCTGATTTATCTTATACTTTTTCAGGACTGACACTAATCAGCCAGCCTTGGCCTCCTTTGCTTCTTGAAATAAAAAGTCTTATTGAAACTATGATGGGTGTCAATTTTAATTTCGTGTTGATAAATCGGTACGAGGATGGAAATGCCTGTATTGGTCAACATAAAGATGATGAAGCAGACTTAGAGGAAAACCACCCTATCTGTTCACTAAGCTTTGGAGAAACACGTACTATGATTTTTAAAAGACCCAATTACCAGGATAAAAAAGTGGAATTAAAGTCAAACTCGCTTTTGGTTATGAATCCCCCAACAAATAAATTCTGGAGCCATGGAATTCCAAAGGAGAAGAAACACACTGGTGTGCGGGTTAATCTAACTTTCCGTATGATGAAAACACCTGGACATAACAAGCGGAAACATGTTCAAACAGAAGAAAGATGCAAGAAAATAAAAGAAGACCGAACTAAAGTAAGTTTTCTCTCTTTTAAAAAACATTTTCCCTTTGAATAAAGTAGTATACTCTTTCTTTTAATACTAAAAATCTTGATTATTTATTAATGATTTCTTTTTATTTCTTTTTTCAGGAACAGATGTTTGTAGAAAATGTGGAAGAAGAATGGACTGATTCTTTGGATATGAAATACCTAGGTGGAGAAAATTTCCTTGCAGTCAATCATTATATGGGAAAAACTCGAGTGCACATCAGGAGATATGTTAAAGGAGAAAACGGCGAGTTACATGCAACGAAAGACGGAGTTTCTTTATCACCCAAAGTATGGTATTCTTTGTGTAGGAAAGTAAATGCTATTTTAAATCATAAGTCATCTGATAAGGTATTTATTATAGACAGAGATTTATGCATTTCGAAACAAATGAAGAATAATCAAGATTTTTTTGTTTTCCAAAGATTATTTCAAAGAAAAAATTTAAGCATGCAGTTTTTATCTGAATATGTTGTGCTTAGCGATGCTGAGTTAGGAAAGCTTTGTGACAACAAGTGTTTAATAACAGATCGCGTGAAACAAGCGCTGATCGCTTACACTTTATCCTATTGCATTGGAAAAGAACTCGATAATCCAAATTTACAGTTGAAACCCGTGGAGAACCCTGATGCATTTTTAGAACTTCTTGTTTCACTTCAAAACGGTCTTGCTGCAGCTATTACAATAAAAATTACAGAACTTATAAATTGTTGTGGCTGTCGAGATTCGTATGAAGCCAGTTTTATGCATGACTGTTTGACGAAAAGTCGATCTGAAAAATGGTCAGAATATTTTCACCAAGCACTGTTCTTGATAAATTGGGATGATGTAGCCAGAGATATAGTTCATAAAAATTTAAATATTGATTTCCAAGCAGTATTAGGAGTAGAAGAATTTTTCCCTTCTTTAGATGTAGAAAAATTATATGAAACTATTGAAAAAATGTATGTTGGTGAAGAATAGGAAGAAGAACTTATTTTTAACAAATTATTGTTTTCTTGTAATTGATTCTTTATTATGTACATTTTAATGTAAATAAATGTTGATTATTATAGAATTTCTTGTGTGTGTGTGACTTTTTTCATGTTTATCACTTAGAAAATATTTAAGGTTATGTGAATATATAAATACTGGGTTATACGTTTTGTTTGAATCATTATGAATATAAGTGTTCGGCTAGATCACAACTACTGCTGTAATGGAAGCAGTATTGAATCAGACGTATCGGGATCCAGAACATCCGGCCAGTTTCGGTGGTGTCAGTGCTTTACAGCGTGCTTTAAAAAATCGCGTAAAAACCAAAGACATCAAGAAATGGCTTCAAACGAAAGATTCATATACTTTGCACAAGCCTTTGAGACACAGGTTCCAAAGAAATCGTGTTATTGTAGGAGGCATCAACGAGCAGTTTCAGTCTGATTTAGTGGACATGCAATCCTTAGCTAATTATAACGATGGTTATAAATATTTACTAACTTGCATTGATATTTTATCAAAGTATGCTTGGGAGATACCTTTGAAAAATAAAAGGTCTATGACTATTAAACAAGCTTTTGAAAAAATATTTGCGGAAAGGTTACCCGAACGACTTCAAACAGACTCGGGTAAAGAATTTACGAACTATCTTGTACAAGATTACTTTAAAAAAAAGAAAATTCATTTTTTCACTACACATAATGCAACCAAGGCTTCGGTGGTTGAACGTTTTAATCGCAGTTTGAAAACTAAGATGTGGAAATATTTTACTGAAATGAACACAAGAAGATACATCGACGTCATCGATAAATTAGTACACAGTTATAATCATACTTGGCATCGTAGTATACAAACAGAGCCTGCATCGGTGACGTTAGAAAACCAACAGAAAATTTGGCATACGCTATATGATCAGCAAACATTGGTTCCAAAACCTAACATTACAGATTTAAAAGTTGGAGATACTGTTCGCATCAGTCGAGAAAAAATGTTGTTTGAAAAAGGATATGAACAAAACTGGACAAGAGAAATATTTACAATTTGTAAAATTTTACCTCGTGTACCTGTTGTCTATCAATTGAAAGATTTGGCAGGAGAAATTATAAAAGGAAGTTTTTACAAGCAAGAGTTACAAAAAATTTCGGATTCTGGATTTTATCCAGTGGAAAAAGTTTTGAAAAAAAGAAAACGTCATGGAAAAGTTGAATACTTCGTAAAGTTTCAGGGTTATCCTCAAAAATTCAATACATGGGTCAGCGATGTCAAAATGATATAAATAGAGCATTTGTGTAACTTAACTTTCATTTTAAAAACGATGTCTTTCTACGTCACACTGATCAGTGACAGCTCTTTGAGCTTTTTCCCGCATAATAAAATATCACAATTTACGACGCAGCTGCCTAGTCCAATCAATTTAAATGGCGAATGGGAAATGGCTTTAGTCGATTTCATTTATCCCCATACTTGGTATAACGTTCGAAATGATAATAATTTATTTGGTTTTGATTTGGGTGATGGAATACTCGAAGGTAGAAGAGTCCCCCCAGGTTGTTATGAAACGATACCAGATCTTATTCGAGGTATGACAATAGAATCCCATAAAAATAAGATTGAATTTCAGTATCACCCAGTAACGAAACGAGTAACTATCAAGACGGATGGAAAATCAAAAGTAATCCTCCACGAAGGTATAGCGGAACTATTGGGATTCGAACCAGGAAAATATTCAGGATTTCAACAAAGTCCGTTTGTTGCCGATCCAAAGTGCTCTTTTCCAGTGATATATGTATACTGTGACCTAACAGAACCCCAAATCGTAGGTGATGTACAAGCTCCTTTGCTAAAAATCGTCACGGTAGATGGAAACGACGGCGAAATTGTAAATGCTCATTATCCAAACGGCATAGGGGAAACATCAGCTTCTTTTGGCATCGGTATGGCAGCACGGGTAAATAGAGCCCTCGTGGTGGGAGTACCTTGCAGTGGACCAATCCGAAATATTGGTCGATATCACCGAAACCTTCTGTTATAATGGTGGGATGACCAACGGGGTAATGGCAATATTTGTTTACCTAACAATGAAATAAAAGTGTTAAAAAATACATATCACAATGCAGAGAACATTTTTAATTTGAGAAAATAATTTAAAAAATAAAAAACAAAACAAACAACAGACTTACCCATGGGTATAACGACGTAAAATCAACATATTTCACGTCGCCTTCGTGAAACAATTTTACTGCGTTGGTTCGTCCCCCAAAAAATGCATCCCTTGGATTTAAACGGTCCTTCAAGTCGTGTGTTTTCAAGAAAGATTTTAGTTCCGAGGACTCCTTCTTCATTTCTCTAAAAGTATGCTCCCACATCTCGACTACCTGATATCCCTGGTCGCGTAATTTCTGGACATTCTCCTCCGTCTGTTGTCTTAATGCTGCCATGGTCACATTTTTTAAAGGATGGGTCACGTCTGAATTGTAGCACTTGCAACATCCGTGAAAGAAACAACCCTAAAAATAAATATTTTCCTTTATTAAAATAGTATTTAAAAAAATATATATAAATAAAATGATTCATTAATCACAGAATAATTTTTACCTGATACTGGTAGACGGTCTTGGTTTCTTCACAGAATCCATCTACCGATATTCCTATGATTTTTCGCTCTCCTGTTCCATTGAGAGCGTGCTGGATATGCAACCCTTGTGTTGAGGCTACAAAATCCAACCATCGAATTGAATCAGGCAGTGGCGTCGCCAGAAAAAATTTCAAGGGGGGGCACAACCGGAAAAAAAAATTGTTTTTTAATAAAATTCTGATAGCATAGTTTTAAAGTTAAAGAAAAAAATGCTTACTAGAATTTTCCAAGGGGGGGCAAGTGCCCCCCCTTGCCCCAATGTGCCGACGCCCATGGAATCAGGGCTGTAATTGGTTTTGTTGATGTGGCCGTGCACGGGAACCATAGCAATCGTATCGGGCTGTATGTGGTTGCTTCGGTATGTTGCCATGCAAACAGATGCAATCGTCACATACCTAAAACATAAAAAAGAAGTTAAATATTTATAAATTAAATATTTTCATTGAAATATTTTAAAAGAATACAAAAAAAAAAAAATACTTTACCGAAACGGATCCACGTTGGCGATTTCCATAAACTGTGTTCGAAACTCGAGACAACAACGCCGAAGAATATCCACGTCCGAACTGAAAAATTGAAAGAAAGAAAAAAACATATTAATTTAAAAATATTTTTTTTTTTGTTTTATTTATTTATTTATTTTTAAAAATAGAGAATTCTTAAGCACCTACCTGCAATAAGAATACATTTCCTTTTGAAAATCAAACATTTCCCCCCTTTGTTTTTCTTCTGCATGCCAGGACAGGAATGCACTGCGAGCTGCAGTTGACATCGTGTCAGGACTATAGTACTGGGTATCGGGAAGGGGTCCAACATAGTTTTGATTCTCCCGGGTGTTGAAGAGATGAGGGAAATATCCCTTCCGTAATTCGGAGAAACCAAAACAACTGGGCAGTTTTGATAGGGCCATTGGGAGAAAATTTAACGAATCGATGATTCGAACGTCGACAGATTTCAGATGAATAGACATCAATTTGCTCCCGCATGGAATCACTTCTGGTGTTGTACCTTGTTTGATTAACCATTCCATGATGAATTGTCCGTCGAATCTGAAAAAAGAACAAAATACGTTTAATGGATAAAGATAAGAACAAATCAGAAATAAACAGAGAGAGAAAATTTACTTACCCCTTCATATTATGGGCGATTGCTGTATAGCCCTTGTGTCGAGGAGTAAACAGCCATGTACAGAAATCTGCACAGGCTGTATATCCTTTGAATACTTCCTCCCGGCCATCAGTATACTGCGCCACAGCAAAATTAACTTCGTGTGTTCCCGAAGATTGGTCCGTTTCAAAATCAAAAAAGATCAATTTTGCACTGGGATTCTTCGGGTCCACTTGCCGCAAGTAACACTGGTGCTCCGCCAATACAACAAAGCGATCACAAGAAGGGCATTTGGCTGTTCCACAGCGGTGCATGTCTTTGGGACAATCTCTTCTACGAATTACTTTGCAACACGTTCGACACTGATAAATCTGTGAAAGAAAACAAAACAAAACATGAATACATATATTTACACATACATTATTTATATATATTTTTTAACTAAGACATTCCTTTACCTGATCACAGAGGGAGAATTCCTGATTATCTCTTAGGGCTTTATGGGCTGCAAAGCAATCACTCGATTGGCAAAGACGATCACAGTCCAGGCATCGTTGAGGTTCGCCCGGACGGCAGTCTGTTCTCATGCACACGTAACATGCTTCGGCACATCGATGTTCATATTGTTTCTCATAAGGCACGTCGCATCGTTCGCAGTAAAAATTACTACCAAAAAACGCTTTCAATGACTTCACGACGTCGTAATGTCCATCGTGAAGCCACAAATTGATCCGCTGGGGTCTATCCACACCTTTGTACGAAACCTACAAAAAAAAAAAAAAAGATTTTAAAATCAGCAAATGTCAATAAAGAAAAAAATATTTTAAATATGCACATTTAGTAAAACTTACTCGATTGCGATTATCCGACGACAATACAGCAATCTGAATGTTGAGATGCTCTTCGAACTGAGCGATTTCCCGAAACGTGCAAGGACCTAGGGGGACTTGGGCTGCAGTATGCAGAGCTCGGGCACGGTTCATGAGTGCGGGACGGTCACGTTGTCTCATGGCTTCGATTGCCTTGCGGTCATTCTCTAAATGGGCTTTAGCAAACAGGATGGCCTTCGCACAGCAGAGTCCTTCTTCATCCTCGGGAATACTCAGAATAGATTTCTTTTGCAGGCGATCGACGGAAATATTTGAAATTCGTCGTCCTCCAGCACCGATGGGTCTGTGAACTGTCATGACATCCACCGAAAAACCCTCATCCAGCTGGATTTTATTTTTCGACTGGAGGACCTTCATGACGGCAGACATGACTTTCTCAACGGTGAGCTCAGAGACGGATATAAGTTTCGTGGATATTGGCTTATCCAATCCTTCCGCCCAAATACAAAGTCGTATCAGGTCTGTGGATTCCAAATTCTCCGTGGAACGGCGAATCAAACTTGTAAATAATTGATTCACAGAGTCAATCACCGCAACCATTGGTACACCTCGCACGTGAGCAGGAAGCTTGTCTGGGTCGACACGGGCCTCATAACGGATTTCTTCCGCTTGATACTTGTTGTTTCTCCGACGCAGTGGCGGCTCGTTAATGATGTTTTGGGGGTGCTGCAATGAAGCGTCTAGAAAAAGTGCATGAAATAGAATTTTTATTTGTCTCATTGGTTGATTCGTTTATTGTGAGAATTAACGTAAATATGTTGACAATTCAACATCCAATCAAAAGAACAAACTTTTCATTATAACGGACTGTTTTTAATCACTAGCCTGCAGCCCTCCCAATACATCATCCACCAGCCGCCACTGCTCCGACGTAGACGTTCGGTGATAATAATAGCATCCTCCATCTGTAAAAACAAAGAAAATATATACAATAAACTCGATCGTAAAAAGAAGAAAAATATCTATGTATAAAAGTAAGTACTTACGCGGGAAGTCTCTCCACCAGTCGTGTACGCTGGTCCGGCTCCAACAGGTCGAGCAGAAGTCTAGAATAATAATAAAGAAAATTAGACACTTATATATAAAAAAAAGAGATTACACTCAAGAAAACAAAAACAAACTTACTTCAAATCCTGTTCCTACTCGGTAATACAACGGCAAAGGCATGGGATTCTCCACAAATATTTGGGAAACTTCATCGAAATCCATAGGATTTTCGATGAAAATTTGCGACGCTTCATCCATCAACTGAAAAAGTAAATACATCGTTAAAAATATCAATATTACAATATTATAAAAAAAATAAGAGTTGAATAAAGGAACTTACTTCATCATCGGAATCATTGAAGGGCATTTCAGAATCTTCAAAAAGAACCTAAAATGAAAAAAGAGCATTTTATAGAACAAAATTAAATGAATCAAAATTCAGAAAAGAAAATTGCATATGCGAGTTCAAAATATTAAGAAAAGAAAAAAAAAATATTTATGATTGAAAAAAACTTTCAGAAAACATTAGTGTTAATTTAAAAAAGAAACAAAATCTTAAAAACTGTTTAAAAAATGAAAAATAAAACTTGAAATATTTTTTAATTAGATTTTTTTCAAAATACTTAAAAAAATAAAGAAATAAAAAATAAAAATAAATAAAATTTGCAAAAAAGAAAATGAAATTTTAGTATTGTTTAAAAATCAGAAAAGAAAAATATATTAATGATAGTAAAAAATTAGAAAAAAAAATATTTACCTGATTTTCGCTTGAACCAACAGTATTGAATGAGCGTTTCATTTTTTCTGAAGAAAGAAGGTAATCCTAAGAATAGAAGTAAAAAAGCAAGCAAAGAATTTTCTTGGACTAGGTCAAACAAGAAAGTGAACGCGATAGCTCAGGAGGGTTCTTAAATATCCGGCGTAAGGATCGTGACATCAGTTATCTACCTTCTTATTGGCTGGATCCCCTTGGACGAGTCCACTTGGGCGCAGGTGGGGGAAACGTCTTCCCACCCCCATCTCCTAAGAGAGGAAAACATAAAAAAAGGAAGTTCGAGGGAACGTCATCGTAGCTTAATCGGTAGCGCGTTGGTCTCGCATGCCGTAGATGGTGGGTTCAAATCCCCTACAGTGCAATATCGTTTTGTAAAAAATCTAGCGAATTAAAATAGTCAGTTAAATAATTAATTAATAATCAATAAAATAATAAAATTTACTTATTAAAATTGATTAATGAACTACTCGTTAAAAATTAATTACTAAATATAATACATTGTCCTCTTTTCAGTTGATGACGTCATTCTCTCTCATGTTCTGACAGGATTCTGTGTTGTCCCTTTAAGAAAACTCTCCCCCTCCCTCACATGTTCTGACAAGACGTCCAGGTTGCCAACGGATAAAAAGAAACTCTACCCCCGTTATCTTTCACGATCAAGCAACCAACCAACCATTCACTGTGATGCCCCTTTAAGAAAATTCTCCCCTGCCCGTCACATGTCTTGACAAGAAGTCCAGGTTGCCAACGGATAAAAAGAAACTCTACCCCCGTCATCTTTCACGATCAAGCAATCAACCAACCGTTACGTCACTTCCGGTTTCCTCCCCCCCTCCTATGACGTCACTTCCGACCCATGAACGGCGGGGCTTACTACTTTTGAAGCATAGGTTCACTGTCCAACTGTGGTTTAAATAAGTGCCGTGTTTCAAAAGTTATTATTATGGCTAATTTTCAAGTGGCAGTCTAAGTGGCTGCGACTTGGAAACAAAATGGCAAAACAACTTGCGCAGTGAAATCATCCAGTATATTTGTATGATAAGTTCATTGTCCAGTTCTAGTTTAAATTAAATCAGTATTTCAAAAATTATCGTCATAAGAAATTTTCAAGTGGCATCACTTGGAAAAAAAAGTCGGAGTGACGGGAGTGACATGACCAGCGAATTTATCTGAGATATTTGAATGATAAATCCTTTACCCAAATTTGATGCGAATTGATTCTGTATTACTAAAGTTACCATAATGAAAAAATTTCAAGTGGCCGCCACTTGGAAATAAAATTGCAGATCAAGTCACCAAGTAAACTTATCCTAGATATTTGAACCATAAGTTCACTATCCAACTTTTATTTGATTCAGTTTAGTATTTTAAAAGTTTTCGTGACGGCATATTTTCAAGTGGCTGGAACTTAGAAACAAGATGTCGGGACAAGTTGCCCAGTGAAAACATTCAAGATAATTATATGATAATATCACCGTCCAAATTTGGTTCGATTTGGAGTATTATTTCAAAAGTTATCGTGATTATAAATTTTCAAGTGGCCCCGCTTAACTTAAGATATCTGCCACTTTATAAAAAATGGCGGATATAGTTTATTAATAAACTTCATTGAGATCCTTAAGTGGTCTGTATTTACATCAAAATTCAAACAATTTCGAAATACGCTTTTTACAACTTAAATTTAAAATTTTCAAGTGGTCTCCACTTGAAAACAAAACGGCGGAGCAACTTGGTTAACAAACTTATCTAAGATATTTATAAGATAAGTTAAGACACTGTTCAAATTTGGTTCCATTTGGAGTATTATTTCGGAAGTTATGGTTTTAAATTTTCAAATGGTAGCCTGATTTCAAGTGGTCCCGCTGAACTTAAGATATCCGCCACTTTATTAAAAATGGCGGATAAAGTTCATTAATAAAGTTATTTGAGACACTTGTATAATCTATGAATACATCAAAATTAAAAAAATATTCGGAATACGCTTTTAGCAATTTGAATTTGAAAATTTCAAGTGGTCTCCACTTGAAAACAAAATAGCGAAGCAACTTGGTTAACAAATTCATCTAATTTATTTATAAGATAAGTTAAGACACTGTCCAAATTTGGTTCGATTTGGTGTATTATTTCGGAAGTTATTGTGATTTTAAATTTTCAAGTGGTAGCGTGATTTCAAGTGGCTCCGCTTAAATTAAGATTTCTACCACTTTATTAAAAATGACGGATAAATTTCATTAATAAACTTCATGGAGACACTTATGTGGTCTATATTTACATCAAATTTCCAACAAATTCGGAATATGCATTTTACAATTTGAATTTGAAATTTTCAAGTGGTCTCCACTTGAAAACAAAATGGCGGAGCAACTTGGTTAATAAACTCATCTAAGATATTTATAAGATAAGTTAAGACACTGTCCAAATTTGGTTCGATTTGGAGTATTATTTCGGAAGTTATAGTGATTTTAAATTTTCAAGTGGTAGCCTGATTTCAAGTGGTCCCGTTTAACTTAAAATATCTGCCACTTTATTAAAAATGGCGGATAAATTTCATTAATAAACTTCATTGAGACCCTTATGTGGCCTGTATTTACAACAAAATTCAAGCAAATCTTGCTTTAAATATGCTTTTTACAATGTCGGTTTGAAATTTTCAAGTGTTTGCCACTTGAAAACAAAAAGTCGGAGCAACTTGGTTAACGAACTCATCCAAGATATTTATAAGATCAGTTCACTGTCCAAATTTGGTTCAATTTAGAGTATTATTTCGGGAGTTATCGTGATGACAAAATTTTCATTATAGATAGATAGATAGATAGATATATAGATAAACGAAGTGATTGCAATAGGTAGATTTCTAAAGAAATCAACCTAAAAATATCTCAATCTTTTGAAATATGATTCGTTTAATCGAGGTGTATGTAAAAAAAAAAAAAAATGATTTACCTGATTTTGAGTTATAAAAAAAAAATGTTTTGTGAAAAAATCGTTGTTTCGTAAAATCTAACAATACGGATCGCTAATCCGTATTGTGTTAAAATATTTATATGGTTCGAAAGAGGATTAAATGACCTTTCTTTCCGAATATACTAATTGTTAAGAAATGGGGCAATTACTCTTTCGTACAGACGATTCAAAAAAGACAATCGAGAAAAAGAGAAATTTTGGACCCTTTTTAAAACTTTTTTTTTTTTTTTAAATATAAAAAATCTGTATTGTTCAAAAATATTTGTACCGTAAGAGTCGGTAATAAATGCTTTTTCACGTAGTACAGGTGTATTTTCATTCAATATCTCTAACAGCTGAGCAGCGATCGCTTTACAAAAAACCGCGAAATTTTCTCTCTTTTTTCTTTTTAGGAGCGCGGTTCAGGGGGAAAATTACGGTTGCCTGGCTTTTTGAATCGTTTTTTGATTAGACATAGATTGACGCATTAGTTAATATCGCCTGATCTAATTAAAAATTTTTAATTCTTTTTGCATTATGCACTCGGGAAGGCTTCCGAGCACCCGCATGTCAAATTTTGTATTTCTGCGTTCAGTAGGGACTGAACGTGTAGATGCACAGACAGACATCTTTTTATTATTATAGACTAGCCGCTTTCGGCGACCAGCTGGTTCGCGATCCTTGAAAAGTTCGATTTTACGAAACTCCCGCTTGGTGGCGCCTGAAGCGCCCGTTTCAGGTCCTTCAACAGCTCATTGACATATAGTGAAAATAACTTTATTGAAAAATTTAATCGCAGTAAATTACCGCTCGGTAGCGCGTGCGGCGCTCACTTCCCGTTTCAATATCTGAAACAGCTGGTTCACTCACCGTGTTACGATCTTTCAAAATTCTGACTTTAGCAAAGTCCAGCTCGGTGGAGCCTGTGGCGCCTTATCCCCGTTTTAGAGCTTACAACAGGTTTAACGCTTATATCGCAAATATATTTGAGAATTTTAACTGAAGCAAATTTCCGCTCGATGGCGAATAAGGCGCCGCTTTATGTTTCAGGATTTGAAATAGCCTGTTCGCTCATCATGTAAAGGACCTTTGAAAATTCTGATCGTGGCAAATCCGCAACCCGGTGGGGCCTACGGTCTTCCAATCTTCTCCTTATAAGTAATTTATTAATAATCAGAATTGGAGATATTGAATTATTAAAATGTCAAAGCGCCCTCTGGCGACCGATATTTTCAATATGTACTCCTCAATTTCAGTTTAAGACTTTTAAAATGACATTTTGCCAATGAAATTATGTTAATTAGAAGCTGAGATACAAAGGTAATATAAGCATTGTTATAACAAAATTTGTGTCTGATTTTTTCGTAGTTTTTCTTTGAAACTTGCGTGTTAAAAATCCTTAATACGAAATGTGAACGGAGTATCGAAATTCGAAAGCCTGCATCATAATTAGAATTGGAGATATTGTAATAAAGATGTTCTGGCTTTTCGCTGAAACTCCCGTACGGAATTTAACGGCTTATATCAGTTTAAAAGTCCGTAATATTTCAAATGATGTGTTATAAGTAATTTAAGCATAATTAGAATTCTAGACATTGGATTATTAAAATATCAAAGCGCCCTCTGGCGACCGAGATTTGCAACATATACTCATCAATACTAATTCAAATAACTTTTTAAATGATATATTACTTATGAAAGTATGTTAATTAGAAGCTGAAATACAAAAATAATCTAAACATTTTTATAAAAAGATTTGTGTCCGACTTATACATGTTTTTTTCCGAAACTTGCATAATTCCGGGCTATCTCCTTATATTATTAAAATCTGTACGCGTGTGTCTGTGAGAAACGGCTTGAAACAGAAAAGGCTCCGCCGCTAACGGTCGCACGGACTTCGAACAGGTACCGATGGACAGAGAATTTATCGCAGATCTGGGTTATCTAATTTGCTAAACGATGCGACCCTAATTAGCGGAGATATTAATTAAAATATCGACCATTGTCTAACGAAAAAACGATTCAAAATGGCACGCGTTCATTATTTTCGACCGGGATCGCGTACCTGAAAAGAAAAAGCAAAGAGGGGAAATTTCGTGGGTTTTTGTAAAGCGATCGCTGCCGATGTGTTGGAAATATCGAAAATACACTTGTACCACGAGAAAGAGCATTTATTACCGATTCTTACGGTACATTTTTTTTTTAAAAAATACGGATTTTTTATATTTTTAAAAAAGTTTTAAAAAGGGTCGAAAATTTCTCTTTTTCGAAACGCCCTGTACGACCGAGTAACTCTTCCATTTCTTAACATCTGGTATATAAACAAAGGCCATTTAATCCTCTTTCGAACCATATAAACATTTTTAAAAAATACGGATTAGCGATCCATATTTTTAGATTTTACAAAACATCGATTTTTTCGCAAAACATTTTATAACTCAAAAGCGTTTAGAGATAAATGATTTCTTTTTTTTTTTTTTTTTTTTTTTTTTTTTTGTATATAGATTTGGCTTTCATAATTTAATTCCCAAAACATTGAGAGAAAATTTCAAAAACTGAATGAGTTATAAATTTTTTAATTTTAGCCATTGAAGAATAGCCGTTTTTTAATTTAGCCGTTGCATTCATTTGAATAAGACGACTTCATTCTACGAGATCGTAAAATGTGTTCGTTGGCGTTTCCACGGCAACCACTTCAACGATGTTTGATGGAAAGCGAAAAAAAAAAAAAAAAAAAAAAAAAACTTGAACGGAAAGAGAGACATCTGGTATTTAATGAGGTCACGTGTTTTGCTACTGCGATTAAAAAAAAAAAAAGCAGCGATAAGTCGCGTGTTTTGGTTCTGCGATTAAAAAATTCCAATATTCTAATACGCGTATTTCAATTTCTAATTACGATTAATTTATTTTTTATATATCATTCGAAAGATATTTTAAAGTTCTTTTATATTATTCAAAGTTTTCAACAGATTTACACGTTTTGAGGTCTCCTGAATTAATTTTCTTTTGTATCTCAGCTAATAATTAAAATAATTTCATAAGTAATACATCATTAGAAAGCTTTTTTGAATTGGAATCGAACAGTGGAATACAGAAATTTGTACCGCCAGATGGCGCTGTAATATTTTCTAATTTCAATATTTCAATTTCTAATTATGATTAAATTATTTTTAATACATCATTCGAAAGATATTTTAAAGTTCTTTTAAATTATCGAAAATTTTCACCAGATTTACACGTTTTGAGGTGTCCTGAATTAGTTTTCTTTTGTGTCTCAGCTACTAATTAAAATAATTTCATAAGTAAGACATCATTAGAAAGCTTTTTTGAATTGGAATCAAACAGTGGAATACAGAAATTTGTACCGCCAGATGGCGCTGTAATATTTTCAAATTTCAATTTCTAATTATGATTCAATTATTTTTAATACATCATTCGAAAGATATTTTAAAGTTCTTTTAAATTATCGAAAGTTTTCACCAGATTTACACGTTTTGAGGTGTCCTGATTACGTTTTCTTTTGCATCTCAGCCAAAGGAGTTAGATCGTTCAAAATTGGTATACGTAGGTTAATTAAGAGGGCCTGAAAAGGTGGAGAAGAAATAGGCGTGCACCGCGCGCGTATCCCTTAACTTGTGCGCGCGCAGAGCGCACGGGACTACGCTGCCGAAGGCAGTGGGGACCCGGTGCGACTTTTTACCCGATCAGAAATGATTTTTTTTAGGGGGCACGAAGGGTCAGGGAAGGAATACGCGCGCGCAGCGCGCACGGGACTGCGCTGGCGAAGGCAGTGGGGACCCGGTGCGAGTTTTTACCTGATCAGAAATGATTTTTTTAGGGGGCACGTAGGGTCAGGGAAGGAATACGCGCGCGCAGCGCGTGTATCCCTTAAGTCGTGCGCTTTTTTTTTAGGGGGCACAAAGGGTCAGGGAAGGAATACGCGCACGCAGCGCGTGTATCCCTTAAGTTGTGCACGCGCAGAGCGCACGGGACTGCGCTGCCGAAGGCAGTGTGGACCCGGACCGACTTTTTACCCAATCACAAATGATTTTTTTTTTAATTTCTTTTCTTAACACTAAAAGTTACTGTTAGTGATTCATTAATTATAGTGATTCATTTGAAAATACTGACCCGCTAGCGGGCGAAGCCCGCTAGTATAACGTTAAAAATCGTTAGTACGATATGTGAGCAGAAATTGGAATTCGAAACTCTGGAAAATAATAAAGAAGAAAGGTGTTCCGGGTTTTCTCCGAAACTCCCGTTTCTTTTCTACATCTTTGCCCCCTCGCTCCCCCCCCTTTACGTCGCTAATAATAATTTTATACTCGAAAATATCCGCAATCGAATTATATTACCCTAAAATCTAAATATACTAATTTCAAACGCTGTAACGCTTTTTTTTGCCCCTTTCCCCCTCTCTCTAATAATTCTATTGTTCAAAAATATTCACAATCGAACTATCGGGCATTAAAACCAAATACTACGAAATTTCAACGGCATATCTCTATTCAAAATACTGCAAAATATAAAAGAAAACTTAACCTTTTCCCAATAAAAATCTAATTATTTTGTTTATTCATATATTTTCATGAAAATTGAACAGTAACTTTATAATATGCTGTCTATGAATATTTGAAAAAGTTTGAAAATTGCAATTTTCCCCCCTACTATAAAACACGTGATATCTTAATTCATTACAACTATTTCCTTTTTCATTGCAGACAGTCGTCTGCCTGTTGCCAACTAAATTTCATACTTTAGTTAATTTTAAAAAAATTAATTGTTGTATCGATAAGCTGCTTGCATTCTTAGATTCGCAAAAATTGCCCCTTTCATTTGGTACCGAATTCGTAAAGATCGGACTGATATTTCTAATTTATTTTCCACTTTTTCTGCTTTTAACTCCGTTAAAATATGTATTTTTATGCAATCGCGGTGAATTCTCAGTCATTGAGATCGCTTTTTGATTAGACATAGGTCTACATTTTAATTAATATCTCCAGAACTAATTAAAAATTTTAAATTCTGTTTTCACTATCCCTTCGGGAAGGCTTCGGAGCACCAGTACGTAAAATTTTGTACTTCAGCGTTCAGTAGGGGCTGAACGTATCGAAGCACAGACAGACATCTTCTTTTATTATACTACTAGCCGCCTTCGGTGACCAGCTGGTTCGCGATCCATGAAAAGTCCGACTTTACGAAACTCCCGCTTGATTGCGCCTATTTCCCGTTTCAGGTCCTACAACAGCTCATCGACACATTGTGAAAATAACTTTATTGTAAAAAATTAATCGCAGTAAATTCTCGCTCGGTAGCGCCTACGGCGCCCTCTTCTCGTTTCAATATCTGAGACAGCCTGTTTACTCACCGTCTTACGATCTTTCAAAATTCTGACTTTAGCAAAGTTCAACTCCGTGGCGGCCTTATCCCCGTTTTAGAACTAACAACAGCTTCCACGCTCACACAGCAAATAATTTGAAAATTTTAACTGTAGCAAATTTTCGCTCTGTGGCGACTAAGGCGCCGCACAGAAGATCGAACAATGTTAAAATACGAACATAGGCCCAAAAATCAATCTCTAAATAACTGATATTTTGCAATGAAATAATTTAAAAGAGTGTCGTGTCTAAAAAATACAAATATATGGTTATTTCTTCAATTACACGAAGTTTTATTATATATAAATAAGTTCAAAACGAAAACTTTCAAAAATAAGATTTTTCGATGAATTTCAGTGACTTTATTTGAATAGCCATCAAGTGGCACTTAAGATAACTATGAAAAAATACGAAATAAAAATACTTTTAATGAAAGTCCTAATAAAAGTTTAAGGTACTTCTGCCAACATTTTTTTGGTTTTTTATGTTGTGATTCACGCATGAAATGTGAATATAAAATTAACAACAAAATTAAATTTATAAGTTGTGTAACTTTTTTTGTTCAAAATTTCAAACACATTTTACTACTCCCAAAAGTATACATTTTAATCTGTGAAAAGGATTTTCGCCACAAATCGCCACTTTTAGAGAAAAATAATTTTTTATTCTGTATACCCCCAAATTATCAATGGAGAAATTTATCTGAATAACTGTATTCATTAATGACTGAAAATATATTAAAATTTTTATAGTGATAAAATCTTTTTGTAAAAAAATAGAACCGACTCCAAAATGGAACTACTATTCAAACAACTAAAAATGAAAGAAAATTGGCAGAAAATGGAACTGTAGATTGCGCCTAAAAGTATAAAATAATTTCCTTCGTCAAACAACCTATAACACTACAACACTATAACACTACAACCTATAACACTTCTCTTTTCAGTGAAAACTTATTTATATAGCAGAGCATCAGAAGACGTTCGACGGAAGTTTCACAAATCACAACTTCCAAGAAAAGTGACATTACTCAAAAAATGGTTTATGTCACTGAAAAATACATTAAATGCACCCAATGTGAACAAAAAAGTTACATCTCCATCTAGAAAGTTATCCACTCGAGAGACAGTTGTGCCAGTTTTATTCTAGTCAAGTTATTTTTAAGTTGATTTTTCTCAAATGCTGCATTTTTAAATTGTGTCACTTTTCTTGCCTTTATCGGATATGACCAAAAAACTATCTATTGAACGAACATACGTTAAATTAAAAAGTCTTTAGGAATGTAAAGATAGGATACGCTGTATTCGTAACCGAAAATTCTGTTAGGCATATATATTGAACTTTACAATAAATATGTGTCACCTGCTGCGCTGGAAATTGCGCAGCATAAAGTTCAAACAAAGAGCAAAGTATGCATTGCAGCTGACGGACAGAAGTTTCAACATCGATATTTACACACTGCTTTTACCAGTGTAGTTGCTTGCGTTCAGCAGTTAGAGTGAGAACAGACTTTTGTGAGTATCCTGTAATCTGTTATATCTTAATGAAATCCTAATGAAACTTATTTCAGGCCAAGATCATTACGACAACAAGAAAAGTATTAAAATTAAATAATCTATTACGTAGTTATAAGCTAACAAATGTCAACAACAACAACGAGAAACATGGTTTGTATTGAGAACCTCTTCCTTTATGAAGTCGGCTTAAAACGCCTATGCGTTAATCGATGTGACCGCTTACAATAACCATACTTTGAATTTTACATAGCATAAATGTCACCCGCTACGCTACAACATATGCAATGTTTTTCAAGTGTGCACAAAATAGGAAATTGTGAACAAACAAATGCACGTTTTAAGCGTTCTGTTTTTAGCATTAATGTCTAAACTATCTTTGCGTACTACATCGATGATGCTCTGCAATGTTATAATTCACTTTTTTCCCCTGTCTTGAAACGTTTCCGAGATAGGATCGCTAACTCCACTCTTTTCCACCAGGTGGCGCTTTAGGCGGTTGAATCGCGTAGCACATGTCCACTTTACTGTACCTACATACCACTTTTATGACTCTAGCTGCAGCTGTTTAGCAGTTAAAAGAGTCGTGACTGACTTTTTTGGGCACCCTGTATTTTCTTTTGATCGTAAAGATCTTACAATGGGACCTATTTCAGACCAAGACCTTTACAATAAAACAAAAAGTATCAAAATCGGATCATCCGTTTAGAAGTTATGAGCTAACAAAAAAAAAAAAAAAAAAAAAAACATACGCTTTGAATTGAGAACCTCCTCCTTTTTGAAGTCGGTTAATTAGAGCATTTCTTACGAAGTTATAAGTTTACAAACACCAACAACAACAAATAGCAAGAATTAAGAACACCCTCCTTTCTGAAATTGGTTGAAAACGACTTTGCGCTAATCGATGTGACCGCTTACAGTAACAGTACTTTGAACCACAGAGCATACGTGTCATCCACTACGCTGTAAAGCGTGCAACGTAGTTCAAGTGTGCACAGTGTAGGGAATTGCGAACAAACAATTGCACGTTTTAAGCGTTCTATTTTTAGCAATAATGTCTAAAAACTAGCTTTTCGTAGTAAATCGATGATACTCTACAACTTCGTAATTAACTTTTCTCCCATCTTGAACCGTTTTTGAGATAGGAGCGCTAATGCCGCTGTTTTTCACCAGATAGCGCTTTACTTTCTTTAGATTGTAAAGATGTTATAATGGGACCTACTTCAGACCAAGATCTCAACAACAAAGCAAAAAGTATCAAGTAACCGTATTTTGAACTATATAGCGTATGTCTCACCAGCTACGCTACACTACGTGAGCAATATAGCTCAAGTGTGTATAGTGTAAGAAATTGCGAACAAACAAAGGCACGTTTTTAGCCTTGTACTTTTAGCATCAATGTCAAAACTATCTTTTCGTACTAAATCGATGATGCTCTGCAATTTTATAATTCACTTTTTTTCCCTGCCTTGAACCGTTTCCGAGATAGAAACGCTAGCATGAATGTCTAAACTATCTTTTTGTACTAAATCGATGATAATCGTCAACTTTCTAATTCACTTTTTTTTCTCTAGAACCGTTTTCGAGAAAGGAACACTAACTCCACTATTTTCCACCAGGTGGCGCAGCAAGCAGTTTAACCTTGTACTGCAGGGACACTTTATTATACTTACATACCATTTTTATCACTATAGCAACAGCCGTTTAGCAGTTAAAAGAGTTGGGACGGATTTTTTTGGGCACCCTGTATTTTCTTTTGATCGTAAAGATCTTACAATGGGACCTATTGCAGACCAAGACCTTTTCAACAAAACAAAAAGTATCAAAATCGGAGCATCCGTTCAGAAGTTATGAGCTAACAAACATAAAAAAAACATACGGTTTGAATTGAGAACCTTCCTTCTTTTTTTGAAGTCGGTTAAAAAATATTATCAGTGGTCTGTCCAGAGGAAAATCTGGGTCCGTTAAAGGACCCTTCACAAAATTCTTTATCCAAAAAAGGACCCTTCACAAAATTCTTTATCCTAAAAGAGGACCCTTCACAAAATTGTTTATCCTAAAAAAGGACTTATCACAAAATTGTTTATCTTAAAAAGGGATAATTCACAAAATTTTTCTCCTTACAATCAGACCTTTTGATAAATTTGCTTCATTTTGAAAACTGATTTTCCATAGAACAAATAGGCCGCCTGAATAATATGATGTACTTTGCTGTATTTCTCTGAAAAGCTGATATTCAGTTTCTAGTTTGTAACAGCTTTCAATGCATATGTGCGAGTTTAGATTTACAAAAGTGAACCATCATTTTTAAAATGAAATCTTAATTATAGTTTTATTTTATAAAATTACATTTTTCAAAATTTCACAAAAAGAGGACCCTAGCCGAAAAGTTCGAATGAGTTTGATTTTAACACTAAATTTAGATTCACAAAATTATGAATAGATTTTTCATAAAAATAGGACCCTGTCTGAAAAGTCTGGACAGACCCCTGATTATAGAAATTAGATGATTAAAATAGATTTAATAAATCAGAAATGATTTCTTATTTTTTTAAATATTTAATAAAATAATTAATTTTACTTTAAAGGTACTGAAAAGTACCTTTGGACCCAAAAAAGGGGGGAAATGTAAATGGTTGCTGTGATGTGTCATAAAATGTTAAAATTAAATAAATGTTTAATGTTACTTACTAAATGTTAAAATTAAATATTATAATCCCATATTACGATTTAAAGTAAAAGTTTCTGTGCAATAAAAATAAAGACAAATGTGAATTTTTTATAGAGTTTGTCAGTAAATGCTTGCATGAGTTTTCTATTGTAATACTACATAAAAAAAAAAAAAAAGAAAGAAAGAAAAAAGAAGCAGTAATGTGATGGTATATTTAACATTGTGTGCTAAATTAATTGTGTTATAAATATAGATTTTCTTAACGAAATTTTTATTTTTTTCTTTTATTCTCTTCTTTTTTGCAACCATTTGTTTCTTTATCAGGTATGTTTCTAAATACCTGTTTACAGCAGAAAAATACGATACCGTTTAACCCCTTTATAATTGCCAATTTTTCCTCAAATGGCATATTAAACTAATTTCACGAATAAAAATTAATGTAAAGAAAAAAAATCATTTAGCTTATTAGAAATAATTAATTTTAATTTTGACACATCATTCTCTTAGTTAATCGCAAACTTCTCACAACCCATTGTATTAGCATAAGCAAAATTGCCACAAATGACTATTTTTTTTTCACCAATATTATAAAAATAATATTTATACTGATATTTTTCTAGCGAAATGATACACAGGAATCATTATTTTAAAAAAATGGTGCCAGTTGAATAAAATGATAACGACTTTGGTGGGGAAAACATTCCTGCGGCCTTATAAAGGGTTAAAAAACATAGAATTGCTTTTAGTATCATACATATGCATATTTAAATCGAAATGTGACAAAAAACATCATACATAGATAATAATAATACCATAACCTTCCTATGTTCGCCACTGCCTATACTTCGATCCACTGTGCGCCGCTTTATGTTTCAGGATTTGAAATAGCCTGTCCGCTCACCACATAAAGGACCTTTGAAAATTCTGATCGTGGCAAATCCGCAACCCGGTGGGGCCTACGGTCTCCCAATCTTCTCCCTATAAGTAATTTACTAATAATCAGAATTGGAGATATTGAATTATTAAAATATCAAAGCGCCCTCTGGAGACCGAGATTTGAAATATGTACTCCTCAATTTCAGTTTAAAAGACTTTTAAAATGATATTTTACCTATGAAATTATGTTAATTAGAAGCTGAGATACAAAGGTAATATTAGCATTGTTATAACAAAATTTGTGTCAGATTTTTTCATGGTTTTTCTTTGAAACTTGCGTGTTAAAAATCCTTAATACGAAATGTGAACAGAGTATCGGAATCCGAAAGCCTGCATCATAATTAGAATTGGAGATATTGTAATAAAGGTGTTCTGGCTTTTCTCTGAAACTCCCGTATGGAATTTAACGGCTTATATCTGTTTAAAAGTCCGTAATATTTCAAATGATGTGTTATAAGTAATTTAAGCATAATTAGAATTCTAGACATTGGATTATTAAAATATCAAAGCGTCCTCTGGCGACAGAGATTTGCAACATATACTCTTCAATTCCAATTCAAATAACTTTTTAAATGATATATTACTTATGAAATTATGTTAATTAGAAGCTGAGACACAAAGCTAATATAAACATTATTATAAAAAGATTTGTGTCAGACTTATCCATGGTTTTCTCCGAAACTTGCAAAAATCCGGGCTATATAACGTTAAAAATCCTTAGTACGATACGTCAGCAGAAATTGGAATTCGAAACTCTGCAAAATATTAAAGAATAAAGGTGTTCTAGGTTTTTCGTGGTTTTCTCCGAAACTCCGTTCCTTTTCTACATCTTTGCCCCTTCCCTCACCCTTTCCGTTCTTACTAATAATTTTACACTCGAAAATATCCGCAATTGATTTATATTGCCTTAAAATCTAAATATACCAATTTCAAACGCTGTAACTCCTTTTTTTGGCCCCTTTCCCCCCCCCCCCTCGCTTAAGCCCTCCTTAATAATTCTACTCTTTCAAAAATATTCACAATCGAATTATCGGGCATTAAAACCAAATAATTGGTATATTTGGAAAGCTCATTTAATCCTCTTTTGAACCATATAAACATTTAAACAAATACAGATTAGCGATCCACATGTTTAGATTTTACGAAACATCGATTTTTTTCACAAAACATTTTATAACTCAAAATCTTTTAGAGATAAATCATTTCTTTTTTTTTTTTTTTTTTTTTTTGTATATAGATCTTGGTTAGACAATTCACATCTCAAAAGATTGAAAGATTTTTTCAAAAACTGAATGAGTTATAAATATTTTTAACTTTATGCATAAAACCATTGCATACCACTTCAATATTTCAAATTCTACTTATGATTATATTATTTTTAACTAGCAGGCTACGCCCGCTTCGCTGGTCACTATTTTTAAATGAATCACAATAATTAATGAATTCTCAAAATTGCATTAATTTTTATCTTGTGATAAAAAAAGAGAAAAAAAATTTCTGATCGGGAAAAATGTCGCACCGGGTCCCCACTGTCTTCGGCAGCGTAGACCAGTGTGCTGAGCGCACGTATTCCTTCACCATCCTTATGACTTCTCAAAATTCCATGTTATTACTCATAAACTTTCATTCTTAAGAAAAGGAATTAAAAAATATATCATTTAGCATCGGGTAAAAACTCACACCGGGACCCCACTGCCTTCGGCAGCGCAACCCATACGTGCGCTGTACACGCATACTCCTTCTCAACTCAAACTTTTATTAAGAAAATAAAATTAAAAAAAAAAATCTTTTATCATCGGGTCCCAAACCCATGCGCGCCTATTCCTTCCCCACCCTTCCAGCACCTCCTAATTAACTTACATATACCAATCTTGAACGTTCTTACTCAATTAGCTGAGATGCAAAAGAAAACCTGATCAGGACACCTTAAAATTGTAAATCAGGTGAAATCTCGAATTCCACTTTCGATAATATAAAAGAACTTTAAAATATCTTTCGAATGCTGTATTAGAAATAAATTAATCATAATTAGAATTTGAAATTTAAAAATATTACAGCGCCATCTAATGGTAGAAATTTCTGTAATCTATTGTTTGATTCCAGATCAACAACGCTTTCAAATGATGTATTACTCATGAAATTATTTTAATTAGTAGATGAGATACAAAAGAAAACCTAATCAGGACACCTCAAAACGTGTAACTCGGGTGAAATTTCGAATTCCATTTTCGATAATGTAAAAGTACTTTAAAATGTGTATCAACTAAAATAAACTTTCAAATGATGTATTACTTATGAACTTTTTTTAATTTATAACTGAGATACAAAAAAAAAAAAAGCATTTGCACTCCGGAAGTGCCGACAGAAGTGAAAACGTGAACAATTACGTGTGTCTTTCTTGAATCGTCAGGAAATATTTTATTATGCAGGAAATACTTTTAAATGAAGTGTTTTTTATTCATTAATGTAAACTGCTACTACAAAAATTATATTACAATTTTTTAATGCGCTAACGGCAATAGAGACAGTGTCCAGAGATGAGAGAAGTCGTGTACAGCCGCACCAGATTGTAAAAACGTGAGAAAAATGGCGGCTTTTGCCTTTCTCACTGTTCTGTGAAGTCTAACTGCAACGATTCCGGTTGCAATCTTTAAGAGACAGTGTCCGGAGATGAGAGAAGTCGTGTAGAGCCGCACGAGATTGCAAAAACGTGAGAAAAATGGCGGTTTTGGCCTTTCTCACGGTTTTGTGAGGTCTAACTGGAATAGAGACAGTGTCCGGAGATGAGATAAGTCGTGTAGAGCCGCACCAGATTGTAAAAATGTGAGAAAAAGGGAGGCTTTGGCCTTTCTCACGGTTTTGTGAGGTCTAACTGCAACGTTTCCGGCTGCAATCTTTAAGAGACATTGTCCGGAGATGAGAGAAGTCGTGTAGAGCCGCACCAGATTGTAATACCGTGAAAAAAATGGCGGCTTTGGCTTTTCTCACTGTTTTGTGAGGTCTAACTGCAACGTTTCCGGCTGCAATCTTTAAGAGACATTGTCCGGAGATGAGAGAAGTCGTGTAGAGCCGCACAAGATTGTAAAAACGTGAGAAAAAGGGCGGCTTTGGCCTTTCTCACTGTTTTGTGAGGTCTAACTGCAATAGAGACAGTATCCGGAGATGAGAGAAGTCGTGTAGAGCCGCACCAGATTGTAAAAACGTGAGAAAAATGGAGGCTTTGGCCTTTCCCACGGTTCTGTGAAGTCTAACTGCAACGATTCTGGTTGCAATCTTTAAAAGACAGTGTCCGGAGATGGGAGAAGTCGTGTAGAGCCGCACCAGATTGTAAAAATGTGAGAAAAAGGGCGGCTTTGGCCTTTCTCACTGTAAAGTGAGGTCTAACTGCAACGTTTCCGGCTGCAATCTGTAAGAGACTGTGTTCGGAAATGAGAGAAGTCGTGTAGAGCCGCACCAGATTGTAAAAACGTGAAAAAAATGGCGGCTTTGGCCTTTCTCACTGTTTAGTGAGGCCTAACTGCAACGTTTCCGGCTGCAATCTGTAAGAGACAGTGTCCGGAGATGAGAGAAATCGTGTAGAGCAGCACCAGATTGTAAAAACGTGAGAAAAATGGCGGCTTTGGCCTTTCTCACGGTTCTGTGAAGTCTAACTGCAACGATTCCGGTTGCAATCTTTAGAAAGCAGTGTCCGGAGATGAGAGAAGTCGTGTAGAGCTGCACCAGATTGTAAAAACGTGTGAAAACTGGCGGCTTTGGCCTTTCTCACGGTTTTGTGAAGTCTAACTGGAATAGAGACAGTATCCGGAGATGAGAGAAGTCGTGTAGAGCCGCACCAGATTGTAAAAACGTGAGAAAAATGGCGGCTTTGGCCTTTCTCACTGTTTAGTGAGGTCTAACTGCAACGTTTCCAGCTGCAATCTGTAAGAGACTGTGTCCGGAGATGAGAGAAGTCGTGTAGAGCCGCTCGAGATTGCAAAAACGTGAGAAAAATGGCGGCTTTGGCCTTTCTCACGGTTTTGTGAGGTCTAACTGGAATAGAGACAGTGTCCGGAGATGACAGAAGTCGTGTAGAGCCGCACCAGATTGTAAAAACGTGAGAAAAAGGGAGGCTTTGGCCTTTCTCACGGTTTTGTGAGGTCTAACTGAAACGTTTCCGGCTGCAATCTTTAAGAGACATTGTCCGGAGATGAAAGAAGTCGTGTAGAGCCGCACCAGATTGTAAAATCGTGAGAAAAATGGCGGCTTTGGCCTTTCTCACTGTTTTGTGAGGTCTAACTGCAACGTTTCCGGCTGCAATCTGTAAGAGACTGTGTTCGGAGATGAGAGAAGTCGTGTAGAGCCGCACCAGATTGTAAAAACGTGAAAAAAATGGCGGCTTTGGCCTTTCTCACTGTTTAGTGAGGCCTAATTGCAACGTTTCCGGCTGCAATCTGTAAGAGACAGTGTCCGGAGATGAGAGAAATCGTGTAGAGCAGCACCAGATTGTAAAAACGTGAGAAAAATGGCGGCTTTGGCCTTTCTCACTGTTTTGTGAGGTCTAACTGGAATAGAGACAGTGTCCGGAGATGAGAGAAGTCGTATAGAGCCGCACCAGATTGTAAAAATGTGAGAAAAAGGGAGGCTTTGGCCTGTCTCACGGTTTTGTGAGGTCTAACTGGAACGTTTCCGGCTGCAATCTTTAAGAGACATAATGTCCGGAGATGAGAGAAGTCGTGTAGAGCCGCACAAGATTGTAAAAACGTGAGAAAAAGGGCGGCTTTGGCCTTTCTCACTGTTTTGTGAGGTCTAACTGCAATAGAGACAGTATCCGGAGATGAGAGAAGTCGTGTAGAGCCGCACCAGATGTAAAAACGTGAGAAAAATGGAGGCTTTGGCCTTTCCCACGGTTCTGTGAAGTCTAACTGCAACGATTCCGGTTGCAATCTTTAAGAGACAGTGTCCGGAGATGAGAGAAGTCGTGTAGACACGCACGAGATTGCAAAAACGTGAGAAAAATGGCGGTTTTGGCCTTTCTCACGGTTTTGTGAGGTCTAACTGGAATAGAGACAGTGTCCGGAGATGAGATAAGTCGTGTAGAGCCGCACCAGATTGTAAAAATGTGAGAAAAAGGGAGGCTTTGGCCTTTCTCACGGTTTTGTGAGGTCTAACTGCAACGTTTCCGGCTGCAATCTTTAAGAGACATTGTCCGGAGATGAGAGAAGTCGTGTAGAGCCGCACCAGATTGTAATACCGTGAGAAAAATGGCGGCTTTGGCTTTTCTCACTGTTTTGTGAGGTCTAACTGCAACGTTTCCGGCTGCAATCTTTAAGAGACATTGTCCGGAGATGAGAGAAGTCGTGTAGAGCCGCACAAGATTGTAAAAACGTGAGAAAAAGGGCGGCTTTGGCCTTTCTCACTGTTTTGTGAGGTCTAACTGCAATAGAGACAGTATCCGGAGATGAGAGAAGTCGTGTAGAGCCGCACCAGATTGTAAAAACGTGAAAAAAATGGCGGCTTTGGCCTTTCTCACTGTTTAGTGAGGCCTAACTGCAACGTTTCCGGCTGCAATCTGTAAGAGACAGTGTCCGGAGATGAGAGAAATCGTGTAGAGCAGCACCAGATTGTAAAAACGTGAGAAAAATGGCGGCTTTGGCCTTTCTCACGGTTCTGTGAAGTCTAACTGCAACGATTCCGGTTGCAATCTTTAGAAAGCAGTGTCCGGAGATGAGAGAAGTCGTGTAGAGCTGCACCAGATTGTAAAAACGTGTGAAAACTGGCGGCTTTGGCCTTTCTCACGTGTTTGTGAAGTCTAACTGGAATAGAGACAGTATCCGGAGATGAGAGAAGTCGTGTAGAGCCGCACCAGATTGTAAAAACGTGAGAAAAATGGCGGCTTTGGCCTTTCTCACTGTTTAGTGAGGTCTAACTGCAACGTTTCCAGCTGCAATCTGTAAGAGACAGTGTCCGGAGATGAGAGAAGTCGTGTAGAGCCGCTCGAGATTGCAAAAACGTGAGAAAAATGGCGGCTTTGGCCTTTCTCACGGTTTTGTGAGGTCTAACTGGAATAGAGACAGTGTCCGGAGATGACAGAAGTCGTGTAGAGCCGCACCAGATTGTAAAAACGTGAGAAAAAGGGAGGCTTTGGCCTTTCTCACGGTTTTGTGAGGTCTAACTGCAACGTTTCCGGCTGCAATCTTTAAGAGACATTGTCCGGAGATGAGAGAAGTCGTGTAGAGCCGCACCAGATTGTAAAATCGTGAGAAAAATGGCGGCTTTGGCCTTTCTCACTGTTTTGTGAGGTCTAACTGCAACGTTTCCGGCTGCAATCTGTAAGAGACTGTGTTCGGAGATGAGAGAAGTCGTGTAGAGCCGCACCAGATTGTAAAAACGTGAAAAAAATGGCGGCTTTGGCCTTTCTCACTGTTTAGTGAGGCCTAATTGCAACGTTTCCGGCTGCAATCTGTAAGAGACAGTGTCCGGAGATGAGAGAAATCGTGTAGAGCAGCACCAGATTGTAAAAACGTGAGAAAAATGGCGGCTTTGGCCTTTCTCACGGTTCTGTGAAGTCTAACTGCAACGATTCCGGTTGCAATCTTTAGAAAGCAGTGTCCGGAGATGAGAGAAGTCGTGTAGAGCTGCACCAGATTGTAAAAACGTGTGAAAAATGGCGGCTTTAGCCTTTCTCACGGTTTTGTGAAGTCTAACTGGAATAGAGACAGTATCCGGAGATGAGAGAAGTCGTGTAGAGCCGCACCAGATTGTAAAAACGTGAGAAAAATGGCGGCTTTGGCCTTTCTCACTCTTTAGTGAGGTCTAACTGCAACGTTGCCGGCTGCAATCTTTAAGAGACTGTGTCCGGAGATGAGAGAAGTCGTGTAGAGCCGCACGAGATTGCAAAAACGTGAGAAAAATGGCGGCTTTGGCCTTTCTCACGGTTTTGTGAGGTCTAACTGGAATAGAGACAGTGTCCGGAGATGAGAGAAGTCGTATAGAGCCGCACCAGATTGTAAAAATGTGAGAAAAAGGGAGGCTTTGGCCTGTCTCACGGTTTTGTGAGGTCTAACTGGAACGTTTCCGGCTGCAATCTTTAAGAGACATAATGTCCGGAGATGAGAGAAGTCGTGTAGAGCCGCACAAGATTGTAAAAACGTGAGAAAAAGGGCGGCTTTGGCCTTTCTCACTGTTTTGTGAGGTCTAACTGCAATAGAGACAGTATCCGGAGATGAGAGAAGTCGTGTAGAGCCGCACCAGATTGTAAAAACGTGAGAAAAATGGAGGCTTTGGCCTTTCCCACGGTTCTGTGAAGTCTAACTGCAACGATTCTGGTTGCAATCTTTAAAAGACAGTGTCCGGAGATGAGAGAAGTCGTGTAGAGCCGCACCAGATTGTAAAAATGTGAGAAAAAGGGCGGCTTTGGTCTTTCTCACTGTATAGTGAGGTCTAACTGCAACGTTTCCGGCTGCAATCTGTAAGAGACAGTGTCCGGAGATGAGAGAAATCGCGTAGAGCAGCACCAGATTGTAAAAACGTGAGAAAAATGGCGGCTTTGGCCTTTCTCACGGTTCTTTGAAGTCTAACTGCAACGATTCCGGTTGCAATCTTTAGAAGGCAGTGTCCGGAGATGAGAGAAGTCGTGTAGAGCCGCACCAGATTGTAAAAACGTGTGAAAAATGGCGGATTTGGCCTTTCTCACGGTTTTGTGAAGTCTAACTGGAATAGAGACAGTATCCGGAGATGAGAAGTCGTGTAGAGCCGCACCAGATTGTAAAAACGTGAGAAAAATGGCGGCTTTGGCCTTTCTCACTGTTTTGTGAGGTCTAACTGCACTGTTTCCGGCTGCAATCTGTAAGAGACAGTGTCCGGAGATGAGAGAAGTCGTGTAGAGCCGTACCAGATTGTAAAAACATGAGAAAAATGGCGGCTTTGGTCTTTCTCACTGTTTTGTGAGGTCTAACTGCAACGTTTCCGGCTGCAATCTTTAAGAGACAGTGTCCGGAGATGAGAGAAGTCGTGTAGAGCCGCACTAGATTGTAAAAACATGAGAAAAATGGCGGCTTTGGCCTTTCTCTCGATTTTGTGAGGTCTAACTGCTATAGAGACAGTGCCCAGAGATGAGAGAAGTCGTGTAGAGCCGCACCAGATTTTAAAACAATATACAGTATATAATTATTAACATTTCACATTAGCAAGTTAATTGTATGATACATTATTTGTATCACACAAGGATGGAATGCGTCAGCTGACGATGACGTGAATTCAAAGATTTTTGTTAACCCAAAATTATCACTTCATATGGAAAGCGTTAGCTGACGATGACGGGAGTTCAAAGATTTTTGTTCACCCAAAAGTGCTCAATGTGCCTAAAGAAGTTTTCACTTCAAAAAAAAAAAAAAAAAAAAAAACTGATTCAGGAGACCTCAAAACGTGTAAATCAGGTGAAAACTTTCGATAATTTAAAAGAACTTTAAAATATCTTTCGAATGATGTATTAAAAATAATTTAATCATAATTAGAAATTGGAATATTGAAATTTTAAAATATTACAGCGCCATCTGGCGGTACAAATTTCTGTATTCCACTCTTCGATTCCAAATCAATAAAGCTTTCTAATGGTGTATTACTTATGAAATTATTTCAATTAGTAGCTGAGATACAAAAGAAAACTGATTCAGGAGATCTCATAACGTGTAAATCTAGTGAAAACTTTCGATAATTTAAAAGAACTTTAAAATATCTTTCGAATGATGTATTAAAAATAATTTAATCATAATTAGAAATTGAAATATTTAAATTTTAAAATATTACAGCGCCATCTGGAGGTACAAATTTCTGTATTCCACTGTTCGATTCCAAATCAAAAAAGCTTTCTAATGATGTATTACTTATGAAATTACAGTAGAACTTGGATAATTCGAAGTTGAAGGGACCAGAGAAAAATTCGAAATATCCAAAAATTCGAATTACATATACTATTTTGTCAAAGAAGAGATAAATTAAAAAATAAACTCTACGATCAAATATTTAACACTTAAACTTTATCTAAGAATATTGCTGCAGTTTTTTTTTCATTAAATCAAAATTTTTTTATGTGATTAATTATTCAACATTTTTTAAAAAAATAATCTGATATTTTTGATTGCTTCTTTAAATACAATCTTTGAGTCATGGCATAGGATTCTAACCTATTAATTGATACAAAAATAGAATCTTCTACATTAGACTGACCTTCAAAAAAGCGCCGAAGTTCATGTATATGCATCATAGCGTCTGACACACTAGGTAGGGGCTTCTCTTCTATTACCTTATCCTCTTCATCTCCGGACAGTTCCTCCTCAGCTTGGTTTTTCTCTAGTACTTGAGCAATAATGTCTGTATCAGTTGCCTCGGCACACACAATAACATTTTGATCTACGTTTACATAGTCCTCAAACAAGATTGATGGATTACAATTTACGTCTTCCCAATTATCGACAGTCAGCTCAGGATCAATTTCATCAAAGTTTTGTACTACATTTATTTCTTGACTTTCTTCCTTTACAAATCCCGCCTTATGAAAACATTTCATAATCGTTCTCTCACTAACCTTATCCCATGCCTGTTTACACATTCGTGAAGCATGAAGAATGTTGAGATTTTTAACGTCAAAATTTCCGATGAGAATGTTTTCAACTAACAGACGCCTGTAGAAATGTTTAAGGTTTTTGATGATGCCCTGGTCCATAGGCTGAATAACAGATGTCATGTTGGCCGGAAAAAAAAAAAAAAAAAAAAATCACATTTTCCATTTTGGGGATGCTGTTGTGAGCAGTACAATTGTCAATAAAAAGGAAAATATCACGTTTTTGTTTTCCAAATTTCTCTTTCATATTTAAAAGCCATTTTTCAAAAATTTCAGAGGTCATCCATGCCTTTTTATTTGAATTGTAGGACACAGGCTTAGATTTTACATTTTTGAAACAACGTGGATTAGCAGATTTACCAATCATTAATATTGGCAGCTTTTCGGATCCGTCCATATTTGCTCCAACAAGCAACGTTACTCGCTCTTTACTTAGTTTTCTGCCCCTACATGTTTCTCCTTTGAAAGCAAGAGTTTTATTTGGAGTGCACTTATAAAAAAGTCCGGTCTCATCAACATTAAAAATATCTTTTGGTTCCTTGTTTTCAATAATTTCTTTTAAATGTTTTTTGCATTCATCAGCTGCTTGAATATTCACTGCACCACTTTCACCACACACTGCTTTGAAAGAAATATCGTTTCTGTCTTTGAAACCATTCAGCCAACCTGTGCTGGCTTTGAAATCTGGATTGCCTAATACAGAGGCAAACTGCTCCGCTTTGGCTCTCATAATTGAGCCACTTATCGGAATGTTCTTATCTCGGGCTTGTTTAAACCACTTAAGAACACAACCATCCACATCTGGGTTGTCAGGTCCTCTCACTCTTTTTCTATTTTTTCCAGAGTCATTTTCGGTGCTCAAAATTTTATCTTTGTTCTTCAAATATGTCGATAAAGTGTTAGGCAGAATTCCAAATTCCTTTGCGATTTCCGATTTCTTTTTAAGGCCTTTTTCCACTTCCTTAATCACTGCTACCTTTTGAGCTAATGTTAATGACAGGGGTGATTGTGACTCAAAGATAAAAACCCTGAAAATTAGAGCCTCAAATTAAAAAAATCCCAAAATATCACTTAATACTCAAACTGTTTCCTTTTACATTTCATTCACATATCACCTGGATAACAAATGAACAACCAATGAAAGCAAAAAATAACTTTATAGGAAATATGAAAATACAGATGGGTTGAGTAAAAACCCTGAACACAAACACCCCTGTAATGACTTATAAGTTTTAGATTTTGACAATTCCATAGTAAGAGAAGATCACAGGAACAATAAATTCTTAAAGCACAAAACGCAAAGTATACAAACGCATTAATTTATTCATAAGAGGCGCACGTGACACTTTGAGCTTCGATTCTTTTAATGCGCAATAAAATAGATTCTCCTGCCAAAAGAAGTGCGCGGAATATGCAGACGATTTTTGAATGATGTAAATGCAGTAGGGAGGGAGGGATACACTGGAAGGTGGAAAAAAAAATAAAAAATCCACACAGTGATATCCCAATCATCGCTTTTTTTCTTTTCTTTTGAAAGACTGTCAAAATAAATAATCGTACTTTCGATGAGAAAAATCTCAGAAACAATTTTTACTGCAATATTTTAAAGGTAATCGTATGGAAATTTCGAATTATCCACGATTTTTTAACATTATTTTAATACAGAATTCTAGGGAACGAGTAAAAAATTCGAATTATCCAAGTTTCACTGTATTTTAATTAGTAGCTGAGATAGAAACGAAAGCTAATTCAGGAGACCTCAAAACGTGTAAATCTGGTGAAAACTTTCGATAATATAAAAGAACTTTAAAATATCTTTCGAATGATGTATTAAAAATTCTTTAATCATAATTAGAAAGTGAAATATTGAAATTTGAAAATATTTCAGCGCCATCTGGCGGTAGAAATTTCTGTAATCCACTGTTCGATTCCAAATCAAAAAAGCTTTCTAATGATATATTACTTATGAAATTATTTTGATTAGTAGCTGAGATATAAAAGAAAACCTAATCAGGACACCTCAAAACTTGTAAATCGGGTGAAATCTCGAATTCCATTTTCGATAATGTAAAAGTACTTTAAAATGTGTATCAACTCAACAAAGATTTCAAATGATGTATTACTTATGAAATTTTGTTAATTAATAACTGAGATATAAAAGAAAACTGATTCAGGACACCTCAAACCGTGTAAATCTGGTGAAAACTTTCGATAATTTAAAAGAACTTTAAAATATCTTTCGAATGATGTATTAAAAATAATTTAATCATAATTAGAAATTGAAATATTGAAATTTTAAAATATTACAGTGATATCTGGCGGTACAAATTTCTGTATTACACTGTTCGATTAAAAATCAAAAAAGCTTTCTAATGATGTATTACTTATGAAATTATTTTAATTATTAGCTGAGATACAAAAGAACTTTAAAATATCTTTCGAATGATGTATTAAAAATAATTTAATTAGAATTTGAAATATCGAAATTTTAAAATATCTGGCGGTAGAAATTTCTGTAATCTACTGTTCAATTCCAAATCAACAAAGCTTTCAAATAATGTGTTACTTATGAAATTATTTATTAGTAGCTGAGATACAAAAGAAAAATAAATATTTTTTAGGTCCCCAAAACCTATATATACCACTAATGGAAGTAAAAAGAAAAAGTATTTTTTAGTTCCTTCAAATGTATTTTGTTGCTATGGAGACTCCTATCGTCTATTGAAAGATAGATTACATGTTAGAATAAAATTTAATTTGCAATTAAAATGTAACTGCTTTGTTTATTAATGAAAATTGATGACATTTTAACTGCAGTTGGTTTTGTGCTGAATAGGTTGTATATTAAGTGTTGTGTGTGAAAAAGAAAATTTGAAGCACTTTGAAATTTGTAATTTTTAACCCCAGTTCAAGATCATGTGACATTAATGACTTCCACATGTTTTGTTTCCGTTCGAGACAGCCGTTAAAATCGTCTGCTGATAGAATGCCTCTTTTTAAGCAATAAGAATTTTTGGTCATTTTTTGATCGACATGGGTCAACGTTTTAATTAATATCTCCGAAACTAATTGAAATTTTTAAATTCTGTTTTCAGGAGCCCCTTGGGAAGGCTCCTGAGCATCCGTATGTCACTTTTTGTACTTCTGTGTTCAATAGGGGCTGAACGTGTAAAACAGACAGACAGACAGACAAACCTTTCCTTTTATTATTATAGACTAGCAGGCTACGCCCGCTTCGCTGGTCACTATTTTTTAATGAATCATTATAATTAATGAATTCTCAAAATTGCATTAATTTTTATCATGTGAAACAAAAAAAGAAAAAAAACTCTGATCGGGAAAAATGTCGCACCGGGTCCCCACTGCCTTCGGCAGCGTAGACCCGTGCGCGATGCACACGCAAGAATGCATACATATGTGCGCTGTGCGCGTATTCCTTCATCACCCTTATGAATTCTCAAAATTCCATGTTATTACTCATAAACTTCTATTCTTAAGAAAAGGAATTTAAAAAAAAAAAAAAATCATTTCTGATCGGGTAAATCTCACACCAGGTCCCCTCTGCCTTCGTCAGCGTAGACCCGTGTGCGCGCAATGCTCACGAATTCATATATACGCTCACTGCGCGCATATTCCTTCACCACCCTTCTTGTCCCTCCTTAATTTTACACTTTCGAAAATATCCTCATTCGACTCGTAGGCACCCAAAACCTATAAATATCAATTTTGAACAGTCTAACTCAATTTCTAATTTTTTGGCCCCCTTGAGGACGTCTTAAAACATATAAATCAGGTGAAATCTCGAATAATTGCCATTAGCGCCCTCCATTGGACAAATTTAATGTAGGTTATTCGATAATATAAAAGTACTTTAAAATAACTTTCGAATAATGTATTAAAAATAATTTAATCATATTTAGAATTCAAAATATTGAAATTTTAAAATATTGTAGCGCCATCTGGCTGTAGAAATTTCTGTAATCTACTGTTCAATTCCAAATCAACAAAGCTTTAAAATGATGTATTACTTATGAAATTATTTTAATTAGCAGCTGAGACACAAAAGAAAACCTAATCAGGAGACCTTAAAATGTGTAAATCTGGTGAAATCTCGAATTCCACTTTCGATAATATAAAATCTCTTTAAAATATCTTTCGAATGATGTATTAAAAATAATTTAATCATATTCAGAATTCGAAATATTGAAATTTTAAAATATTACAGCGCCATCTGGCGGTAGAAAATTCTGTAATCTACTGTTCAATTCCAAATCAACAAAGCTTTCAAATAATGTATTACTTATAAAATTATTTTAATTAGTAGTTGAGATACCAAAAAAAAAAAAAAAATCAGGACACCCTAAAACGTGTAAATCACGTGAAATCTCGAATTCCATTACTTACGGTAGTCGGTTAATAGAAGGTGACAAAAATTTGTGGCGTCTGCTCGTGAAATTCAATTCAAATAAGTTTCAAAATGACATATTACTTTTGAAATTATGCTAATTAGAAGCTGAGATAAAAAAATGATATAAACACTATTATAAAACGACTTATGTCTGACTTTTTCGTGGTTTTCTCCGAAACTTGCGTAATTCCGGGCTAAATACTGTTAAAAATCAATAGTTTGAAATGTGAAAGGAGTATCAGAATTCGAAACTCTGCAAAATATAAAAGAATAAAGGCGTTCTAGGTTTTCCGTTATTTTCTCAGAAACAACCGTTCCTTTTCTACGTTATTGCCCGTACCCCCCCCTTTCCGTCCCTTCTAATAATTTTACAGTTGAAAATATTCGCAATCAATGTATCTTTCCTTAGAACCTAATAATACCAATTTCAAAGGCTGTAACTCTTTTTTTTTTTTTCCTTCGCCCCCCCCCCCTTCAAGCCCTTCCTAATAATTCTACACTTTCAAAACTATTTAGAATCGAATTATCGGGCGTTAAAACCAAATATTACGAAATTTCTACGGCATATCTCAATTTAAAATATATACTGCAAAATATAAAACAAAATTTAATCTAATTTTTTTGTTTATCCGGATATTTTTATGAAAATTGAACAGTAGCTTTATAATATGCTGTCTAAGCCGAATATTAATTCAAATGTAACATGAATGAAAATTTAAAAAAGTTTGAAAATTGCAATTTTTATCCCCGCTGTAAAACACGTGACATCTTGATCGGTTACTACATTTCCTTTTTCATGGCAGACATCTGGCATTTGAAATGATGTTGCCACAAAAAATTCATACTTTAGTTAATTTTAAAAAATCTAATTGTTGCACCAATAAGCCGCTTGCACACTTAAGTTCAGAAAAAAATCCCCTTTCATTTGGTACCGAAATCGTAACGATCGGACAAATATTTCTAAATTATTTTCCACCTTTTCTAATTTTAACTCTGTTAAAATATCTTTTTTTATGCAATGGCGGTAAATTCTCAGTCATTGAGATCGCTTTCAGCTTAGACATGAGTGGACATTTTAATTAATATCTCCACAACTAATTAAAATTTTTAAATTCTGTTTCGAGGAGGAACTCGGAAAGGCTCCAGTGCATCAGTATGTCAATTCTTGTACTTCTGCGCTCAGTAGGGGCTGAACGTATAAAAGAACAGACAGACAGACAAATCTTTCCTTTTATTATTATAGATGCGTCATTTGAAAGACACTTTAAAGTACATTTATATTATCAAAAGTGAAATTCGAGATTTCACCTGATTTACACGTTTTGAGGTCTTCTGAATCGGTTTTCTTTTGTATCTCAGCTACTAATTAAAATAATTTCATAAGTAATACATCATTTGGATGCTTTGATGATTTGGAATTGAACAGTAGATTACAGAAATTTCTACCGCCAGATGGCACTGTAATATTTTAAAATTTCAATATTTCAAATTCTGATTAAATTATTTTTAGTACATCATTCTAAAGATATTTTAAAGTTCTTTTATATTATCGAAAGTGGAATTCGAGATTTTACCCAATTTACACGTTTTAAGGTGTCCTGAATAGGTTTTCTTTGTATCTCGGCTACTAATTAAAATATTTTCAAAAGTAATACATCATTTGAAAGGTTTGTTGATTTGGAATTGAACAGTAGATTACAGAAATTTCTACCGCCAGATGGTGCTGTAATATTTTAAATTCTAATGAGCAAGGAAGGTGTTGTATGTTCTAAAACGGGGATAAGGCGTCACTGAGCGGGACTTTGCTAAAGTCAGAAATTTGAAAGATCATAACATGGTGAGCGAACAGGCAGTTTCTGCTGTAAATGTTGAAAAGTTCAACATAAAAGATTAACATTTGAAGTAGAGTCGTATACAGTAAAAAAACGTGATAAACGCCTGGTCCTAACGATGTGTGTGAGTGACACAGGAAAGATACAAATTTAGAATAAATTATAATTTTATTTAATGGCTTTAAATATATATATATAAACAAAAAAGTGAATTATAAGTATACATTAATAACTCTATATTTAAATGCAAGTCATGATGAAAATTTATACAAAAATACAAAAGTTTATCTGTTCAAAATAATTCATATCGTACATATTTCAATTGTAGTAATTATCAGTTGGTAAACATCAAAAATCCACATTATTATAGATGGTGTTTAAATTCTTAAGTATACAGCAGCTATCCAAAATTTATGAAAAATTCAAAAGTTATTCACAAGACATCCGGATGAGTCGAGATTTTTAAACAAATGATGAAGGAAAACATACCAAAATAAGTATATTCAATATCACACTGTCGAATCCATAATGTATCGCTGATGACGTTAAAAATAAAACATGTTGAAAAAAAACAGCACTTTTTAAACGAACTTTATGGTGAGGAAGTATACTTGATTTTTTAACTACACTGTAGAATCAATAAATATCCAACAAATAATTCATTAAATCATTTTAAACCTATTTAATATATTATATACCAAGAAAAATTAACTTATTGAAATATCTTAAACTCTTTTAAAAATATCATTGCACTTATAGGTTATTCAACATTACTATTAAAGTGAACTGTTACTTAAAGAAACTTACTTAAAGAAACAAAATCATAACTTATAAGAAGAATGGCAAGATGACCTGCATCTGCAAAAAACATAGCTACTAGCTTGTCAGGCATGTGCCCACATACTAACATTCATCCCTATTTATATTCTTTCATATTATGGAAAATTTGCATATTTTCTACTAAACAGCGGCGAATCGGCATGAGCCGTTGAATGATTGCATGTTACAATAACGTTACCTATAACCGCTAACTGAGGCCGTTGCGAAAATAACGGCATGTCGTCGTAAGCGTGAATGAATCATTTGATTCATTCATGGAACACACCGAAAACAAAACAAAAACAACAGCGTAAGAAAAGGTAAGTATTTTTCAAAGTGAATAAAAGAGATATGAACCATTTTACTTATTTAATTAATAAAAATAAACCTTTTAATAAATAACTAATAAGGTTTTTTTAGTAATTCAGTAGATTAACATTTTAATAAACTTTAAGTAATTAATAAAGGTTAAACTTTAAGTATGACTCCAAAGTTATATACTAAAGTAATGGAGTTGGAAAGTTTGGGAGCTGGAATATTTCCAACAGTTTCAGATATTGAAACTGGAAGAGGGCGCTACCAAGCGGGAATTTACTGCAATTAAATTTTTCAATAAAGCTATTTTCACTATATGTCAATAAGCTGTTGTAAGACTTGAAGCGGGAAAAAGGTGCCACTGAGCGGGAGTTTCATAAAGTTGGATTTTTCACGTATCGCGAACCAGCTGGTCGCCGAAGGCGGCTAGTATATAATAAATGATCAGAATGAAACCACCAACATGTTTATTTCCAAATATTACACAACAGATCATAAAAAAGATATCATTTTAACCATCCCTTAAACACACAAGCACTTAGATCGACATTTTTTAGATCTAAGTTTGATCTTATGTGAAATACATATACGATAGAAATACGAATATGTGAAAAAATATTTTATAGAGATGTGTGTGTTTGGGATTAAGGCCGACTGACTTCACTAGGGTTCTAGGTCTTTAGGTGGAATGTCTACCATTGCGGGTCTTTCTGAGGGGTCCTAGCCCATATTTACGTGAGTTTCAGAGAAAACTACAGAAACTTCGAACAACTAGATTGAGGAGTGCGACCACAGATCGAACCTGGTACTTCCTGTCTATCAGCTTTGAATGCAGAACCACTCGGCCACTGGTCGGGCAGTACTTTTAGGAAAAACAGTATTTTAAATTTTTACATTAATTCGTAGCTGGAAAATTTTAATTGGATTAAAAAAATTTTTGATCGAATTAACCGGACCGATTTAAAAAAAAATGATCGGGGTCTAAGCATTGATAGATTAACCATACCGATTAATCGGCATAGCCCTAATTAAAATATATCTTATTTTATTTCAGTGTCAGGTGGGAAATAGTTCTGTAGAAGCTGAGATTTCCAGTTTATTGTCACTTTTGATAACGAATATTGTTAATAATAGTATAAAAACCAGAAGAAAGTATTGTATTGCTTAAATATTTTAAGGAAAGCCTAAAAGCTTTTCAAATGAAATTTAAGAGACATCAACGGAGACCAGGGTTTTTATACAAATATTTATTTTTTGAACTTGGAACAGATTTACACAGTTAGTTAAATGATCTAGATATTACAAATTTCTCTATATTAAAAAAATAATAATAATAAATAAAAAACTTACTGCCGTCGTTTTTTTTTTTTTTTTTTTTTTTTTGTGTGTGTACCCTACCATATGCTTCTGCCCAAAATGGTAGCTTTTTGATTTTGGCTCTGAAATTCAATAAAGATATTTCAGTCGGCCTACCAACTGGCTTATTTGCAATTAAAGAAAAAATCACAAGAATTAAAAGCCAAGTGAAAAATAAAATCAGTCAGGTTATTTATTGATAGGCTAACTAGAGTGTATAGAGCTTTTGCGTGGAAATCAAAAATAGATTTATCCACTGGCCAAATAACTATTACTCTTAATATAGAATTATGTTACAAGAAGTTTATTAAATTTATGTATGTAGGTATGCATATATGCATTTGTTTGTGTTTAATTTTATACAATATATAGAACTAAAATGTTAATGATAGTAAATTTATAATTTTGCTTCAGGTAATATGCGCCCATCAATTAATACAAATATTGTGTTGAGGCCACCAATAAGTGGGTGACAAATATTCAGATTTTTCATGTTAAGTGAATAGTGGTGTTAGCAAAGAAAATAGGGTGCAAAAAACACCTGTGAGTGACAGGGACATGAAAAACCTGGTGGTGTTTGCTTCTCTCACAATTGTTTAAACCAACGTATTGTAATGGTATTACAAGCCCATTTACCAATACAATTGGGCAAGTCCAATGGTATTGGTAAGTCCAAGTGATTGAGAATTAGCTAAGTCAGAATTTTCAGGGGATCACAATCTAGCTGATTGCCAATAGCAGTGCATCATGTTGATAGACATACAGTAAGACCCCGCTTAACGCGGGGGTTACGTTCCATCAAAGTAGAGCATAATGCGAAACAGCGCTAAACGAGGCTATCTTAACATGTAAATAATGGGGTTAGGGGAAGATGGATAGAAAATTGGTTAGGTATTAAATTTAATAATGTATTTTTTAATAAAAATAAAACCAAACATTTATTTCTTACAAAAATAAAAACAATATAAACGAATATACGTACTTATAAAAACAAATAAAATTCTAAGTCAGTCAGATCATTCAGTCTATTCTGTGTTTCCAATTTTCTGCCTTTTTGTCAAGAAGGCATCTAATGTAGTTTGCTTTTTCCTTTTGCATTCTGTTAGAAGTTGTTGATAAGTGGATAAAGCATCTATAACACCCCGTCTTGCATTTGAACTCCTTTCAAAATTTGGATCATTTTCAACAAATTGGTCCATAATTTCAGTTATAGTGGTCAAACTCCTTTTTAAAAACGCCATCGAAAGTTCTTTTTGCTCTTCTTCAAAATCACTACTACTACTATCAATATTTTTGTTTTCTTCTTGCTCAGTTAATTCCTTGAGCTCATCATTAGAAAGACTAGCTGCTGTTTCTTGAACTATTTCTTTGACGTCTTCCACATTTACCTCATCTAAACCGGTTTGTTTTGCTAATTCCACTATTTCTTCCACTATTTCATCCATATCGACAGAGTGTCCAAGAGTCTTCGCTCTTACTTAAATCTGGCCAAATCTTCTTCCATACTCCTTTCAAAGAGCTTTCTGTTATCTCATTCCAAGAAAGGTTTATGTTTTCTACAGCATTCATGATATTGTAGTTTTTCCAAAATTCTCTTATTGATTGCTTCTCTTCTCCGTCTGTTTTTTCAAACATCTGCTTAAATGTTCGCTGCAAGTAATAAGCCTTAAAATTCGATATAACACCTTGGTCCATTGGTTGGATTAAGGCAGTTGTGTTAGGCGGCAAGAAAACCACTTCGACTGGAATGCATGTTGGTAAGTCTGATAAATTTGTTGGGTGGCTTGGAGCATTATCAATTAATAGTAGTGCTCTTTGTTCAAGTTTTTTAATTTCACAATAACGTGTAACAGACAGGCAGAAATGTTCAGTGAACCAATCCTGGAAAATTTTCATAGTTATCCATGATTTTTTATTAGACTCCCAAATTACAGGTAAAGTTGATTTAGATATGCCTTTCATCGCTCTTGGGTTTTGGAGTGGTTTTAATTTGAAATCTCCGCTTGCGTTACCAACCAGTAGAAGTGTTAAGTGATCTTTTGCAGCTTTAAATCCTGATGCTCATTTCTCTTCACAGGATAGAAATGTTCGTTTTGGCATTCTTTTCCAAAACAGGCCTGTTTCATCAACATTAAAAACCAATTCTGGAGGATAGTTTCCTTGTTCAATTATTGTTTTTAATGTCGCTGGGAATTCAGCCGCTGCTTACGTATCACCACTTGCTGCTTCTCCTGTAATCTTTATGTTGTGAAGATTATTTCGATGTTTAAATCTATTAAACCACCCTCGACTAGCAACGAAAGTTTCACTTGTGTCACTTGCCTCAGCCTGAATGTAATTAAAAATTCTTCGAGCTTTTTCCATTATGATAGATTGGCTTAATGGCATATTGTGTTCAATTTCGTCGTCAATCCATATAGACAGTCGCTTTTCCATTTCCTCTATAATGTTATTTCTAGAACAGGTAATTCTAGTTGCAGAGCTTGACGTAGTTGCAGTTGCCGATGACAGTATTTTTTCTTTATTCTTAAGAATTGTCCTTATTGTTGAAGTTGCCAAATTCAATGCAGCACTAATTTGAGATTGACGTTCACCAGAATCTAATCTTATAATCACTTGCATTTTAGTTTCCAGTGAAATGCTTTTTCTGGTTGCTTTCTTTTCTTGTTTTTTATTATCACCCATGACAAAAACTAAAGATCATAATATTTGTCACTGTATTAATCGTTATAGTATTATATAAATTTATAAAAATGTGTCCGTACAGCACCGCACTAAACAAGAAACACAACTACACTGTTTCGGATATGTTATTTGGAAACCTAGCGCTGCACGCGCACAATTTCGGGGAATCCCCGGGTTGAAATAAAAGAGCGCTAAACCGAAACAGTGCTAAATGAAACAGCGTTAAGCGGGGTCTTACTGTATATCCAAAGTATAGAAGCACTGTATAGAAGCACCACCTGTTGAGCAATTAGTACCAAAAGCTGATTTGCAGTAACTTATGTCAAGGTGCATCCACATATAAATTTTTATGCAATTTTCCGCAGTAGTTCCTGAGATATATCCCTTCCTTAAATTATGAAAATCACTGCACAGCAGTGCCACCTGTTGAGGGGTTGACCCCAAAAATTAATAGGCACTAACGTTGTCAAGATGTATCTACATATAAATTTATATGCATTTTTATGCAGTAGTTCCTGAGATATAGCCTTTTCTAGTCTTCCCTTAAATTGTGGAAATTGCTGCATAGCAGCGCCACCTGTTGAGCAGTTGACACCAAAAGTTGATAGGCACTAATTTAGGTCAAGGTGCTTCTACATATATAATTATATACAATTCTGTGCAGAATCCTGAGATACAGTCATAATAAAATTTTTGTAACACACATAGACATTTTTTAAAAATCCACCGAAAACCAGAAGTCGAAAATTTTTACCAATCCAATGCTTTCTTGTACTAAATATAGAAGAAAGTAATAAAATCATTGTGGTATGAATATATTTTGTAATAATAAATGTAAAATGCAGTAAAATACAGAATAATATTGTCCTTGGCTTCCGGGGACGATAAGTAGAGAGTCTTCTTAAACTGATGTTTAAGGGGACTCTCTACTTATCGTCTCTGAAAGCCGAAGTAAATGTTATTCTATGGGAAATTTTGCCCGTTATAACTCATTAACTAAGGCATATTTTTAAATTCGGTTTCCACATTAAAAAAAAAATTCACAATTGGTAAACTGTTTATCGCTTTCTAAAATTTGATTATTTAAATTTTTAAGATTTAATTTTTAAGTTCAAAAATGTAAAATTTCACATTGTGGAAAGTTGGATATTGCAACCTCAAAATAAAATATTAAAAATTTAAAAAATCAATTTTAAGAAAGCGATAAGTTGTTTAACAGTTGTGAATTTTTTGAATGTGAAAACGGGATTTAAAAATATGTATTAGTTAATGAGTTATAATGGGGCAAAATTCTCCATAGAATAATATTGTCCTTGGCTTCCAGGGATGATAAGTAAAGTAGAGAGTCCTTTTAATGGTGCTGATTAAGAAATTTGTAAGCAAACTCCATAAAATATAAAACATACGATACAATTGTAAAAGGGTTAAAATAATTAAATAGAATCCTTTGTCAGGCAAAATACAATCATGAGTTATCAAGAAAATAGTAGTTTGTGTTACTATTTTCATGGTGCGCTTAAGTATATAATTTAAAATTGAGCATCCCCCCCCCCCCACACACACAATATATATATATCATAAGAAGATCTTAGTCCCATGGCTGTTTTCTGTTTTCTTTTTTCCTTTTATACTCCAGCAGTTCCTATAAAAGAAATATATATATAAGAAACTAATTAATACTGAATTTATATATGAACAGTAAGCTGGAAAAAAAAAAAAATCCATCTTATCACTTAAATAGCTATTTGTGCCCGTTTTTCGAATGGGAATTTAATTATTATTCACAGTATATTATTAAAAGAAATATTTATCTTACAAGGAGAGGTCAGGACATGGAAAATTCAGATTGGGACGAAATTGTGCAGGATTGTAGTATACTATGAAGGTAACAACATATTAAAGCAGTAGGACCCACTATCCACAGAATTTCGAGAAAAAAGCATTTAAAGTTTCAGTAATATTTAAATACAAGTTATTTCGCAAGGGAGGCAGCACCCCAGTGGCATGAGCTTAAAGCACTAGTCTTTCACCCAGATGACATGGGTTCGAGGCTACCTGCGGGATTTTTTTTTTTTTTCTTTTTGTTGTAATTTTTATCCATGTTGTTTTTATTTTATTTTCTTTTTTTTATTAATAACTATAATATTTAATTATGTTTGGTTAATTAAGTTAGAGGTTTTGGCTAGTAATAAAGGATAAAGAACTAACGTTGTATTTTCAACCGGCAAACGTTTATATATATTGCTTACTTAGTGCTAAGTCAACTTAAAGTTTAAAGTAAGAGTTTAATTAATAAATTGTATAATTGTGGTATGGAATATTTTATTTATCACATATTCTAAACTTTTATTGAAGGCATTTCTTATTAAATGGATACATATTTACTTACGTTTTGGCCGGAAACTTGATTTTTAATAAGTTCCGTTTGTGTTTACATTGGAGAACTATTGCTAACAATGATTGGTTGGTTGCTCACTGGTTTCCTAACATCTCTTACCGGTTTATCTGTTTAACTGCACTATCGCCGATTGCCGATACTAGATGGCAGTGCGGTAACTAGTTTTCGTGAGCTGCCATTGGTCGTGTGTGCTGATCCGATGATCAGTATTTAAGGCATTACCGGCGAGTGATGTGGGCAGTTCTTCAATGTTTTGATTTGTGTGTAGCTGTCTGCTGGAGCAGCTCTGGGATGTCTGTTTTTAAAGTTCGACCGATAATAAGTTCTATTAAATGAAATATTTTTCTCCCGTCGTCGTGGTTCCGCGCAGAGTTCTTCCCGGTGGTTGAAAAAGGTCGTAAGTTGTTTTTTCCTGTTAAGTTTTTCTTGTAGAAATGTTTTAAGAGATGTTTAGTACCTCATTGTTTCTGGTACATTGAGTCACTTGTAGTTTGCTAGACTCTGGTCTAACGTCGTCGTATTTTGTTTTGTGATTCTGTTGTTTGTTAACCTTGGTTGACATCGTTTTTGGCTTTATGGCACGTTAAGTTTATAAATATATATATATCGTTTTTCCCTTTTACAATGACGTTAAGTTTAAATTCTAATTGAAAGTTTATTACTGTTGAAGTTTATTCTATTGAGTTTTGTTAAAGTTAAAGAGTTTATTATGGGTTAAAACTGCTGATAGATTTATGTTTTTAAAACTATTTAAATTTGTTGAGTTTAGAGTTAAAGTTGATTAAAGGTTTATTTTAGTTGAAATTAATAAGTCTATTATAAATGTTGAAGTTTTAAGGTATTTTGTTAAGTTTTTTTTTATGAAGTTTGTTTTTTTAAAGTTGCTGGTCAACGTATGTTAAAATATTGTTTACAAGTGAGTTGTTGGTTGCCAGGGATAAGTTGTTGTTAAAGTTAGAACTAATATATTGTTGTTGAAAATTGTTTACTTATGTTAAGTTTTCATACTAATAAATACAGTTGTTATTTTAAACTTGTCCTCATTATTTCTGTTGCATTTTCTAAATATACATTTGAGACTGCTTAATGCATTTTACAGCTAAATATTCCATTGTGCATATTAAGATACTCTGCAATATTAAAACTGGCCAAATTGGCTAACATACTGGTTATGGGCTTTTGCTAGAGAGCAGCTCATGTATTGTGTTTTTTTTGTGATGCAACTTTGGTGGTGAGATTTGTTTAAGATTGCTGTTAATGTTTTACCTGGTACTGAGAAGTTGAGTACTCATAATTATGGTACTTGGGTAAAAGATATAAGGTTTGTTCTAATTGAGAAGAACGCGTGGGACATTGTTGCTGGAATGGAGACTCTGCCAGAACCCGTTGAAAAGGGGGGAGTCGCTAGTAAAGGAAGCATAAATGATTTTAAAAGTCGATCTCGTCTGGCTTTATCTACAATATATTTGAATATCACTCCTGAGTATCGGGGTTTAATAGATGACTGCACGTGTCCTGTAGATGCCTGGAAAATATTGAAGGAAAATTTTGTTAAAGACTCACGGGCTCACCATATGCGTTTAGTCAATGACCTGTTTAACTGTAGAATGAAGTCGGGTGAATCGATAAATATTTATGCTCAGAGGTTATCTAAGATTGCTGAAAAACTTAAGCAAATGGGTCAACCAATGGATGACACATACGTCTGTTATCAATTCCTACAGAACTTGAGTTTTAAATTTGAATCGGCAGTACAGTATATTCTACGATGGCAGGAGGGTTTCGAATTTAAGAAAATTGTCACTGAAATGACTGCTGAAGAATCGCGTCTTGAGTTGAGAGACTCTAATTCTGGTCATCGAGTTGAAATTCAAAATACAAGTTCTAATGTTAAAAGTTTTCCCAGTGTTAAATGTTATCGGTGTGGACGTCAAGGTCACATAAGGAAAAATTGTTGCGTTACTTTACCTAAACATCCTGTAAATGACTTTAATACCTCATCTAAAAATGACTCCAGAAAGAAGCCTATATCACCTGTAACTAAAAATAAAACTAAAGCCATCGGCCGTAACTTTTCTTCTAAAAATTATTTTATTGCTCAGGCAAATTTTAGCAATGTGGATGATGATTGCTGTTGGGCTTTTGATACCGCAGCATCTCACCACTTTTGTAAAAATATTGAGTATTTTTCAGATTTTACCTCTATAGAGGGTGAGGATTTGTATGTTGCGGTTGATGGTGTTAGTTTCCCCATTGAAGGGGAAGGTACTGTAAATTTAAGTTTTGATAATGGTAATTCATATGTTTTGAAAAATGTTCTTTATTCCTCTAAACTTAGAAAGAATTTAATTTTGGGGCCTGTAATAGACTTAGATGGGGCTAGCTTTTCTGGTAAAGGTGGTAAAATTGATGTGGTCGGCAAAGATAATAAAAGAATCTTTTCTGCTAAACTAAGTAATGGTGTTTATAATGTTTTTCCTAGAATTTTGAATAAGAATGAAGGGCAAGTTACAAATGTTGCAAATGCTTATAACACGAACTGTAATGGTATTGAAGCATGGCATGCACGTTTTGGCCATATAAGCCCGGATTTGGTCATTTATACTAGCAAATGTAACGGTGTAAAAGGCTTGCCCAAGTTAAAATTTTCAAAGCTTTTGTGTGAACCATGTCGCTTAGGAAAGCAGAAAAGAATTCAATTTAGGTCATTTAACGGTACTAAATGTAATGGTCCTTTAGAAAGAGTTTTTATGGATATTTGGGGACCTATCCAAATTAATGGTTATAGGGGGGGGGGGAGAAATTTTTTTTATCAATTATTGATATGTATTCCAAAAGAACTGCTATTTACCCTTTAAATGATAAATCACAAGTTTTTTCAGTTTTTGTTTGCCACATTGCTCGAGCTGAAAGGTTATTAGGTAAAAAGTTGAAGTTCATTTGAACAGACAACGGTACCGAGTTTGTGAACAGTGAGTTTAAAAGTTTCTGTGATGTGAATGGTGTTGTTCATGAATTGACGAACACTTATTCTCCAGAACAAAATGGGGTTTGTGAGCGTCTTAACCAAACAGCTTTAAATTGTGTAAGGGCAATGTTGGTGGATAGTGGTTTACCTATTCGTTTTTGGTCTGAAGCAGTTCTATATTTTGCGTACACGTGGAACAGAGTGATTCACCGTGGAGAAAAGAAAACCCCTTTTGAGCTGTATTTTGGACATAGACTGTCAGTTCGACACTTGAAACCTTTTGGCCTTGTTGTGTATGCTGATGTTCCGAAGCAAAAACGTTGACATAAGCTTTCACCAAAGTCCCAGAAGGGTGTGTTAGTGGGATACGCTCTTAGGACGAAAGGCTACAGAGTGTGGTTACCGGAAGAGGACAAGATCATCAAAACCTTGAATGTTTCTTTTGGCAATAAATTGTATGGTTCTGACAGTGGAGCTGTACTGGGCACCTCATCTTCAGATTTGGAATTGCTCACCGATGGTCCAGTTGATCGTGCTAAAGCCGATCCTGTTGACATCATCGTGCAGAGCGAGCCCGAAGAGGTTGATGAGGATGTCCAGGAGGACAATGTTGAACCTGTATGTCCCCTTTCTGAGACCCAATCTGAACTCGTCTGGCGACGTAAAGCTGTTCCTAGGCCCAATGCGAAACGGGTGGATATATATTATTATCCTGATGGTTCTAACACACGGTTAAGATCTCTTGACGATGTCCAAAAGTTTTGTTTAAGTAAAAATGTGGTGTTTAACCCGGATTTGTTTGATTTTTCTGGTGCTAATTTGTTTGAGGGGTTGGTAAATCAAGCTGTCGTACCATCATCTCAATTGACGAAGTTTAAAAGGAAGCGCAGGTGTAAAACTAAATGACTAGGCTTGTCTATTCCAAGAACGTTTAATCAAGCAATGAAGTCTCAACAACAGGCTGAATGGAAAGCTGCCATGGATGAGGAGATAAGTAGTATGAAAGAGCGTAAGGTTTGGCACCTGGTTGAACTGCCGAAAGGTAAAGTTCCGTTGGGAAATCGTTGGGTCTATGCCTTAAAGAAGGACGAGCATGGAAACATCGCACGCTTCAAGGCTAGACTCGTAGCTCAAGGTTTCCGTCAAATTAAAGGCGATACATACGATGAAACCTTCTCTCCTGTGGTGAATCTTTCAGTGGTCCGGTTTTTCTTTTCACTTTTAGTTTCAAATTTGAAATGGTTTAATACACAATGCGATGTTAAATGTGCCTATTTATATGCTCCATTAGATGAGGAAATATATATGAGCCAACCTCTTGGGTATGTGGTTCAGGGCAAGGAGCATCTGGTATGCAAACTTGACCGAGCACTGTATGGCTTGCACCAAAGCGGACACTTGTGGTATTATGAATTAAATTGTGTTTTGTTGGACCTAGGTTTTGAGAAATTTAATTGGTGCAATTGCACATATAAATTTAAAGATTTTATTGTTTTGATGGTTTATGTTGATGACATTGTAATTTTTGGAAAAAGGCAAGTTCAAATTGACAATATAATTAAACGTCTGGAAGGCAAGTTTGATTTAAAAATTTTGGGACGAACTCAAAAACTTTTGGGGGTTGAGTTCTCATATGATAACGGTAATGTACAATTATATCAGTTGTCGTATATCACGGAAGTTTGTGAGAGATTCAGTTCATTTCGTATTCCTGTGTCTTCACTCCCAATAGTTAAAGGGGTTAAATATTCTAAGAAAGACTGTCCAGCAAACCAGCAAGAAATTGATGAGATGACTAAATTTCCCTATAGGAGTGTTTTAGGATGCTTATCATTTATTTCAAATAGGACTCGTCCGGATATAGCCTACGCTGTAAACATCTTTAGTCAATTTCAAAGTAACCCAGGTCTTCCCCACTGGAACGGTTTGATAAAACTGTTAGGATATGTGTCATATACCAAGCAGTATAAACTTAATTTAAAATGTCATAATTCTAATTTAATAGCTTATTCAGACGCCGACTTCGCCATGAACCGGGATGATTACATGTCTATGGGAGGACAAATTGTTTTTATTGATGAAAGTCCCATCTCTTGGAGGACATTTAAAGAAAGTGGAGTAAGCCTTTCCACTATGGAAAGTGAGTTTGTGGCTATGTGTGAATGTGTTAAGGAATTGATGTGGTTGGACCACATATTAGAGGATTTTTATAGTTTTGGTATAATTCCTGGCTCACATGTCCCTCCACTTTTCCTAGCAGATAATCAGCCGGATATTGACTTTACGAAGTCGCCCATAGAAAACAACCGTTCGAAGCACATAGACGTGAAATTGTTTAATCTTAAATATGTTCCTAGTCAATCTAACTTTGCCGACCCATTCACGAAACCCATTACAAAATTTAATTTGAATAAATTCATTGATAAAGTATTTTTGAGAGATAATTAAAATTAAAAGTCATGTTTAAAATTATATGGTAACTAAAGTTTAAATTTTTCTCGTTTTGAACACATTATGTGTTTAAATTTCGGGTTATGGATCCTATCAAAATCCATGGTTTTTTGAGAATTGTTTCTCGAATATTTCAGGTTTATGGATCCTATCAAAACCATATATTTTTTTTACTCTCTTGGGTTTTTTTTTCTATTTCTCATTGCTAATGTAGTGTTTTGTATTTGTACATTTTTCTTATGATTTGGTGTGAATGGTTAGGCATGGGTGCTCATGTACGTATGTCAAGGGCGGATCCAGACAAACACTCTAGGGGGGGCACAGACTTAATAATATTTTTTCCCTTATCTATTCATCTCTCCCTCTTTATATACATATATATATTCTCAACTTTATACACACACACACACACATATTATATATATAGATATATATATCGCAGCTCAACAAAAATGTGACACAAGTAAAAAAAATGGTAATTTTAAAATTAATGTTAAAAATGTGCATGAAGTACCCTGACGTACATAAAAAGCATCGCATCTCTATGTCAAACATTGTCCACCCGAAAAAGAAGTTGCATCAGTTTTGCTATAAGTTAGTCAGTTCTTTATAGTTACATAAGTTGTTTTTTCTCAAATAATGCATTTCTCAGTTGCATCACTTTTCTTGCCAAAGTGCGATAGATATATAAACATACATATATATGCACTATCGATAGTACATTTCATACATAATAAATTTTTACCTGATATTTGTGCAAAATTATTTACTGCACTATCATTTTAAGAAATTATCGTTTAAAATATTCCGTGTTTATTTTTGTAAGTCTAAATTTAAATTACAATATTCTGATAAAAAAAGAAAGAAAAAGGAAAGAATAAATACATAAAATTCTTCGAAACAAAACTTCTAGATCATATGAATAAAACGCATTTTTAATAAATAAATATAGTTACGAAAACCTTAAAATTATATTTAATTTTATATTAAAATTGTATTTAATTAATTACACACAGAAAAGAAATTTAGAGTGAAATTAATAAAATACCATTGAAACATATGCATGATCTCTGAATTGAAAACTAATTTAAATGTAATGAAATAATGAAGGTTAAAATATAACAATAAAGAAATATTTTAGTGTTATGAAAAATTCAAATAGAAAAATAAATAAAAACCAGAAACACAATAATATGTTAGCTGTTACACATGCATTAAAAAGTAATATGTAGCTGTTAAACAGGCGTTCAAAAGTAATATGTAAAGAACTTTGAATTAACACCATAAAATACAAAAGGGAAAAAAAAGTTGGTTTCGGGTTGAAAAAAAACACGACCCTTCGTCAAGCGAACAAAATAGGCACAAGTGCTGCAGACAAGGCAGTAACATGTGTTTTCTTTTGACCCTAAATAATTATTGCATTTTTTTTTTTTTCATTTTATGGTAATTTGTACTTATTAAAAAAAGTGATTACTAAAATAATTAACAACTGGCCACTAGTTTTTATTCCTTATCTTCGAAATAATTTCTTTTATAATGCATAAACAAACAATTTTTACAATAACGAAACAGGATTTTTTTTTCTCCTCAGCCCCAGCCATATCCGGGCGCAAGGACGTGTGGGGCACCATTATCTGACAGAAAAGAAAAATATTAATTATTTTTAGGCTGTTCAAAAGAAAGGAAAAGGCACCAAATCCTCATCTAACATCTGCAATGAATTTCTCTCACACTAGCTCTAATTAAACTAAAATTCTTTTTTTTTTTTTTTTTTTTTTTTTTTTTAATTTGATTATTTAAATAGAAAAAAAAAAAGCATTTTTTTCAAGGGGTGAGAGATGAAAAAGGAAAAAAAAAAAAAAAGGGAAAATCAAAGCAACATCAATATTAAACATTAACTTTTTCTTTAAACGGTAAATGTAATTGATTATCAATATATATGTGGCCGCTTAAATTTTTCGTAAGAACGTTTAAATTAAATCTCCCTTCAAAAAAGAAAAAATTATCTCACACATTCAATGTAACATATAACATTTTTATAAATTGAAATGCATAGAATTTTTGATATTGCTAATTGCTGTTCAAATAATGTGGAATTGTATAATTTTTTATTTATATATTTGTAAATAATTTTTATCTAGAGTTCCAAATGATTGATATCCGAGAACGATCTATTATTAATTCTTCTTAATTCAGTAAGAAATATCATCTTAAGCAAAATTTTCTGAAAGATTATTCACTGTCACATCGAAAAACATTGGGTTCGAAAGCGGAAGTAGCGTGAGTGCCACACCATAGTTATTTTTTATAACTAAATTATTCAGAAACAATTTACAGGGAACTGAGTAGAATAATTTAAAATTATTTAATAAGAATTTTAAAAATAGGTTACTTGCTTTAAAAAAAATTAACATTTATCTAACAAAAAAAGAAAATCTATTCGAAAAAAGAATTAAAAATAGATATTTGGATTAAAAGTATTGACATTTTTATAACAGTAATTCGAAATAAATTACATAAAATTTAGAAAATAGATATGTTGCAAAATACATATAAAAACCTCATTATTATTAATATTTGCTTAATTTTAAATTTACATAGTGATATATATGCTTAACTGCAGAATAAATTTTGTGCTCAAATTATTTAATATTAAACACAGTTAAACGATTTGAAATAAAAAAAAAAATACTTTTAAAACACAATTATTTAAAGAAAAAAAAAAAAAAAAGAAAGAAAGAAAGAAGGAAAATGAAAATGATTACCATTTTTCCTTCTGTAGCAGGTTTCTTTTGAAAGATACGGCATTATAGAATAATTTTTTTTCTTTTTGTTGCCATAACAAAAAAAAAAAAACACTTCTAATTTTAATATGCACGATCGAATAAAATAAAATAAGAGTATAGATATAAAATAAAACTTTATCAACTCTGGGATACTTGCAAGTGTTTTTTCTCTTCTCACGCCAAGAAACGAAAACTGCATAGACTGATAACATGCATAAAGATGTCTTTCTTTCTTCCCAAAAAATCATTTATGCTCTAGGGATTTAAATAATCCTTTCACTGTAAATCTATTCAAAAGTTATTTGTTACCTAAATCTTCTCATTTTAAAATAACAATATGCTCCTCAACAGTTTGGGATAGAATGATTTGCACCTGGTTACACAGCCCCCCTTCAATTAAACATACCCTGCTGTTTGTTATCATAGGTGAAAATGAAACAAGCCCTAAATACCACCTTTCACTATCAGATTACAAAGAGAAGAGTGTAGCATTTTCCATGAAAAACAGCCGTTCTCCAAAAGCCTATAGTCTTCCTTCCGCCTAATTCTAAGAAAAGGTCACGAATGTGACGAGATTTTCGATAGAAAGAAGGAAATAGAAGAAAGAAGAAAAGAAAGAAACTTTTTTTTTTTTTTTTATAGAAACTACATACAAGTATAAAATCAATTTTTTGAAAGAAAAAAAAAAAGCAAAACTTCTGGATTTTGCATATTTTAACTTAAAAACACACACACACACTAGAGCTCTAGGGGGGGCTCGAGCCCCCAGAGCCCCCCCCTTGAATCCGCCACTGACGTATGTGAATGTTTTATGTGTTCGTCTGTATCATTGTATATATTCCATCTAAATGTTTATTGTGTATGAATTGTATATATATATATATATATATATATGTCACATAAAGTACTTAATTATATCTATGTTTCTTAAGTTTGCAATGAGAGGGGGAAAATTGTAATTGTATATATATATTATTACTAATGTTTTTGAGAATTTTTCCCTATTGCATAATTATTGAAAATGGACTTTTGGAGCAGATCGTACTGGAAAGCTGCTTATGATTCTTGTATAGATATAATGTTATTGATATTTTTGTCTCTAGTGTGCTACTACTTTGAGATTCTATTGAAGAGCTGTCACTCTGGATGTGGTAACACTTGTTTTTTTAATCCTGGCAACTAATTGCTTTCTTGAAAAAAGCAACATGGAGGGGGGAATATGTTGTAATTTTTATCCATGTTGTTTTTATTTTATTTTATTTTTTTATTAATAACTATAATATTTAATTATGTTTGATTAATTAAGTTAGAGGTTTTGGCTAGTAATAAAGGATAAAGAACTAACGTTGTATTTTCAACCGGCAAACGTTTATATATATTGCTTACTTAGTGCTAAGTCAACTTAAAGTTTAAAGTAAGAGTTTAATTAATAAATTGTATAATTGTGGTATGGAATATTTTATTTATCACATATTCTAAACTTTTATTGAAGGCATTTCTTATTAAATGGATACATATTTACTTACGTTTTGGCCGGAAACTTGATTTTTAATAAGTTCCGTTTGTGTTTACATTGGAGAACTATTGCTAACAATGATTGGTTGGTTGCTCACTGGTTTCCTATCATCTCTTACCGGTTTATCTGTTAAACTGCATTATTGCCAATTGCCGATACTAGATGGCAGTGCGGCAGTTTTCGCGAGCTGCCATTGGTCGTGTGTGCTGATCCAATGATCAGTATTTAAGGGCTTACCGGTGAGTGATGTAGGCAGTTCTTCAATGTTTTGATTTATGTGTAGCTGTCTGCTGGAGCAGCTCTGGGATGTCTGTTTTTAAAGTTCAACCGATAATAAGTTCTATTAAATGAAATATTTTTCTCCCGTCGTCGTGGTTCCGAGCAGAGTTCTTCCCAGTGGTTGAAAAAGGTCGTAAGTTGTTTTTTCCTGTTAAGTTTTTCTTGTAGAAATGTTTTAAGAGATGTTTAGTATCTCATTATTTCTGGTACATTGAGTCACTTGTAGTTCACTAGACTCTGGTCTAACGTTGTCGTATTTTGTTTTGTGATTCTGTTGTTTGTTAACCTCGGTTGACATCGTTTTTGGCTTTATTGCACGTTAAGTTTATAAATATATATATATAGTTTTTCCCTTTTACAATGGCGTTAAGTTTAAATTCTAATTGAAAGTTTATTACTGTTGAAGTTTATTCTATTGAGTTTTGTTAAAGTTAAAGAGTTTATTATGGGTTAAAACTGCTGATAGATTTATGTTTTTAAAACTATTTAAATTTGTTGAGTTTAGAGTTAAAGTTGATTAAAGGTTTATTTTAGTTGAAATTAATAAGTCTATTATAAATGTTGAAGTTTTAAGGTATTTTGTTAAGTTTTTTTTTATGAAGTTTGTTTGTTTAAAGTTGCTGGTCAACGTATGTTAAAATATTGTTTACAAGTGAGTTGTTGGTTGCCAGGGATAAGTTGTTGTTAAAGTTAGAACTAATATATTGTTGTTGAAAATTGTTTACTTATGTTAAGTTTTCATACTAATAAATACAGTTGTTATTTTAAACTTGTCCTCATTATTTCTGTTGCATTTTCTAAATATACATTTGAGACTGCTTAATGCATTTTACAGCTAAATATTCCATTGTGCATATTAAGATACTCTGCAATATTAAAACTGGCCAAATTGGCTAACACTTTTCTTTAATTTTTTTATGTAATTTAAACTTTTTATATAAGATTATTTAATTTTCTTGACTATAAAATAAATAATTTTTTCTATTTTTGATATTTATAACTTAAAAATACAATAAATTTCTATAACTTAAAAAATAAATTTTAGTTTTGTTTTAACTATAAAATAAGGTAAAACTAAAGAAAATGTTTTTAATTATTTTTCTAAGTATTTTATTTTATGTATATCCAAAACAATATTAAATTTTGTTTTTAAATTGCAAAAATAAAAAATAAAAAAAATTACAGAGAAATGATTATTTTAATTGCATATATAATTATTATCCAAATTAAATAATTACTTCTCCAATCAATATAACTTATTGAAAAATTAAAGTATAGGATTACGATACTATTAAATTATTACAGGTAAAGATATGTTATCCTTAAATGTAGATTTTTAATGTTAATCAACATACTTTCTTCTTCAACAACAACATCTTTTTTTTTTTTTTTAATCCTTCTGTGGACGAAATAAATATTTCACTTCACCTGCTCTCTATTATTAACAAGCTAAAAGGGTTTACATAATTTATAGACATTAAAAGCAAAACAGGAAGTTCAAACCAAGATTTAAGTACACCTGCTAACTATTTTTTACACTTTGTTTTACAGCTTGCTTATTTTTTAGTTATTTAAATTTTTTATCTGTTTTTCTTTATACTTGTTATTTAGTGTTTTGTAAAATTAAAATTTATTTTTTAAGTTATAAAAATTTATTGTATTTTTAAGTTATAAATATTAAAAAAATACATATTTATTTATTTTATATTCAAGAAAATTAAATAATGTTTTATAAATTTTTCAAATTTTGAATTCATTTATAAAATAAAGTAAAAATAAATAAAAAATGTAGATTACATAAAAAATTAAAGAAGAAGAAAAAAAAAGTTCCGTAGGTAGTCTCGAACCCACGTTGTCTGGGGTGGAAGACCAGTGCTTTGCGCTCATGCCACTTGGGCACTGCCTTGCTTGCGAAATAACTTGTATTTAAAGATTACTGAAACTTTAAATTCTTTTTTCTCAAAATTCTGTCAATAATGTGTTCTACTGCTTTAATATGTTATTATCTTCATAGTATACTACAATCCTACGCAATTTCGTCCCTGACTTCTTTTAACAAAATCCTACTTCCCTGAGTATTCCAGGTTATCCCTGATGAGTATGAACTCTGTTCAAGCTTTCTCCCTCCCCCCCAAATCATACATGTGATTTTTAAAATTAGAAATTAGCTGAAAATTTTTTGCTAACATTGCTGGTCAGTTGATTAGGTAAATATTGATAGTGTCACTTTCAATAAATTGGTGGCATAAATATTTATATGTATAATTTTTAACTACATTAAGCAATTTCAGAATTTTTTCCTTAACATAAAAAAAAAAAATATATATATATATATATATAACTGCAATAACTTTTATATCCATATCAAACCTCAATAAAATTCCATGCCAACAGAAAAACAAATTTTTTAAACAAATATAGAATATGATTTTTGTGTTTGTACATTAATCATATGTATAAAAAAAAGTAGCAGTAGCTAATTATCAGTTTCAAATGTGCATAAAACCAACTGAGCATTAATTTTCTTAAATTGATTTGGGAAAAATTTTCCTACCTGAAAAAATTATTCTTAATTTTTTCCCCATGTTTACACATATGACATGCAAATTTTTAATTTAATTGAGGAAAAATAAACAGATTCATTAAATTCAGCAGTAAATGTCTGCAAATAATTACATATGGCAGAAATATTGAGCACTTCCATTGCTTTATTGTTTCTAGAATTGATCATTGATCACAATCCAGGTGGGGGTGGGGAATACAAAAATAATTACAGAGTAAGAAATATTAAACTCTTTCAACTCTTCTTTTAGAATCTAATGAAAGAAGTTTAAAATCATTTATGTTGCAGATGGATAAAGATTAGGAAACAAAAGACTTCTGCAGAACGATTGCTGATCACTAGCTGGAGATAAATAAAAGGGAGGGGGGGGGGAAATAATTACATCAGCAAGAAATATTTAACAATTCTATTTCTTTACATGTTCTAGAATCTCATAAAGCAAGTTTGAAATGAATATTGACATTTATATTATGGATGGAGAAAGATTGGGAATCGGGACTATTCGTAGAACATTTGGGGTTTCTTTTTAAAACAAACTATATCCGCGACTTTTTTAAAAACGGAAGATTTCATCATCTGTCCAGAAAACCGGAAGCCTTCTGGGAAAACGGGAAAAGTTGGCAAGTATGCCGAGAAATGAGACCATAACTATCATACCATTCACAGTAACTGAATAAAAGTTTGGTGGAAGGTATTTTGAGGTATGCACTCAAGAATAATATAAAAAATAACAGTTAAACTCTAACAGTTACGGTTACAGTGACAAAATTTAAAAAATTTCAAATGGCAACACCTACTTTTATTGTAATGAGATCTCCATACCAAAAAAACATAAATAGCGTTGAAATGGTACCTATAGCAAGAAAATTGCCAGTGTTAGAAGAAAAGAGAAAATAATTGTGATGTACCTACCAGAGCAAGCCTAATGGCGTCACATTTCCCACTGAATCTTCGACTTAGAGCTCCTATAAACGCAAGCCGACTTGTGGAGGCTGGTTTACAGCCCCAACATGTGGATTATCTCCCATCTTAAATAGGAAGTGTGTAAAGGAGTGAATTGAAGACGACAACTTAAAACTAATCTTTATTCCTTAACTTAATTTAAATTTAAAAATGAAGCTTATTAATTAAAACATAAAAGTAAACACCTTACTTTGGCTTCATCATACTTGCAAGAAGCTTTTCTTGGGAGGATCCTCCCCTTTATCAATTGCAACTTGTTGAAGAGGGCCTTGGCTATTTATAGCATCGTCTTGATCTTTCAGCAGGTAGCGCCACTGGGAATCGATCTTGACAGACTCATGGTCATTAATTGCAGTTCGATTTTTAATTATCTCTATAGTTTCTCTAAAGAACGCGTACGTAGGATTGTTATAATTGGCTATTTTTGTTACGTCATTAAACTTTATATCTATTTCGGAGGGGGGGGGGGGGACTTTGTTTATTTTCACACTTCCAATGGTGTTAATGGATGTTTTTTAGCTACCTTTTGTTTAGGCTCATGGCGGCTAGAAGATGCTGGCTGACCGTTTTTCTAATTTTGTTAGGCAATTTCTCCGGATATATGCAATTGCTTTTTAGCATGACACAATGACATAATCCAATTTCAATAAAACACTTCTAATATGTGCTACAAAATTCATGTTTCTTATTATTAAATTGTAGTCTAATCCATTTGCTCAATTTCTTAATGTACAACATTTTGATGTCAGTCATATGAAGAAAACATGGATATAATTTAAATTGATCTATAAAAAAGTATTTTCTGTTAATTTACTAAAAAAGAAAAAAAAAGAAAAAAAAAGCAGAAATTAAAAATTACATTGAATGAAAAAACAAAGTAAAATAACAAAATAAATCTGCTTACTATAAAATAAAATAACAGACCTTACTTAGGTTTCATCTTCTGCAAGAAGCTTTTCCATTCTTACAGAAGATGAAGCCTAAGTAAGGTCTGTTATTTTATTTTATAATTATGTTGTGCTTCGTTTAAAATTCAAATAAGTTAAATCTGCTTACCTTTTTCTTTTGAGCTCTTAGATTATCAATATCTGGCTCTCTAAAGTGTGGATCAGCAGCAGGGTCATCGGATACTATGTTTTTGCTTTCCTAAAGCAATCACACAAAATATATTTCATTCATTTGTTTAGAATTGTTTGAAATTTGCAAATGTAATACTTGCTTAGTTTACTTACAACTTGGGAAAAATGAGAACAAAAGATTTTTTTAACTTCTTCAATAGACCTAGAAAAATAATGTTTATTAAAAATAAATCAAATATTTAAATGAATTAATGATAGTTTTATTCAAACAATGTACATACTTTTCATCACTTAAACTTTTTTAAAGCATACATTTTAAATGCTGAAAATTAAAATAGTAGGGGTGGGAATCGAATAACAATTTTAACTGGGTTAATCGTAGTTCATTAATTGATTAATCGGTCGATTAATCTGATTTTTAATCGGTTTTCATTTTTCTTTATATATTTTATTTGAATGATAATAAAACTCTCTCATATATATATATATATATACAGTTGAACCTCGTTAACGTGAATCTCAAAGGGGCTAAAAAATTTGTTCATGTTATCAGTATTTCATATTATTAGTAACTAACTTTCATATAACTAAACTAGTCTTCATATTGACGGAAATTGTAGAAACAGTTTATGTTAAAAGTAATTCACGTTAACAGTATTCACGTTAACGAGGTTCGACTGTATATATATAGTCATATAGGTAGATCACAAAAAAAACCATAAAAATAATATAGATGTTAATTTAACTAGTTCCTTAAACAATAAATAATAATAACAAACATGCAAATAAATAATGAAAAAATATATTCCTAATATATTCTTAAATAAAATTTTTATTCGGAAGTACAGCTGAGAAATAACTTATATTTTTTATTACTTTTATATTTTAAAAACTAAATTCTCTATAATATTATTTTATTCATAAGTTTGACTGAAATTGCGAAACTCTGTTGACATTTCCCCCCAGCAAAAGGATAATAGAAATCCGCAATCTTTTTTTCTTTTTAATCTTGAATATTTGCATTTTTTGGAAGCTTCTTGTTTCTGGAAAAACTACTACCCTAGCTAACACTTCCTGTCGAAGACTACAGGTGATGTTGCCCCAGTATGGACATAAAACGGCATTTTGTTTAATAACTGTCCTCCCTCTTTTTTCTATCAACAAAAGTGCAATAACTTCTTTTGAGAGGTTTTATTTTTATTTATTTATTTATTTATTATTATTATTTTGCATTTTCATTATTTCATGGAAGTTTCTTAGAATGTTTGTTAGCAAAATATGTAACAAAATATTTTTGAAGCAGAACGGCAACGGCATTTTTACTTCCATTCGTAGTTTGAAAATTTTAATCGGATTTTGAAAATTTTTAATCGAATTAATCAAGCCGATTAACTCGATTAAAAAACTTGATCGGAACTAAGTATTGATCGATTAATCGAACGGATTAATTGATTAATCGACACAGCCCTATAAAATAGCTTTAATTTATTTATAATATTTTGGTTGAAACTTTGAAAACCTTATTACCTTCTAATAAAATTTGTGAATACCTAAACTAGTTTAAGTTCATTAGTAATTTCATATTTTTTAAGTTATATAATTGTTATTGGTTTATAATTACAATAAATTTAACCTTTAAATGTATAAGAAAAGGGATCCATTCTAAAATGCTTAAACATTTTAATAAAAGCAAAATTTTATACTAAAAGTATATAAACATTCATACTTAGGTCCAGATTTATTTTCAACATTTAAAGATGTGAATGAACCTGAAATGAAAATTAAAATCAATTATATGCATAGATTTGACAAATTTTTATTGTTAATTAATATGAGAAAATTATTATTAATCAATCCAGTAAAAAAAGATTGGATGAATTTATTGAATACTTAATTTGAAATCTGAAAATTAATAAACCGAAAATTCTCTAGGATGCTTCTAAAGTAAGCAAAAAAAGGTTTCAATAAAAAAAAAAAAAGGGGGGGGGCATATAATGAAATATGCATATATAGGATTATAATAATAATAATAATAATAATAATAAACTTTAAAAGAGAATTTTTTCTGCATATGCAAACAATTTTAAATTATTTATAAATTATAATATCTATCTCTTACATATATGCATAAATAACTTTTAAAATCTTTAAAAATAATTTTTAATCCATCTTAATCATTTGATTGTACTTTTTCATCTATTATATATTTTGATAACTATGATAAATATATTTTCTTATACATATATGGATTAAAAAAAAAAGATTTAGTATTTTATAATAGCTAAATTAAAACCCCATTCAAAATTTGTAATTTAAAAATAACTTAATTATCCCTTGTAATCTTTATTATTATTATTATTATTATTATTATTATTATTATTTTGTAAAGTACTTTATAATGTGAGCTATCTTAAAATGGACAAATTTTAAAAGCAAGAATGTAAATTCTAATGCTTTTTACATTTCTTTGGCATCGCACATAGCATATTAATTACAGCACAGAAATTCTTAAAGATAGCAGGGATGTCAATCAGTAACTAATCGTTTTACTATGCTCAGAGTTGGTACAAACATATGAAAAGATGATGATTCTGGCCCAGTGTAACATCTTTAAGTTCCAGACTTCTCAGCTTTTAAAGCACTTAATACAGGATTTCAACATTTGAATTGCCTCTTTATTTCATCATAGGCGTAGCCTCAGGGGGGCACGAGGGGGCATGTGCCCCCCAAATCTTTCGGAATATGAAAAAGTTTTAAACAGACCATGGTATATGATAAATCAAGAAATATCATATCGCACCCCAGCAAGAAAAGTGACGCAAGACAAAATAAATAGCAATTTTCAGTTATTGTTATTGAAAAATGTACATGAAGCACCCCAATATACACATAAAGCATCACCTCTCTACTCTATCTTATAATTTATCCATTTGAGAGCCAGTTATGTGAGTTTTATTTTAGGTTAGACAAATGCTTTATTGTTACCTTTATGATTTTTTTCAGAAACTACATTTTTGAATTGTGTCATTTTTCTTACCGGAGGAGTTATTTAATTTACTTTTCTTGTAATAAGTTTATTCAGTAACAGAATTAAATTTATCAGACTGGATATACAGTTCTGGGTTTAGTTTCCATTTCTTCATTATTTATGGGCTCATTCAATAAAATGGAGAGTACGTTTGCTTTCTGCAAAGTGAAATATTTGGTGTTTGAATTTGCTAGTTCGAATCTGTGCAGTCCAAAAAGGTGATTTTTGTAAGTTGTTCAAAATTTATCTTGCTCAGTAACGTAATATCTTTTTCATCAGAGGTGTTTAAAAAAAAAAAAAAAATCATGTAACTTTTTATGATATAACCACAATAGATCTTTTGCTTAGATTAAACCATACCTTCAGGCACCGTTTTAGGCAGGGCAGATTTATAATTAACATTCTTTAATGATAAATCTTGACTCATCAAAGAAATTTGGGATTTACCACTTATTTTACCACTACTATTTTTTAGATAGAAAATCACAAGGGTCAGATCTGTAGAGTATGTTGGATGAGGCACCAATACATACCATGATCCGAACAATTTAGCGATTGCAATCGGGAATATATAAGCAGGTGATATATCTTGATTAAATAATGTTTTTTTCATTGACAAATAAAGCCACTATTTGGCCAATTTTGGTTTAAAACCGTCTTAAAAAATAGCATAATATAGTCAGGCCATAATATTTCCGACCGAGAAAATTGTTTTTTTCTTCTTCGGTGAACATTCACGAAGGCAAAATCGCTATTTAGAACGTTCTTTCATTTCTAATGTATTATAATGTATACAAGAGTCATTAACAGTAATGTAACGCCTGAAAATAATAATTTAATTGCGCTTAAATTTGTCTAAACACTACTTTGAAATGATTATACGAATTCGCTTTCGATTAACTCTATATTTCAGATCAGTAAATGCAAAGAGTTAATGAATGCATGACTGGACAAGGAGAGGGACTGATTTATGATGACATATTTTACATTTTTCTTCTTTATACACACATTAGCCAATGAATTAGATACCAGTGAGAATTTCTACAAATGATGTATACCTACCCTACATAAGTATGGGAAACCTGTTATCATGGTGTGGAGAATGTTCTGCTGGTTTGGAAGTGATCCCCTGGTGTTACTTGACGATACACAAAAACACATGCAATGCCTCAACATATTGACAGATCAAATCAAGTGCATCCTGCAGTTTTACATTATTACTCTGAAGGTGTTGGATACTTCAAGGACGATGATGCAACTATACATCATGCGGGAATCGCTCAAGATATGTTCAGTGAACATCAGTGGGACTTCCAACAGCTTCAATGACCACCACAAAGCCTGGATCTTAATCCAATAGAAAATGTTTATTACATGTTGAAAAGGCGCATCGAACAGCAATCTCCTCTTCCATCCAGTTTACAGGATCTTAAAGTCTGTGTAGTCAATGCATGGTGTTCTCTGAACGTAAATGCCCTTCATATGCTTCTAGAATCGATGGCCTCATGAATATACAGGCTTTTATCGAAGCAAATGTGAGATAAATGTGCAAAAGGAAGTTCAATAAAATGATAATCTAAGGTTTCTAATTAATTGGCCAGTGTGTATATAAAAATATATTTCTTTGTAACTTAAGTATTAGATCAAAATCAGAAGTCACTATAATTTAAATTGTTATCCATAGTAATCATCAAGATTTAATTTTTTCTTTACTTTCTTAATCTTTATTGTGTGCGAATGTTTTTCTGGGAGAAAGGGAAATATTTGTATCACCATTTTTATGTGAGGATAAAAAATTGTTTAAGAGGGGAGCTGATTTATTTTCTTATATGCATTTAACTAAACTCATAATTTTATAACGATTACCGTATATTTCCGTGTATAAGCCGAGAATTTTTGGAAAATTTTCGGAAGCTGAATTATGGGGCTCGGCTTATACACGGATCCACATTTCTAGCAAAAAGCGTATGTTAGAAACGATGATTGAATACATATATTTTAAGCTTAAAAACTATGTATAAAGTAAAATGGTGATATTAAACCTTATTTTTAAATAATTATCACACATTAACTCTTAAATTAGCAATTTTAAATTTATTTCTAGAGCAGCTCGATGTAATCACGTGTTTATTTTTTTATTTACTTTTTTTTTCCACAATGAAGCAATTTTCCCCAAAAGTCACATTTACGGCCATTTTTGTTTTGCTGTTTTGAAGATAGATGGCAGCACCAAACAATTTTCTACTACCATGAATGATTTCAATTCTAATTTTTTTTTTTTTTTTTTTTTTTTTTTTTTTGTTTAAACTTATTTTAATACAGGATTTTTTTGAAAATTTCTAGTTCTTTATTTTATTTTATGTTTCAGCATATAAGATTTCTAGAAATAGTAAAAAGAAACATTTCCAAATCGAAATGCATGCAAGCTAATTCCTATATTTTATTTATAATTTCTGTTTTGTTTTCTGCCGATAGATGGCTGTACCAATCAATTTTTACTTGAGCGATTCAGAAAAATGTAAATAAAGAGCGTGATTTTGAAAACTAATCGGAAATTATTGAAAACAACAAAATTTCTACTGAAAATTTAATTGCTGCATTAGATAATAAAATAAAAAGATTGAAACAAAGAAACTTTATCACTGAACATGAGTTAATGTCATTGCAATTGCACAGAAATCTAAATTAAAACAAAAAACATTACTAGAAATGTTTAAAGATTTTTATAACAAAAATATGAATTTATATTGTTTTTTAATAACTTAACATATTTTAAAAGTAAATTATTTGTGTAAATAGACTATGATATTATTAAACTAAATATAACAATATTTTACTCAAACTTAACTTAAAATATACTCTCTAAGGTAAGTAATAATTCATTTTATTTCTTTAAGCATGGCGATTTCTTTGCTGATTTGAGTTCAAAATATGCCCGCTCTCCATGTAACAAAACAAAAATGATTTTATTTACATTTAGATTATCTTGAAAGTTTTATAGATTGGCAATATTTTCGCCGTTTTGGCGATATACTCGAACTTTAAAAGAATTTTAATTTAGAAATTTAATCATCAACCATGAAAATTCATTTCAGAAAATCTTGGAGTGGAAGGCTGATATTTTATACCAACTATGTGAAAAATACCAGAGCCGGGAATCGAACCCGGGCCTTCCGCTTTTTGCGCGGATGCTCAAACCATCGAGCTACCCTGGTTGATTACCAGCTAGGCATTTCTCATATAACAATCGTTGGCAAAGTCACCGAGTCTGTAAACACAGCTGTATCAAGTGACATTAATATTCATGGCACAACTCCAATAGACCACAAAATTTTATTTTAATTTTTTAATTAAAATAAAAAATTAATTTTTTAATTAAAATAAAAACGATTGTTATGTGAGAAATGCCTAGCTGGTAATCAACCAGGGTAGCTCGATGGTTTGAGCATCCGCACGTAAAGCGGAAGGCCCGGGTTCGATTCCCGGCTCTGGTATTTTTCACATAGTTGGTATAAAATATCAGCCTTCCACTCCAAGATTTTCTGAAATGAATTTAAAAGAATATTTTTTCAATTCGGCTTATACACGGGTTTTCAATTTTGGGCAAATTTCTGCAGGGAAAAACGTATACTCGGCTTATATTCGGAAATATACGGTATATAATTACTTCTTGTAAAATATTGCTGAAAAAATAAATAAAATAAACAGGAATTTTTAGAGTAGAAAGTTTTAGTTTGTGATTTTCATTTGAGGAAAATTTCAAAATGTGAATCTTTTTATGCCACTGTAAATTTTAAATCCTGGCACTATTAAAAATATTAAGGAGGAGTGAGGGGGAGAATTACAAAATTTTCAGTTTTTCTCCTGTTAGCAGCTTTTTTTTTTTTTTTTTTTTTTTTTTTTACAAATTTGGATCATTCCAGTTTTTACTTCCTATATTCAATAGAAGAAAGTATTGGATTCGTAAAAATTGTCGGTTTCTGGTTTTCTATGATATTACATTACACTTTTTCAGAGGTCCAGAACACATTTTGACCATGACATTTTTAGAAAATGTCTGTCTGTCTATGTGTGACAAAAATTTTGTTCCAATTGTATCTCAAGAACTACTGAACAGAATTACATATAGATTTGTATGTAGTTGCACCATGACATAAATTAGTGTCTGTTAACTTTTGGTTCATATCGCTCAACAGATGGCGGCTGCTGTACTACAATTTCTTTCATTTAAGGGAAAGCTGTATCTCAGGTTTTATTTTGTATAATAGAACAAAATTTGATATGTGAGAGGGCCATTATGAAACATTAGGCTGATTTAATTTAGGTGCATATTGTCAGGAAAGTTGCACTACTCTGCTGCCATTTTCTCTGAGAACAAGAAGGCTATATCTCAGTTTCTATTGTATAATATTGCAAATAACTTTGTATATGGCAGGGACGTTATGAAACACTATGTGAAATCAGTTTAAGTGCTATAGCCAGATAGACGGCGCTCATGTGCTTCAATTTTTCTCGCAAATGGGAAGGCTATATATCAGATTCTATTGTATATAATTGCATAAAACTTGGTATATGAGAGGGGCATTTTAAAACAATATGCTGATTCAATTTCGGAGTATATGGGCCAATAGGTGGTGCTGCTGTTATGTAATTTACTCCATGAATAGGAATACAACTTCTTTTAAAAAGTTACCTCTCTGGAGAGCCAATTTTCTATGGCACGCTGGGTAGCGTTTTAGGAAAATTTTACTGTATATATATATCCGTGATCAAGGAATACGAAGATTAATTTTTTAAGAATTTTCCTTCATGTACCCTGTACATATTTCATTCTAGAAAGCAAATAGCATACACTCCGAGGAAGGCACGGTGATCTCCAAAACCAGGAGGAGTACTAACAAACGGAATGGTACTAATATTAACAATAATAATGTTGCTATTTTTGATGAATAATCATATAATAAACTCTCTCTATATAGTACCCCCCTTTCGGGGAATTTCTAATGCCACAACTGATAACATACAGACAGATATCACATCGATTTTCGGAGTTCTCTCAAATCAAAAATGAGCAAAAACATTATAAAATTGAGAATCTAAGTTCCCCACACCTTTAGCATGACGGAGAAATTAAAAAGTATCTAATGGTTTCTTAAATTATGTGTGTTGTCGTTGTGTACATTAATGGCGGCTGGAGCACATAAAATCCATCGTGGCCTCAATGTCACCCATGCTCCTATCCAAATTATACCTCTGGACTCATCGGAGCGGTTGACTATACCCTCCGTAGAGGAACAGAATTGTGAAGGCATGTCTCCAGACCACCTTGAGGAAAGTGCCCCAAACCATGCTAATTGCTTATAGTGTAGCACTAATATGACATAAAACCCACTCACTCAAATTATGTGTGCCCCTCAAAATTTTCGTTCATGCTACGCCTATGCATTTCATAATATTTAAAGACATATTATACACACACATATACATGAATAGCTCATAATTTTGCATAAATTATTTTTATGCATTTTATCAACTTTTATTGTGGGAAAAAAAAAAAAAAATTACCAATAGACTGAAAAGAATCAGCTCCAGCACAAATATAGATAGGTTTGTTATTGTCCAATACAGTAGTTTTGCTTAAAAAAGAAGATAAAAATAGGTAATTTAAAGACAATTTTGTAATTTTTTCACAATATATATATAATAGAATATCACATAAAATTATCTAATTATGAATACACTATTAAGATAACATTGTCATTTTATTTCAAACAATTTTTTTTTTTTTTTCAACAAATCACACTTCTTTTTCACCACAACATAAATGCAAAAATTTGAGCTATTGATTTTGATTGTATTAGAGCTAACATTTTCAAATTAGAAATTCCTTTGGATATTTTTAAAAATATAATGTATATAGCACTATGCTTTAAAATGCTAATTATGTAAAACTTCTTAATAATTCTCTCACTCTGGTTATCTGAACAAAATGAAGAATATTAATGCACAACACTATTACATTGTGTGCATATATAGCTACCGTGGATGTTAAAGCCCTTTAACAAGGAAAACACAAAAATATTTGTCAGATTTCAGTAAAACCTGTCAGAGGAAGTATGTATTGATGACAATAAAACTGTCCTATTTATGAGGAAAAAAAAATAAAAATAAAAAAAAATAAAATTGTCTAGAAATCATCATCTTCTTCTTCAAGGTTTAAGCTGGGAACCTGTTCTGGAATCTTGGTGTAACCACCGTTTTCTGGGTCTGCCACAGTCTCACTTGCCCTTTGGAATGTAGTAAAAGGCAGCTCTCAGTAGTTTTCTGCCTGTTATTCGCTGGGCATGATTTTTCCAATTAGTGCGGTATTCATTGATCTTGTCTAAGAGGTGGAAAACTTTCAATTCTCTTCTAATATCTTCATTTCTGATTTTGTCCATAATTGTGCAGCCCTTTAGAGATTGTAGGTATTACATCTCTGCTGCCTGGATTTTGCTTCTATCTTGGGCACTCATGGTCCATGTCTCTGAGCCACACAGCAAAGTAGGCACTGCCATAACCCTATAAAATTGCAGCTGTGTTTCTTTTCTCATTGTTCTCTTTACTGTTCTTATGAGAGTGCCACAATGTTGAAATATGAGTAGCTTTTATTTTTGGGAATTGTTATCATAATTAAAGGAGATATCACATCCCAGATAGGTGAAGTATATGCCATTGCTTAAATGCCATTGCTTTCATTTTTAAAATGGATATTTTCACATTATAGTCTTGGCATATTTTATAAAGTTTATAGATCTTTGAAGGTCATCCTCACTTGATTGAATTATGATCTGGTCATCTCCAAACAGTAGTGTATTTATACAAGTTGATATATTCAAATGGATGCCAGCATTTATTGATTATTTCCATGTTTGTATAGTGTCATCAATATAAATACTGATGAGAGTTGGGGATAAACCACAGCCTTGTCTAACTCCTTGGTTAGTTTCTATTTCCTCCGTATTAATTAGTATTTTGGCATAGGGATTGGCATGCTTGAATTAAATGTCCTGGGACGTCTCTCTTTTTCATTATAATCCATAATCTTTCTTTATCGACATGATCAAAAGCTTTTTCAAAATCTATGAAGATGACATGCGTTTCAAGGTTGAATTCTCGGTGTTTCTCAATTATTTGTTTCACAACAAAAACATCATCTCAATACAGGATCTGTTTCATCTGAAACTAGATTGTTCCTCTAGAAGTAGTGAATCCATTATCATTCTACTATTAATAATTTTACTGTATAGTTTATAGGTGCTATTAAACAAGCCAATTCCTTTATAATTTCCACAGCAGTTTCTTTTTTTTTTTTTTTTATGGCAGAGATAATTTTTGCTGTTTGCCAATCTGCAGGCATTTCCCATTTTCTCCAGCAGACATTAAATAAATGTAGTAACTTCTCATGTAATAAAGCACCTCCATATTTCATAAGTTCAGAATTTAGATGATCAATGCCTACAGTTTTTCTGTTTTTAGTAGTTCCCATCACTTCCTGTAGTTCGCTTATTTTGATATTGTCTATATTTTTGTCTACTGTTTCAATTTCCAGATTCATAGGAGCAGCTGGGTTGTACCAGAGATCACTGTAATGTTCAACCCATTCTTTCTTTCTAATAATGTCAATATTTGCATTTTCTCTTTCTTCATTATTTAATAAGAATTTTGTACTTTATAAAAAACTAAACCACGAAGTAAACATCTAAATTTAAAACATTTTAAAATATACAACCTTTTTAATTCTTCATGTTACTTGCTGACTAGTTTCGCATGGGGTGCCCCAGCCTGTTCTCCGGTGATGCGGTGTTCGAAGTTCGACAAAACTGATGTTTCACTCCCTCTTCTTCTCTTTTAAAGACTCGGCGCCACTGCTGGTCGAGTAGTGCAATGGCAACGATGGGGCACTACTCGATCGACAGAAGTAACAGTTAATTGAGCGTTCGCCTTCTGATACTTATTCTAAATTTGTTACTTCTGTTTATAGGAAACCTACATTTTCAGGCCAGTATTTAAATTTAATTCAGCTAACCCTTCTTCGCATAAATCTGCTGTTTTCCATACTTTACTTCACTGCACAAAATCATATTGCAGTACAGATGAGCTTTTCCAGTTGGAATTGAAAAGGATTTTTTCAGACTTGAAGCGTAATAATTACCCCTCTCGCTGGCTTAAAAGAAAATTAAAAGAGTATGACTTTAATAAGGATAATCATGAAACTAATTCCTCTAAATCACCTAAATTGTTCGTTACTATTCCTTACAATAAAAATAATTCTGAATCTATTGCCAAAGTTTTACGCACTGTTAATTTATCTGTTTCCTATAAACCCCAATTTTTAATTCGTAATTTCCTTTCTAATTTTAAAACAGTTATCCCCCCTTTTTCCCATACAAGTGTTATTTATAATATCCCTTGTAAATCTTGTAGTTCTGTTTATATTGGTCAAACTGGCCGTTCTCTTCATACTCGAATTAAGGAACATAAAACAAATTTCAAAAACCGTGATATACGTTCGAAAATTGTACAGCATGCCATAGAAACTGACCACTTACCTAATTTCAACAGTACTAAAATAATCATATTTAACTGTTTAAATTATTATTCTAGAATTTTCCTGGAGGGCTGGTACACAAATCAACACTTTTCACCCCTTAATGAGGCATGCACAGTTCTCGATGAATACATTGTACTCACTTAATGAAAGTCTGTTGTTCTTCTCTGCATTTACATTTGATGTTTTTTACTGATGAGGAGCCTGTAAAAGGCTCAAAACGTTTACTGATAAAACAGGTATTTCACAGGTATTTCTAGGATCTTAACAGATACCTGTGAACAACGGATATAAAGATTAATTTTTTCTTAAGAATTTTCCTTCACGTACTCTGCACATATTTTTTTCTGTGAAAAGAAAATATTATGCACTCAGAGAATGGCACGATGGCCTCCAAAACCACGAGGAGTACTAACAAATGGAATGGTACAAATATTAACAGTAATATTATTAATATTGCAGTTTTTGATAATATCCATATAATAAACTCTTTCTGTATAGTGCCCCCCTGTCGGGGAGGTGGTGTCCCCCCGTCGGGGAATTACTGATGCCACTACTGCACTTACTTTATGCAAATATCTGTAACTTATGTATAAAACACATAATTATAAACTGATTGGCATGAAACTTGGTATATACATCAAATTCTTAACAAAGTTTATTAATCAACTGTATTTATCTTCTTGTTTAAAAATGGCAAACATTTGGAAAAAAAAAAAAAATAATAATTTACAGACATACAGTAAGATTATATTTAAACAATATTTATTTATGAATGCAATAAATACATTTAAAATACAAACCTGCATGAAGTACCAAATACCATAGAACTAATTGAAGCTCTAGCTTTAGCAACAAGAGATTCAGATTTAGATGATACAAACAGTAGATTTGCTAATTTTGAATGAGCAACATACCTAAGGCACTTAGAAATTAACTTCTTTTTTTCAAAATCTTCAGTCTATAAAATACAATTCTTTGTGCTAATAAATGAACATAAAAATTATATTGAAAAACATTTCTCAAATATATAAATAAATATTTAATGGTTTAAGAGAAATTATAACATATATTCAAGACAATATTATCAATGATTTAAGACTTAAAGAAGAGTAATTGCAAAGGAATCTAGCAGAGTGACCAAAGGTATATTATACCAAAAATTATCAATAACTTTGTTGCTCTATATGAAGATCTATCTTACCCTATTATTATTTATTTTTTATATTCTATTTAGTAGATGTTTGATAGCAAATTTGGCTAAAACAAATTTGACTAATACTTATTTGCAGAGTGATTTAAATACACAGTAGAAACTACTGAAAAGCATTTGGCAGCTAAAGTGATTAAAAGATGAAATATAAATTTGACATGAAATAAAGAGGACAGTTTTTAAAAACCAACAACTTTTATTAAATTTAACAAACTTAACAATGAGAAAACGGTATCAACAATATAGTAATAACATTAGTAATACTGAAGTAAATTTGTTTTAACCTGGTATTATCAAAGGCAACTAAATAAAAATTGACCAGCAACTTTTTAAAACAAAAAATTTAACAACTTTCATAATAAAACTTCAACAATCATAAAATTCTGAATTAATTTTAATGTTAATAAACTTTACTTAATTTTTAACATCAATAAAACTATTAATTTTCTTAAACTTAACAGCAACAAAAAAACCAACTACAATAAACTCCAAAATTAATACTTCCAACAGCAATAAATTTTAAAATATTAACCCTCTCAGCGTGTTGCCTCAAATGACATTTCTACTTAAAATGTAATTTTATTGTTTAAAAAAATAGACTTATTGACTACTCTAGTTTCATGATTTTAAGTTACAATTTTACGTCTTGCACAATTTGGAGAGAGATTTCTTGCTTTATACAAATCAGTCTCAAACCGTTTGAATGGTGTCTATATGAGTTACAAAAAACCAGTTCAAATGCTTAGAGAGTTAACGATAATAAATTTCTAATAAACTTTAACAATGATAGACTCTTAAAACGTAATAACTTGTATAGCCAGAAAAAAAGTATGTTAGCCCAAAGCTAACGAACATCGACTCAAAAACCGTAATCTTACCAATGTTTACTTTCTTATCTATATACTTTTACTCACAGAAAAGCCAAAATATGAAAATATAAATGCAGCATTATCAGTAAACTACTAGAACACTGAAGAGGAAGGGAAATAGGAGAACAGCCATATCTTTAAGTTTCTCCAGCAGACATCTACAATAATTACGGCATCCACAAAAACTTCACACGAGCCCCGGACACGACACACACACACACACACACACAAAAAAAAAAAAAACGATAACTGATGCGTTGAGTAGTTCATACACTTGTCCTTAAATACTGTCTGGTGGATCTAAACTCTCAACTAGGACTGGGCGATGTAGCGATTCTATAAATCGATTTATCTTCCATCTAATATCGCGATATAGAGATAAATCGATCTAACACTGATTTAGAAAATACCTTCTCCCTACCCCTCCTACATATACAAGTCTTTTTATCAATAGTATAATGACCAAAACACAACGCTGCTATTACTCATTTTCTGCAATTTCCCATATTGCTGTAATTCAGCATATATGGCATAAAATTACGGCAAACTGCATAATTTAAAATTAAAAATTTAAATTATGCAGTTCAAACTGTAAAGCTTTTATTAAGAAAAGTCATGTTCATTAAACATTTCTTGATGATTAACATTAGGGGCATTGTTATAAATATTGATAATGATATTAAAGGGAGTTTTTTATGGCCTTTGGCACACAGTTTTTGCAGTATGTGTTGCCAATTGTTTGCAGCACTTGGGCCTACTTTGTTCACTTGACGATGAGTCGTGTGTTATTTCTACTCAAAACAGTTGTTGCTAGTTTTTTGCATTTTATGGTGTTTACTTAAAGTTGTTAATGAATTATTTTTCAACATTTTTGAATTATTTTTCTAGTCCTTTGATGCATTTTTGTTATTATTATTTTTCATAGGATTTTTTTTTTTTTTTTCCTTTTAAATTGTTTACCCTTTTTTGTGTGTTCCTGATATATGATGGAATATTGAACTTTGTATTTTGATTTATAAAATTCGATTTTTATTGAGTCAGTAAATTAAAGTTCTACTTTCTTCAACAACAACAAAAAAAATTAAATTTTTTTCAAGTCGATTGATAAATTCTATGAGATAATTGAACCAACTGCTCAGTTAAGTAGTAATTTAGTAAAAAAATTTTGAAAGCTGATTCCCAAATTTTTTATCATTTTACTAAAATTTAACAACATTTCTGCTTTTTTGTGTTATATTGCCGAAATACGTTATTTTCTGGCGGTCAATATCCAATCTGCCTATAAATAAACCAAACATCATTCTGAAAGAAAAAAAAAAAAAAAGGCAAGACCAATTTGTTCATTAGATGAAATAGGTAGTAGCAGAGTTTGAAAAACAAATTTAATTTTAGATGAAAAAAAATTAAACTCTATTTCAATTTAATAATATTTTAAAGTATTAACAATGTAAATTTTATTAACTTCAGTAAAGTAATATTTGAAGCTTATTAATAGTATTATAAAGAGCGTAATAAAAAGTACGTAATTAGGATGTACATAATAAGGAGCACCTTTAATAGTTCTTGTGTACATTCTTTAAAAATCTCCCCCCCCCCTCTTACAAAATACTAATAACAGAAGAGCCAGACAAAGCCAAATTATTGAATAAATAACAATAATGACAAACAAATATATCGTATTTCATTATGAAACTATTTTTATTGTGATTTACTGTATTCTTAAATATTGTAAAAAATAAATTTATTTTCTATTTAATTTAATGAAAAAGAAAGTCTATGTTAATATTTACTACAACAATGCATAATGTAATTGCCAAAAATAATTACTTATTACAAAAAGAAAGAAATCATTACTTAGCAAACAAATTGGAGTCTCCGTAAAACCACAAGAAGTTAAAAGTTTGGAACAGTTACAATTCATCTAAAATCATATTTTCTTTTCTCCCCGATTTAGCATAGCACAAGTGCAGAGCTTCGTCTTTCCTTTGGAATAAACAGAGCACATGACAGGCGATTTAAGTGCATTGTCTCTCTGGTATCTCCTTTGAAATGAAAAGCCGGCACATAACACAATTCATATTACGATAAATTGTAAGACGGCTTTTGCAATTACAGTTAAATCATTTTCACTAAATCGATAAAACTTCCCTTGATGCATTAACTCGCAAGCGTGATGAGGAAATTTGATGCCTAGCTAACATCGGATATTTATATCTAAATTGATGTGTATGCAAAGGCAAGATGTTGAAATGAAATACCAGAATTTTGATGACAAAATCTATTACATTAGAGTAATAAATATTTATTTTAATCTTCAATATATAAAAAAAGAACAAATGCACATCAGAAACATAAAAAAGGCTGAAAAGCTAAATGTACAAAAAAGCTGAAATCAGCTGAAAAGCTGAAAAATCTCATCCCTGCAATAGAAGGGATAAGATGGGATTTAGTCGAGTTCAATAACAAGGGGCAAGATTTTATAGCAGATTTAATTTTATTTAATTCTTGAGGAGAGGGGTCACGGGGCAGAGGAATATATGGGCCATCATTAATTAGTTCGGTAACACTTTCGATGTATTTTTTTTTATCCAAAATAACAATCTGACCACCTTTATCAGCTTTAGTAATGATGATATTTTCATTAGACTTTAATTCCTTCAAGGCGTTTTTTTCTGGCGTGGTTTCTGATGTGGTGGTTTGTTCGGGTTTTAATGTTCCAACGCCAAGTCTCCTGTTATTATTTGTTAAGCTTATGCAGGCTTAGTTGTGTTATTGGTCTTTTGCTCATATTGTTACTGAGCAACCTGGTCTGAGAAGCCTCATATGAGGGGGAGATTAGGTCAGTAATATTTTGAGCCATTTTCTTCATTTCAAAATGTGCAAATTAGTTAATCGCTTCACCGTTTACGCACTAAAAAGTTTCGTGCCCTCAACCGTCTAAAGTTCTTTTTACAATGCAAGAGACACCGCATCATCCCTAAATTCATTCAACTGAAGTGCAATATTTCTGGTTCCAGTTTTGTAAACAAAGCAGTACTCAGGTCTCATTTTAATATTCTCTGTGCAGTTATTAAGGAAACTCGTACCAACACCCAAAATTGAAAAAGATTTATTCTTTCTGCACATAAAGTTAGCTTTTGAACATCCTAATTTTATGTTGATCGATCACAATTCCTGGATTCATTGTGACAACCGCTCTTGTAAACACTCAGTTAAATTACACGATAAATTCACCCGGCTTCATAATTCACAGAGTCCTATTCATTCGAATGAGTTTCCTGTTGTCAATAAAAATGCAATTGTTAATCTTTCCAATGCTGAAATTTCCAATAGTCAATACTCTGTTCTCAAACTCAATTCAAATTTTGCCATTTCTAAACCTTCTCCTCAGTTAATTGCATCGGTTGAAAAAATCTTTAAAAAATTCTCAACTGACTGACCAACAGAAAGAAAATCTTCGTCATTTAATCCTTAATAATGCCAATTTCAACTCTAAAAATTTTAAATCAAATCTCAGCCCTTTGGAAAAAAACGCCTTGAAGGAATTAAAATCTAATGAAAATATCATCATTACTAAAGCTGATAAAGGTGGTCAGATTGTTATTTTGGATAAAAAACAATACATCGAAAGTGTTACCGAACTAATTAATAATGGCCCACATATATTCCTCTGCCCCGTGACCCCTCTCCTCAAGAATTAAATAAAATTAAGTCTGCTATAAAATCTTGCTCCTTGTTATTGAACTCGACTAAATCCCATCTTATCCCTTCTATTGCTAATTGTGCCAGATTTTATGCTTTACCAAAAGTTCACATACCCAATATTCCATTTCGTCCCATAGTCTCTAATATCGGTACTGCTTCCTATAATTTAACTAAATTTCTCACCACAATTTTTGTCCCCCTTCTTGCTGCTAATAGTTATACTGTTAAGAATTCCATAAAATTTGCAAAGAATATTCAAAACTGCCCTCACACTAATCTCACTATGGTTTCTTTTGATGTAAAATCTCTTTTCACTAATATTCCAATAAGTGGCACCCTCTGCTGTCTCGAAAATAGATTAAAAGAGTTTCATTTCACATCTTTTGAAACAGAAGAATTAATTTCTCTCACCCACATTTGTTTATCACAAACCACTTTTTCTTTCCAAAATAAATTCTATCGTCAGTCTGAAGGTTTAGCCATGGGTTCCCCTCTCTCCCCAATTCTCGCAGATATTTACATGCACTATTTCAAAAGCAAGCTTTTTAAGAAAATATCTTTTCCTTTTTGGACCTGTTACGTTGACGACACCTTCATGCTTATCGTCATATCTCGTCACAATATTGACTATGTTTTAGAAACTTTAAATTCAATTGACAGTAATATCCAGTTTACATATGAAATAGAAAATAATGGCTCCCTTCCATTCTTGATACCCTCGTCTCTCACACTGTAAATGGATTTTCTACCACCATCTATCGTAAAAATTTTGCAGTCTCCCTTCTTCCCCATGCACGTGCATGTCACCCACCTAACCAAAAAATGGCTGCTTTCTATTCTTTTGTAAACCGTGCCCTTAATATTTGTTCAAATCCTATTTTATTAAAATCTGAAATTAAATACCTGATAGCCATTGCAATTGACAGAGGTTATTACTTTTCCATTAGAGACAAAGGTTTCCAAAAATTACAACTCCCTCGTATTCGTCTACTAAATCAGTCTCTTCTAATATCAGCATTGTTTTACCCTATTTTCCTAAAACCAGTCAAACCATAGCTATAATTCTCAAACAATATGATTTTAAAATAATATTTTCGCCTTCCAATAAACTCACCTTTTCTCAGTTAAAAGATCCCATTGATATGTATAATTCTTGGGGCATTTATAGTATTTCCTGTCAGTGTGGTTTATCATATATTGGCCAAACTAAAAGCAGTCTTAAATTTCGTCTAAAAGAACATATGAATTACGTCCGCAAACAAGAAATTAATAAATCGGCTATTTCTAAACATTGCTGGGAGGAAAATCATAACTTTAAATTTGATTCAGCTAAAATAATTTGCAGACCTAAATCCATTCATGAACTCGATTTCTTTGAAGCTTTTCATATTTATAAAAATTTTAAAAACCTTGTAAATTGTGATTTTGCTGCTCCCTATTTGAACAAGTATTCAAAAAGGTAGAGTCCATTTGAAGAGGATCATGAAACCATAATAATAACAATAAACACTTTATAATTGTGGAATGATACAGAACACAATAATCGAATTTCATTTAAGAACTATATATGATGTACATTTTATCACAATAACTACAGTTGACTTTATCAATAATTATTTGCATTATTTATAATAAAATCTTATATATAAATTTAATTCATATAATAATAATTTTGTGTGTTACAAATAGAAAAATTCCAAATTAAATTTGAAGCTTAATTATTAAAAATTTTAAAGTTATAAAAACAAAATTTGAAAAGTTGTATCATACATAAAATACTTACTTGAAATAAATCATATTTTGTCCCAATTATAAGAAGAGGAACAGGGAACGGATCAAAACTTGTAGAATCCTATAAGATAACAGATTAAAAATTTGAATATTGATATGCAGCAAGTAATCATATTATTAGATTTTTTTTTAAACATTTTTTTCTACTTTTTAAGGAAGTACTGCTTAAATTACTTCTGAATTGCCCAGTATTATAAAAATCTATAAATTACTAACTTGTAACTTTAACACATGATTTCATTTACTATCATCTCTACATGTAAATTCAATGTCTGTGTAGTTGTGTAGTTTGTACATATGTGTGGCTCCCAGTGGCAGAAACATCGTGACACAGCGACATAATCACGGACACAGAAAAACGGCTTGCGGACAGTTTTTGTCTGCACTGAGAAAAAAATTTGTCTGCAACTTTCGGATAACAATTCACTTATAAAAATTTGTGTATCAAAACTAAAACTAATACTTTTATCATTTATAATTATTTATATTGTGTTGTGTCAAACATTGCTATAAAATATTTAATTGAATGAGATGAATTGAATGAATACAATTGTTTATACTATATTGTTTTGTAGTAAAATTGTATTCGTGTATTGTTGCACGGAATCACCACTGAAGTTAAGTCAATAAAGAATTAACCATTATAAAAGAGTTTACTAAAAAGGCAGGTTATTCAGATAAATTAATTGATAAATTTTATAAAAAACGTTTAAAAAATCTAAATTTGATAAATAATTTTCAGAAACCATCACTTAAGTTTACCACCTTAATCCTTTACGATCACAGAACCTCATGTAAAATTAAAAAAGTAGCTGCTAAACATAACATTAACATCCCCATTAAGCTAAATACAGAGGCTGTTTGCACATTTTTTAGACGATTTTGATGGAGTGTACTGAAGCAATTTCTCTCATATTTCGTGTTTTATTTGTTCAGTTTGATAGCCCTTGTTCTTAACTAACATTCTACATCATAATTTCTATGATAATAATGCTTTTTATAATATCGGAAGAGGTATATTTTTCTACTCCTCTTGAACGGCTTTCCAGAGTCCACAAAGCGTTGTAGGTCGGTGTTTGGATAATGCTGATTTTAAGAGTCGAAAAACACAAAAATCCAACAGTGATACATCAGAAGATTTAGCAGGAATGTCAGTGAAGGGTATGGTTTTAATTCCCGTTTTTTGTTCCATTTTTTTCTAGAAAAGCAATTGCAGATTGCAATGTGTGGCTGCTTGTTTTGTCTTGATACAGTTCAACGGATTGATAGCATTGTGGATAAAGATCTGGATTTTCATTTTTAAAAATTGGATTTAAAATATGTTCTTGAGAGTATTTAGAGTTGATTTTGACATTTTTTGTCACATTTTTTTTGCTTTTATCTTGCGCTTGTATGAAAAAACCAGTGGCAATCATAAATCCTTTAGAAAAACTCTCTTTTGATGCTTTGAGCCATGTAGCAATTTTTTTCTCTCCACTTTTGTGATAATAAATTGACCTTTTTTATTGCAACCACTTAAATAGACCCAAGATTCATCTGTTGTTGCAACATTTTTCCATTTTTCTCCTGATAAATGCTTTTCATAACGATTTCACTAAAAACTATCTTTGGAAAGAGTGGAAACCTATCCTTCCATCCACTGCCATTTTAAAAGCGCATTTTTGCATTTAAATAAAAACTATAAATATCAGAAGATAAATAAAACTTCCAAAAATATAACTGTTGTGAAAATAAAATTCTCCATGCAAACGATTTTTTCTTACTGCGAAATAAAATCGTCTAAAAAATGTGCAAACAGCCTGTACAAACATTTTTCAAATAATAAGAAATGATAAAGGCTCCATCCATCCATTAGAAACTACGGGAATTTATAAAGTCCCTTACACTGATAATGAAGGTAATGAAAAATATTATATTGGTAAAATAAAAACAAGAATTAAGGAACATAGTCCTGATATTGCCACTGGTAAAATAACTACAGCTTTAACCCAGGTAAACAAAAATGAAAAATAAATATTAAATTTGATGACATCAGAAAAATAGCAAATTATCAAAATCATAGGTATGCTGGTTTTAGAGATTCTGTTGAAATTTTAAGTTTTTCTAATTCATGTAATGGCAACGATGGGGCAGTGCTGGATCGACAGTGGCGCCAAGTGCTTAAGAGTAGTGGCAGCCAAGGAAAACATCAGTTTTGTGAGACTTCAAGCACAGTATTTGCCATTGAAAAAGCTGGGGCACCCCAGTGAAAGCATTTCGGACAAAGAAGACATGAAGTTTAATTAAAGGTTGTATATTTTTAAAATTAAGTTAATTATTAATCTTTTTCGCAAGTTTTTTTGCTTATAACAAGAATGGGTTTCAACAAAATCTTACAAAGCTAGCAGAAAAATTGACAAAACATTAGAAAAATATCTGAAGCATAAAATGCAAATATATTTAACTTTCGCTGAAATATAATTGATGACATTAAAAAAAAAAAAAAAATCTTTACATTGAATTATTTATTTATTTTTAATTTTAAGTTTATTATTTGCTGGCAGGTTTTCTTGGTCACTATATTTAAATGAATCACTTATAAATATAAAATCTTAAAAAATTTTTAAACAAAATTCCAGTGAACTCAATACAATCCTTGGTATGGGTTGCTATAGTCTTCAACAGAAAAAAATACGCATAATATGTGCAGTTTTAGTCCTAAATGTTGCCTCATTCAAGTGCATGCAGAAAAAAATGCACATTATACGTGCAGTTTTAGTCCTAAATGTTGCCTCATTCAAGTGCATGCAGAAAAAAACAAATTTGCATATGAATCTGGATTGGGGGTCTCTACTGCCTATGGCAGCCTCTTTCCCATTGGCAATAACATAGGTACATTATTGAAAGAAAATCATGGCTCAAAGAAGACATCACTATAACAAAGGAGCAGAGTAAACTTTGGATAAAATCTCAAAGTGATAGGTGTAGAATGAAAGGTAGACACAGAAAATAAACAAAATTCCAACTTAAAAAATGTCATTACTATGATAAAGTAGAAAAAGGAACCATTTGACAAAATTCAAAAGTGATATGGACAGTACAATGAAAGATCAGCACAAGTAATGTAAGAAACAAAATGCAGCTTGAAAAAATTTGTATTACAATGAATAACATTTTAGATCCTAACTTTCTACAGATCAGATTGAGGATTTATATAGCTTTAAACCTCCTCTGACAAAAAGCATTATTTTGTCCAGCCACAATATTTTCTAATAAGAAAAGTGTTTATGTTTTCAGTTTGCCTACCCACACTTTAATGTCAGTAAATACTTTCAAAACTTCTTCAAACTAATGTATGTTATTAAAGTTTACTATGGTATGTGCCCTATTGAAAATGGTATAAATACCATGAATGGTTTGTGTACAGGGACCCCCCTAAAGTAATGTTAATGCATTGTGCTCTATGAGAGGCATTTTTAAAAATCACATTTGAATACATTTATATTGCAAAAATAATAATGAAATAATTATTTATTTTTCCCATGCACAAAAAAATATTTTCTATTTTATTTATATTATGGTATGACTAGCATCAAGGTTTAAAGAACCACACAAAAATATCCAGATACATTAATGCATGTTTGTTGTGTTAAGAGTTTTAACACTTTCCAATAATCCTTGAAAGTTATTTTGATTTCAGTTAATCTATCTGTGTTTTTTTTATCATTTGTTCGTCTGCAATCTAATTTCTGTTAAAATAGTTATAATAGAATGTCTAGATAAGAATTTATGATATTTAAGTTTACTATGGTATGTTCTCTAGTGAAAATGGTATAAAACTGCACAACTGGTTTGAATACAGAGATTCACAAAATATTTCTAATACATTACAGTCGATGATTGACAGTTATATTTTCAATGCATAATTTAATGTTTTAATGCTACATTTAACTAGGGGTCTGTCCAGACCTTTCAAATAGAGTCCTGTTTTCTGTGCAGTTATGACAAATCTAAGATGTAATTTTGTAAATCTCCTTGAAGTTCTTCCGATCTTTTTGTAAAGTAATAAAAAATTAAATTTTGTGAAACTAAAATTATAATTAAAATAATGTTTCAATTTAGACAATGAATGTTCACTTTTATATTAAAAATTAACAATCAGCAATATAGTTAATATATATACTATTTAATATATATGAAAGGGATAAAAATAAATATATTTAAACTACTAAAAAACTCAATTTAAAAGTGTAAAAATCGCAAGTCGAAATTATAATCATGAATAATTCGTAACTGCCCCTTTAACCCGTTGCGGTGCAAGGTAATTCGTCCAATTTAAATTATACTGCCACCGGATTTCATGAACAAAATTAAATTAAAAGAAATTTTAAATTAAAAAAAAAACAGCTTTTTATGCTACGTTATAAACATAAATTTTTTCTAAAAAATTTCTGGGATGAGTTTTTGCAGCTGGGAGGTGGTTTCACACTTACACCACCGCATGTTAAAGGGTTAAAGATTGTTTTCCGGCAGAAGACTTTATCACTCAGAAATCAGAAAAGAACGAAATTATAAGTCAAAATTTGTGATGTTAATGCAATTTGCAACTCGCGCAGCATCGATCATGCATATTAATTAGTTCCAGAAATTCTTTTAAATCCCAGATGATCTAAAGAACCAATCAGCAGCTCAGAAATTCTGTATATAAGCCCAAACATTAAACAAATGGAGGACTCTTGCCACGGTTTTCCATTGCTAATCAACCTAATACTGGGCGCTGCTCCAAAATTATGCAGGTGCTACAGGCTTCTCCAACAGATTCTGTAACCTGGGGCGCCGCTTGGCCGACCGTGAATCGGCAAAGCGTCAGATTAAGACTCCATTTGCTTTACTCTGTCCCGATTGAAGAAATAAAGATGTTTCATGAAAGAAATCATAGTAATCCTTGTATGCAACAACTGTCATGTCTCTTATCCCATAACAATCATTACTTCAAAAGAGGGAGCGGGATAATATGCGGCATCAGTGACGGTAGCCTACAGCAGCGAATTGCTGAATCAGTCTGATGAACACAAGAAAGGAGCGACACCTTCCCCCCACTTCTTCACCCTACATCTCAATGGAGGAGGAGAAAAAATTGTGCTCGATCAGAGCACGATTTTGACTGATTGGAGATAACAGAAGAAAAGTAAACAGAGAGGACAAAATCCAACTTTTGACGGTAAAGATTTTTTCTTTTTTTTTTTCTGGCAGTCATTTATCATCGAGAGGCTGTTTTCATCGAATTTTAGAGGAAATCCATGGATTTAAAGTAAAAGTTAGTTAATCATTACAGAAGCCAAATTTGTAAGTAAACTTTTCTTTATTGTTGGTAAAAGAAAAATTTGAACAAAAAACAGAACCTAAAAAGAGTTTTAATGACTTTAATTTTTTAATGGGAACATTTTTATTTTTATTTTTTTCATTATTTCAATGGATTTTTTAAGTGAAGAATTTATTTTTTATGTTTTATTCTAAATAATTGCTAGCCTTGGGGAAAAAAAAAAGATCGTAAATACATTAAAGCAAACATTTATAAATTTAAATTTACAGAAAATCTTATATTTTTATTGAAATTGATTTTAATTTCGTAGGTAGAGATTGTAATGGTAGTTAAAGAATTTTCCAAAGCTACTCCAAAAGTTATGCAATAAAAGGAGGAGGGAAAAAAATTATAAATCGTAAATAATTTTCTTTTCTCTTTTTCTCTTTTTTAAAATTAGTCAGATATGTTATATAGTAAATGCTAGAAGTGCTTATGAAAGTTTTTATGATTTTATAAGTGTATATTTTAATGTCTGTTTTATTAATTAATTTGAAGATACAAAGTAAATTTTTCATGATTTTATATTTTAATATAATTTTTATTTAAGTAATTTGAAAATTTTTTGGTAAATTAATTTTTTTTATGTGTTTCTAGTACAAAGTGAACTTTTTTTTTTTTTTTAAATTGCTATATTATAGTTTATTAAATTTAATTCACAATATCTAAAGATTCTAAAGACGCTCATCCCGATAATGAGTCAGGAAATGCAGTTGCTAGTGGGGAAAAACTAAATATTATCGAATTCCATCCCGATGTTGGAATTTAGTTCGAACCCTGGCTCAGTTATTTCAACAGTATTGATCAAGAAAAAAAATAAAAACGATCTCTGGAAAATAACTCAGATTCAAAATTACTTGAAAGGAAAGGTCCTTACTTTTTACATAAATAATTGTTTACATGTCTTACACTGGGGAGAATTTCTCCAGTTATTTACAGAGGAATTTACTATTCCTGATACTAATTCTTTAGCGGATTTATCAAATATTAAATTTAATTTAGGTGATGATGTTAATACTTATTACAATAGTAAAATTCAAATGGGTCGCAGACTAGGACTTGACTAAAAATTCATGTTAGAGGGATTATCCGCCGCTCTCCCACTGTCACTCATGCAGCTAGTATTGGTAAATTCACCTAAAGATACCAATGAGTGGCGAGAAATTGTATATAAATTAAGCAAAATGCAACCAATCGAACAGAAAAAAGACAATAATAGAACTAAACTTAATACTTATGCTCCTAGCTTTACTCCACAATGAAGAGTTAATCAGCCTAGACCTGAATATTTGTATATCCCTATAAATAGACCCTGAACGTATAGATACCCCTATCCAAATCAACCTCAACAAGGGTATGCACCTCATAATCCTAGCAACCTACGAACATTCAGACCAAATCGTATCTCAAATAATGTACATTTTCAAGAGAGGATGCCTCCATCCCCTTGCCGTCTTTGTTTAAATCAAGGAATTACTAATGCCTACCACTGGGAGTGAACCTGTTCTTTTAAGTTTGAACAGTGTAATAATTTTTCAACTCCTAGAGCACCTCTCATTCAAAACCGTAATAGAAGTGCCAACCATCCTGAAGAGGCAGTCAGCCAGGAAATGACCAGAGAGGGTACATCAGGTAACTGTTGACAATTACCAGTGTCTAGACACATAACAGAGAAACATCAATGATCAGAAAAAACACGTCAATCAGATAACTCGGGCACTCTCCCTAACAAAACACTGTCTTGTCTCCTCGATATGAGAAGTTCAATTTCTATATACTTTAGTAAAGAAGTTAAAATTAAAGAAGACTCTCATTGATGAACCCATAACAGCTAGACAAACTCATGGCACAATTAAACTTAAAGAAAAATGTGAACTCTTTTTAAGAATTGGTAACATTAGTAAAAATATTGAACTTTTTGTTATTCCTAATGAGTTACCATATCTTCTTATTGGTTTACCTCACTGTGCATTATTTAACTTCAATCTTAATTTAGTAAATTTTTCAGTAACTCAAAATGGTCAAAATATCCCATTAATAAAACAGGTGAATCATCATTATAAGTCCTTGCATATTTTTGAACATAAAGTAGGTACTAATTCCAGAGTAAATACACCTGCTGAGAACCAGGTGTGCCATTCACAGTGTGTTATACAAGACTCGTTCAGATCTACTGTTTTGTCATATGAAAATAATAATGATTTACCTACCTTGTTAAATAAATATGAAAAAATTTTCGCAAAATCTAAATATGATGTAGGTCGTATCAGAATGGAACCTCAAAGAATTCATCTAACTTCAGACTTACCTGTTTCCCTTAGAGCATACCGCACCTCCCCTAAAGAGGAAGCTGAAATTAAAGATCAAATACAAAATTTATTACAAGCTAAAATCATCAAAGAGAGCCATTCTCCGTATTCATCCCAAGTAACTTTAATGTATAAACGAGAAGAGGGGAAGAAGACATGACTCTGTGTCCACTGTCATAAACTCAATTCTATATTTAAAACAGACGCGTAACCAATACCCAGAATTGATACTCTCTTAGATAAATTGGCTCAGGCAAAATTTTTTTCCATGTTGGATTTAGTCAGTGGATACTGGCATATACCTATCCACTCAAAAGATACAGAAAAATTAGCATTCACCACCACATTTTGATTGCATGAATGGCTCATGTTACACTTTGGACACAAAAATGCACCTGCAATATTTAATCACACTATAAGAAAAATTTTACATAAGTATAAAATTGATTTTGTTGTAATTATTTTGATGACATTATCATTTTTTCTGAAACTGAAGAGCAACACTTTAATAATTTAGAAATCATATTTCAAATTTGTGTCAATGAAAATTTAAAGTTGAAGTTATCTAAATGTAATTTTGTAAAATCTAAAATAAATTTCTTAGGTTATGAAGTTTCTAATGGCACTATAACACCAGATAATACAAATGTTGAAACTATTAAAAAATTAAAGCGTCCCACTAATGTTAAAGAGTTACAAAGGTTCCTGGGATCCGTAAATGCCTATAATAAATTTATATCCAATTATGCTAAATTTGTTACCCCTTAAATAATTTGCTCAAGAAAAATGTTCCCTCTGTATGATAAATGCGAAAATTCATTTCAATAATTGAAAAATACCTTAATTGAAAAACCTATTTTAAATTTGTATGATCTCAAGAAGCTTTGCCAATTATTTGTAGATGCTTCAAGTCACGGAGTTGGATGTGTAATCAAACAGCTGGATGAGAAAGGAAAATTACACCCTACCATTCGCGAAATTTAAAAGATTATGAAAAAAATTATGCCATAACTGAATTAGAATGTCTTGCCATTATAGATTCTTTAGATAAATTTTATCATTATTTACATGGTTAAAAATTTGTCATTCATACTGATCATGCTTCATTAACTTGGCTTAAAAATGTTAAAAATCTTAGAGGACGTCTTTTCCGCTGGTCACTTAGTATGTTTGACTATGAAATAAAATATCAGAAAGGAACTACTAATGTAGAAGCCGATATGCTGTCTAGATTACCTGTAATACAAAATATTTCTCACCATGTACATCTCCTTGACTTGAATAATCTGAAACATTTGCAAAAATAAGAAAATACAATAGTCAATAGTAAAAAATATGTTGAAGTAAATGATCTCATAGGGACAAAAAAAAAAAAAGTTTGTATAAGATTATCGTTCCTATGTCACTAAGATTAACATTGTTAAATAAAGCCCACACACAATTCGGCCACCCAGGAAGTCAAAAAATGACCAATTTAATCACTCCACAATATTAATGGCATTTCATAAATAAAGATATAGAAAATTTTGTTAAACACTGCCATACCTGCCAAGTAAATAAAAAATTTAAACAAAAAAGGTTTGGCTTATTGCAGCAGGTACCTCCAACAGATAAACTATTTGAATGTTTGTCATTAGATACTGTTGGTGGATTTGATTATTACAACTCAACCAAAAAATACTTGCATTTGGTCGTCGACCATGCAATACATTATGTGTGGGGTTTTTCATCCAAAAGTGTGACAACTGAAGCTTATACCAACTTTTTAAAACAGATTTTTCAAATTCAAGTACCTGAAAAATTACTAACTGTTGGAATTCTGCCTTTACTTCATCACGTTTTAAAAAATTCTTACGTAATTACAATGTTAAACACATTTTAATTAGCAGTCATCATCTCTAGACAAACGGAAAAATTGAGCATCTCAACCAAACTATCGTAACTAGATTAAAGTGTAGAGTAAATTCTGCTTCATCTAAAGTACCTTGGACAAAATTACTAGAGGAGGTCTTAAGCTAGTATAATGCTACCCCCTCTTTCTATTAGTTAAAAATTTTTCACCTAGTTACCTACTGTTTGGAAATTTACTATATGACCCTTTAATTCCTAATAATAATTATTATCCTAAGGTTGATGAAGTAAGAAAATTGGCAAAAGAACATACAATTGAATATCATAATAAAAATAAGGTAAGATTGATTAATGTCTCCCTGCTAAATTTAAAGTTGGTGATGAAATATTATATGAAGAATTCCAATATCCTAATACACGTAAATTAACTGCTCCACATTCAGGACCTTATACCATTTTAAAGCAATTATCTGAGGTAAATTTTGAAATTGATAGACCAAACCCTCATTTTAAAAGACAGTCTGAAATTGTGAATTCATCAAAACTAAGATATTATAATAACCCTCAAATTTTTAAATTATGTCATGAATAACCACCTTTATCAGTCAGGAGTCATCCTGAATAATTTTTTTTTATTTTTGTTTTCCTATCATCCCATTACGCATTGGATGAGGATCCTAACTGAGTCGGAGAATTCGGAGGGATGTTGGGAGACATAGCTTCCATTCTTTCGCTCAGTGGCACTGCCATACCCCTAACTCTTTTTATTTTTATTTTTACAAATATTAATTTATTTATAAATTTCATTAGACGAATTCATGAAATGAGGATCCTTCACTCCTTACCCCCTTTTCTTTTAGGCTCTTGTTTACTCATGTTCTTCTGAACTTCACCTGATTGGAGACCCCCGAAGAGCATGAGGCAACAAGTGTGCTCCCTCCTCTGATGAGACTTGTTGAATAACCACTTTTTACCTTTTACAAAGATTACCTTTTTGGTTGACAAGCTCTCACAAAGTTTAACGGGTCTCTGCACCCATAAATATAATCTTTTTGGGCGAAGATTTTTAGCGTTTTGTATCATTACAGCAGTTTGAAGGAAGTACTCATCAAAAGCAATTTAGAGAAGTTATTGTGTGCAGTAATTTTCTTTTCTATTTAATTATTGTTATCAAGTATTAGCATATAATTTTAAGTATCAGTATTATTTGTAGAATCAATATTATTTTTTATGTTTTCAGAATTGAGTATATTTTCAATGTTTTTTAAGGATTTAATTATTTTAAGACTTAATTCTATATTATTTGCATAATGTATCATATTTTTGTGTTATAAACATTTAACTGTGACACTGAATAAGAGAAAAAAAAAATGTGTGTATATTAAACACACATTGTGTAAACGATTTTGTGTAAATGATGAAAAGACTATGTTTTTGTGTAAACGATGAAAAGACTATGCATAAATCAGAGACCTCCCACACATATGAGGCTTTCAAGGAACTATGTCGTATAAGAAGAACAATCGTGGACAATTATAAAGCAAAGAAAAACAAATAAACTGTTACTGTTGTTGTTTTATACGACATCTGAATAGAAACATTTCCTATATTTGAGAGACATTTGGCCAATTTTTTTTTTTTTTTTTTTAATATCTACTTTATCTTTATATGTTAATTTACTGAATATGTTATAATACTTTATTGAATATATATATATATATATATATTAATAGTGTCATACATTCATTCTATTTTGCTGATAATTTTTAATATAAAGTACCCATGCTTGTTTACTAAATATAATGAATATTATACTGTTTAATCATGAGTTAATCTAGAAATTCAGCATTTGCATAATATGTGTAGTCATCAGCAAGCTTATTGTCAATTTTGTAATCTCTCTGTATATTCCCAAGGCAATGGAGTCACGGTAGGATTAAATTAGTGAAAAATAAACTAAAAAAGAGCTAAAATCAAGAAATTTTAAAATAGAAAAAAAAATTAATTAAAATAAAATGAGATTAAATTAAAATTATTAGGTCCCTATCACCTGGAACATTATCTACCTCCAGATGAGCTCCCATGGCCTTGCAGTAAGTCTGGGGGATCTCGCTTGGGAGGGGGGGTATGTGAAAGGGATAAAAATAAATATATTTAAACTACTAAAAAACTCAATTTAAAAGTACAAAAATCGCTAGTCGAAATTATAATCGTGATTAATTCATAAATGCCCCTTTAACGTTCACTACTTAATTTATTTTAAAAATTACTAAATTAATTTTAAAAATGGCTTTTAGACAGGTAGCTGATCATAAATATTTAAAAAATAAAAAATTAGCATGGTTCCTTTCCGAGAATTTTTTGTTTGAAACATCTATAAGTTAACCTTATTAAATTCAAATAACATTTAATTTAATAAATAAAACACTTTATAAGTAAACATTATCGACTACAAAAGCTCGTAAAAGTTGTTTCAGGTGAAAATAATAGTCCAGCTTTTCATTAAATGATAAAAACTGGACATGGAGTGCATCATCAAACCAGCAATTTGCACCTGCACACACTAAGAAACATCAAGTGACTTATGCATTTAGCTTCCTTTGAAGCATTATTTGTTAAATTTTGAAATAGTGCTGTTATCTACAGAACAGAAAGGGAACAAAAGTTTAAAACCTGATTAAAACAAGGGAGAAATAATAAAAAATCGGCTGCATAAAAATTGTTGAATTATGTCAAATGTTTGGTTTTGCTGCAAAACCGATGATCGTTAAAAGGTTAAAGATTGTTTTCCGGCAGAAGCCTTTATCACTCAGAAATCAGAAAAGGAACGAAATTATAAGTCAAAATTTGCTGAAATTAATGCAATTTGCAACTTGCGCGGCATCGATCATGCATTTTAATTAGTCCCAGAAATTCTTTTAAAGCCCAGACGATCTAAAGAACCAGCAGCTCAGAAATTCCGTATATAAGCCCAAACATTAAACAAACGGAAAACTCTTGCCACAGTTTTCCATTGCTAATCAACCTAACGCTGGGCGCTGCTCCAAAATTACGCAGGTGCTACAGGCTTCTCCAACAGATTCTGCAGCCCGGGGTGCCCCTTGGCTGCCCATGAATCGTCAAAGTGTCGGATTAAGACTCCATTCACCTTACTCTGTCCCAACTTAGCAATAATGAAGAAATAAAGATGTTTCAGGAAAGAAATCCTAGTAATCCTTGTGTGCGACAACTGCCATCTCTCTATCCAGTAACAATCATTACATATATATGAATTAGAATAAACAATGCCTCTCTTTAGCTATTAACATTGGGGTACCACAGAGGAAAAATTAAGTTTAAAATCACCCAAAAATTCATGTTTTCATAGAAAGAATGTCTTGTTTGCTCCATTGAAAATTAGTTTTCAAGATGAAGATTTATTGAAGATCTGTTTTTAAGAGTAAAAATTTTGTGAAGGGTCTGTTAATGGGTCCCAATTTTACCTATGAACAGACTCTTGACAATATATATATAAGTTGATTATATTTTTAAAGTACACAAAACCCTTTTTCCTATAAAAGGAAGTATGATTAGCATAATTGATTAGTTTATAGGATCCCACAAAGTTGTTTTGATTCATTATAAGCTATAAGGGGTATAAACGTAATCTTTCAGTATAGTGATGATTTTTTAATACAACAAATGTTGCATATGCAAAGTTCAGACGATTCACAATGCTACATAAAAGCAATCTTTATAATGCTTTAAGATGTATTTATGAGACATTTTACTGCATAAGTAAAACAAAATATAAATTTGCAGTTTACTGTGTTTAGACAAAATACTACAAAGGCAATCACTACATGAGGTATACAGAAAAATAACCTAATTATATGGTTTTTCTTTTAAATGAATAAAAAGGTATTAAATTAATTTTGGTGAATTTTCTTTCTTTCTATGCACAAACAAAATATTTTTTTAAGTTTCATCACGGAAGTAAATAAATAGAAGGTTAAACAATTCAATGGGTACATACACTTGAAAAATGTTTTCAATTTATGTGAACTACATGATGTTCTTGTTTAGTCCATAATGAACACCTGTAAAAGCATTATGTTTTTGTCATGCGAAATCAGATATTTCGTCTGACATCTTTCTTTTATAAATAAAATTCCAACTAATAAGAAACCCAAATTTTATATATACCGATAGTAACTACCCAAATTTTATAATTCCAATAGTAAATCCCCCCCCCCTTTTTTTTCAAGGGGAAATTTGTCAAAACTGGGGGAGGGGTTATATTCGGAAGTTTCTGGAAAAGTATGACGATTTCGGAAGGAGGGAGATTATAATTGGAAGTTTCACAATCTTTTACTAAAAGTATTAATAATTTTATTAATATTATAATATATATTAATGGTTACTAAATTGTATTAACAATATAGTAATACTGATTATTGTTTATTAAATTTTATTAATAATAAATAATTTTTATTAATCAGTTTAAATTTTTATTTTAACAAAAAAAACAAAAAACAAAAAAAAACATATTTGGAATAACAGAAACAAACACGAACATGTGATAAACAAATCGCTTTCGCGAAGCAAAGCAGGCTCATAGAATAATAATTCAGCAGTTTAGAATTCGCTAGCAGTTAAAAAAACAGTTAATTGCACTGTTATTAACTGATATGAAAGAACAAAACAGGGTGAACGATAACTATTAAAGTTACATATGCCAGTACTAATTATGGAGTTATTACGCTATTTAATGATTTAAAATTAAAAAGAGAATTTAAAATTTAGAAAAGAGTTGTGATCGCAAAAACAGAGTTGCATAAGCAAGATTGTGAAAGCCACGGCCGCTTGCAGATAGCAGTTAACATTTTGGAGTTTAAAGAATGTAAATAATGCCACTTTTTTTTTTTTTTTTTTTTTTTGAGTTATTTTACTTTAAAAAGATGAGTAAAAATAACACTTGGATACATTTACATGCAAATTAAAGTTTCTAAATAAACATATAAGACTTCAGAATTTAAAAAAGTATTTTAAATTATATTAATTAAAAACGAAGTTGAAATTACTAAACTAAATACATGAAAAAACCTTTACTGACTTCGTTGTTTGCCATTAAACTTTTCCACCGGATTCCCGGCTCTCATCAGACGGCCTCCTCTGTGTGTGACTTGGACTGTTGTGATGGTCTTTAGCTTTCCAAACGTGGCGCTACATTCTGTCCGGAGCTACTGCGCCGCTGTCATTGCAAGTGTTCCTATTGGTGGCTATCTCTATTGATTCGCGGTACATTGCATAGTTGTAGTCCTCATAATACAGCCTTAGCCAAAACATTTTACAAAGAAGATATCAATATAAATTTTGAACAAACAACTAAAATAGCCAATTATGAGGACAACAACTATGCAATGTACCGCAAATCAATAGAGATAGCCATATAGGAACACTTGCAATGACAGCGGCGCAGTAGCTCCAGACAGAATGTGGCGCCATGTTTGGAAAGCTAAAGACCATCACAACAGTCCAAGTCACACACAGAGGAGGCCGTCTGATGAGAGCCGGGAATACGGTGGAAAAGTTTAACGGCAAACATTGAAGTCAGTAAAGGTTCTTTCATGTATTTAGTTTAAAAAAGTATGTTTGCAATGCTCATGGGAAAAACGAAAGAATGGTGAGCTTAGCCGCCAAAGGTAAGGGAGGGGGGGGGGGGGTATAAACGGAATTTTCCGAAAAAGTAAAGTATGTCAAATTTCAGAGGGGGGATTATAATCGGGAGGGGGTTACAACTATCGGAATTTTACGGTATGTATATAATAAAAAAAAAAAATAAAAAAAAAAAGGAAAAACTGAAATAAATATAAGAAGAACATTTAATTATTTTCTTTCAGCATATTACATCATTTTTATGAGATAATTATAGTGTAACAACATTTTAATTGTTAGCAATTTTATTCTCATTTTAAAATATTATTCTGTTTTCAGAAAATAAATAAGTATTTTATTATACACTATATGTATTTAGAATGTTATAGAACTTTCGATTTTTCAAAATGCTGTGAACACCTTGTCAATCAATTTTATTCCACATCTTCCCGATTTTATTTCTAACTTTTCCATTTGTCAATTTGTGCTTTGAATTCTCCTATGAAATACGAAAATAATTATTTAAATCTGATTAGTGGAAATCTATACACGTCATTTGGCCCGTTTTCCTAATTGGCATTATTCAGGCATTCAGGGTAACAACATATTTCTAAATTTCTCACTTTTGGCGATTATATCATAATCATTTTCTTTTATTTCTAACATATCCGTTAGCCTTTGTGCTATATCTCTGGTCGTCTGTGTGCATCCGCATAACAATTTTCAGCTGGCAATTTTCTGTGATAATTTTTTCCCCCACTTAAAAAGCCGATGCATCCCACGTAGCGCTCTCTCTCCTTTTTCTCCCTTCTTGGTGTTACATATAAACAATGCAGCACTATGTAGGATATGCAGGAAGAATTTTTTTTGCTCCTTTTCATACCTTTGAAATATTTTCGGTGGATGTTTAATGCACCCGAGGTCTCATCCATATATCTTTCGATGATCAAAATTGAAGAAATAAAAAAAAAAAAGAAATTAGCCTGTACATTGTCATCTGATTTATTGGAAATTTCTTTTTCTTTTAAAATAATTTCTTTAGAAGATTTCCAATGGTAAGTTACAGAAATGTTTTGTTTTGATGATTGAAAATAAAGGTCTCATCTGAAATGATTAACGAAATTAACCTCTTGGTTCACGGCCATATCGTTTGAGTTCATTGCCCAGTTTTGGCACGACAACGTAATATCTGATTTTGCATGACAGTTTTATACATAGAAAAAATTTTCAGCCTGTGCAATTTCATTTTTTTGTAAAATTTTATTTCAATTTTATTATATTTGTAAATAAATTTATTTCTTTTTAAGCCAATAAACAAATAAATGGGTAAAGATTATTATTATTATTGGCATCAGCTTTATATTTAATATTTAAGAATTCTAAATCTATTATGAGGGTTTTAGTTAATAGCTTTTAAACTAACTGGAATAATTTAATTTAAATGGTCAATTCAGATTCTCTGGATTAATTCCTATCTTTTAGTATACCGTAATTATCTGTGTATAGCCCGCGGGCTATCTGGAAAAAAAGTACTTTTTTTTTCGGGCCTGCGGGCAATGTACTGACACCAATTGACACCTCGGAACAAGAGGGCAAACCGAACTGGTAAACCTTCGTGGCCTATATTAGAAAAAAATTTAGCTGAGTGGGTTAAAACGCAAAGAAACTCTGGGTTTTCTGTTTCGACTATTAAAATTCGAATGCAAGCAAAGTGCATGGCCGAACAGATGAATCTGGAGAATTTTAAAGGCGGTCCTGCGTGGTGTCAACGCTTCATGAAGCGAAATAACTTACGTGTTTGGCTTCGAACTACCGTTGGACAAAAATTACCCGAGGACTGGGTAGAGAAAAAAGAATCTTTTTTGGATTTCACTAAAGAACTGATAAAAGACGTCAGTCACAAGCAAATAATAAATATGGATGAAATTCCGCTGACATTCGATTCTCCACCCAATAGAACCGTAGATATCTGTGGTGCTAAATCTGTAGCTATATCGACAACAGGAAATGAAAAAATCGCTTTACTGTTGTCCTAGCATGTGCAGCAGACGGGTCAAAATTAAAACCCATGATTATATTTAAAAGAAAAACTGTACCGAATGAAGAGTTTCCTAAAGAAGTGATTATAAAATGTAACGATAAGGGATGGATGACAGAAGAAATTATGATGCAATGGTTTGACGAAGTGTGGCGAGCTCGTCCTGGTGCATTTTTCAACCCTTCCGGAATTTTAATACTTGATTCCATGAGAGCTCACATTCAAGACACCATCAAACGTAAAGCTACAAGTCCGCTAATTAAAGCAGATCTTTCAGTTATACCAGGTGGCTTAACAAAGCTGCTTCAACCTTTAGATATATCTGTTAATAGCATTTTTAAAGCCCATATTCGACGGTGCAAAAACCGGGAAAATGAGAAAGGCAACTTTCAGTGAAATTGCAAAGTGGATAAAAGATTCATGGGATAAAGTTCCTGCAAGATCAATTATAGCTGGATTTCAGAAGGCTGAAATAATATCTAGTGATAAACAAGCCGACTCCGAAAGCGATTCTGATGCGAGTTCTGCTGACAATACTTTGCCAGAGGAAATTCTGCAGCTGTTTCAATCAGACTCTGAAACATCGGATTTTAATGGATTTTAATTTTTACGGTATGAATGATTCAATATTATTATTAAATTAATTTTTTGTATACATGGAATTACTGAATATTTTATTGATTTTAATATTTAAATCTGTTCAGCAAAATAAAATTAAAATAAGTCGGTAGAAATGGTTTATTAGTATTATTGTATTAAATTAGTTTTCTTTATACATGGAATTATTGTATATTTTATTGATTTTAATATTATTTTAAATCTGTTTGGCGAACGCACTTTGCATTCTTTAAATTGCGTGTGCGGGCTATACGATGATGCGGGCTATTCGCCAGACTTTTTTTTAAAGCAATACTTTTTTTAACATGCGGGCTATACGACCGTGCGGGCTATACACAGATAATTACGGTAATAAATAAATATATGCCAGCATTTACGATTCAGAATAGTAGTAAGTATTAATGTCAATAATAACTGTACCGTTTAAATACAGATGGAGCCCCAAATTATTATTTTTAAATGCCTCTAATTTCCATTCTGTTTGTCAGATTGAACATTTTAACAGCTTGAACCTTCCCCAGAATATGCAGGTCATTTTGAAAAAAAAAAAAAAAAAAAACATGTAAATTGGTCCAGTAGTTTTTGAGTCTATAGAGAACACACATATTAACATTGTTTTTACATATGGCTGAATATCACATAAGTGTGCATTTTGGATTTTTTTAAACTTTTTTTTCAAACTTTGTATTTTAATTTGAATTTTTGAAAATAAGTCCGTAAGTGCATCTTAAATAAATTCTGAGTTTGACAGAGATCGAACATAATTTTTTAAAATTTTATTGAAATTTTTCAATAAAAATTTATAATTTTAATTATCTTATAAAATCAAAATTACCATTTAAATTTTTTTTTTTGTGGTTCAGATTCATTAAAAAATACAAGACTTAGGCTTTTCTAAAAAGTTCTTCCCATTTTAAAAAATAAAATAAAATAAAAAACCCAAAAATTTTAAATTTAAAAAAAAAAAAAAATAAATAAATAAATTTAAATTTATTTTTTTATAAACATAAATTATATCAATGGGAAATATCATAGACTGCATACCTCTTGACTATAAACTGGAAATAATTAGTTTACTTGCATTAAATTTTTAATTATAGCATTTAAAGATGTCAAAAAATGATGTCACTGAAATGACTGGTTTGTCACTGAAATGACAATGTTTGTCACTGAAACGACTGTTTGTCACTGAAATGACAATATTTGTCAAAATGACTATTTTTCACTGAAATAACATTGTTTGTCAATGCAATAGGACCATATAATATTAAAAATGGAACATATTAGAACAATAGAGAAAAGATTGTGAAGGGAAAAGAAAGAGCAATAATGAGAATATCAAGCAATTTTATTGTATTAAAATCCTTATAGTTACAAGTTTAATGATTAACTGAATTAAATTCAGAAAAAGCATTTTGAACATTATTAAAATCTTCATCCTGAAGTTTAAAATATCTATTTGAAGCAGGTTCAGGAGAATTCCTAATTTTGCACAGAATATGTGGCACTTGAATTTCATGGACATCCTCTTTGTCAAGCCATGCAAATTATTTTTTCTGCATCTTGCCATAAATAACACAAGTAAAATATTTTGAGTAACATTCTCAATGACACCTTAAAGGGGGCAAAAAAAAAAAAAATAAATAAATAAATAAATAAAATTAAATAAATAAATAAAAGTTTGCTTTTTTAATTGTATTTTAATATTAATGTCGTATGTAATTTTTTTATATTTACCTGGATACCGGAAAGTACTTTAAATATTTAAATATAAAGCTTATCCTACACCAACCAATCTTTTAATTCAAAATAAAAAATTATACTTGAAACATTCTATCCATGAAGCAATTAAATTAATAAAACAATTAAGATATATAACCTTTTACTTATCTTCACGTTACATCTTGGTATACTAGTTTCATCTGGGGCGCCCCAGCTTGGTCACTACCTTTGCTTTGGTGTTCGAAACTGTGGTCTTCTTGTTTTCTTGTTCTTTTAAAGAACAAGAAAACAAGAAAACTTTCGTTACAGCAGTAACGAAATAATCCATAAAAATAGTAAAACCCCTTTTAAATATAAGATTAATGCTATACAATCCCATATCAACCGGGCAATAGTAATTTGTAAAGACAATAAAATTTTAAAAAATGAAATAAAAAATATAAAACAATTCACACAAAAAGCAGGATACTCTAATAAATTAATAGATAAATTATTTAGAAAAAGATTAAAAACTCTTAATGAAATCAATAATTTTCAAAAACCAAAGCTTAAATATACTACCTCCATACCTTATGACCGTGGAATATCTAGTAAAATCAAGAAAACTGCAGCAAAACATAATATAAATATACCCATAAAACCTAACCCTAACGTTTTTCAATTAATAAGAAGTGACAAGGATAAAACTAAACCATTAGAAACTGCAGGAATTTATAAAATACCATACAATAACGAACAAAATAAAGAAAAATGTTATATAGGAAAAACAAAGAGAAAAATAAAAACTCGCATTAAAGAACATAAACACGATATAAAAACAGGTAAATTAACCACAGCTTTAACCCAAGTAAACAAAAACGAAGAAATTAATATCAAATTTGATGAAGTAAAAAAAGTTGGCCAACTATAATAACCACGGATACGCAGCGATCAGGGAGTCTATTGAAATTTTAGCTAATTCTGACAGTTGTAATGGCAACGAAGGTGCTATCCTTAACCGCCAATGGCGAAAAGTCTTTAAAAGAACAAGAAAACAAGAAGACCACAGTTTCGAACACCAAAGCAAAGGTAGTGACCAAGCTGGGGCGCCCCAGATGAAACTAGTATACCAAGATGTAACGTGAAGATAAGTAAAAGGTTATATATCTTAATTGTTTTATTAATAAAAAATTATTTAAATCCAGAGCTTACAAAATAGTAAATCTCCAACAAATGTCATTTTCGTGACGTCACAAAAATGACCGTCACGAAAATGACAAATCGTCAATAATTCGTTCTGTACTGAAAAACATGCTTTCACTAAGCCGATATCGTCACATTTTCTTCTTCTGGTCGTCATTCTATATTAAAATAAAACTTTGTTCTAAATTTTATAATAATATTTTTTTATTTTTTATGCATCTCGAAAATGACAAGCAATAAAAGTACGCACAGCATGTAAACAATAAAAATAATGTTAACTCTTAGCTGTTTTCAATTTTCTTGAGATTTTTTTTCCCCACATATCGTCAATGTTGATTTCTGATCTTAAACTTTAAAAAAAGTGAATGGTGGCACCATCCCTTGATGATATATGAAGTTATTTTCATGTGTCACGAAAATGACGTGAAGACTTGCATACAAGCATTTTAATTACACATGCATGAAAATTAACGTAATTAAAAAGAAAAAAAAAAAAATTCCTTTGAAAACAAATAGTTTTTTTTACAAGAATTAACAATTATTATAATTATCATTTTATTTTTTTTAGTAAAAAACATACTTTGTATGTAAACATTTGGTCTTGGAGACAGTCACGAAAATGACGGTTATAAGGTTTAAAATTTTCTAAAAAATACTAAAATTGCTATAAACTCACATTTTATGATTTGATGCTTTTTTAAAAAGGTACTTCTAAATAATAATAATAAAATTTTACAATTTATTTGCTTAAAATTAATAATAAAGACCTGAAACACTAAAATGCACATTTATGTGATATTCAGCCATATATAGATAATTTACATTTTTAAATTTTTATTAATATTAATGCTTAATCTTCTCTGCTCAAGGGGGCATTTTATGTTAGCATGATCACCACGTTTCCTTTTTAATTTCTCAAAATAAAAATAAAATTAATATGCATATAATAAATAAAAATCTGGAGTGACTCCACTCGACTTTCCGAACATTGAGTAACTAACAGTTTTGTAGATAAAATAAAGAAAGAGGAGTTGCTAAACAAACAAAAGAGAGAAAACCATAACAGGGTGTTTGAGTATTTTTCTCCATATATCACACCAGGTTTTATTTAACGCTACTGAACTTTGAGCCCTTAGATCATAATGATAAAGAATTTTTCGTTGTGCCCCGTAAAAATCTGTAAATTCTGACAAACTTAAACAAATTTTCACATTTTACCCACAATTTTGTCAAAGTCCCACTTTTTTTTTTTTTTTTTTAAATTATTGTTACTGAGTGAATTTGTATAGGGAAATATAGAAGAAAGTCTCGTGGTGGCCACAATTCACCAAAATGCTTATAGTTAGTGCAACAGTGATTTATAATATTCATACAAATTTTCAGCTCAATTGAATAAGGCGTTTAGATGCTATTGCACTTTTAATAATTTGGTCTCATAGGCCATAATGATAAAGAATTTTTCTTTGTGTCCCTGTAAAAAAACTGTAAGTGCTAGATTCACCAAAATCTATACAGTTGGTTCAAATGTGACCTATAACATGTGTACAAATTCTTTGCTCAGATTAATAAGGCGTTTAGACGCTATCACACTTTTAAAAATTTGGCAAAGAATTTTTCTTTGTGTCCCTGTAAAAAAACTATAAGTGCTAGATTCTCCAAAATCTATACAGATTGAGTATCTGTGACCTATAATATGTGTATAAAGTTTTTGATCAATTGAACAAGGCGTTTAGATGCTATCGCACTTTTAAGATTTTGGTCCCTTGGCCATAATGATAAAGAATTTTTCTTTGTGTCCCTGTAAAAAAACTATGAGTGCTAGATTCACCAAAATCTATAGGGTTCGTACTATGGTGACTTACAATATACGTACCAACTTTCAGCTTATTTGAACAAAGCGTTTAGACGCTAGCGTGTTCACTCACAGACATACACACATACATACACACACACATACATACATCATCGTAACAATAGTGAAAACGGACTCGTTGGACCTCGAAACGTATAGAAACATCAAAATCTCGAATTCGGATTTTTGACATGATTACAATACTTTCCTCACTATAGTGTTCGGAAAGTAAAAAGGACATAGAAGTAAGAGTAAATGGATAGAGACTATGCATGATCAAAGAAAAATTCTTACTTAGCTGCTTTGAGTTTGGCTGTATCGGGAAAAAGGCCATTTTTCTAATCTCTGCATTCTCTAGCCTTGGAAAATATCTGATCTGATATATCAAATTCACTTGTCCTCCAGTACAATACCCACGTCAAGTTGAATTTAACATAACTTTTAAAACACTGGATTGGATTGGATGTGGGAATAAGGCCGATTGACAGTTGTAGGTCCTAGGCATGAAGAGGAGTGCCCTTCGTAGAGATCTTTCTAAGGGGTCCTAGCCTGTATTTACGCAAGTTTCGGAGAAAACCACGGAAAATTCCGAACGGCTAGGCCGACGAGCGCAACCTGGGATCGAATCCAGCACCTCCCGTCTACCAGCTTTGAGCGCAGAACCGCTCGGCCGCTGGTGGGCCAACGTTAACGTTGACAATAAGAATAATTATACGGTAAAAAAAAAAAAAAAAAAAAAAACTTTTTATATACCGTGTTTTTAAATTTTATGTTGAATCATAGCTATAGAACTATATTAGCACTTCATCAATGTGTATAAAATTTTTAAAGTGATAATGAAGTCCATTTTTGTGAGATGCCTAATTTAACTTTTTATAAATTTTTAATGTTCACGTTTAAGTAAATGTATTTATTTTTATGTCGAAAAAACATGAACTCTTTTTTTTTTTCATTTCATTTCATTTCATAATTAAAAAAAAACTAATCAAAAATTCGAAAATCGGTCTTCAAGGTATTGCGTCCTCATCGTATTCTGAGCTATTCTAACAGTTTCAAATGTCCAGCTAGTAAAGAAGTTAGTTAAAAATCGATTGCAAGATTTGTACTGGACAAGAAAGCGAGTTAATAAAAACGTGATAAAAATACGAAATTTTTCCTCGTTTTAATAATCGATTCGAACTTTAGTTCCTTCTCTTTTCGAAAGATAACAGCACTACTCCCAAATTTAACAAGTGATGTTTCACAGGATGATAAAAGTAGAAAACACTTGAAATTTTTTTAGTTGGAGCGAGCACACCATGTCGCTTTGCCTTTTTTTTTTTTTTTTTTTTTTTCTATTTGATGAAGGGCCATGCTATTATTTTGACCCGAAACAATTACTGCGAGTTTTTACAGTCTACAGTGTCTATTTACAAAGTTATTTGTTTATTAAATGAATTATTATTTGAATTTTAATACGGTTAACTTACAGTTGATGTTTCAAATCAAAAATGTCCCGGATATTAAAAACCAGTGGCCGAGCGGTTCTGCATACAAAGCTGGAAGACGGGAAGTGCGTGGGTTCGATCCCAGGTCAAGCTTGTTGAGCTAGCCATTGGGAGTTTTCTGTGGTTTGGGGTCATCCATTAATTACGTGAGGTGTTCGGGGGGAAGGGGGGGGGGTCCAGCTGAATCTCACCCAATCTCATGTGGGGGAGAGGCAAATATCACGTAAATTTTTTCCCCGCAAAAAAACAGTGTACATTTGCGAGAAAATTGAGTTTAATTCAAGTAAAACATATTTCTTGACTTAGATATGGCAAAATCTGACACGTTGATATTTATCTCGGCTGTCAGAACACCGCGAAGCAGCACAGTAGCCTTTTAATTGTTTTAGGCGCCATCGGCTAGAGCTTTCTTAATAACCGGGCTAAGACAGGGCTTTCTTAAACATCTAGAAGGCCTTGCATCGGCCCGCCACACACGCGACCCGACGAACATTGCAGCGTACGAGCGAAGGTACAAATTTTGAAAAATATCACGTAAGATTAGGGGAGGGGGGAGGGGGTCGAGCTAAATCTCACGAAATTTCACCAGGGGGAAAGGGGGGGGTCAAAAACCGTCAAACCCGCCTCACGTAATTAATGGACCCCCCCTTTTCTCCAAAGCTCGCGTAAATACGAGATAGGAACCCATAGAACCCCCCCCCACACACACACACACACAACGCAGGCATTCCACCTATAGACCTGGGACCCTAGTGTAGTCAATCAGCATAAACCACTCATCCTCGAAAATTAAAAATGTTCATTCTTTCTTTCTACATATTTTTGATGAGAAAATATGAGTGAACGTTAAAAAGGTTAAAACAGTCACTTAAATTTTAGTGTGTCTGGACCCCAGTGAAACGTGCATTTATTAGTACGACAGGATTATTGCTTTCTGTCAGACATTTTATGTCATCATATTTTCTTTGTTTCACTTTGGATATGTCATGTCTTTCGCTACATAAAGCTACACTGTTCAACAGATCGCTACGAAAATTGATATACTTAAGCCATGAAAAATCGTGATTTTTAGTTCAATCGGATAATTGGTTGAAAAGATATTAAATGAATCACTCATTTTAACTTTAAAATTATTAAAAAGGAAACGAAAAAGTTGATAAGTTGATGCAATTATAATCATAACAATAATAAATAAATAAATAATAAAAAGACGCTTTGGTTAATTAATTAATTAATTTTTTTGCCGCTGTAAAAGGAAATAAATTAATTTGTATGTAAATAATAAATATTTTTATATGTATGTAAACAAAAAAAAAAAAAAAAAGGGAGTACGTATAACTTTTTTTTTTAATTTTTTTATTGAGAGACAAAACAAATATTATAAAAACTTTTACATATTTAAAAATCGATTGTTAACTATTAAATTAATTAAATAATTAAACTAGTAAAATAATTAAATTAAATAAAAATCCCCTATGTCTGTGAAATAATAATAATAATAATAATAATAATAAAATAAATAAATAAACCGTTCAAAAATTAGATTTAAAATATAAAAAATATTAAAAGTCATTAAAAACTTTATTTTTATTTTTTATTTTTCCATTATTTATTTATATTTTTTATTTATTGTTATTTTTTATTTTTATTTATTTTATTTTATTTTATATTTATATTTATATTTATTTATTTATTATTTTTATTTTATTTATTTATTTTTATTTTTTATTTTTTATTTTTTTTTGGGAGGGGGGGGGGCACGTACTTTTTAAAATGACTAAAATGAATTTAAATGATATGTTTCCAACTATATTTCATACTTTAGTCATTTTTAAAAATCTAATGTTCGTGTCGAAAAACTGTTTACACCCCTGGATTCGGGAAATTCGCCCCTTTCATTTGGTACCGAATTTGCAACGATAGGACTGTAATTTCTAATTTATTTTGGTGTTACACAAAACTGGTCTACAAAAAAAAAAAAAAAAAAAAAAAAAAAATCCAGATTGAAACCAGTTTAAACTAACAGTCCGTCGCCCTAATAAATAAAAATAAATAAATATTATACGAGTAAAATGTTCGAATTAGCCTTTTTTCTTACTTGCGTCATGAATATTACTTCTGATTGATGCCATTTTCATCAACTGAAGCTTTTTGTAGGCAACTCGGCAACTGGATTCAAAATTATGCAGTAAACTGTTTTTCACATGTTCTCGCAGTTAAATAAAAATATAATAAATGGATCTGAATTTAATTTATTTGGTTTATTTCTTGATGGGGGATTTTAATGGAGATTTTAATTCAGAAAGCGGGAAATAAATCATCGAAGGATTAAAAATTATAATCTTTCATTTACCAACTAATCCAATACTAATGGACTGAAATTATTTGAACTGTGATTGCGTCTGAATGCTTTATCCGATTCAGCCTAAAGTTGTTTGGTATGTTATAGATCGCCGTCTTACAATCTGTGTAGATTTTGATGCGTACTCATTCACTTAGGCATGAAGAAGAGTTCTTTATCATTACGGTCCATTCCATGGACTCAAATTATTTGGAGTGCCGTACAAGAAATCCAGGATAAGGCTAAGCACAATCTTAAATTAGAAAACTGGTGTACAATCAATATTTAGACTTGAAAAACTTCTTCATGTACCATAAAATTAAAGAAAGCATTATCGGTTTCGAAGGATGTGGTCTTTCTTCATCAGGTGCAAAAAAACACGTGGTGTAAAAACACGCTTTAGAAGCAAAAGCAAAACTGACCTTTTCCCAGTCTTGCTTTTGCCTGCAAGTCAGTAGCACTTGTTTTCTTGCACCTGAAGAAGAAACGCCACATCTTTTCGAAACTGGTGATCCTTTCTTTAATTTTATGGTGCGTGAAGAAGTTTTTGAAGTTTAAATATTTGGAGTGTGCCTGCGTATAAATTCTACATTCGATAAGCACAAAAATAAGTACGAATTTTATTGGTCATTGTCACCCAAGAACTGTATAAAATTTTATGACTGTAGGACTTTTAGGCTTTTTAAGGGACCGAGTGAAGGGGAAATCACATGCATTTTGATAATCAAAAGCCTTCTGTGATTTTTTCCGTTTACTTATTTTTATTTATTTACTTTATCTTATTTAAATATAGTGTGGACTGATTTTCAAATACATTACCCGCCGCTTATTAAAATCACATTCGTTCTGAGCAAACGTGATTTTATTAAGCAGCTGATTTTTATATCCGGCGAAAGTTCCTGCACTGAAGGAAGAAAAATGTATTATTTACCTGAATTTGGAAAGAAATTTCAAAAGGTACCAAATAATGGAACTAATAAACAATATTAATTAATTTTTAACAGATAATTATTTGATTGTTCCTTCAAAGTAAGTGAATTATACACGTCTCATGTTCCGATGCGCTCCTCCTTTGAGGAAATTCATCAATACTTTGAAGAATGTTCACGATTTTCTTTCAAATTTAAAATCTTTCCATTAAAGCTTCTTGCCTCTTAGTTATTTCAGAATAAGAACTAAAAATTGTCTTTTAATTAAACATTATATATATATTAAAAAAAAAAAAAAAAAATATCACTTGGGAACCAGATCAAATTTTTAACTGATTACCGCGCTTTGAAGAATACATTGCTTGAAATTATTACTAAGACAAGTAATGTGATGTGTTTAATTGCTGTAAATGTAAAATTTACTGTTGTAAATGTAAAATTTTCGACAAAAATAGATAACGGAGGGATTGCTGTATTTTATTTTCTATTTTATTTCAAAAATAAAAAATCACAGCGTAAATAAAAATTTCTTTAGCGTGCATAAATGACATTTTTGCTGCTGAAGAGTTTTTTTTGAGTTTATTAACCGGCGGTTTTAAAATTAGTTTGCATTGATTTGATTTCGGTCCTGGCAATTTGATCAGAGATACCGGCTGATTTTATTAACCAGTGATTTTATTAAGCGGCGGTTACTGTATTCTAAAATTATTCCATTTTCTAATCATTTATTCTACATTATATACTATTAAATACTCAATAGAAGAAAATATTGAAATAGTTAAAAATTTCGGCCTCCGTTTTTCGATGTAGTTGCATGTTTTGAGATTCCTGAATGCGATTGGATCATTTTTAGAAGATGTCTCTCTTTTTGACTAAAATTTTGTGGCAGCTCTAGAGGAAGAACTAATGCATAGAATTTCATGAAAAGTTACATTAAGTTACTCCTTAACATAAATTGGTGCTTTTTAACTTTTGGTGCATATCGCTCAACAGGTGATGCTGCCATACCGTCTGTCATAATTTTTAATATGGCAGTATTTAAGAAAAAAAATTCGTTTAAATTTATACAATTTGGATTATTTTTTTACCAAATCATTGCGGTATTGGAAAATTTTTATTGAAAATAGTAATAGTTAACCACGATAAAAATTTTTGGATATGCATGAGCATCGCTTCTCCCCTGAATATTTTTCAAATGAACTCCTCAATACAGCAGAACCTCGTTAACGTGAATCTCAAAAGGGGAGGGGGGGGGGTTATATCGTTCATCTGATAAGGATTGTGAAAACAATTCATGTTAAAAGTAATTCACGTTAAACGTGTTCACGTTAACGAGGTTGGACTGTATATTTAAAACGAATGGTTGTGATAATTTAAAAAATAAAGTTCCCCCCCCCCTTTTTTTTCCTCTTCATTTTTAACAAAAAAAGAAAAAGAAAATAGAAATAATGAAACGAAATTTTTTTTTTTATGTGAAATGAAATAGTGGCTGTTTCGTTTTTAACTAACTTAAATTTGTATTTAAAAATATATAGAAAAAAGTTTTGTGATGGCCACAACATACTACCTTTCATTGTCAAGCGCACTATCCAAAAAATAACTAACTATAACAGATCACACATTACAGTAAAAATTATAAAAGATATTTTTATATATTTCAAAAAAGAAAAAAAATGGACCTCCCCGGAGGGGAATCGAACCCCGGTCTCCCGCGTGACAGGCGGGGATACTCACCACTATACTACCGAGGATAAGCCATTTGCCGAAACCCGGGATCGAACCAGGGACCTTTAGATCTTCAGTCTAACGCTCTCCCAACTGAGCTATTTCGGCACGCCAAACGTTATCTTACGTTCTTGGAGTATCCGATCAGTAGCAGAGTTCTATAGTATTTGTGGTGTTTCTTTTAAATGAATTAATTCAGAAGTAGTAAAATAATTAAATTTATAAAAATCCCCTATGTCTGTGAAATAATAATAATAATAATAAATAAATAAACCGTTCAAAAATTAGATTTAAAATATAAAAAATCATTAAAAACTTTATTTATATTTTTCATTTATTTATTTATTTTATTTTATTTATTTATTTATTTATATTTTATTTATTTTATTTTATTTTATTTTACTTTATTTATTTATTTATTTATTTGTGGGGGGGGGGGGGAGTATTTTTTAAAATGACTAAAATGAATTTAAATGAAATGTTCCACCTAAATTTCATACTTTAGTAAATTTTAAAAATCTAATTGTCGTGTCGAAAAACTGTTTGCACCCCTGGATTCGGGAAATTCCCCCCTTTCATTTGGTACCGAATTTGCAACGATAGGACAGTTATTTATAATTTATTTTGGTGTTACACAAAACCGGTCTATACAAAAAATCCAGATTTAAACCAGTTTAAACTAACAGTCCGCCGCCCTAATAAATAATAAATAAATATTATAAAATGTTCGAATTAGCCTTTTTTCTTACTTGCGTGCTTGCGTCATGAATATTACTTCTGGTTGGCGCCATTTTCATCAACTGAAGCTTTTTGTAGGCAATTGGATTCAAAATTATGCAGTAAACTGTTTTTCACATGTTCTTACAGTTAAATAAAAATCTGGAGTGACTCCACTCGACTTTCCGAACATTGAGTAACTAACAGTTTTGTAGATAAAATAAAGAAAGAGGAATTGCTAAACAAACAAAAGAGAGAAAACCATAATAGAGTGTTTTTTCTCCATATATCACACGAGGTTTTATTTAACGCTACTGAACTTTGAGCCCTTAGATCATAATGATAAAGAATTTTTCGTTTTGTCCCTGTAAAAATCTATAGATGCTAGATTCACCAAAATGCTTATAGTTAGTGCAACAGTGATTTATAATATTCATACAAATTTTCAGCTCAATTGAATAAGGCGTTTAGATGCTATCGCACTTTTAAAAATTTGGTCTCATAGGCCATAATGATAAAGAATTTTTCTTTGTGTCCCTGTAAAAAAACTGTAGTGCTAGATTCACCAAAATCTATACAGTTGGTGCAAATGCGACCTATAACATGTGTACAATTTTTTTGCTCAGATTAATAAGGTGTTTAGACGCTATCACACTTTTAAAAATTTGGCCCCATTCGCCTTAATGATAAAGAATTTTTCTTTGTGTCCCTGTAAAAAAACTATAAGTGCTAGATTCTCCAAAATCTATACAGATTGAGTATCTGTGACCTATAATATGGGTATAAAATTTTTGCTCAATTGAATAAGGCGTTTAGATGCTATCGCACTTTTAAGATTTTGGTCCCATAGGCCATAATGATAAAGAATTTTTCTTTGTGTCCCTGTAAAAAAACTATAAGTGCTAGATTCACCAAAATCTATAGGGTTCGTACTATGGTGACTTACAATATACGTACCAACTTTCAGGTTAATCGAACAAAGCCTTTAGACGCTAGCGTGTTCACAAACATACACACATATATCATCGTAAAAATAGTGAAAACGGACTCAGGGGACCTCAAAACGTATAGAAACATCAAAATCTCGAATTCGGATTTTTGACATGATTACAATACTTTCCTCACTATAGTGTTCGGAAAGTAAAAAATATGCCTGGAACATTTAGGCAACACAATTTTTATAGTAACAGTGTTCATGCTCACAAAAGCATTATTTCGAATTTTTTCTTTAATACCACAGTCAACTTATTGCAAATATATTAGTTATAGTATTAAAAATAACAGAAAGTAGGAGGTACATACTTCATGATCAACAGGAATTCTATTCTTAGTCTGGTCATCTAAATAACTTTTTAATTCAGGAGAATGTGCTGAATTCAAAACATTGCTAATTTGTTTTGAAATAGATTTTAATAAAGTCTCCATTATGTACCACATTTCTTCAGGTTTTGAAAGGTCTAATGTCAAAACAACACTTAAGTTTCTGGAAAAAAAAAAAAGAACAGAAATATATTTTTCATTTTTTTTTTTTTTTTAAATATAATTTAAAAAAACTGTAATTGAGATTTCTTTCCCTTTACATTTTATTCTTAAAATGATGGTATTCTAGTATTAAAGTATGGTATCAAACTGTCAAAAAGAGAGAAAATCTAAACTTTTTTCTTTATAAGTTAGCATTAGCCAATTAAATAACATTGCAATAAATAAATATTTTCAACAGATCATTCAATGAAAATTAATTTGGCGTCAAACTCACATAACTTTCTCTTACTTTGCATTTCAATATTATTAAAAAAAATGATAGCAGATTATGAAGTGAGACAACAAATATTTTTTATAAACCTACGTTAAAAGGAATTCAAACTAGATTTAAGAACATTTTTATTTTACAAATAATCCGGTATGAGGGGCCATTTGAATATTATAATACCTATATTTATATAAAATTCAAGACTTTTATTAAATTTAAAAGTTTATTCTAAATTATTCAGACAACTTTTACTCGCACTACTCTTTAAAACTTATCAATCTTGATCAAACCTTTCAAGTAGCAAACTCATTTGAACATTTAAATTTCCTGCAAATATTTCTTTTTAAGTTGCACTGATAACAGACTAGGGGTGGGAATCGATTAAGAGTTTTAACTGGGTTAATCCTAGTTCATTAATTGATTAATCGGTCAATTAATCAGATTTTTAATTAGTTTTTCATTTTTCTTTACATAATTTTATTTCAATGATGAATAAAACTCTCAGATTGTGTATATATATATTATTCATAAGTTTGACTGATTTTTTTTTCAAAAATTTTTGTCTAATCAATTATATCTGTTCCATAACTGAAATTTAAACCAATTTTCAGAGTAATAATTGGTGACTTTAAGTGTTTATTTTATATAAATATTTTAACTTATTCATATATATATATATATATATATATATTTAATAAATTAATTTTTCAATTCAATTTGAAAGAAATATTAAATGAATTTACACATATTTTAGTTTTATATTTGCAGGCCTTGTCCATCTTGCTTGTCACTATATTTAAATGAATTCTCAAAATTCCATATCATTATCATAAAAATCTCAAATTCTTATATTTTAGTTCTTCTTTCTCCCTTCGGAATAGAACACAGAATGTTATTTTCTGTTTCTACTTCAATATTTACTATCAGCAATTCTGTACAAACAATAAAAGCTTGAAGATACTGTAAAACTCTGTTGACATTTCCCCCATCAGAGGGATAGTAGAAATCTCAATCCCTTCTTTTTTTTAAATCTTTAGCATTTCCATTTTTTTGAAAGCTTCTTGTTTCTGAGAATGCTATTACTCTAGCCAACACTTTCTGTAGTAGGCTACAGACAGGTGGTGTTGCTCTATCATGCACATGAAGCGGCATTTTGTTTAATAACTGTCCTCCCCCTTTTCTCTATTAACAGAAGTGCAACAACTTCTTTTGAGAGGTTTTATTTTTATTTATTTTATTTTACTTTTTTTATTTGCTTTTTCATTATTTGATGGATGTTTCGTGGAATGTTTATTAGCAAAATATGTGAAAAATATTTTGTAGGCATAACAACATTTTTACTTTACTCGTAGTTTGAAAATTTTAATCGGATTTTGAAAATTTTTAATCAAATTAATCGATCTGATTAACTCGATTAAAAAAAATTGATCGGGACTAAGCATTGATTGATTAACCGAACCGATTAATCGGCACAGCCCTATAACAGAGACGCACAAAGATAACTGTTAAAAACTTGACTTTAGCATTCAAGGAACCCCAAAACATGTAATTACACAAAAAACAAGCACTGAAAATTTAACTTAAAAATATACTTTATTTACCATCTGGGTATGAGGAATTAATTTTCTTTCCTGAGCAGTTTTCTTGCCCTAAAGCACTTCCACTAATTACATTCAGTAAATATCTGATGTGGACACCACATGACTTTCACCCATTAAACACTCATTGAAAAATACATAAGTTACGAAAACATCGACATTTTCCTGTGTAGTAAGTGATTTATAAATAAACTGGCAGGTTTCAGACTATGAATATTCTCAAAAAGCAACATAAGAAAAAACATTAATTGAACTACAAAAATCATGATAACAGTATTATATGCTGCACAGTGTGAATACTGCTTGTTCAGGAATAGTATTTCACAGTTTAAGGCAAAATATGTCATTGGCAAATACACAACTTAGTGTTCAATGGAATTCAATAGAGTGTAGATGGCCTACTTTTGTACTCTGGCAAAAATTCGTGGTGAGAAATGATAATTATACGAAAAAGTTTAACTCCATTAAAATTCAGAAAAGGTTTATCGAGTCTGGCAACCATGAACTACTAGTTTCTTTTAAATCTGGTTGCTAATTCCACCAAATCTCCAAGTTTTTTACCAATGTATGTTACCTTAGCAATAAGCTCGGTAACTTGGAATCTAATTTGGCGACTTGGCAGCCAAACTTGGTGAAAATGGTGTTAAAATTGAAAAATTTTAACACTGTTTAATTAAATTAATTATTTTCAAAACCTCTAAAAAATAGTTTGGCTCTTACTGATTCCATTTATTTTTTACCAATTAATCATTTAAATAACTTAAAATTCAGTAAAAAAGAAATTCTTAAAATTCACGATTTTTTTTTTTTTTTTTTTTTTTTTTGTAAACAAACCGGCATTTCTGGAATGTAAACAAACCAATTCTCCAATCAGAAAATCAAAAATTAAATAAGGATAAATTTACTTAAAATTATTTAGATCCTTGCTCAAATAACCTAATAATAATATTATTAATTTTTCTGGCATTCAAATTTCACTAATTTAAATTGATGACGTCATTTTAAATTGCATTTTCAAAATTCTTTCAAGAGAATTCGATTAGCTCTGCACAAACGTAGTATTACTATGCCGATTCAAAATAGTGTCCTTTGAAATAATGAATCGGATTTAATAATAATAAATCAATCTAAAAATAGTCTAAAATAAATTTTCTTTCATCAAAAATAATCTAATTTTAATATATTTCTTTAACTTTTATTTGAGCAAGCGATCTAAGTAAAATTCATTCTTTCATTATAACAGCATATTTACATCATTATGATGTAACCATCACTTGAAATACAAAAATCATAACAGGATTATATGTAGTACAGTGTGAATACTGCTTGTTCAGGAATAGTATTCCACAGTTTAAGGCAAAATATGTCATTGGCAAATGCACAACTTAGAGTCCAATGGAATTCATACAAATGTATCATATTTATTCATTATCCAACATATTAATGAATTATATTTAGTTATGTTTTTAAGTAAAATTCCTTCTCAAGAACTTTTTACCCGCACATCGATCTTTGGGTGCATCGGCTTCAGTGAGCGGGAATCTTGGATCACATTTTTGATTCTCTAGGATGGTAGCTGTGTATTAGATTGGAGATGGGGGGATTCCCCTCTGCTCTTCCGGTGGCAGGCCAGGGCGGTCGATAAGAATGGCTGCGCTAATTCATATAGTGGCTTCCTGGTTTCTAATGCAATAATTTAAGCCAGCAGACTGTACAGTATTTTATTGCGCAAATGGATAATATTGGTTCCAATTCCAACATCAGATGCCATTTTGATGATTGAAAAGAATAATTTCTAGTAGAAGTATCCTCCCAGCCTATAGGCCAAAAGAAAGGCTTAGTGACCCTGCAATATGGAAATAATGACGATTTCGTTTCTGATGGAAAAAATGCAGTGTGCAAATGAAATGTGTTACGTTCTGCATCAAAGCTTCATTTAAACCAGTGATTCAGTGAATAGCATTAATATTATATATGGTATAAGATCATAGGAAGAATTTTTTCTAATAGTGCCTTCATGTGATATGAGCATCAATACATTCATTGTGTAAATAAATGGAATATAATCCAAACCGATCTCATTGTTTGTGATACTAGAAGTCTTATTTAGTATATACCAAGGATGATAAACTTGTGCCATTTGTCATCCTGTATAAGTGTCTAAACATACTATGATCAACACACGATGCTTAATGCTTTGGAATTGCTGCAAAATAAATAATTACTATTAAATGATTCACAAATAAAAGATGATCCCGTTTATGACAAAATCATTCAATATAAAGTTTCTCAAATATGCATGTTTATTGAACTGATATGTGCTCAAATCAACTAAAATACATTTTTTATTGTATTAAAGCAATGCCTTAATAAGATAAAAATTTTTGTCAGGGTACCGGTACTTCTCTCTTTTAATTACTGCAGTATATTTATCTATTAATCAAATAAAGATTGTGTTCAGGAAATATATATGCCTTCTCTGATTTATTGTGTTATATTTGGATTGTCTTTGTTCCTGTATAATTTCATATATCTGGGGTAAGTTAAAATTTTTTCTAATTTTATTTAATCATAATTTAATTTATTTGACATTTTTAAAAATTCAACGTTTAGATTTTTGTCCATAAGTGATGCGGTAAAACAACATATTTGTAATTTTAGTATGATTGATCTCAGGTCAAAATTTTAAATTAATAATTTAACAGAATTATAACTCCTGATTAATGATATTCTATTTTTAAGATTTTTATTTCAGGCACCATTTAATCATTAAACAAAAATACAAACAAATGAAGTATAAACTATTAATTAAATAAAATAAATAAAACCTTAACTTTACTTCGTGCTGTCGTTAACATTTTCAGCTGGGAGCCCAGCTCTCTTCAGACGACGACTTCTGTTGTGGAGATCTTGAGTGACGGTCTTGAGTATCTTTGGCCATAAGGTGACACCACACACTGTCGGGTACCACTGCACCGCTGTCGCTACATGCCTCATGATTGGTTGCTATTTCTATGACTTCCCGGTACACTGCATAATTGTAATTCTCATAATCCGGGACTTTACTGGTTTTTTCAAAATTAATTATAATATCCTGATTATTAACAGTTTTAGCTAAAGCTGTATTGAATTTGCTGGTTTTTATATTGTTTTTATGTTCATTTATTCTGGTTTTAATTTTTCTCTTTGTAACTCCAATGTATGAACCTGGTTTATTATTTTGATCGATGAAAGGTATTTTATATATTCCTGCCGTTTCCAAAGGGGAGATAACCCTAACTTTCCTAAGATAAATACCTAACATTCAAATACCCCTCTCAAAGTTTACCTCTTCTATTCCTTATGATTGCAGTGCCTCTTATAAAATAAAAAATGTAGCAAATAAATACGGCATCAATATCCCTATTAAACCCAACAGAAATATTTTTCAACTAATATAAAGCGATAAAGACCCCGTTTCCCTTTGGAAACAGCAGGAATATATAAAAGGCAGCAGTGGAACCCCACAGAGTGGGGCGCCACCTTATGGCTAAAGATACTCAAAACCGTCACTCAAGATCTTCACAACAGAAGTCGTCGTCTAAAGGGAGCTGGATGCCCAGCTGAAAAGGTTAACGACGGCACAAAGTAAAGTTAAGGTTTTATTTATTTTATTTAATTAACCATTTAATCAGTTATTTTATTATTTAAAATTATACCTAACTATAACAAATGGTAGTTTAGCTCTGTCAAAGTTTAGAAGTTGTAACTTCAATAAGAACCTACTTCTGGAATTTTCTGGAATAATTCATTGGTTTATAGTGCAGAAATAACTTCCTTGGAAATTCTAGAAACCACTAACAAGTTTATAGAAAGGAAAAAGTCATTACTAATGATTGTTGACTAGAAACTGTCTATTTTTTTTGCATACTATTTTCTACATGGTATTGAAGTGGAAAAATATTTTTTTTCCATTTCCATGAAGGTTAGCATTGGCAGCAAACTTGGTGACTTAGCAATTTGATGACGAAATGTGGCAAAAAAAAAAAAAAAAAAAAAAAAAAAAAATGACAGTTTAGGATTCACAAAGTTTGGAAGTTTTAACTTCAATAGGAGCTTAGTTCTGGAATTTTCCAGAATTATCCAGCAGAACTAACTTCCTTGAATATTCTATAAATAATTAACAAGCCTATATAAAGGGAAAAGTCATTATTCATGATTATCAATCAGAACCTGTTTATTTCTTTACATACTACTATTATTACATTCTATGTGGTATTAAAGTGAAAACAGATGGTAGATTTTTCATTTGCACAAAGGTTGGTATTGGCAGCAAAAATGACATCAAATTAGGTATTTTGGTGACCAAATTTGGCGAAAACGGTAGTTTAGGGTTGTTTAAGTTTCTAACTTCAGTAGGAGCCAAGTTCTAGAATTTTTTAGAATGATCCAATGGTTTCAGACTATCGATAAATTCAATTTCTATACAGACTTTGAGCTGAATGTTCATCTCTGAGAGACTGCGCTTTAAGCAGCATTGTTCCTAAATTACGAAAATTCCTGCTCTATTCTGTATTTAATACTGATTATTTGACTTTTATGGTGCAAATGATCGTTTTATTGGATTATTTTGAGAATATTCATTGATTATTGTCTTTTATGGTACAAATAACAGTTTTATTGATTGGGCAATTTCAAGAATATTCATTAAATAAATTGCATCCATTGACCAGAACCTGCCAATGTCTTTAAGAATTACTTTCTACACATAAGAACTTTTGTAAAAAGATCATTGGAGGCTCTTTCAGCTTCTATTGATCAGCAGCTTCTTCTCTGTCAGCTTCTGTTGAAATGTCTACAACAATAGGTCATATATATATAATGGCCATTAATTTTGTATGGTTAATATGGATATAATTTTTATGGATATGTCCAAAAAAGAAAGTCACAGAAAGACTAAAAATGAGATGCACAGATGTTATAAAAAATTTACATATGAATTTGTAATGTTCTACGTCCAACTGCTTTTGAGTTACACGAGATACATACACACATATGTACATACAGACATCATGAAAAATCATAGATAAAGCTATCTTTAATGTGGGAGCTTGTGTCAAGACCAAATTGCTGGTGTATAACTAGATATTATTATAGTCACAAACATAAATCTGCAACATTTTACGATCATTGATTTTGAGCTATGTGAGATACAAAATCCACTTTTCAACTTGGTTTCACAGTACTTACTTATACTCTGTATAAGAAAGTATTGTGAAAAATTTTGGATATTTGGTCATTATGGACATTATTTTCGTGGACATCTCTAAAATGGAAAGTTACAGGAAGGCCAAAAATGACAGTGCATAACTACATGTTATAATAAACCTACATATAAATTTTTAAAGTTCTACATCACACCATTCTTGAGTGATGCAAAAAACATACACACATACACATAAATACAGACAGACGTCATGAAAAATAGTGTACAATTGTAGATATCTCTAAAGTGAGAGCTCGTATCATGACAGATGTCATGACAGATGTGTACAACTAGACATCCTGACACTCACACATATAAATTTGCAACATTGTACAACCATTCATTTCTGAGCTATGCAAGATACAAAATTGAATTTGCAAATCAGTTTCACAATACTTCCTTACACTTTGTACAAAGAAGTTAGAAGAATATTTTTCTTAATTATTGGAGCCCTGTATGTCTTCTAATATTACTTAAGTACACACTCCAATGTATACTATACCAATAACATACAGCAAACCTGAAATGCACTTCCAGCAATTTCCAGGTATAGTTCCACTATATTCTAATTCTTTGGGTAGTCCAGTAAATAAATGTTGAATTTTTTTATACCACATTCTACATGAAGCATATTTTTATTCAAATAAAAATATGTGTTAATTTCATTTTGTTTAGTGCAGTCTATAGATGTTAAACTGTAACCATCAAAGATTTCGGCTATAAACCTAATGTATTTGAATTCTTTTGGATGTCCCTGTACACCAATACACAAACCATTTGCATGATCTCAACAAAAGGTTTAGTGTAATGTGTAGCATCCCTATATGATATGACACAGATTTAAAATACCAAGTTTGGACTTCCTGCTGTTTGATTACAATTTAAACCAATATACAAATCAAAGTTATACAGTTTTCAACTATGCAGTTAAATATTAATATAATTATTTTTAATCTATTAGACAATTAATTAATTATAAAATGCATTTTAATTAAATAATTATATTTTTTATTAATATATATTGCACATTTTGCAAAAAAGCTTAAAAATTTGGGGAAAATATTTTATTTTATAGTAATTTTATGCTATCATTAAACCATTAAAAAAAGTTTATTTTCTTTAAATTTCTCTTAAAAAAATAAATAAATAAATAAAATAAATGAATAAATAAATCTAAGGGCTTTTAAACTTATATGCCCAATCAACCAAAAAACAAACAAAATGTTTTGAAAATGTGCAGGTCATTTTTACATGCATCACAGAAGAATATAAGATTAATCCTATTTTGATTATTTATCATTATTAGTCTTACTTTGTTTGAATTTCTGTTATTATAGCTCAGATAAGGCAACTGAATTTCAAAATTTTGAGATGCAAAATAAAAATTCTCAAATAACTTTGACTGCTTCATAAGAACATTAAACACAAGCATTTGAAAAAAAAAAAAAAAGTTTTTAATGAAAGGTTCTTTTTTTTTTTTTTTTTTTTGTTAATGTTAATGAAAAATTTCCATTATACTATTATAGGTTTAATTTCATATTTATAATTAATTGAAAAAATGAAGAGTAAGATACATATATATTATGTCAGCAACCAAAATATTCATAAAATACCTAAGGTTTTCAGCTGTAATAGGGATTTCTAGTAAATCTAAGAACAAAGTACCACCACCAAGTTCCCAGATATGACAAATTTCTTTCCCCTGTATAAAGTTAAAATAGATATATTAAAACATTAATTAAAATTCATTTACTATGTAAAAAGCATGAAGTTATACAAAAAAAAAATACAAAAACATAAAATATACTCATCTAGCTATATGTAATTAAAATTCTATAACCACAATGCTTTGACATATCTAACAGATTAATAACACTAGAAAAATGCAAACTTGTGATAAAAATATGCTTACTGAATCCAGTATTTTTTTTTTTTTTCCCCTCACTGTGAAATTGTGCTACAGATTATTTTCTAATGTGTAAATAGTTGTTGCAGATTGACAGAAAAATTTCTGCAACTGGAGAAATGACCAGATTTTCTATGTTACATGGATATACATCTTTCTTGATAATACGAACATAACATACTGCTTAAAGCTTTCCTCAGAAATTTCTATTCCAGTCATATTCCTACAACTAATTGCAAAAAACAAGGTCCGTTATATTTAAGCCCATGTATCATTTAATGGAAAAGAGAATAGATGAATCTTGGACAACATCACTTTGAATAGTCTTATATATCTATTTATAAATCATACACTATTGTTCATTAAAATTGCAACACCAAGAAGGAATGCGAATATCAGAATGATATTTATTGGGCACATACATTATAGTAGGAAGAACAATTGATTAAAATTTCAGGAAATTTGGAGTAATATGTATTGAGAAAACAGTATATAAAGCAGCAACCTCTGTGAGGAAAAACAGCACTTATCTGCCTAGGCATTGAATCAAACAGCAATTGGATGACATATACAGACAGAGCACTTCATGAAGCTTCAACACAATGCCACAATTCATCCATCGTAGTTATTGGAGAGTGGCTGGTGGCCAGTCGCTTTTCAACGATTAAACAGTCATTTTCATTGGTGTGAGATCAGGAGAACGCACTGGTCAGAGCAACAGTCAAACATATTCTACATCAAGGAAGGTCCCGACAATTGCGCTTCAGAGGCCTTGAATATAGGGCAGAGCGATGGGCCTTAAATCATCAGAAATGTAATGGCTGGTATTCAGAGTGGCAGGAATGAAAACAAGAGGTGATCGAGATGTGTATCCAATCGCACCGAATACAGTGGCAGACTGACTAGGTTGACAACTTGCCCAATGGCAAGGGGGCCTTCAGGAATCAGTTAATATGGAACCCACAACAATAATGTCGTTTCAAATTTTTTCCAGGTGACCATAAGTTCATAATGCTTTGTAAAATGCTTAAAAATGCACAAAAACGGTGAAAAATCATAAAAAATTCTTTTATTTCAACAGCCAGGAGGAAAGGGTTTGAACTCTAAAACGACCAACGCCTGGAAAATAGTAAGAAAAGGCTCTTTTTTGAAGGTTTAGATTTTCTCACTTATTTTTTTTTTATTCAAGTCTTTTTTGTTCCAGGTCCCTAGACAGTTGCCCTCTGTGTTGTTCTTGTGGCTGGGCCACATCAGTGGTTCATTGTGCCTGACTCTTGGGTTAAAATCCTAGCTGATTTCTCGTATTCACGAATAAAAATAATTTATGAAGTAATGCAGAAAGAAGTGAATTTAAATATTAAACAGTTTCACAGATCAAAAACACACATTTGTCATTTTTACTTCCTTATACAAAGTATAAAGTAGTATAGCAGCTCAACCTGAAAACAGACAGAACAGACGACTCAGCAGTAATAGTCACCAGGTGTTACAACTGCCAGGGCTATGACCACATGGCGCAATTGTGCTGGTGGGATACCCGCTGTGCCTGGTGCGCCAGGAGGCATAGAATGGCAGATTGTTCATCTGACAGGACTGGCTGCTTCTACTTCTCGCTTTATAACAATGAGAACACGTACAGAAACAAACCAAAGCTAGTCACAGACCACATGGCATATTCAGGTATTGCTACGTATACAGACAAATACTGGCAATCCAGAAAGCGGAAGTAGAATATGGCAAGACGGAGCTAACACTTGCTTATAATGTCATCACAGGGAACACATTGATTTCTTACTCAACAGAAGGCGGAAAACCACTGATTAACTATGACCAGCTAAAGAAGGAAGAAGACGGGTATCAGCGGGTAACAAGCAGACAAAATTTCACAAGAAGAAACCAACCACTAAGAACAAATCAAGGCCGCCCAAGGCGAAATTATGCAAGGAGAAATTATGGACGGTGAAAATGTAATACACGAACACAACACACAGCCACAACAGAACAGTAACAACACAAAGGGACCATGCACTATCAATATAATTCAGATAAACCTTTATTCTAGGAAAGACACTACAAGAGACTTATTTGGCTACCTTGCACAGCAAAAAATCAACATAGCTTTAATTCAGGACTTTCACAAAAATAAACACACTGGGAAAATCTCGGGCCTGGGATCGGGTTGGCAGGCATTCAGGACGCCAAGTAATAGGGTGGCTATCATAACTAAGCTAGGAATGAATCCACTTGAGATTGTCAATCTAGAACACACAGTAGCGATATTAATCGAGAACACAAAGGAAAAAATCACTATAATAAACACTTATGCCCCACCGAGCTCAAAATTCCAATCGCTTCTCCAGGAAATAGATCACATTATACAAAGAACTCAGGGAAATATCCTTCTGGCAGGGGATTTTAACGCTCACTCCACCCAGTGGGGGTAGGATGAGGTGGACACTAGGGACAGACAGTTGACAGACTTCATGGCCCAGCACTCTCTACAGGCTAGAAACGAACCAGGAGCCCCCATCTGCGTTCCAAACTATCAGGAGCAGCGGTTGGCCAGATCTAACGATCACAACGGCCCGCCTCCTGAACAACATTAAGGGTTGGGAAGTAAGTGACGACCACTCTGGAAGTGATCACAAATTCATTAAGTATACGCTTGACTACAGCAATCACAGTTGACATAGACTAGAGATAAAACATGGCAAACATTCAAAATTTGAGAAAAATGTTAGAAAACTCAGCAAACGCTTTGTCAGTCCAATTACATCAGCACAGGATAGGAATACACTAGACATAATTATGGCAGAACTTCTCAGTGAACTTAAAACACTGGCCTTCACCTATTACAAATCACGAAAAACCCCGGATCCAAAAGAACCCACCTGGTGGACCGACAAAATCAAAATTGCTAGGAATAAAGTAAGAGCTTTCCGCCGTAGGTATCAATCCCAGCCAGACCCTGACTTGAAACAACAACAACATATACTGTACAAAAGAGAACGGGCCATATATAAGAAATTGATAAATAAGGAAAGATCTAAGGCATGGATAGCTTTCTGCGAAAGCGCCAAAGATACCTACGGCCCCCAATATAAGATTGCCTCAGGCAAAATGTCAACCCCTGCGAATCTCTGTAATGTCCTGGATGATAATGACCTTGTAACTATAGACAGCACCTTAAATAGATTCCTGGACTCGCTTTATCTAACCGACGCTAACATACCACACAAACTAAATCCGTCACCTCCCTGCTTCGCAGAAAATAGCCCTAAAAAAGTAACTTCACAAGAACTAAACAGGATAATTAAAAATATCAAACAGAATAAAGCTCCTGGCCATGAATACATCGATTACAATCTAATAAAAAGACTAAACCATACTAGCCAAAACCTACTCCTAGCCCTATTTAATAAATGCCTACAGCTAAAACACTTTCCGAAGCCATTCAAAAAGGGTACAGTGGTTCTGTTGCATAAGGAAGGTAAGGATCCAAAAGACCCAAAAAACTATAGGCCAATATGCCTCCTTCCAGCTATCAGCAAAATTTTGAAAAGAATAATACATGGCAGGATGAATCACTACTTTGCAATCTCTAAATATTGGAACCCTAATCAATTCGGATTCAAGCAAGGCACCTCAACAGAAAACGTGCTAAAAAAATTATTAGACAATATTCAGCAAGACAAACTAGACAAAAAACAGACACTTTTAATATCAATAGACATAAAAGGTGCCTTTGACAATATCAGGTGGCCAACACTCTTAGGAAACCTCCAACTCTCCGGCTGTCCGACATACGTAAGTCAACTGGATAGTTAGCTTTCTGGAGAACAGGTATGTCAAGCTGGAGGAAAATGGAATAAGCAAGATCAAACAAATCTTTGGTGGCTGTCCCCAGGGGAGCTGCCTAGGACCGCTCCTTTGGCTGCTAATAGCTGAGACAGCACTTAATCGTAGCTGGGGGAACAACGTTAGGATCCAAGCCTTTGCCAACAATTTCATATTAACTATAAGCACGAAAGACACAAATACTTTAATTAACACAGCAAACACAGCATTAGTTGAATCAGGCAACTGGTCAAACAGGAACAACCTAACTATTAATTGGAGCAAAACAGAACTGCTGTACCTTAACAGACCTCACACAGGAAACCTCCCAACTGCAAATTCATATGAACTTGAAGGAATACGCTACAATGACATAGAATTAGAGACTAAAGAAACCATGAAGTATCTGGGAGAGGTCCTTCACAAAAATCTTAAATGGCAGTCCCATGTAGAACATCAGGTGAAAAAAATCTATAAGCTTGTTCGGGCGCATGGTCTCAAGGGGATGGTGGATAAAACCTAACCTGATTAAAACATGGTACAAGACTGACCTATGCAGCCCCAATCTGGGGCAATAAAATAACACAGCAAAGTAAAGACAAGTTATTTAGCTGACAGAGACACTTTGCACTGGCCATTGTGAGGGCTTATAGAACAGCCGCGACCTCGGCACTTCTGGTACTATCTGGCCTGATTCCACTGCACCTGCAACTAAAATATGAAGCTGCGTATGGTACAATTACAAGACTACACAGGAACTACCAGCTTTAAGAACACATATTCAACCACATAGACTTTACAAAAAAGCAGAACATTTGGTGGAAACACCCTGCTGACACACCAGAGCCATTTATAGGGTCTTCTGCTGACGACACACATATCTACACAGACGGGTCGAAGCTGGAATGAGATGCTACAGGATCGGCCTTTGTAGCTCTCAAAAACTCCCAAAAAATTCACAAATGATCAGTGCCTCTAAGAAAGTGTAACAGTGTCTTCCAGGCCAAACTACTGTCAATCCTCAAGGCAGCAGAATGGGGCAACACAATGGGTATCACATACAGTATCTACTCGGACTGCATGTCGGCCATCCAAGCAATATCCAAACCATTTTCCACCGATAAATTGATTCATAAAATTCACAATGAAATAGTTCGATCTGATAACAGCTTCAAAATTGAATGGGTATCTAATTGAAACCAATCTCATACTTAAAGAAAAATCTCAAAAAGCTTACTCTGAACTAATGGCAGTTCGAGTGGGACTACGGGGACACGGGCAGGCTAACTCACAGATACTACCCAACAGTAGACACAAAGACCCTAGTTAGCTGCAAGCTTCTATCACAAATATACACGGGCCATGGGGCATTTCCGGCCTATCTTCATCGGTTTAAGAGGAAGGAGAGCCTGGATTGCACCTGTGGTGAGCTAGGAACATCCTTACATTCTAGCCCAAATCACACAGGCCAATAAACAACTCTGGTATAAACAACTAGCCAACAACAAACATGTACAGAACAAGGCAAAACACAGTCAGTTGGATCACGAACAACATAGATGACATTTCACAGTGATCAAAAGCCAACAACCCTCGAGCAGCAGGAACCAGCCAAGTACTGTTAAAACCCAAAGAAGAGGACCTGGAAGACTTTTATTTACTAGATCAAGGGACTTTTTGTTTATTTTAGGTCATGATCGTGGTCCATGAAGTTAAAGCGGCGGGTACCTATACAGTCTGAGCCCCGGTAAAAATAAAAATGTAAAAACAGAAAATCTTCAAATAAAAAGTTTTTAAAAAAGTATAAAAATGTAAAAAAAAAAAAAAAAAAAAAAAAACTATTATAAAAATAAAATGTAAAAAAAAAATTGTAAAAAAAAAATAAAAATGTAAAAAAAAAAAATATTTTAAAAATGTAAACAGTTCTTAGTTTATAAGTCCGTAAGTCCGCGCTACGCCCATGACTGTGCATGAATGTATTTTTCATTCATTTATTTTTTAATTACTATTATTTCCATTAGTGTATGAATGGCGTGGTCAAAAAGCAACCATGTTGACTTTTACCTTCGCAGAATAGTTCTTTTATAAAATGTAGGATGGCTAACAAGTTCCTTGATGCAGTCGGTGATCAGAAAGCAACCATAATGACAATTTCTACAGCAGGTTTATTCTCAAAACTTTCAGGTCCGATGGACCTAACTATTGTTAGTCCATACTTAGTGATTCCATCACAAAGAATAATTCCTAGCTAACCTATTCTTTTTGGTACTCATCTAGTTCTGATCACAATCAATACCTTCTTTTATGTTACAGGTTTGAATGCATGTCAAAAAGCAACCATAATGTTAATTACCTTTACCGGATTTGTACAATATTATCCAGAGTGCAAGACATAACAGGTCGCATAGCATACAATTCCCGGCAACTTAGTCTTTTTGGTACTCATCTAGTTTTGACATGCATTTCTATTCTCAATTGTAGGGGTAATACTTTCCTTGTAAAGCCTTGAACTATTTCCTGTAACTTTTCTTTTTGGTACTCATCAAGTTTTGACCCACACCAATTTTAATTTACTTGTTATTTACTTGCTTAATTCTAATTAATTAATTAATTGCTTACTTTCCTTTACTTAATCTTAACGAATTTAGTTAAAAACTTATCAGACAATTAAGAACACATGATGTAAAAAATTCAATAAATAACAAAACTGGGCTCTCTTGTCATTGCGATAGCAACTCAGACAGTACAACAAGAACCCACTGATTCAAAAAGCTACCATCCACTTAGCTTCCTCTTACTTAGACTACAGTACTTAGTAAGCCTCAATTCTTATTTTCTAACAATAATCTACCAACAATTTTCAAATATTAAATAACTAATTTATTTATTTACTTACTTACTTTAATTAATTTATTTTTTTTTCTTATTTATTTATTTTATTTTATTTTCTTATTATTTTTATTTTTATTATTTAACAGGCATGAGAGTGCAGAAAATTAAAAAAAAAGAGGAAACACACGTGTTCATAAAATTAATTTTAAATGAAAAATAACGTGCGAAAGGGGAAAACTATACAAATGCGTTCACAAAAATTTCTTTCAAATGAAAAATAATGCTCACAGGAAAAAACTATACAAAATATTTTTAAAGTGAGAAATTAAACTAAAAGAATAACACATCAATACAATAAAACGTGTTTAAAAAAAAAAAAAAAAAAAAAAAAAAAAAACATTAGCTAACAATCGACTTTTAATAACGTTGACTGGTGGTGGAAAATGGGAAAGGGGGGGGGTAAAAAAGTAGTTCATGAGTGAAAAATATTAAACACAATTCTACTTCTTTGTGGGTTCTAGAATATCATAAAGTAAGTTTAAAATTAATATTGACATTTTTGTTGTGGATGGATAAATTTAAAAAAAAAAAAAAAAAAAAAAAAAAGGCTTTCCACAGAATGTTTGATTGGCGATGGTTAGAGATGAAAAAGGGGGGGAGGGAGGACAAAAAAATTACATGAGTGAGAAATATTGAATAATTCTGTTCTTTTATATGTTATAGAATCTGATAAAGCATGTTTAAATGATTATCGACATTTATATTTTGGATGCAAAAAGATTAAGAATATAAAGTTTTCGTGGAGCGTTTGAACACTGATCATTATTGGAGTTTGATTTTAACAAAATGAAAAACCGCAAAATCAACAAAAATCACAAAAAAGCAGAAAATCGCGGATCCGCGGAAAATTCTCATGCCTGATTTAATTATTTATTATTATTCTTTTTTTACGAGGGTGTGGCAGTGTCTGGTCCTCGTTAATCTGTGCTGCAGCGTCCAGTGCTCGATGGGGTCGTTTAGCAGTCATCGGGCTACCAACGTGGGGTACTATTTTTTCAAATTTGTAAAATTATTAAGAGGGGCGTTAAGGGAAGTAGGGTGGTCAGGGGGGGCTATGGGCAAAAACAAATGGAAATACAGTTAGGCCGTTCAAAATTGGTACAGATAGGTTTTAGAGGCCTGCAAGTCGAATGGGGATATTTTCGAAAGTGTAAAGTTATTAGGAGTGCCAGGAAGGGGGAGGGGAGAGGGGTGCAAAAAAATAAAAATTGAGTTAGACCGTTCAAAATTGGTATATAGAGGTTTTCTATACTTACAAATCGGTTGCTGATATTTTCGGAAGTGTAAAGTTATTAGGATAGCCGCGAAGGGGGGGGGGGGGGGGGGGCAGGCGGAGGTTAAAAAAAAATATAATAGAGTTAGATCATTCAAAATTGGTACATATATATATATATATATACTATATATATATATACTACTATATATATATATATAATCGTTCTTCCTGAGTGAGTGAGTGAGGGGGTGGTTCATCATCGCCCAGACCAAACCCCTGGACCTACCCACACAACACAATTCATCCCAATTAGGTTGATATTACGTAATCGCGATCAAATATTACGTCCCATTACGTTGAAATTTGCTATCTGCTTTGGTTGATTTTTGGTTGAAATGTCACAAGCAAAGTTATAACATGGCCCTAAATAAGACTTAGTTGGTACGTAATATCAACCAACTTGTTATGTAAGACATTCAGCGTTTGTCCAATTCATGTAAAATCAACCAAATTTGGATGTAAATGAAACATTGTGTTTTCAGCCATTTCATGTAATATCAACTAGATTGGGATGTAAAATATACATCCGGATATCATCTAAATCATGTAAAATCAACCAAAATTGAATATGGAATATACATCTAGATTTCATCCAGGTTTTATAGAAATTACGTAAAATCAACATAGCTCATGCATTTTTCTTTTCTTCTTTCTTTCTCTTTTAAGAGTTTTAATGCACTTATTTTAAACAGGGGAACCAAAAGCATTGACTTTGTTTTTTATAATGCAGAGATTAATTTTAAACATAAATGTGATATTGATTTTCAATATCAGGATTTAAAAATATAAGCTTAAAATCAATACCTGTATATTTTTGTCTAAAATTAATATTTGCATAATAAAAAGCAAGGCCAATGCTTTTGGTTTCCCTGTTTAAAATAAGTGCATTAAAATGCTTAAAAGAGAAAGAAAAAAAAAAAAAAAAAAAAAAAAGAAAAATGCATCAGTTATGCTGATTTTATGTAACATCTATAAAACTTGGATGAAATCTAAATGTATATTCCATATCCAATTTTGGTAGATTTTAATGGAATTCATTACCCAGGCAGAAAATTTGCCAAGATAGCTTTTTTTTTTTTTTCAGATCACACCTGGAACTTTTTCAGATAAAACTTTGTATATCATCTTATTAGAATGCGAGACATATTTTGCTCATTGCAAAATACTGTTTTTTTTTTTTTTTTTTTTTTGTACAGGCGACAATTATTATTTTTTCAAATTCTTTGAAAATTTCTAGTTGGTTTCATAAAATTCTGCACCAATTTTTACTTTCTCATACAAAGTATAAGGAATTATAGTAATCCCGATTTGAGAAATGGATTTTGTATTTCACATTGCTCGAAAACGAATGATCGCTGAATGTTGCCAATTTATATGTGTGACTATCATGATGTCTAGTTGTACACCTGCAAGTGTCGTCTTAACACGAGCTCCAGTTTTAGCGATATAAGCGACTTTACACGATTTTTCGTGACGTCGTACGCCTGTGTGTGTATGTCACATAACTCAAAAACGATTGGACGTAAAAAGTTCCAAATTGGTACATAGGTTTGTTAACATCTAGTTGTGCACCTACCTTTTTGGACTTTGTATGATTTTCCGTTTTGGAGATATTTAGGAAAATTAGGTTCACAATGACCAAAAATACATAGGTTTTGGCCATAATGTATCAAAAAATGGTAATAACTCAAAAACAGTTTGGACAAATCTTGCAATCGATTTTTAACTGACTTCCCGACTAGCTAGACATTTGAAACTTTCAGAAAAGCTCAGAACATGGTGATAATGCATTTTTTAAATATTTTTAGCCAACTATCTCAGTTCCAATGACAACACTTTTTAACATTATGCATATATTACTAAAGATGTATAAGGAAGTCATGTTGTGCCCAAATCAGATTTTTTCTAAATCAATCCAGGATCGTAAGACTCAAATTTGTTTTCTTGTATATGAATAAAACTACCGACCACCTTCTTGTGTTTATGTATAAAATATAACTTAGGAAATGTGTAGAAGGAATAGATTTAAAAATAGTTATAATATATATATATATATATATATATACAGTAACCGCCGCTTAATAAAATCACTGGTTAATAAAATCAGCCGCTTAATCTGATCAAATTGTTGAGACCGGAATCAAATCAATACACATTACTTTTAAAGCTGCCGCTTAATAAAATCAGCATTGCCGGTTAATAAACTCAAAAATATCTCCTCAGCAGTCAAAAATATCATTTATGCACACTAAATTTTTATTTGCGCTGTAATTTTTTCTTTTCTTTCTTTCTTTTTTCTTTTTTTTGGAAATAAGAAAAGAAATTAAAGTACAACCCCCCCTCTGTTATTGTTCATTGTCGAAAATTTTACACTTGCATCACAGTTACAAATTCAGGGATGAGATTTTTCAGATTTTCAGCTGATTTCAGCTTTTTTTTTTTTTAGTTTTTTCAGAATTTTTTATGTTTCTGGTGTGTATTTGTTCTTTTTTTATACACTGAAGATTAAAATAAATATTTATTACTGTAATATAATAGATTTTGTCATTAAAATTCCAGTATTTCATTTCGTGTATTGCCTTTGTGTACAGTTTCAGCTTTTTTGTAGTTTTGCTAATCTCATCCCTGCAAATTAAACACACCCCATCACTTATCTTCGTAACAATTTCAAGGAACGTATTCTTCAAAACAAAGTAATAAGTTACAAATTTGATTTGAAATGATATATTTTTTTTTTATTTCTTATTATTAAAAGGCAATTTCTAGTTCTTATATTGAAATTACTATAATTCTTGAGGTTTAAACGAAAATATTTTAAATTTATAAGAACAACGTGAATTTTTAGTAAAGTAATGATGATTTTCCTCTAACGGAAGTGCATGGGAACTTGGAATGTGTTTAATTTATTTATATGGAAAAAACAATTATCTATCAAAAATTAATTAATATTGTTTACTAATTCCATTATTCGTTACCTTTTGAAGTTTCTTTCCAAATTCAGGGAAGTAATACATTTTCCTTAAGTTCAAGAACGTTCGCCGGATATAAAAATCAGCCGCTTAATAAAATCACGTTGGCTCAGAACGAATGTGATTTTAATAAGCGGCGGGAACTGTATATTATTTTAAATACTATTAGCCAAACTGGGCAGTTACACAGAACAGCAAATTTAAAAAGGTGAGAAAAATTGCTAGGGTTAAAATTAATATTAGGTCGTAGCAAAAGTTCATGCGGATGCGGATCATTTTATTGCCTCCAAAGACGAGAGCATCTATCGCCGTGGTATACATTTGTTACCCGAAAAATAGGCAAAGGTTGTAGAAAGTAATGGAGAGTATTTTGATTAAAAATTGTCATTTGATTTGATGCATTTTTATGAAATGAAGCAATAAAAACTGCACAAATTTATGCAAAGATCTAATAGAATTGATTAAGAGTAAATATTTTTTGAAACAAAATTAATAAATAATTAAGATTTTGAGAGAAAAATAAAAGCATGTTTTAGTTTGTTTTTATTATATGTTAACTGTTAATAAATGAAATTATCATTTATTCATATAATAAAACTTGTTTTCAATGTATTTCAAGAAAAGAAATACTGATTTAAAACAGAAACTCATTAAAACTAAAGCGCCCTCTGACAAATAAAATTATCTAATTCCACATGCACACACAAGAAATAATCTGGTGCATCACTCACACGACTTTTTCTTACCCTGCATTTGAATACTATAAAGATAGATTTTAATTTTTAAGATAAATAGCGTAAGATAATAAAGTTTAAAGTACTTTTAAAATAATCTAAGACAGGTTGAGTAACAGCTTTATTTAACATGTAACTCTGAGTGAAGGAGAATACCGCCCCCTCACCCCCACCCCCCTTTAATTATATTGCATATAATTTTAAAATCAAAATCAAAACAGTTATTATTTTGCCTTTAAACTTGCCAATCTTGATAAAATTTTTAAGTCGCAACCTAATATGGACTTCGGAATACCAAATTTGAATTTCCGGTAGTTATTTGTTTTTAGGTTATGCTGATGACAGATATACATACCGATCTACTGCGGCTAAAAAATGGACTATTGTCTATAATCAATATGCACTATAAAAATATTGTATACTTAAATTTAGTCTTACTTGAAAAGCATCTAACACGAAAGGAATTACAATTCTAGCAATTTTCAAGTATAGCCGCAATATATCCAAATGCTTTGGGTAACCCTGTAAATGAATAATGAATGATTTCCATATAACAATCTGCACAAAACATGCTTTTATACATACAATAAATTTAGTTCATTCCGTTTTGTTTAAGTCAGCCTATAGATGTTACACTGTACTTACAGAAATTTCTCCCGAGACATAATGTATTTGAATTCTCTTAATGTAGCATCCCTGTATCAAGAGTCATAATCTCTGCCCTGTTTTCAGGACACTCTCAGAGGTAAGAACATTCCGCCTTTTTTGCCACCATTAAATTCATGCAAAAATACTTGCGATACATTTATAGTAATGTGTCATGCATGTACAGGATAAAGATTATTTTATAAAAATAGTGATAGCAATAAATTTGAAAATTTCTCATTTTAGAGTGTGTACTGAAAAAAGGGCGGAGAGTACAAGTGTGTGGTATATGATACACATTTAGCATACCAAATTTGGCATTTCTTCTATTATTTGTTTTTGACATATGCTGATAACAGACAGACACACAGAGCAACTGGTAAAAACAGGATATTTGGATTCAGGGAATCTCAAAATGTGTAAATATAACAAAAACACAATTTCGAAAATTTGACCCAAAAACAATAATTTGTCTGCTATAGGTAAGAGAAAAAAAAAAGGAAGAAAACGAAAACATCAGTTTTATTTCCCATTGCTGTAATCACCGGAATACAGTAATGTGAATGGCCACTCTCGATTTTGGTGGGCCCCCTTTATCTCCTGGCAATCAATATTTTTTGACTCAGTCCGTCACTGACCGCATATTATCACTCCAGGTGTGACCCAGTATGCAGATACCAAAATTTTGATTACCCTCAAAGCTGCATCACTGATATGGTTGCCTTTAATGTATAATCAACGATGAACCTGGGTGCAGGAATGTTGTGAAGTCACCTTTCAGACAAATCACAATCCTGTTTACAGTATCAAGATTGCCTTATCCGTATTTAACGACATTGTGAATAATTCCCATTGCCAGCTGGGATTCGATGTGGTCCGTTGAATCCCTTATCCATCACTTGCAGTGATGGTATGGGGTTCCATTGGATACATATCTCTATTACTTCTTGTTCGCATTCCCGGCACTCTGAATAGCAGCTATTAAATTTCTTGCAAATTAAGGCTCGCCCTTCTGCCCTATATTCAAGGCCTCCGTAGCGCAACATTTAAGCAGGATAATGCACGACTGCAAGCTGTCAGTATTGTATGAACCTTCCTTGATACAGAATGTGTTGAACCGTTGCTCCAGCCAGCACATTCTCCTGATCTTGCACCAATTAAAATGATCGTTTAATAGTTGAAAAGCGAATGGCCCGCCATCACTCATCAGTAACTATGGTTTATGAAATGTTTCATACTGTTGAAGCTTCATCTTCATGAAGTGCTGTACCCAAACACAGTGGTGGAAAAAACTTTAAGACCACATGTGAAATTGCAAAAATCTTAATTTTACTGAAAAAAAGAAACATCAAATAGTATAAATAGAGTAAAAAAATAATAAATCTTCGCATAGTTTTATGAACAAATAGTTGTAACTATATATTATGTGCAAGTCATTTTTTTTCACAACATAAAAGGGTGGATGAAACTTTAAGACCACAAAGTTAAATATCAACTAAAAGTATTGCATTCTAATTTTTAGTACTTTGTGTGTTTTCTTTTCACATGACTTACTTATAAAAGATGATTTTGGGAGAAATTTGCTAGACTTTTGCATGTTAGAATCGATATTTCATCCCATGATTTGAAATAACAGATTTGAGCTCAGAAACGGAATAGTATTCTTTAAAATTTTCATATACCTTGCAAGCAAGGTAATCACACATGTTTTATATTGGGTTCAAGTCTAGATTTTTGGCCGGAAATTCCATAAAACTTATGTTATTTTCAGTTAGCCAAGAAATGGTTGAAACAGATTTGTGCTCAGGCACATTATCTAGCAACAAAATCAAATTTTGAGCCATAAGCTCATCTTTCAATGGAACAAAATTGTTAGCCAGTATATCTTGATAGTCGAAAGAGTTCATACAGTTGGAGATCTTTATAACGCCGATCTATATAACGCAATGATCTATAAAACGCACTACTGATTGGATGTAAACATTAAAAATTTTATTTTGAGAAACTTATTTATGTGATATGTAAATATATTCACACACAACTAAAATAAATGTTTGAAACATTATATTTCTAATTCATAGTTTTTAACTAATAAAGAAAGAATACAGTTATTACAATGATCATCAAAAACTGTTATAATCACATGCATTAAAGATAAATATCAGATGACAAACTTGAAATTTCCAATACATGTCTAATTAAGGAAGAATTTTTTCTTTTTTAAATACACAGGAGAAGAGCCAATGTAGAACAAATTCATATGTGAAAAAGAGGGGAGGGAGAAAATAAATAAATAATAATGAATAAAATATTTTAAATTTATTAAAACAAGAAAACTAAATTTCATAATCCTAAAATATCAGCAAATCGGCAGAAAACATACTGGTAAACGATTCGAAAAACAATATTAAGTATAGTGTTAATGTATATGCTGCTAATTTATTTAAATAATCATTTATGTAAATTTCAAATTTTATTGAATTTTATATTTCATGCTCTGGAAAAATTTAACTTTTGAAATGGTTCTTAATTGTAAATATCATAATTTATTCCAGGCAATATTTGAAGTTTAATTTGTAAATATATTCATTTATTACCAGTGTATAATATTTACGTAACCATGTTTAGAAGGTAAGTTTAATTGTCTGTGATATAATCTATATAACGCAAAACCTCTGGTCCCAAGGTGTGCGTTATAAAGATCCTCTACTGTATTACCTTCAGTGAATACAATATTAGTCTTACCTCGAGCACAGAAATCTGCTTAAATTATGAGAGATCCCCCTCCTCGTACTTGCTTTGAGAAATACGTAGGATCCAGTCTTAAATCATGCCAATAGTTTTGTAAACCATCAGATCCATCTCAGTTAAATTTCTTTTCATCTGTGAACACTATTTTTTACCAAAAATTGTTTTATAAAACATAGATGCTGCGAATTTCAATCTTGATTCAATGTGCCATTTTTCAAATTTAGGTTTGCTTTTTTAATTTTAAATATTTGATGTTTTCTGCACGATTCAGGATATTTCTGACAGTTCTAGACCTTACATGAAGCTTTAGAACCAATTTTATTGCCGATGCATTTTTATTTTTTTTTTTTATTTTTTTATTTTTTACAGCCATTATCATAACACTTCTTTTTATTTTGGTTGATAGTTTTGAAGTCATTCCTCCCCTATTTTTTGTACCATATCTGCATGAATCTGTGAAAAATTGATGAACTACAGTTTTAGATCTCTTGATTTTGCTAGCGATTTGCCTTTTACTCATTCCACTTTTCATAATTCTAAGATTTTACCTTTTTGAATTTTACTCAATAATTTTCCTCTACCCAGGGCCCGAAATTTCGACTCAGATTACACTCGCCGAAAAAATTTTTACTCGCAACAAAACAGAGTTTTTTTTTTTTTTTTTTTTTTTTGCATTTCCCCCCCCCCCCCTAACTATTTGAAATGCTTTAACAAATATACTTTAAATTATATATATTAAAAGTGTGTCGTTTATCATCATGTCTTATAATCATCTGTAATTAAAAATCATTATAATATATTTATTGTATTTGAGATCTGAAAAAGATTAAAATCTCTAATAACATAAATGTAAAGAGTTATTAAAGAAAAAAAGAAGGAAAAAAAAAAAACTCTTTGTTAAACAATATCCTGTGAAAATCTTTTTATTACCGAATATTAAGCTTCCTTATTTACTTCTTTATTTAACTTTTTACAGCAGAAATGTCTTTTTCGTCCATTTTATTTTTGTAATCAGACGGAATGTCGATGTGTATAACTTGTTCATTGTTGTCATTTGAAATAGCCATTTCGGAATTACATGTTCGATAAAATCGTTGCTTACCTGCCTTCAAATCTTTACAAGAGCAAATCCTTGGAGTTTCAGTAAAAAACTGGAAAATGAGAACTGTTTTTTGACCATTTTTCAACAAAATAAACATCGGCAGTATCTTTAAAAGGGCTTGTGTTCTTTTTCATGCGCCAGTATCGCATAGGTAAAATTTCACATTTCTCTTTTCTCGTATTGTGGGCGACGAGCAGAGAGGTTCTCTGTTCGTCTATTCTCACTCTGCTTGGAGAAATCACAGTGGGAGAAACGAAACTGCCTAAGAGATTAACTTTTATGCATGGACTAAGCAATTTTCCTTTCCCAGGCTGGAATTAAATGTGCGGTTATAAGATGGCAAGATTTTGCCATATTTAAATCTATAAAATGAATATTTATGTCACCGTATCGTGTAAGAATTCTATCTATAACTGGACCAAATTTTTACTCACCACAGTAAAAATTCCATTCGCCATTGGCGAGCTGGCGAGCGGAAATTTCGCGCCCTGTCTACCCATAATCTCAGTTGATTCAACTCTCAGCTAAATGATTAAATAAAGTTTCTTTTCATTCTAACAATTATCCCACACAAAATTATGCAAATGTGATGTCATTTCAATATGCAAGCAATCACTTTTAAAACTGGTCTTAAAGTTTTTTCCATTTGATTACATTACACATTTTTACTTTATATCGAAAATAAACATATATTAAATTTTAAATTCATTATTTTTTTATTTCTTACATTTTATATATTAAATGTAAAGTAATTTACAAAGAAATTTTAATTTTTGAATGCAAACAAAAAAATTCAGTGGTGGTCTTAAAGTTTTTCCACCACTGTATGTCATCTAATAGCTGTTCGATTCAATGCCTAGGCAGATAAGTTTAGTTATTGCTCCCAGAGTTTGCTGCTTTATGTACTGTTTTCTCAGGATATATTACTCAAAACTTCCTGAAAACTTAATCAATTGTTCTTCCTACTATAATGTATGTGCCCAATAAATATCATTCTGATATTCACATTCCTTCTTAGTCTTGCAATTTTAATGACAGTAGTGTATATTCTATGGTTCTACAAAAAATATAAAGAAACACTTTAAAAAATTGGAATAAGGAAACAACAATTATATAACTTTATAAGAAAATTGAATTTTATGTGATAATAAAAATAAAGATTTTAAGTGTAATTTATTTTTTTAAGGCACGTTACAAACATTTTTTTCCATAGAGTGAATTTTCCTGATTCTTTACTTGAATAATATTATATTCAGTTTCATGTTTATTTATACAAAAAAACATGTAAACTTTTTTTTTTTTTTTTTTTTTGGGGGGGGGGGGGGGGGGGGAGAGAAATAGTTGCATCTCTATTTAACAAACCTCCATTTTACAAATTTTTCTAATGAAATAGGATTTTTTTTTTTAAATAATCTCCAAAAATAACAAAGTGAGAGTTTCTCTTCCCTAAACACAGAGCATCCTTTTAATGATGTTCTTCATACAGAGATGCCACTTTTCCACTGAGCGGTGGATTTTCACTTTTTATAAATGTTTTCTGTCACCCTCCCTTCAAACTAATGATTCGTGATCAAACAGCTCATTGAAGTCATGTAATTTCCAATCTTTCTCCATCCACAACATAAATACCAATAAGCATATTAAACAGGCTTTATCAGATTTTAGAATTTTTAAAAAGGTAAGATTTCTCAATATTTTTCATGTACATAGTTATGTTGCAATCCCGCCTCCACCCCCCCCCCCCCCCCCAAAAAAAAAAAAAAAAAAAAAAAAAAAACTAGCAATTGATCATTAAACAACCTGACGAAGCTCTGCAATACTCAATCTTTATCCATCTATAACATAAGTGACAGTAATTATGATGAACATGTTTTATTAGGGTCTAGAATTTATAAAGATGTAGAAATATTTCCCCATGTGTAATTATTTTGTTTTAAATTATGTTAAATTAATATTATTGATTACCATATACACAGACTTTGAATAATCAGACATATATACAGGCTATGGTTTATTTTGAATTTTTTTAAATACCTTTTTTATTTTTGATAAAGCACCATTCTTTTATATTGCTTAAAACATTATAACCTTTTAAATATTAATTTACAGAATTTCTTGTATAAATATGTAAAAAATGTCGGAAATTTTACTTCACCCATGATTTCCTCTTTTTTGAAATCTGTGCCATGCCTGTTCATAATTAAATCTCAAAATCTGTGGGACAGAATTGCATAAGTTTAACATACAAAGTAATTATTATGAAAAACTATACTAATACAATTTTGAATTTGATCACTTAACAGGAGGTGTTTCCATGCTATGTTTTTTGCAATGAACATTACAAGTGTGTCTTAGTTTTTTAAGATGGTAAAATTGCATATGCAAAATTTTTAAGCAGTCATTAAGATTAGAAAAATATTATTTAGAAAATAGTTTTTCTTTTTAATAGCATTATTATATAAGCAATGATAAATTAGAAAACATTTTGAGACAAAATCATACATACAGTTTCTATTCCTTTGTTACGACGTCCAAATACATATTCTAGAGCTAAAGTGCCTTTGGGTGTTTCACTTCTTTCCAAAAATTTATAACACAAAGTTGATTTTCCCTATAATAACATAAAATATAAAAATATTATATATACAAAGAATAATTGCATATTGATTTCATATTTATTTTTTTATAAATTATAATGATTTACGAAGCAGAATAGAGGAAAAAATACCCTAAATAGATATTAAATTTTCTACATATTCTAAAATTGTACAACAATTTTAAAAGATTATAAAACTTAAACTAACACTAGAAAATCAATTATTATAAATTAGATTATAAATGCAACAAAACTAAAATAAAATAAAACTAGAATTTTGTGGCCACCATATGACTTTCTTCTATATTTTTCTATGCAAATTCACTCAGTAAAAATAATTTATTAAAATCATCATTTAATAAAATTATCTTCCATGATAATGCTGTACAATTTCCATATTTGAGAAGTAGTATAACACTAAATATCCAAAAAAGTTCATTTTATACTCGATATTAGATTATTATTATTTTATTTTATTTATTTTTAATGAAGAAAATTGATAACTTTAATTTTAATTATTGCAGATCGATGGTTCAACCATTCATTTTAAAAGGTATTGGGGAGCTCTTTTCAAAGATACCCATCATGAAAATTTATTCTCCTCGAGGGGCACATCCTCCCGGGGGGGGGGGGGGGGTTGGCAATGCTCCTACATATACATTTTTTTTTTTTTTTTTCTCAGTTGACTATCTCTGTTATAAATAAGTCTTGTAAATTTTATAATGATTATTAAAAAATAATTCTCTTTATGCACATTTATACAAAATTTTGTTCTAAACCACCATGTTAAAAATTTAGAAAAAGCAGGATAACAATGCAACCTGTAAGACAATTTTTACCAAAAGTTGATAGGCACCAATTCATGTCAAGGTGTAACTACATACCAATTTGTATGAAATTCTATGCAGTAGTTCCTGAGACACAGTTGTCACAAAATTTTGTCACACACACACACAGACAGACATTTTCTAAAGATGGTCAAATCGTGTTCTACAGCTTTCAAAATGTGTAAATCCATCAAAAATCCGAGGTCGAAAATTTTTATGAATCCAATACTTTCTTCTATTGCAAATAGAAGAAAGTAATAAATACACTATGTTATTATTATTATTATTATTATTATTATTATTATTTATTTTTTTTTTTTACAGAAAACCTATTATTAGTGTCATTTTCATGTTCTTTGCAATACATGATGCAGGCAAGTAAAAATTTAATTTTATATCCACTATATTCTTAAGAATGAGTTTTAAATAAATAAATAAATCATGAGCCAGACAAATATCTAAAAGAAATATTTTAAAGGGGTAAATGAAGGGTGAATAATAAAAAGCGCATTTGTTCAGAGCTTATTCAATACTAGTCGCCTTCCACGACCAGCTGGTTCTCAATCCTTGAAAAATTCAGCTTTAAGAAACTCCCGCTTGGTGAGGATATTCGACTTGTAGGCCCGAAAAACCTATATATACCAATTACGAATGGTCTAACTCAATTTCTAAATTTTTGCCCCCTTCGCCCCTTTTCACTCCCCTAATAATTTTACACTTTCAATAATATCCTCACTCGACTTCTAGGCCCCAAAAACCTATATATACCAATTTTGAACGGTCTAACTCAATTTTTAATTTTTTGCCCCCTTCGCCCCCCCTAATAATTTAAAATTTTTGAAGATATCCTCATTCGATTTGTAGGCATCAAAAACCAATATATACCAATTTTGAACGTTCTAACTCAATCTCTAATTTTTTTCCCCCTTTGCATCCCCTAATAATTTTGCTCTTTTGAAAAGATCCTCATTTGACTTGTAGACCCCAAAAACCAATATACATACCAATTTTGAACGGTCTAACACAAATTTCTAATTTTTTGCCCCCTTCACCCCCCATCCCCCCTCCCTCGTAATAAATTTACACTTTAAAAAATATCCTCATTCAATTTGTAGGCCTCAGAAACTTACATATACCAATTTTAAACGGTCTCACTCAATTTCTAATTTTTTGCCCCCCTCCTCCTAATAATTTTACACTTTCGAAAATATCCTCATTTGACATGTAAGCAAAAAAATCTATATATACCAATTTTGAATGGTCTAAGTCGATTTTTAATTTTTTGCCCCCTTCGCCCCAATCCCCCCCCCTAATAATTTTACACTTTCGAAAATATCCTCATTCGACTTGTAGGCCCTGAAAACCTATATACACCAATTTTGAACAGTCTTACACAATTTCTAATTTTTTGCCCCCACCTCCCAATAATTTATTACACTTTGGAAAATATCCTCATTTGACTTGTACGCCGGAAAAACAATGTATACCAATTTTGAACAGTCTAAGTCAATTTCTAATTTTTTGCCCCCTTCGCCCCCCTTTCCCGTCTCCCCTAATAATTTTACACTTTCGAAAATATTGTCATTCGACTTGTAGGCCTCAAAAACCTATATATACCAATTTTGAACAGTCTAACTCAATTTCTAAATTTTTGCTTCCCCCCCCCCCCCCTTAATAATTTTACACTTTCGAAAATAACCTCATTCGACTTATAGGCCCCAAAATATGAAATTTCAGCATCATATCTCAATTTAAAATACTTTGAAATAAAAAAAGAAAAAGAATTATTTTTACCTTTGAATGTATTTGTTGCTATAGAAACTCACATCGTCTTTCGAGAGAGAGAGATGTGTGTTAGAATAAAATTAATTTGCCAAGATAAAAATAATAATAACCTTTTTGTTTATTAATCAAAATTCATGAAATTTGAAGTGCAAGTTGGTCTTGAGTTGTACAGGCTGTATATTAAATTTTGTGTTTGTGAGAGAAAATTTGAAGAATTTTGAAAATTGCAATTTTTAATCCCACTTCAAAAACAAGTGACCTTAATTAGTTCCAAATGTTTTCTTTCTGCTCCAGATGGTGGAGACTATCCTCTGCTTTCATTTAGATTCAAGTGATTTGCTGCCACCTAAAATTCATATTTTAGTTAATTTTAAAAAATCTAATTGTCGTGTTGATATTCTGTTTGCTCTCCTGTATTCAGAAAAATCGCCCTTCTCATTTGGTACTGATTTTGTAGCGATTGGATCAATATTTCTAATTTATTTAGCCATTTAACGTTCCTTAAACGCATCTTAAGCTCAAAATTGTCTGGTTTATTAATTGACATAGGTCGACGTTTTAATTAATATCTTTGGAATGAATTAAAAATTTTAAATTCTGTTTCCAGGAGCCCCTTGGGAAGGCTCCTGAACATCCGTATGTCAATTTTTGTACTTCTGCATTCTATAGAGACTGAACGCATAGATGCACAGACAGACAGAGAGATAGACAGAGAGGCAATCTTCTTTCATTATTATAGATACAAGTCACCTTCGGCGACCAGCTGGTACGCAATCCTTGAAAAATCCGATTTTATGAAACTCCCGCTCGGTGGTGCCGCCATTTCAGGTCTTAAAACAGCTTATTGACATATAGTGAAAACAGCTTTACTGAAAAATTTAATCGCAGTAAATTTCCGCTCTGTAGCACCTGCGGTGCCCTCTTCCAGTTTCAATATCTGAAACAGCCTGTTAGCTCACCATTTTATGATCTTTCAAATTTCTGACTTTAGAAGTTCTGACTTTAGAAAGTCCGGCTCGGTGGCACCTGCGGCGCCTTATCCCCGTTTTAGAACTTACAGCACCTTCCTCACTCATTAGAATTTAAAATATTGAAATTTTAAAATATTACAATGCCATCTGGCATTAGAAATTTCTGTAATCTACTGTTCAATTCCTAATCAACAAAGCTTTCAAATGATGTATTACTTATGAAATTATTTCAATTAGTATCCGAGATACAAAAGAAAACCTAATCAGGACACCTTAAAACACATAATTAGAATTTAAAATAATGATATTTTAAAATATTACAGCGCCATCTGGTGGTAGAAATTTTTGTAATCTACTGTTCAATTCCAAATCAACAAAGCTTTCAACTGATGAATTACTTATGAAATTATTTTAATTAGTAACTGAGATACAAAAGAAAAGCTAATCACTACACCTTAAAACGTGTAAATCAGGTGAAATCTCAAATCCCACTTTCAATAACATAAAAGTACTTTAAAATATCTTTTGAATGATTTATTAAAAATAGTTTAATTCCGAATTTGAAATACAAGTATTAGAATAAAATTTAATTTGCAATTAAAATGTAAATTTTTTAAACATAATAAAGAAAAATGAAGTATTTAACTTAAATTAATATAAATTGAAAAACTTTTGACATTACTTCGTGCGTCGTTGTTTAAATTTTTCGGCTGGGTTACCGGCTCTCTTCAGAATGACATCCTCTGTGGAGGACTTGAGCTTGACTGACGATGATCTTCTTTCACCATAAGGTGGCGCCGCTGTCGTTGCATGCCTCTCTATTGGTTTTAATTTCGATTGACTTGCGAAACATTGCATTATAATAATCATCGTAGTTAGCAATTTTACTGGCTTTATCAAATTCAATTTTAATATCTTGTTTACTAAATGTTTTGGCTAAGGTTGTATTAAATTTCCCCGTTTTTATATCATTTTTGTGCTCATTAATTCTTGTTTTAATTTCAAAAGTGCTCATTAATTCTTATTAATTGCTCATTAATTCTTGTTTTAATAAAATTAAAACAAAAAATAAGCACAAAAATGATATAAAATTGGGAAAATTTAATACAGCCTTAGCCAAAACGCTTAGTAAACAATATATTAAAATTGAATTTGATAAAACCAGTAAAATTGCTAACTACGATGATTATTATTACACAATGTTTTGCGAGTCAATCGAAATTACAACCAATAGAGAGGCATGCAACGACAGCGGCGCAGTGACACCTGACTGTGTGTGGTGCCACCTTATGGTGAAAGATGATAATCATCAGTCAAGCTCAAGTCCTCCGCAGAGGATGTCGTTCTGAGGAGAGCCGTGTACCCAGCCGAAAATTTTTTTTAAAAATGCACGAAGTAATGTCAAAGGTTTTTCAATTTATATTAATGTAAATTTTTTGTTTATTCTCCGAAATTGATGAAATTTGAACTCCAACTTTGTCTTGTGATGAAAACTCTGTATAGTAAGTTTCATGTGTGACAAAGTAAAACTAAAGAATTTTGAAATTTGCAATTTTTAATCACAGTCAAAAAACACGTGACCTGAATCTGTAAAGCAGAAAGTAAAAACTCTTTCGCCCCGCTTTCGAGATATCGGGAGTTGCCATGGTAATCCAACCAAAGGCAAACGCGGAATGCTTGCATCGAGAATTTCATTAAAGTCTATGGCCTAATGCGTAAAATAAAAAAATTTATAACTGATTCAGTTTCTGAAATAATATCTCAATCTTTTGAGATCTGATTTGTCTAATCGAGGTCTATATATATATAGAAAAAAGAAACGATTTATCTCTAAAAGATTTTGAGTTATAAAATGTGTTGTGAAAAAATCGATGTTTCGTAAAATCTAAAAATATGGATTGCTAATCCATATTTTGTTAAAATATTTATATGGTTCGAAAGAGGAATAAAATGACTTTTCAAAATATACCGGTTGTTAAGAAATGGGACTATTACTCTTTTGAACAGGGCGTTTCAAAACAGATGATTGAGAAAAAGAGAAATTTTGGATCCTTTTTAAAACATTTTTTTTTTAAATATAAAAAATCTGTATTTTCCAAAAGAAAATTTTACCGTAAGAATCGGTAATAAATGCTCTTTCTCGTGGTACAGGCGTATTTTCAATATCTCCAACAGTTGAGCAGCAATTGCTTTACAAAAACATACAAAATTTTCCCTCTGTGTTTCTTCTTTTGAGTAACGTGCTGGAAGGTTAAAAATACAATCTGCTGGCTTTTTAATTAGACACAGGTTGACGTTTTAATTAATATCTCTGGATCTAATTAAAATTTTTAAATTCTGTTTTCACTATCCCCTCGGGAAGACTTCTGAGCACCTGTATGAAAAATTTTATACTTTATGTTCAGTAGGGGCTAAACCTATAGATGCTCAGACAGACAGAGAGACAGACATCTTCCTTTATTATCATAGATTTTATTAATATAGATAAGTATTACTCAAACGTCAATGTGATTAAGTTTAAGAGGGAAAAAAAATTACAAAGCATAAATTGTTTTTTGAATCTTTCTTTGAATGATTTTGGATTTATTATTTCATAATATTAGTTTGATTCTAATAAAAAGTAAAATTTCTGTCAACGACAGAATTTAGTTTAGTATGGAGTATTATTAATTTCAATCAGTAAAATTTTTATTTTTATTTTTTAATTTATTTTTTACCTCATTTTTTGACCGTAAAACTGAGCCACGTACTTTTTACATTGACTGAAATGAATTAAAATGAAGTGTTTCCACCTAAATTTCATACTTTAGTTAATTTTAAAAAATCTAATTGTCAAGTCAAAAAACTATTTGTACCCCTGGATTCAGAAAAATCGCCCTTTCCTTTATGGTACCGAATTTGTAATGATATGAATGATATTTCTAATTTATTTTGGTGTTACACAAAACTGGTCTACAAAAACTGCTGACGACATTTTTACCCAGATACTAATTGTCCTCCTTCCCAAAAAGAAAGTTAATGAATTAGTTTTTTTTCAATTTTTGGTTTATTAATTTGGGTAGAAAAATATTTAAAGTTAAAAATATGAAGGAATGAGTAAAATTTTAAATGACAAAAACTAATGAATTTATTCTATTGGAATTTACAAAAATAAAATATACATGAAAAAACCTTACTTTGCTTCATTCGGTGACCGAAATGCTTTCTGTGGGGTGCCCCACTCTGTTCACTGGCTCACACAGCATGGAAGTCTTTAGTGACTGATCTTCTGTTCAATCGACAGCTCTCCTCAACAGTCAGCGCCACATTTTATCGATGCCCAGTACATCACTGCCATTACAAGAGTTTATATGATGATCAATAATTTCAACTGTTTCTCAATAAGCAGCATAATTATGATTGTTATAGTTTGCGAGTTTCATTACTTTTCCATATTCGATCCCAATTTCATCTTCGTTATGGTTAGAGCTGTTGTTATTTTACCTGTTTTAATATCATGACTATATTCTTTTATCCTGGTTTTTATTTTTATTTTTGACATACCTATAACTAACGAAACTTGCAAACTACAACAATCATAATTATGCTGCATATCGAGAAACAAATGAAATTATTGATTATGTAAACTCTTGTAATGACAATGATGCGCCGGGCATCGATAAAATATGGCACCACCTGTTAAGGAAAGCCGCCAAGTGAACAGGAGATAAGTTGCAGTCACTAAAAACTTCTACGCCATACGAGCCGGTGACCAGAGTGGGGCACCCCGCAGAAAGTACTTCGGCCATCGAATGAAGCAAAGTAAGGTTTTTTCCATGTTTATTTTGGTTTAATGCTTCAGGTTAATATATTTATTTACAAAAAAAAAAGAAAGAAAAATGAATCTAATTACAATGGTTCTAAGCAATTCACATATGTAGCCCTGAAATAATATATGCCCACGTTAGGACACCTTAAATTTCAGTCTTGATTTTGAAAATAGGAATCAGTTTTCTTAGCATATCATAGTGGGCAGCACACTCTACTCTTCAGTGTATTGGTATTTCTCACATTAGCAGGTAAAGATTAATCCAATTTTCTTTGTTTTGAAAAAGTCACATTAATGGGTGATTTCATAAACGAATTACTTGTGCAAGAAATAATTTAAATCTGAGCATATGGGAATTAAAAGATAGACTTTCACAATATCTTTAATGTTAAAAAATGAATTTTACAGCTAAGTCTAACTCTTTGTGAGTTACATTTATTATGATAATGATCCAAGTGGGTCAGGCTGGGATACTTTCTCAACCTTCCCCATCACTATGCAATAGAAAGAAAGCAATATTTGGAAGTAGAATATAAATTTATTAAGACTTTAAATATGTTAAAAAAAAAAAAAAAAAAAGGTATATTATTAAGAAAATTGTTTTTTCTTTAGAATTTAGACGAGAGCAATTTTCAAATGTAAAATACAATATTTGTTAATATAATATTCTAGCATACTCTACATTGTTATTTATTAGGTTCTAAGTCTTTAAATAAAGATAAATTATGCTTAGTAATTTTTATGCATTAAAGATTGTCCCAAGCTGCCCCACCTAGCAGGGCAGCTTGTAAAAGTTTTTAAATTTTTTTACTAAAGTTAAATTTGACAGAATACTCAATTCGAATAATTTTTAACTGAAACAGGAATGCTTAATATTTATGTCAAACTGAGTTTGGTGAAAATTGAATAAGAAATAAATTTTTTAAAAATCATTATCTGAAAAGTGTCCCAAGGTGCCCCACCTTCCCCTAACAATGCTTCATTACATTAAAAAAATAAATAAATGAACTGGAAATTTTTAAGTTAGACTGACTGAATCAAAAAAAGAATCACAAACTTTGACAAGGATGTAGCCAAGTTTTTTTTTTTTTTTTTTTTAAGGGATGGGGGGGGGGGGGGGGGGGAAGCAAACTCTATCTTAAATTAAAAAAATAAAATAAAATAGAATAAGTTTCATATATTCTATAAACACAAATAAGTTTTTAAATTTTTCTAAACAAATAAGTTTGATAATTCCAGGAGTTGTACTCCTTGCCTTTTTTTCAGGACACTTTCAGAGTTGAGAAATTTCCATCTTTTTCCCTGCAATTATTTCCATACAGAAAAATCACGGCATTTTTATAGTAACGTGTCATGATTAAATAGTATAGAGATTATTGTATAAAAATAGTGATAGAAAAAAAAAAGAAAAAGAAATTTCTCATTCTTGAATGTGTCCTTAAAAAAAAAAAAAAAAAGGCGGGGAGTATGATTTCTGTAAATTTCTGATAAAGTATTTTGAAATGGCAGACAGATTAAATATCTAAATTACACAAATATCTTATTGTCAGTTTGGTAGATCATTAAAAAAGAAGAAAAATAGTAATGAATAAATTTCTTAGATTTCTAAGTATTTCAACTTGCATTTAATTAATTAAAATGCTACACTAATAACGTTAATCTCATTTTGTGTAAAAAAGATGTTATTCTAAAACATTCATGATTAAAATATTTACTAAAAAAAAAAAAATCTTACAGCTTTTTTATTTCCAACAAGCAATAAAACAGAATCCTTTATATTTTTCTTAGCTGAAAAAAAGAATAACATTCAAATAATAAAAATATACTACAATAAAAATGCATTAGCACAAATAAAAGTGAATTTTATAAATAAATAATGTTGTTTGGAAAAAACAAAAGAACGAAAAAAGAACGTTAAATTTCACAAGCCGTTTTTTTAAAAAACAAAATATGCATATCAAAAAATCTGTCTACTGCCTCCCCCCAGCCCCAACATATACATACAATAAAGAAAGAAAGAATTCATTCCCGCCTGTTTAACTGCCAAATGCCTGTAGCAACTATCATAAAAAGTGGGGCCTAAGCATTAAGTGCAGTATCCACTATGGTTGGTTTGAGCAGTACTATTCAGAATCTTTTGATGTGGTCGACCGGATGGACCTGGTTCGACGTGGTTGGTTGTCAGGGAGAAGTCCCTGACCCTAACCCCTTGCTGAGATAATTGAGGGACCAGAGGCAGTTATCTTTGTCAATCTTGCATGCTTTTCTTTGAAGTAACTGCACAATCTGATAAAAGAAGGTTACAACTGATGACAAGACATTTGACACTTTGTGTCAGAAGAGTGATTAATGCTTTTTTGAACCTTGAAGTTCCAACCTTGGTGGATACCGGCCTTTAGGGTTCATATTAGAGGGTGGGATTGTCAGAATCCCCTTGTATTTAAAAAATATATCACAAGGCTTTCCTGCTTTTTTATTTGTGTTTGCCCTCTGTTTAGTTTTGCAGACTGCTTCTTATTGGTTGGCAATGTTGCTCCTCTACCTTTGGGTTTTGCCCTGCTTTCAGTCTTGCTTTTGCCTCCAAAGCAGTAGCACATGTTTGCACCTGAAGAAGAAAAGGCTACGTCCTTTCGAAATTGGTAGTGCTTTCATTAGTTTTATGGCGTGTGAAGAAGTTTTTAAGTTTGAATATTGATTGTACATCAGTTCTTTTATTTAGTATTATTATTAAGAGTATTTATTTATACCAATAATAAATTATATTTGAAGAGTTTTTAACATACTATAAGGGAAATTAAATATTTAAAACAAGAAATTTCTATAAAGAAATAACATGAAATTTAGATATAGCAGATTTTTTTAAAAACCCTGAATTCAGGAGTAGCTTGAAAAAATGTCACCCCTAAATAATGATCGACCCGGACAGAATCCGCTCACCAACCCCTGAGAGAGGCTTCGCATCCCCCCGACTCACTTCATTTATTAACCCCTAAAGGGCCACCTATTTGCAGCTTTGCCTTTGACTAAATAGGAATATTAATAGTGTAACAAGACAAAAGCAGAAAAATGTTATAAAAATCTCCATATTCAATGTCAAATTTAAATACATATTTAATACCACACTATTATTATTTTAATGAAATATTATGCTAAAAGTCTGTAGATTTTTTTTTTTTTTTAAACAATTTATTAAGTTAAAAAAAATATTGTCATAGGAACCTTTTTCATTTTCTTTGAACTGTTCTACAGCTATATCCCATAAGGTCTGCCTACAAAATAATATAAAGTATCAATGCATTTCATATTATTATAATTAAACTAATAAAATAAACATAATAAACTAGAGATCAATGAAAATTAAAAGCATAAACAAATAAACAAGCAGTAGTCAGAAGTGTCAAATCTGGTTTGGGAGGTACAGCAGTCTCCATATCAATAATTTCAGATGGCAAATATTAAAAAAAAAAAAAAAAAAATACATACACATACTATCTATTGATTTGATATATATATATATATATATATATATATATTTTTTTTTTTTTTTTTTTTGAAAATTTTAGTTTTATAAAATTTTTTAGAATTGTTAATTTGTAATTTGAAATTTTTTTTCTGAAATTTTAGTAATAGCTTTTATTACTCTTTTCCGTCCCTCTTTGTTATCTACCTTCAGCTCCATTTGTCACGCACTGGGCAAGCAATATGTGGACATGAACACAATAAGTAAAATTTAATAGTTCTCTTTGAAGAAAGAGAAAACAGTACTTTACGAATTAACCACAATGCCAGTAATTAATCACTGCCATGTGGTTAATGTAAAATGTATATTTTATGTACATTTTATTATTTTTATTTATGTATATATATATTTATGAATATTATATTAGTGATCTATGAAATGTTTTGTATTATCTTATATATTTATATTTATAAATATAGATATCCTGCCAATAGCATGCGATTGATATGTTCTGATAACAATATAGCATCACTAAAATTTGGTTGAAGTACAGGGGTGATAAATGTCTTAGCAGTGATAACTCAAATAACATAGTACATATGTATTGTTCAATACAAAGAAATATATTGAAAGAAATTATAGAAGCTCCATATTTTAGAATGAATAGTTCAGCACATACATAAGATCTGTTTATACTGAGATATTAAGAACTGAGGGATATTTCATGGATTTTATGAATCCTACTGTAACTGTACAGTTAGTGAACATGCTATAGATATCTGACACAAAAAAGGATGATACGATACAAGTACCCACAATTGGGAGTTTGTTACAGTTAAAACTTTCAGATGTCAATGTAGGCAAATAGCATCAAATATAAAAATGAAAATATAAAAATTTAACAACAGCCATCATGGATCCTTCCCAGTTCAGATGGGAGGGGGGAAGTAATGAACACGTAGATACTTTTCAATACAGCAAACCCTAGCAGCTATTATATAAGAGAAGTACCTAACACTATTATACTACACAGCATAACTCCTCCTCCCCCCCTCCCCCTTCGGAGGGAGAACAACAAATTTTTAATGGTATAGTGATTCTTTCCAGATGCAGATAAACATATCTGGCAATTTTATTTTGATTCCATCAAAGGATATGGCATTGTGCAGCAGACCAAAAAAAAAAAAAAAAAACAGTCGTCTTATATAGATTAAGGTAAAAATAATTTACTTTTCATATTTCATCTGCCTCAATTGCATATTGTTCTATTGCCTAAAAACTTGTAATACTAACTTTGCAAAACTGTACCTAAAATTTAGTAGCTAAAAATACGTATTAGTTATCGAACATTTAAAATATAAGCAGATGGAACTAAAACAATAATAATGAATTAAATAGGAATTTAAGTAGTGTTGTACTATTTCACAGCCTTTATTTATTTATCCCATTCCTATTTTTCTGCATTTACCCAAATTCTGCAGTTTTTGTAAAAAAAAAAAAAAAAAAAAAAAAAAAAATTGCATGGATAATGGTAGTCAGTTTAGAAAGTCATATGACTTGTTTACGAGAAGATTTGACTTATTACATTCCTATAACTTATCAGCTTAACCTATATACTAGATGGAACCCGTCGAATTCGACGATCATTTTATTGACCGTAATGTTTAAAAAAACATCGCATCATTATTTAAATGTATTTCAAGTTAAAACATCTAATATAAGTTATGACATTTCACTTTTAAAAAAAAGAAAGTCAGAAAAATGCTTATAAATAGAAATACTATATATGACATCACTTTCAACAAAGTACAGTCAATGTGACGTCAAACTGACTCCAAATAAACAGTTCCTATCTTTCATTTTCTATTTCGTTTAATACTAAGACTACATGTTAGCTGGCCCGTCCGGCGTGTCCCGGGCCCATGGTAAACCTTAAATGAACCTTAAATTTGTATGGTTTTACATCTTTAACTCAATTTTGTTTGAATTTCTATTTTTAAATAAAAGCATCGTGAAAAAATAATCAGCTGTAACCAAAAAAATTACCTCGAACTGAACGAAACCCTGCCTTGTGACCTTGGTGCCTTCGATAGCGCATACGCCGTTAGACTTTTTTTTATTTTTCTCTTCTCATAGCACATCTACAGACCAAGATCTTTTTTTAGACACCTCAACCAAATTTTTACACCAAGTTGTTCTCTCAATATAGTGGAGACAGACAAAAATAATGTTTCAAATTAATATATAGATTCCTATAACTTAACCTCTGGCACTAACTGCCAGAGGGCTTAAACCTCTCCTACTATTTTCTATTGTTATTTTATGTAATTATGATACATAATCTTTATGCCCAATTGGTCAATTCCATGGCAGTATCTTGTTAAGACACCCAGACTCACTAAATTATTAAGTGTAATATTTATCAGTTCTGAGTTTAGACACAAGTAATTTAAAAACCAATTTCCATCAGCTATTTTCAATTTGAAGTCAGTAATCATTTATTTATGTAAACATTGTTCATCTAAATGCTCTACTGTTTTTATAATGAATAATTTAATCCTTATTTATTTAGTTGTATTATTACAGGAAAATATATAAAAGTGTTTATTTTAAAACATCGTTAAGAACAGATCTATTTTACCATATAATCATTAAAAATAATTTATTGAAATGATTATTCTATAATCATTGTTTACAGAGTGAAATAGGAAATTTAACTTCAATTTTTGTATCATTATAAAAGTAACTTATTGACTAATAATTTTGAAAAACATTTTCAGAATTAATTCTGCATTATAAATTTTAAATAAGATTTTTATCCTTTCATGTATATATTTATGTATTCTTATTTAAAAGCCTATCATTATTTTAAAGTATAAAAAAGTTATTTTATTTATTTATTTATTCATATATATATATATTTTTTTCTTCAGCTGACATTGATTTATATACATACATATGTTACAGTAAATAACCCAAATCCGTTATTATGCATAGTTAGTTACTAGTAAGAATGCAAAGTTTCTACCAGCATCCGTTCTGTAATTTTGCATTCTTACTATACTCCTTGTAAAAGAAATAGGCCGATGAGTTTCTTTCCCGCAGAGCACCGTAACTATGGGGACGGATCATGTGACCGACTGATGGAATTCTTTTTTTGCACTTCGTTGAGGTAGTTCTAGCTTTGACTCTGTCTCTGAGATCTGGTTAGATTTTTCAACGCTCGTCGTGCTTGTTACTTTTACCTTTTTCTGTATCTTTTCATTTACTTTAGGATGTCAGCTGACATTAGAAAACAATCTAAAACGATTATTTATAATGTGTATAACTTTTTTAGGCATCTTGTTGCTTCGCAACCCGAAGCAACAATCAAGGATGTGTTTAGGCAAACACAAAAGGTCACTGCGGATGCATGCGGAGTGTCACTCAGGACAATTGGTAGAATTTGTGCCGAAGCTCATCGAAGTAAGAATGTAGATGCCGCCGGCTTAAGTAAGACGTTATTCGCATCGCCTCAAAAGAAGATTCCTCATGCAAAAAGAATAACGGAATTGGATGATTTCAATAAAAATATTGTACGCCGCACAGTGCAAGAATTTTATGATCGAAAAGAATTTCCGACTCTTCATAAATTGAGAGAGATTTTACAGGAAAAAATAGCTTTTTCTGGAAGTATAAAGTCACTGTGGACAATCTTAAAGAGTCTCGGTTTTACTTATAGAAAGTGTAACGACGGCCGCAGATTCTTGATGGAAAGATCCGATATTGTAGCTGCACGCATTTCCTTCTTAAGGAAAATGCATAATATTCGAAAAGAATCGCCTCTTCGGCAAACTGTGTATTTGGATGAAACATGGGTGAATCAAAACCATTCAAGAAATTATATATGGCAAGATTCCAAGAAGCAAGGGGGTCTTAAAGTTCCTACAGGGAAAGGATCACGAATTATTATTTGCCATGCTGGTTCAGCTAAAAATGGCTTTATCAGAGGAGCAGAATTGATTTTTCAGTCGAATTCAAATAAAGATTACCACCAAGAAATGAACAGCGAAGTCTTTAAAGAATGGTTTATGAATTTGTTAAGTGGATTGGAAGAACCAAGTGTCATTGTCATGGATAATGCAAGCTACCATTCTAACCATTTTGAAAAGATCCCTTCCACAAAATCAAGAAAATCAGAAATTATCGCATGGCTCCAAAGTAAAAACATCAACCACAACCCAAATAATACCGTTTCTGAGTTACTTAATATTGTCAGAGAACATAAAGAAAAATATAAAATGTATGAGTTAGATGTCCTTGCATATGAAATGGGACACGAAGTAATTAGGCTCCCCCCCTATCATTGTCAATACAATCCAATTGAGTTGATATGGGCTCAGGTAAAGGGGGAAGTTGCCGATCGAAACACCACATTTAAAATTAAAGATGTAAGGCGGCTGCTCGAGGAATCTCTCCGTAGAGTAACTCCAGAGGACTGGGAAAAATGTGTTAATCACTCTGAAAAGCTGCAAGAAGACGATTTTATCAAAGAAGGAGTGAGAGATGAAATCATCCAAAAAATTGTAATTAATTTACAAGATAGCGATAGCAGTGATAGCGAAAATGAGGTTGAAGAGAATAACTCTGATATTTCTCTTAGTTCCTGATGTCAAGTCTGAAACAGTGCTTCAAAGCGACTTTTGTGTTTGCCTAAAGTCCTTCTAAGGACGAAAGAAAAAGTTCTTTTAAGAACTAAAAAAGGTGAGGAAAGGTCCAGGTGTAGGGGAGGAGGAGCCTGGAAAAAAAAAAAAGAAAAAAAATAATAATAATTAAAAAATATTTTAAGTTAATAGTTAAAAAAATAAAATAAAATAAGAAAATATTTCATATTTAATTTTCTTGTAGACATCTAAAGGTAAGTGAATTCTAAAATAATAATAGAAATAAAAAGTGAAATAAAACAAAATTTTATCCTAAACCAAACTTAAATTTAGACGAGTAGAAGACTATACATACACGCATACATTTATATTTAAATTATATTGCGGGACTTCTTGCTTTATTCAAGGATCTACTGTAAAATGGTGACGACAGTGTTTTACTGTATAAAAAAGATAAACTTCTTGTTCTAATACATCTATCTTATACAGATTTTTATTTAATACCAAAAGCCTCCTAAATTTATAAAAATGCTTCAAATATCTTATAAAATACAGACAAAACATGCAAAATATTATGTTGGCAAATACCTAAAATAATATACCTAATCCAATTTTCACCAAAATTTGGAAAATTCATCTGTACACTAGACCTGTCCCAAATCTGAAGTTTTGTAGTTCTATCTTTATTAGTTTCGGCGATATGATAGCCAGAGGATTCCACACTTACATACACACACACACAGACCAATTGCCAAAAACTACTTTTTTTTTGGACTCAGGAGACCTTAAAACGTGTAAATAAGTTGAAAACTCGATATCGAATTTTTTGGACCGAATACAATACTTCCATTACCTACGGAAGTCGGGTAATAGAAGTAACCTACGGTAGTAGGGTAATGGAAGTAAAAATGTCTATTACATACATAACTGATCATAAACATGAAAAAAAAAATATTTTTAATTTGAAATATCTGCAAGATAATCTCACTAAACAGAAATTATAAATTAATTTATTTAATAATTAATTTTGTTACTAATCACTATAAATTGCAAAAAACTTGCAATAGTTGTTTTAAATCGAAAGAATAGCATTGTTCTTTCATCAGGAGAAAAAAACTAGGCACGAGTGCATCATCAAAAGAGCAAAGGTGCGTGCACTCACTTACTATAAGAAACTTAAAGTGACTTCTACATATGGTTTCATCTAAAAAATAATTGTTTAGTTTCAGAGTATATACCGATACTGCTATATACTGAACATGAACTGAGAAGTATTAAAAGTTTAAAAATCTATTAAAATAAGGAAGAAAAATCAATTAAAATACTGTTGCAGAAAAAATGTTAGAAGTTCTATTTCAGTACGAAACCAATGAACATTAAAGATTTAACAAAAATAAATCGTCCTTTATGTATTATCTCGTGAAAAAAAAAAAAAAAATATATATATATATATATGTGTGTGTGTGTTTATATACATATAATGTTCACCTGCATATTTCGTTTAAATATTTTAGATTCGAATACCTATGGATTATTCTGAAATAGTCAGTATGACAAAAGTTTAAACTTTTCACGACTGATTTTTTTCTACGAGCTATATTTGCCCATTTTTCTTTAAAATTGGAAAAAAAATAATATATATATATATATATATACATAGCTATTATTTTAATTACTCTGCTTTTCTTTCTTTCATTTTTTTTTTTTTCTGTAACTGCTGCAGGCGTTGGACAGAAACCTTAAAAAATTATGCCTATAAAAATTTGATAATATTGTTTCACAAGACGGAATTAGAAACAATTTTATATCGAAATAAAAATAAATCAAAAACTTATTTATTTAATCATCTTGTTAACATTTCCCCCTCTTGCTTCAAACTACTTAAACAAACGCAAACGTAGTGGGAAAAAAAAAGAATGAGCGTTCACGCCTCCCGTATCCATAGCAACGGAGAATTGGGGAACCTGTTTTTCGTTTCTTCACAAGCCTATTGATATTACAAGGACTATAGTAACAATGGGTTATAACTACAGAGGTTAGGAAACACGCGAAATAAAATTTTAATTCAGCTATTTACTGAAACTTTCAGTTAGAACCCATTCTTACAACACATATAACAGTATTTACCCAAAAAATAAAATTTACTTCTAAGTATAGAATAAAATATAATTGGTCTGAAGATTTTTATTACGCTACAAATCACATTGACACTCATTTGTTTGTTATTACATGGGTCACTATTGTGACATTCTGTGTTACATAGTACTTATTTTTATTTATTTATTTTATTTATTTACTTATTTTATTTATTTTGCACTTGCCAAATCAGTGAGGCAATATTTTATGCATAAAAAATCCGTGGCTTTAACCTAATACAGACTGTTATAAAATAAAATTATTACATAGTCAGAACAAAAATGTGTGATTTTAATCTGTATTTCAAATTTACATAAAAATTATTTTTTATTTATTTTTAAATAAAAGAATATTAAAGGTAACAAAGGTAAATTTTAAATTTTAGTAATTGGAAGAAATAATAATTAATGAAGTATAATAATAATAATAGTAACACATTCTTGACATTTAGAATTTTATATGTTGTTTAATTTTAATTTATTCAAATCTAAAGAGGAAAAATAATAATAATAATAATCTATGAATTAATGTGAATATTTTGTATAGTTTGAATTTTATAGAACATTATTACATTTATTACACACAATTTTTAAAATTATTCGGATTTTACATGATTTGTTACATACCCAAAAGATTTAAAGTAAATAAATATTCATCAACAATTACATCATCTCTTTTAAACTGTTAGTTAATGGTGACAGTGTTTTAATATTGAATTCTTGACAGGGTCCGCTTTACCATTAGGCAAACCTAGGATTGCTTAGGGTCACCGAAAAAGCAGGGCCAACCAAAAAAAAAGAAAAAAAATTAGAATACTGCACAAAAACACACACATACACAAAAAAAAAAAAAGAAGTGTGGAAGAAAAAAGCGAAAATCATAAACCATTGTAATTTAAAAGTAACCTTCATCAAGGATTTTCAACTTTGTGCAAAAACAGGTTATGGCACTAAAATGTTATCTTTTGATAAATATATGCTTTGAATTGTATTGTGATAATGAACGAAGATTAGACCTTTTTCAAATTAGATGATGAAGGTAAAAAAAAAAGGGGGGGGGGAATGAAGTGATTTACAATTGCAAACTGATCAGTTTGGTTACCTAAACATTCCACTACCCATACCAGATCTTTAGAATAATAGAATTCATTCACGATAAATTTATTAAATCTGAAAAAGTCACACACCCCCCCCCCCACACACACACACTTTTTTTTTTTTTGACATTATAAAGAAAGGTTTAAATTAATTAAAATTTATTTGTTTTTCATGTATTTAATTCCTTTTTAAACGAAAATCTACTTTTTATCTTACTTAATTAATTACTAAATCAAATTGTAATATAGTGCTGTAAATAGCGGGGGCTATAAAATACATGGTTCAAAAACTAAAACATTTAATAGATGCTGAGATAGTTTACTTTAAAATCATAGTTCTAAAATAACAGCAGATCTACCTGTCATTGATAAGTACCCAAATTGAAGTGTCCAAGAAAGACCTTACTGCAGGCAGTGGGAACCTGGACCCAATGTAGTGTGGGTGGAGAAAGAGCTGCCGTAGGCAGCAGTTACCCGAAGCGAGGTTTAGAGTGATTTCAATGTAATTTTTTTTGTTTTTATTTTTAATGTTATGTAAAAAATAAATACTGATATAATTCTTTTGAAAATTCATTTGAATATAGTGACCAGCGAAGCGGGCGTAGCCTGCTAGCAACAAATAAAATCAGGAATTTGACAATTTTTTCAGTTTGTCGTTGACTGATTAACATATGCACATTCATTAGTTGGTTATCCCTGATAAAATCATATTTTTAAAGTCCTTCTAACTGTTGACAAGATTTTGGGTGGTCGTGTTTTTTGGTATCAGGAATAGGAATGATCTCTTTTATTATTATTAACTTTCAGATTTGCCATTGCAAGAGAAAAATTTCGTTATTCTTTTTCGTAATTTTTGATATCATCCTGATTAATCTGTAAAAAACCCACACTAGTCTGTAAATCAATAAAATTAATGAAGATTCATAAACTTTACTATCGATCCATAAAAGTTGGTAAGCATGCTGCGATTAACAAGTTGAGTACTACTATACAATTTACAAACAGAGGTTTAAAAGAAAAAAAAAGCAGAGAAAAAAAAAAGGTATTAGTGCCGGTTTATGGGTGCTGCCAGATTACAGAATTCCGGATTATGGATGCTTCACTGTATTTTAAAAAAAGAGGAAATAAGCAAAAATATAGGGTGTAAACAAACTTAAAATCTAAAAAATGTCTTTCATCTTGTGATCCATCCATAAACTAGTATGATGTGGCCACTAGAAGACTTTATCTATATTTTCCTATACAAATTCACTAAGGGCAAATAATTTATTACAATTATCTAACCTGATGAATGCAAATGATTTTCGTCTTAGAGAAAACAAACACTAAATATCCAAGAAAGAGAGTTTCATTGTCTATAAATAACATCTTAAAAAAATGCGTTTTTATAATGGTTTATCTTACATAGCAAGTTTCATACTGTTATATGCGGTAGAAGTTCAGATGAAGCCTTCCTGTTATCGAGGAAATTTCCAGTATAGCAGTGCCATCTATTGGCCTATAAGCTTCCAACTTGAATCAGCATAATGTCTCATAATGGCCTTATCACATATCAAATTTTGTTTGATTATATGCAATAGAACCTGAGATATACACTGTGTCCCAAAAATTTAGACAATCAATAAAATTTGTATTAACATAAAAAGTAATAAGGTACGTTAAAATTCATGAGATAGGTAATAAATAAAAACAGTTTTGCTGATATACACATACAAATTTTGATCAAAGGTTTAAAATCATAAAATGTACATTAAATTATATAAAAATGTGCTGTCCTAAAAGTATAGACACTTGTAAGTGTTTTTGGTTTTACATTTATAAAAGTAACTAAAAACTTACTTTTAATATTGAATTGTATTGCCACGATACTTTATAACATCAAATACACGTTGTTCCATGGAATTAATTAAGCATTGCATTACAGAAGGAGATATTTCATACCACGCTTTGTCAATTGCAGTTTTTAAGTCATTTACACAATTATATTGCTTTCTATTTTCATATATTTTATGAGATAATATCCCCCATACGTTCTCCATAGGATTCAAATCCGGACTAAGTGCTGGTCAGTCTAATAGTGTGATACTGTTTAGCATAAACCATGTTTTTGTTGATCTGGATGTATTGATGGATGCCCAATCTTGTTGGAAAACACAGTTCGATCCAGCTAGCAAATCCATAATTGGCAATAAATTGGTACGTAAAATATCTTGATAATCCTGATTTCATTTTTCTGTCTGTAAATCCTAGAAATGTTTGCCCGTTGAAACAAAACCCTTCCCAGGTCATTATGGATCCTCCGCCTTGTTGCCTGATGAAACAGTTCTTCCGTTCTTTTCTTATGTCATACCAGTAAAATTTATAACCATCAGGGCCGTCGAAATTCCATTTCTTTTCGTCACTGAAGATGACAGAAAGCCACTTTTCACTGTATGATATATGCTTTCTAGCTCATTTTAGACGTGCTTCTTTATGTCTCTGCTTTAAGCAAGGTTTTACTTTTATTCTCCTATAAACAATGTGTTTTGAAGCTTTAATTCTTCTGTGTATAGTACTTTTTGAAATTCTTGAAGGTGATGCAACTGCACGCACAGATAAATTATCAATTGAAGCCTCTTTTAATAACATTCTATCATTACGTAATGCTGTTTTCTTTGGTCTTCGAACTCGTTTTCGAGTATTCCATGTTCTACCTGATCTCAAAACTCTACAAATACTGCTCAAGGATCTCTTTATTCTTCTCGATATTTGTACAGGATTTTGTCCTTGCCCTTTTAACTGTAAAATCTTAATAATTTCATCTTTAGAATTTTTTTTAGAACCTGGCATTTTTATCAGAATATGCAGGAAACGTCTTTTCCGAATCACAAACAAAACAATACATTGAACTTATTAAATTATTATGCTAAAAATATGGCAGAAGATATTTCAATTAAAGGGAAAAATTATTCTGCATTTATAGAAGCAGACGACAATAAAAATATTTTATTCTGTGAATAAAAATGTTAAAGAAAACATGTAATGTTGTATTGTCTATACTTTTGAGACAGCAGATTTTTATATAATTTAATGTACATTTTATAATTTCATTATTTTTTCTTTGATCATAATTTATATATGTACATCAGCAAAACTGTTTTCATTTTTTACCTGTCACATGAATTTTAATTGTACCTTATTACTTTTTATGTTAATGCAAATTTTATTGATTGTCTAAACTTTTGGGACATGGTGTAGCCTTTCCTTAAATTATAGGGTTCCCAGCATGAAAGACACTCAAAAATAGTTGCTTTAGTTGCCTTTAATGTATGAAATAGTAGGCAAGATAGTAGCCACTTCAAATGAAATAGTAGCAAAAATAGTAGCCATTTTGATCGAAATAGTAGACTTGGATAATATATATATATATATTTAAGCCATTTTTGGAGATAATGTGGTCAGAAGATATAAAATTGCCCTCAGAAAATGCAGCATTTAAGAAAAATCAACTTAAAACTTGACTAGAATAAAACTGGCACAACTGTCTCTCGAGTGGATAACTTTCTAGATGGAGATGTAACTTTTTTGTTCCTATTGGGTGCATTTCATGTATTTTTCAGTGACATAAATCATTTTTTGAGTAATGTCACTTTACTTCGAAGTTGTGATTTGTGAAACTTCCGTCGAACGTCTTCTGATGCTCTGCTATATAAATAAGTTTTCACTGAAAAGAGAAAAATAAAATCTTTTTGTAAAAAAATAGAACCAACTCCAAAAAGGAACTACTATTCAAACAATTAAAAATGAATGAAAATTGGCAGAAAATGGAACTGTAAATTGCGCCTAAAAGTATAAAATAATTTCCTTCGCCAAACGACCTATAACACTACAATTAATCATAACTTTTGAAGTCAGCGCAAAATTAAATAAAAATTGATACCTTTATTCAATACAAAAATCAAATCCTATTCAAAATACACATCTCACATTGTTACCTGCAAAACGTGGCCGAAAACTACTTTGATCAAGAAAACAAATAAGATTTCGTAAGAGCAAAAGTTGGTGAAGATGCTGGTATCTGACGTCCTTGGTGAAAGAAAAATCGCAAAATTATCTGGCAAACATATTTAATTTCTTTGGGATATCATGATTATTTTGATAAGGTATATCAAGAAAGTAATTAAGAATATGAAACAACACATCTTACAATATATATTATGAAAATGTACACCTTACGTGTTGTATATTTTTGCCTTACATTTTTGATCGCCAAATCCAAAAGCCATCAAGGATGATAGTTATCAAAGTTGTACCAAATTTACAAAGGAAACTCTAATTTCGTAGAAACATAAATACCGCATTGTGAAGAATGTTCACTGTTCTATGTAGATGCTACTAATGGACTAATTGTATACAGTGATAAAATAATAAAGGAAACATGAAAATGGATCATTCGAGACAACCGCGTTTGTTGCTACCGATCTAAAAACAAACCTTTAAAAACTAATTAAATTGTATTTAATTTTGCACCGACTTCAAAAGTTATGATTAATTGTAGTGTTATAGGTTGTTTGGTGAAGGAAATTATTTTATACTTTTAGGTGCAATTTACAGTTCCATTTTTTGCCAATTTTCATTCATTTTTAGTTGTTTGAATAGTAGTTCCTTTTTGGAGTCGGTTCTATTTTTTTACAAAAAGATTTTATTATAAATTAGTGCCTATCAACTTTTGAACCAATACCTCAACAGGTGGTGCTGCTATACAGTGATTTTTGCAATTTAAGGGAAGGTTATACTCAGGTTCTGTTGTGTATAATGGAACAAAACTTGATCTGTGAAAAGGCCATTATGAGACATTATGTTGATTCAATTTGGATGTCTATCGGTCAATAGGTGATGCTCATATACTACAAATGTTTTTTAGAACAGAAAGGATGTCATCTGCATGGTGAAAATTTATTTCTTTTGGACATTTCATATGACAATACCGCTTTGAGATGATAACAGTCTGCATTCATAATGAAAAAAATAATAACTAATTTGTACTGCATTAATTTGCATAGGAAAATGTAGAAGAAAGTTTTGTGATGGACACAACATACTAGTCTGTATAGAAAACTCATGGGTAATGTCTAGCAACCTGAATATATGGGAAGCTTAATGCAAAGAATAAATGTGCCTTTGATCAATATCGCACGAAAATTGAGCTGAAATCCAGGTCATATGATGTATTTATGATATGTTTGTATTTAGGGTGTATTATGTATCTCAAAAGTATCAGGTTAATTCAAGTAAAAATAAAAAACTGTTTAAAAAAAAATAAATGCTATCTACAAAAAGGTACAAAAAAGCCAAGCTCAAAGAAAGAGAATGGATTAAAGTTGTGTCTAAAAAGGGTGTGATATCAAATTCCCACGCTTACATTCTAATATACTTATTTAACATTTGCTTTTAACTAAATTTTCACACGTAAATCAAATGCCTTATGATATGCTTATAGAAATCCTTCTTTCCTGTGCTAAATACATTATAGTGTGTTTCTGAAATTTATTTTTATTTTTTTATTTATGCATGATGGGCTTGGTGGCCATCTTTTAAAATATGAATAAACATTCACACAAATAATAATTTTAATAAACGGGTTTTAATAAGCATTCACACAATTTGAAGGAAGCTCCTTAAAATAAATATCTCGTATAAAATTAATTTGGCTATTCCATTTAACAAAAACTGAAATATTCTGATAACAAAAATTGTGAGGGAAAACATCGTAAAAGCACCCGCTATGTACACAATTTCAATCAGCTTGATTTCTTATTATAAGCATTTAGTATTAAGTCTAGTGCACTTCCATCCTATAAATGCCGGGAATAAAAGAATAAAAGAATTTAAATTAACATAAAAACGTGCAAAAAAACAACAACACAGAATACCCCCCCCCCCCCCCCCGTTATATTTACCCAATTTGAATGTAGCTTCTTGGAATAAATAACTCATAAAAATAATATGGTTATTTCATTCAACAGAGGCTGAAATATTCAGATTAAAAAAGAAAAAAAATGCGAGAAAAACATCAAAAAAGCTTCCATTATGCACACAAGTTGAATGAATTTAAGTTTTAATAGTGTTAAAGTTTAGTGCACTCCCATTCAATAACTGATGAGATTTATAAAATAATTAAAATTAATGCAAATTTTGAAAGATAACTGCCAAGCCCATCATGCATAAATTTAAAAAAAATTATTTTCAGAAACACGCTATGATACATTTAGTACAGGAAAGAAGGATTTCTATAAATATATCATAAGGCATTTGATTTAAGTGTGAAAATTTAGTTAAAAGGGAATATTAAATAAGTATTAAAATGTAAGCTTGGGAATTTGATATCACACCCTTTTTAAACACATCTTTAATCCATTCTCTTTCTTTGAGCTTGGCTTTTTTGTACTTTTTAAATGTCTTTTTTGTAGATAATTACATACAAAAGGATATTTAAATGGGAGTTAATATGTTGAGTTTGAGAAAAATACGTACAGCCATTTTTAAAGAAATGCACGCACTTGCGACACCTGAAATTGAGCTATTTATATAGAACGCCTATCAATTTTTCTGAACTAACCAACTACATCATTCAAAAGAACATCTAATAGAGTGCTTATATAGCAACTTTGAAGAAAATCGTTTGAGCCGTTTTTGAGATACGGACTTACGGTTTCCAATGGCCCACTTCCAATTTTCACCAAAATTTGGAAATTTCATCTGTACGCCAGACCTGTATAAATTCTGAAGTTTTGTAGTTCTACCTTCATTAGTTTCAGAGATGTGATAGCCGAAGATTCTGCACATACATACACACATACATACGCACACACTGACCAATTGCCAAAAACTACTTTTTTGGGCTCAAGAGGCCTTAAAACGTGTAAATCAGGTGAAAACTCTATAATTGAATTTTTGGTCCGAATACAATACTTCCATTACCTTCAGTAGTAGGGTAATTTAAGTAAAAATAGCCTAAAACCGTCATCGGGCAAAAATATCTGGTGCATAATAACCACACAACTTCCACTGCCCACTACTACACATATTATATGTACTATTTTTAGATATAGTACAATTCAAAGACATAAAATTGACTAAACAAATTAGATACCAAAACAATATTCTGTTGGAACTAATACATATGTCTTAAAGGTACACATAAAACAGAGTTTAAAGAAATTGGTAGAGTAGTTTTTTGAAACAACAATTTCTAAGATTTAAAACTGACTTACCTAATGAAGACGTTTGTCAATTTTCCTGTAGTAACCAAGTAATACACAAGAAAGGACATCTAAAAAAGGGTTTCTATTGCAAATTTGAAGAAAATCATTAGAGCCATTTTTGTGATACCAACTTTCGATCCCACTGCCAATTTTGACAAAGACTTAGCAAACTCGTTTACTCACCAGAAACTAACAAACAATTGCATACAAAAGGACATATAAAAGGGAGTTAATAGGGTGAGTTTGAAAAAAATCCATAGAGAAATTTTTAAAAGAAACGCACTCACAAGACCTAAAATTGACATATTTATATAGGACATCTATCAATCTTCCTGAACTAACTAACTAATACATACAAAAGAGCATCATCTACAAAGATGTTTATAAAGCAACTTTGAAGAAAATTGTTACAGTTGTTTTGAGATATGCACTTACAGTCTTACTAGTGGTTTTCAATGTCCTACTTCCAATTTTGCAATTTTCGCTCCTACTCGTTTTCTCTACCAGTTTCAACCATATGAAACTAAACGCGTTGGAGCTGCATCTAATGCAGCTCCGATTAGATTAGGGATTTTAGCAATGCTGGAAAAGAACAATTTCCCTTTGCAAACAACGGTTTTTCTCCACAGTTTTTAATGCAATAATCACTGTGTTTAAGATTATTTACGTATGAAAAGTAAAAAATTTAGCATGAAGGTTTTTTATGATAATATGAGAAAATAGAAGTCATTTTTATTTACTTGTCAAACAGATTTTTATTTTATATTAAATGGAAATTACACATGGTTTTTCCGGTTGCTTGCTTTCCCAGTGGCAGAAACGTTCAATAGACAGAATCTCAATTTCCGTACAAATTTTGCCTTCCACTTCCATTAAACATAATATTTAAAGTTTATCAAGTGTGTTATCGGTTTATTAATAAGGCTATTATTATTATTTTCCCTTTTATTTTAGTGCCTAATGTTTTTTGTTTTTGTTTTTTGATGAGAAATCATAACAATCAAAAACTTTCTTAAAAACACAAGATTACTAAATTTTTAATTTCTGACATTTCCCTACAACGAAGTTGAAAAGCATTTATAACTCCGTTTTGTCTGTCTATTTGAGTGAGAACTTTCAGAAATATGCTTGGAAATTTAAGAATTTTAACATCTGTTATTTTTATTGACCACACCATTTTTCCTATTGAAAATGGGGTAAGTTTTGTTTACAGTTAATTTAGGGGAATGCACAAAAATTTCTTACACATTACACTTTATAAGAAAATTAATTTAAATACATTTTAACAGTGTTATTCTGCTGCAGAATCTAGGAAATTTATATAAATTATTCTAATGCGTAACGAAATTATCCATTTAGAAAATGTTGTATTTTTCATTTATACCTCTTTAACAAGGACACGCAAAACATGCAGAATGCAATACTGTCTTGGCTATGCGGGGTTTTAGTTTTTTAATAATATTTCAAACCAAATTAAATAGATAGATTCTATTGAAGTCTTTTTAAATATATCTAAAGAAAATTGTGTTTTAACATTTTTAGATTTTTTTTCTTTTTTAATGCACGGAAATATAGAAGATATTGAGTACATTACTGATTATATGCAATATATTTTGGAAATTCATTTTTACTTTCTTCTATATGTAATATAGAGAAAGTATTGGATTCGCGAAAATTTTCGACCTCCGTTTTTTGACGGATCTACACGTTTTGGGATGTCCTGAACACGAATTGATAGTTTTTAGAAAATGTCTGTCTGTCTGTCTGTGGTTTAGTGTTTTCACCATATCTCACGAACCAATGAATGAAATTCAACCAAACTTGGTATATAGTTGGACCCTGGCGGGGCATTGTGCTGATTAGATTTGGGGATCAATAGCCCAGCAGGTGGTGCTGTGATCGCATTTTATGTAAATTTTTAACATGGCAGTGTAGGACAAATTTTCGTATTTTTCACCGTATCTCACGAACCAATGAATGAAATTCAACCAAACTTGGTATATAGTTGGAACCTGATGGGGCATGGTGCTGATTAGATTTGGGGATTAATCGTCCAGCAGGTGGCGCTGTGATCGCAAAATTTCATATTTTTCACCGTATCTCACGAACCGATGAATGAAATTGAACCAAACTTGGTGTATAGTTGGACCCTGACATGGAAAGGGTCTGATTAGATTTTGGGATCAATCGCCCAGCAGATGGCGCTGTGATCGCATTTTATGCAAATTTTTAACATGGCAGCATAGGACAAAATTCCGCATAAATGGGCTAATGAGAGTTATTTTAAACTTGTGATTGTAAAATTAATATGAATTATTGATAATAGTAGTAGTTAACTAGGAAAAAAATTTTGTGCATGTGGGGGCATCGGTTCCCCCCCCCCTGGGGGGGAAGTACCCCCCCGGGGAAGTAAATTTTCAAGATGGGTATCTTTTGAAAGGTGTCGTTGATAATAGTAATAGTTAACTGGGAAAAAAAATTTGTGCATGTGGGGGCATCGGTCCCCCCCCCACCGGGGGGGAAGTACCCACCCGGGGGGGGGGGGGGGGGAATGTTTCAAAATGGTTATCTTTCGAAAGGTCTCGTCAATACCTTTAAAACGAATGGTTGAATCATAAATCTGTGATAATTTAAAACAAAGTTATCGATTTTTTTTTACTTTTAACAAAAAAAAAACTTAGAAAAAAAAATCATTTTTTTTTTTTTTTTTTTTTTTTTTAACGAAATTTTACCAAACTTGGTATTTAGTTGGTCCCCGACATAAAGTGGTGCTGATTACATTTGGGGATCAATAGCTCAACAGGTGGCGCTGTGATCGTATTTTTTCTAATTTTTTAACATGACAGTATAGGACAAAATTTCGTATAAATGTGCATAATAAGAGTTGTTTTAAACTTGTGATTGTAAAATTAATATGAGTTATTGATAATAGTAATAGTTAACTAGGAAAAAATTTCTGTGCATGTGGGGGGGGGGGGGGGGTAAATTTTCAAGATGGGTATCTTTCGAAAGATCTCGTCAATACCTTTAAAACGAATGGTTGAACTATAAATCTGTGATAATTCAAAACAAAGTTATCGATTTTTTTTACTTTTAACAAAAAAAAAAAATTAGAAAAAAATCGTTTTTTTTTTTTTTTTTTTAAATATTGTTATTGATTGAATATGTATATAGGAAAATATAGAAGAAAGTCTTGTGGTGGCCACAACATACTAGTTAATTATAATAAGAGGTTCCATATCTAAATGAAATTTTTGTATACTGTATCATGTGTGTAAAGTCTCCATTAAAAAAAATGACCTAAACCGTTCGTAATGTTATAAGTAATAAGTACAAAACTTTGAATAAACACCATAAAATTCAATAAACTCGCAACAATTGTTTCAAGTCGAAAGAAAACACGACCCTTCATCAGGTGAACAAAGTAGGTGCGAGTGCTACAATAAAAGCGATGCGTTGCTGCTAAAATATATATATATGATAGATAACGTAATAAAATTTAATCTTAAAATTTAGCAATTAATAGATCTAAAACAATACCAACAAACAAAAATATAGAACTGAATTTAACTAAGAGGAAAGACTGACACAAAATTTTTGCGATTTAGATTAAGAACCAATAAGAGAAAATAATAACTTAAAATACTTATGCCGACATGAATGATAATAAAAAAAGACCATTAAACTTGATGACAGAGAAAACAAATAATTAACCACAGAAATAATTGGATAAAAATGCTTAAAATTAGAAGTAAGATATACATATATATATTGTCATTCGTTGCCGCTTTGATTGCAGCATTTATACCTACTTCGTTCGAATGACGAAGGGTTGTGTTTTTCTTCGACCCGAAATAATTTTTGCAAGTTTATCGAATTTTATGGTGTTTATTCAAAGTTGTGTATTTATTACTTTAAAATGCCAGTACTCTGGTGCTTTCTTATTATTTATGTTCGTAATGTTGGCAAGTATTTCATAATCTATGTGATGTGCATGATTTTATGTCAATGTTAACTCTTTTAATTAATATTTCAAAGAATGGTTCTATATAAATTAATGAAACGCATAATTATAATTGCAAAGATTTCCAAATATATAACCTTTCCAAAGATTTTTTTTTAATCAATATTTATTTTATTTTATTTATTTATTTTTTAAGAAAAGATAATTTTGAAATATCTATCTTAAACATAATTTAATCTAATACCAGAGTAAAATTTTTTATTTAGGCATTTATCATTGTTATGTATTCCTAAACTCTTAAATTCTGTAACAGACTATTTGTTATGCAAAATTCAAGACAGTCTACAGCAAATGGTGATTATGCTATTTTTCCTAACTAAAAGAAATAGGGTAGAGATCTTAAGATTTACATCTCTATCTAATATTTCAAATATATTCATTTAATAAACATTACTGTAAGATTCACACCCCGAAAAGAATTCCTCAGGAATAAAATGATGAAAAAAAAAACAGTCATTATTCCATAATTCTCACATAAATAATATACTAAGTAACGATACATATAAATAATTTATTTGTGTTTTTCTTCTTTCTTTTCAAACTGACTTAGGTTTATAATTCCAAATATTCAAATAAAATTTTAAAATCATTTCATTTTATATAAGTCCTCTTTTTACTTTTTTGGTGATCGCTCATATGTTTTACTTGCAAAGAAAAACTTTGAAATACTAAAACAATTTTGAACTTATCAGATTTTTTTTTTCTTTGTTTTTAGATGATTTATTAGTTAATCTTTGTTTCAAATAATTTGCATTGTGAAATACATTTCTTTTCTTTTTAACTTCTGAACACACAATATGTAAGAAAAGTTTTGTAATCCTGAAAAAAATCGACTGTGAGAATTTCGTTTATCTGTATGTTTTGAGGTCTCCTTACCTTATTTTTGCTATTTTTTACAGTGTTGTTAGTATGTGTATGTATGTGAGTGAATACGATAACATCTAATGCTTGGTTCAATTGCGCTGAAAGCTGGTAGGTATGTTAAAAGATCACCATCACACGAACTGTATAGAATTTGATGGATGTGAGACTTATAGTTCTTTTACAAGGACACAATGAAAAATTCCTCATCATTTTGATTAAAGGACTTAAATTTTTTAATTGTGATTGCGACTAAATATTTAATTGGATTGAGCTAAAAATTGTTAGGTAGATTACAGGCAATCGTCGCACAATTTGCATAGTTTTGATGAGTACAGGACTTATAATTCTTTTGCAGAGAAATAAAAAGAAATTCTTTATTATTATGGAATATAGGGTAAGTGCACCAGTGATTGACACTTTTAGAGCAATCTCTGATGTTTTTAATGTTCTAGTCATCAGAAAATATTTTTAGAAATCTTAAGTTAATACATATGGCATAAAAGACTTTCAGAACCACATATATGTTAAAATATATTATTTTGATAACAACTATTTTTTTCTATGAATTTTTATTTGACACTGCTAGTTATTCATTTTACCAGTTATTTGCACCCCATGCTCCAGTGTTTGACATAAAATATTAAAATTCTAAAATGTAAAATATATGATTTTATTATTTTTCTTATTTATTAATTACTTCGGGATGGATGTCAATTACTGGAGCATGCCAATCACTGGAGCATCTACCCTAGATTCGAATTATTTGATTACTTGTTTGATTACATAAGTATGTAATCAAACTATTTATTACTTTTTTTTATATAAATCATTGTGTGTATCTTTTTAATGTGAGTTGATTTACAATTATCTATGTATACTTTGTACCTTCTTAGAGAAAATAATAGCATGCAGATGAAAAATATTTTGATGGGGAAAATTGATTATCATTAATAATTAAAGTTAACAGAATAAAATTTCCAGAAATTTTTTTTGTAATGAATGTCCAGTAATATAAAATTTTAAATCTATGCTGCATCCTGTACTGCTTTGCTTCTTGCTCAGTCTGCACATATAAAACCTGAAGCTCCGGATTAAAACAGATATTCAGAAAATTACTTTTGTTTTTTTTTCGCAAATTGTACTTAGACTGTTGTGATGCAGCCCCCCTGTAAAGGAATCTCACGAGCCGCTACTGCTTAATAACAAATACCAATATCAGTATGTTGCATGTAGTATAAATGCACCAAAATATGCCTCATACAGACTGTAATACACACAAATTGTTTTGCCAGTTCCTGTACTCAAACCAGTTGAAATATCTATAGCATTTTCAATACAGAATATGTCATAGTGTACTTCAATAACATTAATTCATCTCAAGGCATTCTATAAATATTAATGGAAGTTAGAGCATGATCAAATATACGGACAGAAAGACAGATGGACTAACTGAAGGCATAAACACTCTTTTATGTTGTTGTAAAATGAAAATAACGCTTAACATATGAAGCATTTATAGCAATTTCTACTATCCATAATGTATCTGATTTTTTCTTTTTTTATGTGACCATGAAAATTTTAGTGCAAACCATATTATATAAAGACAAGATTTATTGCATATGAATAATAAATCAATTTTATTATAATTTCTCCAATACAAAGCCTTTAAAATATACTTTAAAGAAATACCATTCATTAACGCAATATGTTAAGATTCTTTGGGTGTCTCTATAAATGAACTAGTTGTACTATTTTATTTATAAAGTTTTCAATAGCGAACATAGCTTAGTGAACTTAAACGACATATATCAATTTAAAGATATTCTAAGGATATTTGGATTTGCATTAGTCTGAGCTGACAGAAGGACAGATAGTCAAACCAAAATCATAAGCACTTTTCGATTTTAAAAAATCGTTTAAAGAAAAGTTGCTTTCATAGATTTTGAAAAAGCCTTTGACTGAGTAGATCGAGGAATATTGTGGAAGATCATGGAGTATATGGGATACCCTCCTCATCTCAATAAAAGCATTAAGAGCCTATATAAAGTCACTTCTATTGTTTTAGACCTAGGTTTTAAAATTTCGGATAAAATAATAATAAATCAAGGTGGTACAACAGGGATGCAGTTTATTGCCACATTTATTTAACATCTATATTGACTATATCATCAGAATCTCGAAAAACAAAATCAAATCAGGAATAAGTCTCGGAAAAATTTTGTTTAACAATATACTATTTGCAGACGACTTATGTCTGTTTCAAGACAATGAAGATAATTTCAATGTGCAATTTTTACTCTAGACAAAATTGGAAGTGAATATAACTCAAAGATTTCAAAGAGTAAAACGAAGGTGATGGGTTTTGAAGGTAAAGAACCTATAAGAACAAAGATTATCTTAGAAAATAAACCAATTGAACAAATTTCACATTTTAATTATCTAGGATGTGACATATCTTATAATTACAACAATGATATACAAAACAAGCTAAATAAGTTCCAATACATCTGCAGGACTATAAGAACATTAAGAAATACAAGAAAAGATACCAGAATAAAAATTTTCAAGACAATGGCGATACCAACTCTTCTATATGGATGTGAGACATGGACGCTCAAAAAGGGTGATGAAAGAGAAATACAATCTTCAGAGATGAAATTTCTATGGTGTGTAAAAGGTTATTCTATAATGGATAAAATAAGAAATGATGGCATCAGGAAGGAACTAAAAACTAAGCCAATAATACATACTATAATAAACTATAGAAATAAGTGGAGAGAACATTTGGAACGAATGCCAAATGACCATATGCCAAAGGCAGCTCTAAAATATAGGCCAAGAGGGAGAAGAGATAGAGAAAGAACATGTAAAAGATGGATTGAGGCTGGAACAGGCTTATAGCCTTCAACCGTGTTGGATATGATGATGAGAAAAGCTCATAACATAATAAAAAAATGCCATTTGTACCAGATTCATCCTTTTATCTGAAAATGTATGTGAATATTTCTTTTACCCTGTAAAACAATAACTTATGCTAATCATTTTCAATTCTTTAGGAAATATGCCTAATTACATAAATATATTGTATGTGAAATTCGTTATGTTTTGTGTAATATAATGATATTAAAACAGGATTTAAAGGGAAACCTCACATAGACCGAAACGTTTAGGAATAACTTTGTGAACCCCTGTACACAAACCATTAGTGATAATTATATCCTTTTTTCAACGGGGAACATGCTATAATAGACCAAAAAACACATATCAGTTTCAGAGCATTCTACATATATTTACGGCAATTAGAGCTCAGACAGACAAAGAGAGCAAATAAACAATTTTAAACTTTTTTTTTTTTTAAGTGTTAAAAATATGAAAGATTGAGAAAACAAAAAGACACGCAGCTTATCTATTTGATCACAATAGTGTATTTAGATAATGTCGCATCTTCATTTTTTAGTAACTCATTGATAAACTTCTCTTTTCAATCATTCAATGTAGTCATTTTTAGTGCAATAAACTAAAAATACAAACAATAACAAAAAAATAAAAAAATAAAATAAAAAAACACGTATTACATTAAATTATAGTAACTTCTGGCTAAACAGGAGTTTCAAAAAAACTTTTGCCATTGTCAGATCCTTTAGATTAATTTCCCCAAACCCATATAAGTACAATATGATCAGAAGGAACCAGTCAGAACATAAATCATTCATCTATCGAGTCGTTCTGAGAAGTTACTATTATACATGTAGTAAGAACGGGTTCTGACTGAAAGTTTCAGGAAATAGTCAAAATAAAATTTTAATTGGTTTCCTTACTACCCTCAGTAGTAATAGCCTGTTCTTACTAGTAAGAACACGAAGTAGCAAATGCTCATAGACACTTTGCATTCTTACTAGTAACTACGCATACTAATGGATTTCGGGTAGTTACGGCAACATATATAAATTATTATCGATTAAAATATTGCCTAATTAAAAATTAAATCAAAATATCAAGCTTTCATACTTACGTCATTTTGAAGAAATGATAACAGTCTTTATTACATTCAATGCAAAATAATAATCATAAAGAATCACACCTGAAATTATTTTTTAATTAATAATAACTCATAAATAGATAAAATATAATAACAGGTGTCTGTCCAGACTTTTCACACAGGGTCCTGTTTTTGTGAAAATTTCTACACGTAATTTTGTGAATGTAAATTTAGTGTGAAAGTGAAGTCCTTCCAAACTTTACGGCTAGGGTCCTCTTTTTGTAAAATTGAGAAAAATGTAATTTTGAAAAATAAAATTACAATTAAGGTTTCATTTTTGACAATGACAGTTCAGTTTTATAGAACTAAACTAACACATATGCATAGAAGCTCTTTATAGATTAGAAATTTAATATCAGCTTTTCGAGAGAAATACAACAAAAATGTTTGATTTTTCAGGTAGTCTGTTCGTTCCACTGAAGATTAATTTTGAAAATGAGAGATTTATCAAAGGCCTAAGAAGGAAATTTTTTTAAATAGTCCTTTTTTTGGATAAAATATTTGTGATGGGTCCTGTGTTAGGATTAAAAATTTGTGAAGGGTCCTGTTTTAGGATATATAATTTTGTGAAGGGTCCTGTTTTAGGATAACTAATTTTGTGAAGGGTTCTTTTTTAAGATATAAAATTTTGTGAAGGTTCCTTTAACGGACCCAGGTTTGCCTCTGGACAGACCCCTGAATAAAGAAAGCAAAGGGTGAATACTTTATTTATATGTACTATGGAGCACCATTTATACATTTTTCAAGAGACTGTTCTTGAAAAACCTATAACTGAAAAAAACATACAATTGGAAATTTGTTTAACACAGTCAGGATTGCTATACAAATCAGGAAAAAAAAATTCCCTGAATTTTCCCTTTTTTTTTTTCTTTCTTTCTTTTGTTAAGTAAAACAGATGCTATACAATTATACAGAATTAGAATGTAACATGTTTGTAATTTTTGTTAATCAAAAGTTGTAATCAAAATTTACAACTTCTTCGTACTTTGTCTACTAAATCAGTCTCTTCTAATATAAGTATTGTTTTACTCTATTTTCCTAAATCCACTCATGCCATAGCTAACATTCTCAAACAATTTGATTTTAAAATAAGTTTTTCACCTTCCAATACACTCACTCACCTTTTCTCAATTATAAGATCCTATAGATATGTATAATTCTTGGGGCATCTATAGCATTTCCTGGCAGTGTGGTTTATTATACATTGGTCAAACTAATCACAGTCTTAAATTCCGCCTTAAAGAACATATTAATTATATTCGTAAGCAAGAAAGCAATAAATTGCCTATTTCTAAGCATTGCTGGGAGAAAAACCATAATTTTAAATTTGTTTCAGCTAAAATAATTTGCAGGCCTAAATACACTCATGAACTCAATTTCTTTAAAGCTTTTTTATATTAATAAAAAGCTTTAAAATAATTGTTAATTATGATTTTGCTGTACCCCATTTGTCTGATTGTTGGAAATTTTACATTCAGTCCACATTTCCTTAATTTCTTCCATATTTTTCACAACTAGTGTTTCGTGATTTTTTGCAACTAGTATTTTATAATTTCCTATTGGCCAATCACCCACATTCTACATAATCCCATTGGATGATCATCCTGAGCTGAATTCAATCCCTTTCCTCTCTATAGCCCTTCTCTCTCATTTCTTTGTGCACTGAAGATGGTACGCTAAATACTACTGAAACAGCTGTCTGCTTTCCTATTATATCTATTTGGCATTCTAGACGTTGTTGTTTGCCTTGTTTTTACAAGACAATACCTAGTCTATACAACAAAATTTATACAAATGTAAGGTGAATTGACTATTTAGTAGAATTGATTCAAGTTTCCAAAGCACCATTTCTCATAATACAGTTCAGTATAGAATAATAATATAGTTCAGTATAGAATAATAGCTTAAAAAATAATAAAAATGTAAAGTAGTTTCCCATTCAAAGACTGTTCATGCTCTTGGTAAGTTTTTTTTACTGTTTTGCACAGTTTTTTCTCTTTTACTATGTTGAATATTGACAACGAAACTGATTTAAAATTCACTCTTTATGTCCGAAAAATTAGTCCCCAGTGGTGAGTAAATCAAGCATTTCCTCAACTCTGTTAATTTTATTAATTAGTAACTATAGTAAAGCTGGAAATTAGTGGTCGCCACTCGCCACATGGCGACTAGATTTTTAAAAGTGGCGACTAAAGAAATTGCCTTTGGTCGCCACTGCAGTGGCCACTTCTCTTCTACCCATTTTTTATAAAATATACCCCATTCCACGGCAAACTTGGATCGCGCGGCGGCTTTTTCGCGGTAAACGCGCCGCGCAAAGAATTCAGGCTGTGCTAAAATCTAACCTCGCCCCTTGCAAACATATTTCGGAAGTCAATTTTAATAGTAAACACTTAAAATTCTTCTACCCATACCCATTCTTTATAGAATTTTCTTTCCAATGCAAACTTGGATCGCGCGGCGGCGTTTTCGCAGTAAACGCGCCGTGCGCCTCGAATTTAGGCTTTCTCAAATCTAACATCGCCACTTACAGACATTTTCGGAAGTCAATTTTAACAGTAAACACTGGAAGTTGGCAGGTAGTCTTATTCATATACTAAAAAAACGTATGGCTTTTTTCCATTTTTCTATAAAAGTATTAGATTTTGATTTTTAAAAAATGCCAAAATGAGAGTTTCGGCCGACTTTCGGGAGACAGAGACGAAAAGGAAGCTCGTGAGATAATCAATCGGCTGAAACTCCGATTGTATTACGTTCGCAGAAAAATTAAAAACGTCATTTGACGCATTTTCTTTGTTATTTTATACCACTTTCTTTTCAAACTTGGCATTTCTATCCATTCCCAACGGCCGTATCGCATTCAGTCATACGCGTGGTTTTTCGAAATTTCAATCTTTAAAACAAGCTTTATATAGTAATATAAATTTTGGATTTATTGCTTTAATATGAAGAGGTTTAAAGAAAATCCTGAATCACAAAGCAACCGTAGTGGTAGTAAACGTGGAGCTACAGATAATTCTGTAAAAATAACATCTTTTTTCGGAAAAAGGTAAGTGCGTTTTCTGTTATTATTTAAAAAAAAAAAAAAATTGTATATGTATGTATATTTTTAGTTCTTAATCAGAAGAATGCATAATTTATTGAATATTTTATTTATTTACTACATATTATTTAATATTTGTTATTGCATATGAACTATTTTTTACTTTCTTCTATATGTAATATAGAGAAAGTATTGGATTCGCGAAAATTTTTGACCTCCGTTTTTTGACGGATCTACACGTTTTGGGGTTTCCTGAACACGAATTGATAGTTTTTAAAAAATGTCTGTACAGCCACACTCTCTAAATTCAGTTAGAGAGGGGGATTATAATTGCAAATTATTAAAAATTCATTATTATTAAAGAAAAATTAATTTATAATTCATTTGTAACATGAAAAAAAAAGGAAAAAGAAACTTGCAAAATAAAAAAGTATTATTACAAAAATATTTTTTTTATTTACATATACTAATATATTTTCATGAATCAAAGATTTTTTTTTTTTTTTTTTTTTTTTTTTTTTGAAAAAGTAGAAAATCGACACCATTCAGGATAGTGAAGGGGCAATATAATCAGAAATTTTCTGTTATAAAATAATATAACCAAAAGAGCATTTTAAACATATGAATTTTGTATTGAATAGTATTTTCTTACATTCATAGTATAAATTATGTAAATCTATTCCTATTTCATTTATTAAAATTTATCAGAAATGTATTATTGTGGATGAGTTTCAAAAAGTTGACTACCTTAATTATTTCTTAATTATTTGTCGAGTCTGAACATTGAAAAAATTAAAGAAAAGAAAATTTTATTTTACTTTTACTTTTATCAGCGAGTGGCCAGTGGCCACTAACTTTTTAAAAGTGGCCACTAAAAAAATGAAGGCTAGTGGCCAGTGGCCACCAACCAAATTTCTTAATTTCCACCTTTAAACTATAGTTGGAAAAAAACATGTAACTGACTTTTTCCTCTTTAACATAAAGCATCAAAATTTAAAAAAAGATTTTATCATGAAAATAATTCTTCAATGTTTTTCCAAAAGCATCAAAATTCCTGGTTTTTATAATAAATTTTGAAATTCCCTGTGTTTTATAAGTCTTTTAAATTTCTTGAGTTTTCCACATTTTCTCTGAATTCCAGGTACTGTAGCAGCCCTGACATGGATTCATAATAAAGGGTCATATAATAAAAATCTAATACATTTCCATGATTTTCTTTCCATTTGTTACATTAAGATATTTTTTAAATGAAATTTAAAATAATTTAAAAAGGTAAAATAAAAATAATTTTATACTATAATACTATTTTGTACACATACATACATATTAAAAATATATAAGAAACAGAAAAATTCTTACTATTAATTCTAGTTTAAAGCTTCCATTGATTATATACAATCATATTCTTTCTTTTATATGCAAACGTATTTAGTGTTGATAAGGGAATATTAAATTTTTTCACTGACTGAAGTCTGTTTAATCATTATTTATTTTGGAATTTACATATTAACCGCATGCCATTGAGTAATCATCAAAGATTGCCAAAGTTTTGATAAATAGGGAACATCTTATTGCAGGGGTCTGTCCAAACTTTTCACACTCCTGTTTTTGTGAAATTGTGAAAATTTCTACACGTAATTTTGTGAATCTAAATTTAGTGTGAAAGTGAAGTTCTTAACTTTTCAGCTAGGGTCCTCTTTTTGTGAAATTGTGAAAAATGCAATTTTGCAAAATAAAATTACAATTAAGGTTTCATTTTTGACAATGACAGTTCAGTTTTATAGAACTAAACTCACACATATGCATAGAAGCCCTTTATAGATTAGAAATTTAATATAAGCTTTTTGAGAGAAATACAACAAAAATGTTTGATTTTTCAGGTAGTCTGTTCATTCTACTGAAGATTAATTTTGAAAATGAGAGATTTATCATAGGTCTAAGAAGAAAAATTTTGTGAAGGTTCCTTTTTTAGGTTAAAAAGAATTTATGATGGGTCCTGTTTTAGCATAAAAATTTTGTGAAGGGTCCTGTTTTAGGATAAATAAATTTGTGAAGTGTCCTGTTTTAGGATAAATAATTTTGTGAAGTGTCCTGTTTTAGGATAAATAATTTTGTGAAGGGTCCTTTTTTAAGGTATAAAATTTTGTGAAGGGTCCTTTAGTGAACCCAGGTTTGCCTCTGGACTAAAAAAATGACAATAACTGTCATTTTTTTCATGCTTGAACATGTTGCTCAATATTAAAACCCGAATAAACTACTACGTCAGAAACACCAAAGAAAAATATTGGAAATGCATTCAGCTGTTTCGGTAGCCTTTTAAGCGTACCGTCTTCAGTGCAAAAAGGATGTGCACCTTTTTGCACTGAAGACGGTACGCTTAAGGCTACCGAAACAGCTGTATGCATTTCCAATATTTTTCTTTGGCACTTCTGATGTAGTAGTTTATTCAGGTTTTAATATTCCAACGCCAAGTCTCCTATTATTATATGTTGCCCAATATGTTAAATTTGTGTTTTCTTTCTTTCTTTTTCCCTGATGATAAATAAATTTTAGCAATGAAAAATTACTGTGTTATTATATATACACATGTGTATTTTATCATATATATATATTTATTAATACTATAAAAATGATTGTAGTGAAATATTATATTGTATTATGCTTTATGTATATTTACATTTATATAAACTTTAGTGATCTCTGAGGATTAATCACTGGCATGGAGTTAATATGTAAGTATGTACCATTTTCGTCAAGTCCTCTTAAGATTTCAAGTTAATCCTTTAACGATAAAGCTTATTGTCTTCTAAGCAAAAAAGACATTTTTATAAACAGTTAAATAAAAATTACCCTTGTCTCTCCAACAGCAAGATGTCAAGTAAAGATGATAAAGAAGAAAAGTCTTCCAGTATTTATTCAAGTACTCTATGAAAACAAGTAAGAAATATATTAGTTTACAAAACGTCTGTAATTTTTTATTTATTTATTTTTTTTTTTTAAACCCCGTCTTTAAAAAGTAATTAAAAGAGAGAGTGGGAAGTCTAAATTAATAGTCATAACATAAATAATACTATATTTGACATAAATGATAACCAACTAGATAATACATAAGTACTGAAATAGCCTATAGCAGAAGTTAACAACAACTATAAATTATATATAATAAAACTTTTTTTTTCTCTCTATAAAAAAGGGATAAGCAATACCATCATGCTGTGATAGCAACAAACAGAGGAGAAAAATCGAAAATACTGTGTTTGATTTCCTACTTTTCTTTCATTTTTGACAGTATCATACCATTTGAAATATTTTTCTGATTTCATGAAAATGATCAACAGGATTTTAACATGTACCATATTCATAAGTTGATACTTAATTGGAGGAACTACTACAAATTAAATTAGTTAACCCGATCAGGTTATAAATTTTTTTCAGCACCTTGTCAGATTATCATGGGTCGCTGAAAACCCGAGGCATGTTAGAATATGCAATTTTTAATGAAGAAAATCTTATAAAAAATTTTAACACTCTTGAATACTTCTACTTTAAGTGTAGACAAATTAATATTGCAAAAAAATTTTGAATATTTTTTTAATTTTTTATCAGGAACACACCCATTTCTAAAAAATGCAGGTATTGACTAAAAAATTCATAACTTTTGAACAAATCAAGATATTTGAAAAATTCAAATTGCATAACGAAGTTTGAGAATAGTATTTTTACAGAAAAAATCACGGACTTGATGGATAGGTATTTCTTTTGGATTTTTTTTTTAATTATTATTATTATGGATTCTGCGAAATGAGACAGAGAAAAATCGATTGGGTCTCTAACGACCCACGATAAACTGATCGGGTTAAAACAGCTTTACTTGTTCACTTCATGGGCTCATTTGGCCGAGCGCCCGGCCATCATCAGGGAGCTCTTGTGTTATCATCAGAGACAAGAGCTCTCTAATGATGGCTGGGTGAGTCAGATGAATGAGCCCATGGAGTAAACAAGTAAGGCTATTTTAACTACTTAAATATGTACCATATTTTCTATAGAACTTATTGAAAAATTATATTTAGGTGGAGCTGTTTATTTTGATAACTTTATCGTATATCAATTGATTTTTTACAAAATTGAGAAAAATTAACATACTATTCTATGAAATAAAACACAATACAGCTTATAAATAAATTATGTATTATTTTCATTGTGCATTTCTATATTGTACAAAATAAAATATTTTGATTATATGAAGATAGAAGAAATGAAAGTGTGTTAGAAACAATTCAATATTTAAATATACAGTGGCTCACAAATGTTTTTGTATACTTGTGCTTTTGAAACTTACTTATAAAAATTATTATCTGAATATTAAAGGATTCACTTTAACTTGTTTTCATGTAAACTTTCTTTTCTTTATAATAAAACCTATATATTGCAATGCAAATAAATTTAAAACCTTTTTTTGAAAAAAATAATTTACTAAGAAAGTGTTAAAAACAATCTCACATAAGGAATCAGACACCTGAAAGCTTTACTAAATTTTTTGACGGATGATATTTTTTGTTATATATTTTTGTTACAAATAAAAATATGTATCAGATATTATCTTCTGCACTTTGAAATTACTACCACTTGAAGTAAATTTGTTTTTTTACATTTTGATTTTTGTTAACATGGATGGGTGCTACAAAATTATTACAAATTGTATCAGCAATTTAATCACAGAACATTTTGAAGACGTAAAAGCATCAGAACTATCTCAAAATTTGTCAGTCTTCAACATTCAACTGTGTTTGCCATTATAAAACAATAGAAACTACATGGAACTGTTGAAAATGCATTAAAATCAAAACTCCTAATTAGCTAATTCCCAAGAATCGAAGGTTTATCCTTCATAAAATAAAGAAAAATCCAAGACCTAGTGCAGTGGAACTGACGTCAGAATTAGAAAACAAATAGATGACACGAGTTATTAGGTTATATGGATACAACAGTAGAGTTTGCCAGAAGAAAATTTTTTGTTAATGAAAGGACAAGAAAGTTACGTCTGGATTATGCAAAATCCATGGTAGACAAAGATGATCATTTTGGGAAAGCATCATATTTGTGGATGAATCGAAATTTAACATATTTGGATTGGATCTGATGAATGAATAATTGTGTGGCAAAAGCTTACCAAAGAGCTCAATTAGAAAAACCTACTGCCAACTGTAAAACAGGAAGATGGAAACATAATGGCATAGGGATGTTTTACTGCTTCTGAGTTTTAGATTCAGTTTTCAGAGAAAATAATATGAATCAATATAAATATCCTGAAAAAAAAAAAAGTATATATATATATATATATATATATATATATAGTATATACTGAAAGCATCCACCCAAAAACTTGGAATTCAAAACATATTCAAGCTGTATCAAGAAGAAGAATGTGTAGATAAAACCAAGATTTTTAGTGGTCGTGCAAATACTTTGGTTACATTTTCAAAAATATGAGATATATCACAGACTTTCAGCAGTATATTCAGTTGCTAATCGTAACTATTATGATAATTTAGCTGATTGCTAACGGGGACGTAACTACAGATGTTATCAGCAGGAGGCATGTAGGAGGCTGATTCTGATTTCCTAATTTGCCTAAAGGGTCCCCTTGGTTGTTGTTATAATAGTTTAGCAACCAAATCCTCATTAAATTCATTAAGACTTTTGTAGACCATGTTCTTTCTGTTACGCCAGAACAGGAAGATGACACAATACACTGTTTGAAATTCATGCGGAAAATGACAATTAAAACCCTGAGAAGCTTTTTCACATACAGATTTCGCCAGTACCATCTAATACCTCAAAGCGGTATTTTCATACCCACTTACCTACACTAAAACTGCTTGTTTTGGTACCCTCTATGTGCCTTTACATTTGTGCTAGGTGTTTTTGAGAATCCCAATATAACCTTTTTTTCCCCTTCTCTCTGCAAAGCAATACATTCCATTTATACTTTTTTTGTATTTTATATACATGATATATTTATTTAATTCTGTTGCTTACTATTCAATAACTTTATAATTATTAAACTTTGAGATTCACTTGACTCATTGATTGAAATTTTTTTATAAACGTTTTATTATATATATTTTAAGAAACACACACATACATACATACATGTATAGATATATACCATAATTTTTGGGAGATAAGCCGCACCAACGAAAAATTGGCAAAATTAAATTAACTTCCATCAAATAAGCCGCGGCCTATACCATGATTAATCTACTACAAAAACAATTCTTTGCACATACATCGATATCGTAAATATCGATGTATTTTTTTTGAGCATTTAATTTTTCTTTTCCTTTATTAATATTAATGCATTAATAATGAAATGATAAAATCTTATACAGTACAAAGTTGAAAAAAAACAGACATTTTCGATTGCATTAATTTTCCACAACAACGTTTTTTTCTTATTATTATTTTCAACTATTTTTAATTAGATGAATTAAGTTAAAATATTAGATAAACTTGTCAAAAATAAGCTTTATATAACATCCCAACTACATTTTCAGCTGATCCCCTCCCCATTTTTAATGTTTTAATTCATCATTATGAATGATTTTCAGAATTATTGGAGATGCTTGTTGTTTTTTACCTCTTCTAAAAAATTTATATGTAAAAAGTTAAAATTATAAACTAGAAAATTTCACAAAACAAATGTTCAAATAAGTTTAAAGATTAATTAGATAAGAAATGTTTTAATAGAAAAATCACTTAATATAGTTTTAATAGAAAATCGTTTGGTTTTACACATTCTGTACTTTTGAAATTAATAAGATTAAAAATTTTTGCTTTCTGGATGTGTATTAAAAAAAATTATTTTAACAAAATAAAATATTAGCTGATGAATTAATGTTACGGACTCTATCAAAATAGCCATGAAAATCGATCACTGAACTTGTTTGCTTGATTTTGTGCAATAATATCAAGAGTTCTGGTTGAAACTAAAAGAACAGAAAATAATAATAATAAATAAATAAATAAAATAGCATAAGTTGTTCTTTCTGATTTTGAAATATACTTTTGTTTGATAAAGATCGCTTCTAAAAATATTTTTGCAAGGAAAAAAATTTCCACATTTTTTCTCTCTCTCCAACAGATAGGCTGCACCGTTAGATAGGTCGCAGTTGCCGATTTTAAACGTTTAAACTCATATAAGCTGCGGCTTATCTCCCAAAAATTACTGTATATGTTCTACAGCGAATACCATATATTTCCGAATATAAGCCGAGAGTATGTTTATCCCTTCAGAATTTGCCCAAAATTGCAAACCCGTGTATAAGCCGAATCGAAAAAAATAATCTTTAAAAGTTCAAGTTTATCGCCAAAATGGCAAAAATATTGCCAATCTATAAAACTTTCAGGATAATCTGACCAATGAAATTGAGCGAAATGTGTGCTTATCCAATAGAATTCCTTACCTTGCTTAGCTATAACGTGTGTGTGTTGCATTGTGTTCGCCAACAGAAATTGTTTTAACTCTGGCAACTCTATCAGAAGGGAGGCTAGCACAGGCATCGAACAGATGCGCTTGCACATGCAGTGAAGGACAAGTGCCGGCAGCTGAAAACGACAGTCACCGTAATATCGGGAGGTCTAACGCCGATGCAGCAGCCGCTGGATGTTTGCATAAATAAGCTGTTTAAAGACTGATTGTGTCAATTTTTTTTAATGACATATCTAAATTATTTTGTATATTTCTACTTTTGAGTATTTTTTATCAGTGCCTCAAGGCAATCTTCAAAAAAAAAAAAAAAAAAACGAAGATTTGCCACTTTTTTTGATAGTATAAGCCTAGAAACATTTTAAAGAGAGATGATTTAATTGTATAAATTAAAAAAATGATTGGGAGTCCTGTTTTTTTTTTCAAGTTTCTCTTATACTTTAATAGTTATTTAAAAAATACAACCTTTTAATTTCTTTATGTTCATTCTTGGTAGACTAGTTTCATCTGGGGCGCCCCAGCTTGGTCACTACCTTCTTGGTGTTCGAAACTAAAGTTTTCACGCCTTCTTCCTTTTTTAAATATTCTGCGCCATTGACGATTGAGTAGAGCACCATCGTTGCCATTACAATTGTTGGAATTTGTTAAGATTTCTACTGACTCCCTGATTGCAGCGTAACTGTGGCTGTGATAGTTGGCCAACTTTTTTACTTGTTCGAATTTTATGTTGATTTCTTCATTTTTGTTTACTTGGGTTAAAGCCGTTGTTATTTTACCTGTTTTTATGTCGTGATTATGTTCTTTAATTCGCGTCTTTATTTTTCTTTTTGTTTTTCCTATATAACACATTTCTTTTTCTTGTTTGTTAGTGTATGGTATTTTATATATTCCTGCAGTTTCTAATGGATTTATTTTATCTTTGTCACTTCTAATTAATTGAAAAATGTTAGGGTTCGGTTTTATAGGTACGTTTATGTTATGTTTTGCTGCAATTTTCTTAATTTTATTTGATATTCCGCGGTCATAAGGTATAGAAGTAGTATATTTAAGCTTTGGTTTTTGAAAATTATTAATTTTATTTAGACATTTTAATCGTTTTTTAAATAATTTATCTATTAACTCAAACAAGGATACTCAAACAAGTTAATAGATAAATTATTTAAAAAACGATTAAAATGTCTAAATAAAATTAATTATTTTCAAAAACCAAAGCTTAAATATACTACTTCTATACCTTATGACTGCGGAATATCAAATAAAATTAAGAAAATTGCAGCAAAACATAACATAAACGTACCTATAAAACCGAACCCTAACATTTTTCAATTAATTAGAAGTGACAAAGATAAAATAAATCCATTAGAAACTGCAGGAATATATAAAATACCATACACTAACAAACAAGAAAAAGAAATGTGTTATATAGGAAAAACAAAAAGAAAAATAAAGACGCGAATTAAAGAACATAATCACGACATAAAAACAGGTAAAATAACAACGGCTTTAACCCAAGTAAACAAAAATGAAGAAATCAACATAAAATTCGAACAAGTAAAAAAGTTGGCCAACTATCACAGCCACAGTTACGCTGCAATCAGGGAGTCAGTAGAAATCTTAACAAATTCCAACAATTGTAATGGCAACGATGGTGCTCTACTCAATCGTCAATGGCGCAGAATATTTAAAAAAGGAAGAAGGCGTGAAAACTTCAGTTTCGAACACCAAGAAGGTAGTGACCAAGCTGGGGCGCCCCAGACGAAACTAGTCTACCAAGAATGAACATGAAGAAATTAAAAGGTTGTATTTTTTAAATAACTATTAAATTAAGTCACTTCATGGAATAGTATTGTTTAAAGTATTCTCTTATACTATTTACAAATCAGACAGAGAAGTTACTCCGTTCATGTAATCTGCCGATGACGTTAGCTATCAACAGGTCAAAAAAAAAAAAAAAGAAAAAAGAAATGTAAACACACATGACTACATTGAGCTGCTCTATAAATAAATTTAAAATTGCTAATTTAAGAGTTTTATATGTGAAAATTATTTAAAAATAAGGTTTAATATCACTATTTTACTTTATATATAGTTTTTAAGCTTAAAATATATGCATTCAATCATTGTTTCTAATGTACGTATTTTTGCTAGAATTTTGTGAACTCGTATATAAGCCGACCCCTGTACTTCAGCTTCTGATAAATGTCCAAAAATTCTCGGCTTATACACGGAGATATACAGTACATCTGCACAGTTCCATTCTTTTGTATTACCTCGTCTGTGGCCCTTCATGTTCCACTCAACAGCGAGAGTGGCCCACCAGCCAAAAAGGTTGTGCACCCCTATTCAATGCATAACGTTGACAGTTAAAAATGGAGAATAACTTGACCCCCCAACACCCCTAATTAGAGTTTTTCATGATCAACGTGATTGATTAATATGCATAGGCGACTATAATCTAAAGAATAATTCAAGTTGTTTATTTGTCATTTTGTACTTAACATAGAAATATCTTATTTAACATTTCTAAATTTCTATATTAGATTTTTTTTTTTTTAATCTCAAATGTAGGTCGAATCCTTATTATCAATTTATGTCCCCTTGGGGGGCAGTGAAATTTTACAGTAGCTGTTTGTTAATTATGGCTATCATTGTACGGTAATTGTGTGCTTTTGTTGTGCCTTGCTGTGCTGTTTTCTTCCTGACTTATTTCACTGCCTGGCGGTTACTCGCACCAACTTTTGGTGTCCTCATCATGGTCCCAAGGGTGGCAACCTACAGGTTGGCCAAACTGCCAAAGACAGGCTCTAAAGCTTAAACTTTTTTGGGAAATCTTCCCATTCTTTTTTTTTGTTCATTTTTTCAGTGTTGCTGTTCTTGTAAACATGGCTTCAACTCGTTCTTCTACTTCAACTCCTGTTCATCCTGTTTTGATGGAACTTGCTAATGCGAGAGAAGAGATAACTAAATTCTCTTAGACTCCAGCAAAATTTCTAAAGCTAACGGCTCGAAAATTATCAAGCATCTAAATCACCTTACAAATTTAGTCTCAAATTTGTCAGTTAGTAATATTCAAAAAGACTATGATCAACATATTCTGCACGAAGAATTTTCCGAGGTTGTTGACCAACTTGAACTTTTGAAACAGCAAAAACCTATGTTTTCTCAAGTTGTTAAAGAAGGTTCTAGCTCTATTAAAAGTTTTGTACAAGATCATGTGGTCATCGTTGCCAAAAAGGAAGATGCTGCTGAAAATATTGAGCCTAAGAAAATTCTCATAAGTAATCTCAACCTAAAAAACCTCAAGGTCGGCATTTAACGCACTAAAGTGACTAAAAACGGTGATTTCTTAATACAAGAAAAGAAATGGAGGCTATTAAAAAAGAAATTGAAAAGAATGAGATCTTGCGTAATAATGTTGAAGTTAAAGCTCCTTCAAAAAGAGACCCACAAATTATAATTTTCAACGTTCCTACAGATCTCCCGGTCACCGAAATAATTGAAACTGTGAAATTACAAAATAATATAGATGACATGGTTATTACTGAAAAAGCTGACTTCCAAGGCAAAAGGGGCCGCAATATTGTCTTAAGCCTGGACTATAAATCTTTCAACATGTTAATTAATATGGATAAAATTTACATAGGCTGGGAAAGATATTCCTTTCGCGAGTACCTTAAACCACGTCAATGTTTCAAGTGTTTAAAGTTTGGTCACATGTCCAGGTTTTGTACTCAAACTAATTCCTTTTGTTTCAAGTGTTCAGACATGAGGAAAAGATTGTACCAATAAAAATATAAAATGTTTGAACTGCTTACATTACAATCAGAAGAATAAAAATACGAAGACTCACTTTAAAACTGACCATTATGCTAATAATCGAAACTGTAATGTATAAAAGAAAGAAATCGAGAACCAAAAGAAATATGTTAGATATAAGTGATCTTTCTGTTGTGTTCCCTCTTGTTATTGTTTCCTCTGGGGTTTTTTAAACCTTCCTTTTTGCGAATTTTGATGTTTTATTTTTTAAAAAAATTAAAAATTTTTAATAAAATTTTTTTACTTTTGTTTGTGGTCTCACTCACTCTAAAAAAAAAAAAATAAAAAAAAATAAAATAAAATAAATAATTTTTGGGTTTGTTTTTGGGGTTATTTCTTGTATTGGCTCTTCTCTCCCCTTTATTTTACCACAATCCGGCGGGACACTTCCATTAGACTTCAAAGTCCTCCCTGCAGCCGAGGGCGAGGTGAAGATTTTGGACTTTTTTAGTTTTTTAAATTGTTACACACTCTTACATGGTAGAGGTGCCAAGTTTCAATAAGAGCTATCAGTAATCAGAGTTATATATTTATGAAACGTGAATTGCCTCACGGAATAATTTTTACGCACAAACTCACATATAATAACAAATTGTACAGTTTTTGTAAACAAATATATATAATATATTAATTAATTTAAAACCTGCTTTGGAGGGGGAAAAACATTTGGATCTCTCTCTCTCTCTTTTTTTTTTTTTTTTTTTTTTATAGACAACTGTTTTTAAGGCATTAAATACTAAAACAATGTTCTTTTCTTTATGTATCTTGCATATTTTTTTTGTTTGATGATACAGTAATTATTTTAAATTTATTAAGAAAAAACAAATAGATTCATAAAATTCAGTAATAAAACCTAAAAATAACTGCATATGGGAGAAATATTGAGCACTTCTATCACTTTTTTGGTTCTAGAAGTGAGCCTCGAAGTGAGCTGGGAAAAGGGGGGGGGGAGTCAAAATATAAATAATTAGGTGAAGGAGAAATAAAACAATCTACTTCTTTATAGTTTCTAGAATCTAATAAAGCAAGTTTAAAATGAACATTGACATTTATGTTGTGGATGGAGATAGATTGAGAACTGGGAGGCTTCCGTTGTGCGTTTTATCATCGATTGTTAGTGGGGATTCTTTTTTCTTAACGATCGATAACCGCGATTTTTTTAAAAGCGTAAAATCCGTAATTTTTTTATGTTGTCCGTAATGCCGTAATTATTGCCATAAATCCATAATAATTATGGACAAATCGTAATAATTGGCACCTCTAACATGGTAACAGGAACAAGGTTTGTTGGGGGTTACCGGTTGGGACTTCTTTTGCTATTTTTCTTTTCTTGCCTTTTGTGGGGTAAATTAAACTTATTTATCTTTTTGTTATTCTCATTGTTTGTTGCTTTTATGATGGCTGCATTTTGTCCTTCGTCCTTTTTTGGCACCTGCACGTTTTCATTTTGTTTGTCTTTGTCTGTACCTGCTTTTTGTTTTGTTTTTCAATGCAAGTTGCATTGAGTTGTTCCATGCAGGGCCGGCGCCAGGGGTGAGGCAACTGAGGCAGCCGCCTCAGGCACATGCAAAGAAGGGCGGCATTTTGCTTTTGTATTTTAAAGTTAGAATTCACTATGTGTGTCAAAGTTAAAAAAGAAGAAGAAGAAGAAGCAGGAATTTAGTTTTCTTATCTATGTATATGAAATAATTCGTTCTGAGTGAGTTGGAGGTGGGGGGGGGGACATAACTCTTCTTATCTGAAAGAAAAGAAAAAAAAATCTGTATATTTTTTCCTTTGAAAATTAATACACTAATACGTAAAAAACAATTTCATGAATTTTCTCAAAGATGGGGCGGTGGCAAACGTTATTTTATATAACCACTAGCAGGCTTTGCCCGCTTCGCTGGACATTAAACTTAAATGAGTTGTCAAAATCCCATATCTTTATTAATAACCTAAGTTCTCGCTGTGATCGGTAGAGGCTTTTCTCGCTCGCAACGTGAGGAATCTGGGTCCCCACTGCAATCGGCAGTACTTACCCACTTCTTACTTCCCCTTCCTCAGCGGATGAGTTCGAAGTTTTCCAAAATCCCACTAATGTAGTACACTTAATCAATATCCACACACCAAAATTCGCCATTCTAAGATAATTTAAAGCAAATTCAAACGGGAAAACATGTTTTTACATATGTTTATTGCCCTCCGGCTGCGAGAAGAGGGGTGAGGGGGGGGGGATTTCGAATTTCGTAAAATCCCGTTACAATAAGTGCCGGATGCATACAAACAATTTACGCACCAAATTTCATGACCACAGAAGTCTTTAATAGAAAATATTATAAATAAATAAATACAAAAAGCACAGCTTTAGTATGGGACCCCTTTGGTGACTTTAAATATTTTAAGCCATTTTTGCGATGAATTGAAACGGCTATCTCAATGGGCTCTTCCCACCATCGTCTGCTCAATCACGTGATAGAGGAAAACGAATAATCGAATTCTGAGAATCGAATTCAATTACATATTGTTCTTAAGAGCAAACATTTTAATATTTAATATAAAATAAAAGTAATATTGTGCATTTGTAAACAGTAGAATAATTGTATTTGTAAATTTAATAATTTTTAAAAAACATTTTATGTGTTTATTTATTTTTACCTATAAGAATCGATTTTTGTATATTGTAGTGTAACTGTAACATTAACTGATCTAGCAATAAATAATAGCTTCTTGTGGAATGTTTATAGATTAGGTATAATTTGAAATTTTAAGATGTTTTCATTTAATTTAATTGCATAAAGCTGTTACAACAAGTTAATTAACTTAGTTACTGGTCTAAATGGATTTACGCAGTACAATATTGCACTGTCACTGATTTAAGTACCAAAAATCAGAGTATTAAACATGTTCTTCATGACATCAATAACAAACATAAACTAAATGATGATTGTAAATGCATACGACAAACAAAAGATGATGAATAATGATATAAAATGGATTAAAAATGATGATTTATAAAAAATAACACAGATTAAATACGATTGATCAAAAATAAGAATAGAAAATATGTTATTTCAGCAATCACTATAGATAAACAAGACTTTGTCTGCTATTTGTTTTTCCTCTATCATGTGACCTCTGACGTCAGGTGGGAAGAGTCCATTCTGCAACTAAAGATCTTGGCGAGAAACGTCCAAGGTACTTCGGTGCCAAATTTCAAATTTTGCAAAGGGATCCGATACTAAAGCTGTTCCATACAAAAAATAAACAAATAAAATAAAACAAAATAAAATAATAAAATAAAATAAAAACTCTTTTATGATATTTACAAAATAAAAATAAAAAATCTTAAAATCCAAATTGTAACCATTTACAATTAAGGGGAGAACAAAAAAGAATCTCATAAGGTACACAATAACAAAGAAAAATTTTGTTTTACTGCAGAAAAGAAAAGTACTGCTTAATTAAATAAAAATATTAAACTAATGCCAAATATCTCTATGAAAATAATTATCCACATGCGCCAATTCCTGATTTAAAAAAAAAAAAAAAACTTTTGTAGGTCAACTATTTATTTTTCTCTCTAATTGTATTATTATTCACGTGAAATTAAAAATATTTCATTTTATTTCTGGAAAATAAATCTATATATATAAAAGAACACTACCTGACTGAGTGAGGGGGTGATCTATCATCGCCCAGACCAAACCCCTGGACCTAGAAGCATGAAATTTCGATCAGGAGATGGGTGGATCAAAATCATGCACAGATTCTTGCTCCCCCTGAACCCACCTTCACTAGAAGTAATAATATTTTAGATTTTGCTATCACCCGCAATTTTCCATATAGTTATAGCATTCAAACGCTGAATGATCTCACCTCTGATCACCTACCTGTGGAAATCTGCTTTCGGACGAATAACTATAATTTAGATTTACCGGCGGCCTTCACCACCAGGTGGAGCCACTTTACGGAAATATTAACCGATTCTGAGCTTCCTTCACCTCTTCCATCTAACAAACTCGAAGCCGAGAGATCAATTAGCATGCTTGAAAATTACATTCAAGATTCCTTTCAGCAAAGCTCGGCTCCGAGAAAGAGGACTAGTCTATTCTTCCGATTACCAGATGAAATCAGGCAGTTGATCAGAGAAAGAAATCATGCTCGCAGGAATTGGCAGGTTCATAGGCTCCCCCATTTCAAACGCTTGTACAATGTACTTGCACGGAGGGCTAAAGCTACAATTCATGAGTACTCAAAAACGCATTTCAACAACTTTGTCGAGAGTTTATCGACGACTGACAACACCATTTGGAAGGCTACTCAGGGGTTAATACAGGTCGAGTTTACAACCTTTTATGGGTACCTTCACAAAAATCGACCTGGCAAAAACGGTATCTTCACAAAAATCATACAGCTAAAATCGGTACTTTCACAAAAATCTTAGTCCTCCCAGCAAAATCTAACATTTTTAATCAGCACATTTTCAAAGGAAAGTAATTCGTGCATTTCTGTTGATGCGATCTGCGAAGCAAGAATCATACAGAATGTTGGTTTTAATCTACACACAAGTGTTTGTTATGGGCGAGAAACAGTGCAGCATATGTAAACAAAACGATCCTTGTGTGTATCGGTACAGACACGCTCTGAAATTGTGGCCATAGTGTACTGTTTGCTGATTCGTCAGGTGGTTTAACATTTTGGTGACTGTATGGTGATGTGTTTATCCTCCCTGGTACATTTCATGTATACTGCAGTGATACTAACACAAATAAAAACAACTTCTACTTACACTATCTCTACTGAACTGTTTACTTCAGAGTGAAGTAAGTTTTGGATTTTGGTTCCTGTTCTGCTATAAGCCTCACACTAGCTGCTGAGAGTTAATTTTATTATTCTACTTTGTTCAAACTCCCCCCCCCCCCCCAATACACACAGAGAGAAAGAAAAAGAGTGCACTACAATTTTTCACAAAAATAAAATATAGTTAAGATTTTTCACAAAAATAGGTATTATGTTTGAAATCTTAGATTGGCCCCTGCTACTTCACGTATTCGTAGGCGAAAAACAAACATTCCGGCTCTAAATAGCCCAACTGGAATGGCAGTGACAAACTCTGAAAAGGCTGAAGCTCTCGCTCACAGTCTTAGAAGTCAGTTCACACCTCACAATGATGTTTTTAATCCTAGAATCACTTCAATTGTTAATAACAGTGTTCAAAATTTATTAAGCAAAAATTCCATTAATACTCTTAACTTGGCCACTCCCTCTGAGGTAGTGGAATATATTTCTAAACTGAAAAAAAATAAATCCCCTGGCGAGGACCGAATAACAACTAATATGCTTATTAACCTTCCTACCAACTTTATTTTTTATATCACTTTAATTATTAATCGCATGCTAATACTCAATATTTTCCCAGATTGTTGGAAAAAGAGTTTAATCGTTTCTCTGCCGAAAGGTGGCGACACTGATCCGCACCTTCCTCAAAGCTATAGACCTATTTCTCTTCTCTCTTGCATGTCTAAAATCTATGAATATATTCTCGTTAATCGTCTGAATGATTTTACAAACTCTCATGATGTGATTAGGCCTGAACAATTTGGGTTTCGTCCACGTCATTCAACACAACAACAGTTGTGGAGAGTGTGTGAAATTCTTCACGACGGCTTCCAATCTGGAGGTGTAACGGGGGTTATATTTCTAGATGTTCAAAAAGCTTTCGATAAGGTCTGGCATGCTGGCCTTATTCATAAACTAATATCTATTGGTCTTCTCGACCAACTAACTAAAATAATTTATGACTATCTTAGCAATAGATCTTTTTCCGTTCAAGTCGGAAACTCTATCTCTAACCCTTCACCTATTTTAAGTTCTGTTCCTCAAGGTTCTCTGCTGGGGCCTTTCCTCTTCAACATCTACGCCAATGATCTTCCGCGTGATGATGACGACTTTCGCTGACGACACTGCCATTTGCTGTAAACGAAACACTCCAAACGCTGCGTTTGAAGTACTTCAAAATTATCTCAATAAATATTCGATCTGGTTACGGAAATGGAGAATCAAAGTAAACAGTTCCAAAAGTGCCGTCATATTTTTCACTAATAAAAACTATGACACCTCCACTAACTTTCTCTTAAATAATGAACCCATACCCTGGGAGACATGTTATAAATACTTAGGAGTTTATATTGATTCCAAATTAACGTGGTCTCGTCACATCTCAGAAGCTCTGGGTAAAGCCAAACGAGCCACGCATTCCCTTCATTTTCTCTTAGCCTTTAATAGCCGCCTGTCCATCAAAAATAAATTATTACTATATAAATCCATGATCCATCCTATCCTAACCTACGGGTGTATGATATACAGACAGATCTGCTTCGAAAACCAACTTGGATAAAATTCAAAAGTTTCAAAACAAGCTATTGCGCAGGTTTTTGAAAGCTACTCGCTACGTCCGCAATGATACTATTCATCAGGATCTCCGAATTAAGCCTATTTATGCTCAATTTCGGAAACTTGCATTGAAGTTTCACAGATCCATTCCTAATGTTGGAAATCCTCTGTTAGACTCTATTCACAGATACGACGCTAGAGTCGGTCGTGGTAAAAAACGGCCTCTGGCTATTTCAGTCAGAGGGGATGATTTTCTCCCCGTTTCTAAAAAGCGTAGGAGTATAACTTCTGGAGTCACCTAACTTAGTATTTCCATACAAAATTCTATTTCCCCTAGACTGAACGAAATGTTCATCTAGCTTTGGCTAACCCTAGTATCAGGCTTATCTACTGAACTTTGTCAGTCGCGAGCTTTGAACCTTCTTACTAGTGAAAATGTTACTTCTTTTTTAAATATTTTTTTATCAAAATTTCCTAATTGCTGCATATTTTTTTATTATTTGGCTTATTTTTTAATTTTTTATTGTCTTGTAGTGTAGGGATCTGAGGTCTCCTCTCATTGGCCGATTTCCTGGCCTCTGATTGGCTCTCAATTTCAGGACAAAATCCTCTGCGATTTTGCTCTTTTTACTTTCAGTGAGGATTGTGAGTGCTATGTGTGTCTCTGAGAGGTCTGCAGATCCAGCTCAGAACTTAGTTTCTGGCCGGACACTGAGACTTTCGTAGGATTCATGCATGCACTTCACTTTAATCCTCCTGAATTTTAATTATGATAGGAAAAAAAAAAAATTGTATGGCCCCCTTTTTTTTATTAATTACGGGACTTTTATTTGCGTTTTCCTGTGCTCTTTTGGATGCCCTGCTCAACTCTTAATTCCTTTTCGCCGTCCAGACCGTCTCGTCAACGCACGTAACAGTTTCACTGTTACACTTAGGTTTTTTCAAGGAGTTATTTATTTATTTTATTTTATTTTTTCATTTTTTTTTTTTTTTTTTTTTAAACTCCTGGTGCTTCACTCTAATTGGTCTCTGCTCACGCGGAGATTTTTTCAGAGATCAAAATTCTAAATTCATCCTTTTGGCTTTTAATTATGTTATGGAAAATTATTCTTATGTTTTTCACATTTTTCGTTGGAGGTAAGCATTGGTTGCGACCAAATGCACGTACTCCGAAGCACATCGTTGACTTGATGAAATTTCATGACAATGTTCTTTCTATGACGTAGGCATCCACTAAGAAGCGATTTTACAAAATTCGCCCCCCAAGGGGGGGAGGGGGGCAAAACGTGATTTCACAAAATCCTTCATATCTCAAACAAAAAAACAGATATCCGTAAAATTTTTGCTTTAAAATATAGCTAATACAAATGTCTAAAAACAAATTTCTGGAATTTTCCAAATTCAGTCCCCAAGGGGGGCGGGGGGCAAAAACGTGATTTCACATGCGTAAAATGTGATTTCGCATAATCCTATATATCTCAAACAAAAAAATAGGTATACGTGAAATTTTTGCCCTAAAATATAGCTAATGCAAATATGTAAAAACCAATTTCTGGAATTTTAGAAATTCACCCCCAGGTGGGGCAGCAGGGGGAGGGAGGGGCTAAGGGGCAAAAACAAATAGAAATACAGTTAGGGCGTTCAAAATTGGTACAGATAGGTTTTAGAGGCCTAGAAGTGTCGAATAAGGATATTTTTGATTGTGTAAAGTTATTAGGAGGGGCATGAAGGGGGGTAGGGGATAGGAGGGGCAAAAAATAAAAATAGAGTTAGATCGTTCAAAATTGGTATATATAGGTTTTCGATACCTACAAATCGTTTGCAGATATTTTCGAAGTTGTAAAATTATTAGGTGGGGCGGGAAGGGGGGGTGGAGCGGTAAGGGGGGGGGGCTATGGGCAAAAACAAATAGAAATACAGTTAGGCCGTTCAAAATTGGTACAGATAGGTTTTAGAGGCCTGCAAGTCGAATGGGGATATTTTCGAAAGTGTAAAGTTATTAGGAGGGACGGGAAGGGGGGGGGGCAGAGGGGCAAAAAAAGTAAAATAGAGTTAGATCATTCAAAATTGGTACATAGATGTTTTCGATAACTACAAATCGATTGCGGATATTTTCGAATTTTTTAAATTATTGGGAGGGGCGGGAAGAGGGGGAACGGAGGGGCCAAAAAATTAAAGTAGAGATAGATAGTTCAAAACTGGTGCATAGTGGTTTTTGATACCTACAAATCGATTGCAGATATTTTCGAATTTGTAAAATTATTAGGATAGACAGGGGGGGGGGGGGGTGAAGGGGGAAAATAATAGAAATATGATTTAGAGCATTTTGGGAATTTTTTCCGAAGGCAGTGAGAACCCGGTGCGACATTTTTCCTAATCAGATTTTGTTTCTCTTTTCTTTTCACGTGATAAAAATGAATGTAATTTTGAGAATTCAGTAATTAGGGCCTTATTCACCAACTTCTTAACACTCGGATTAAACCTCGGATCAGTGGTAATCGCTCGATTATACAAAAATCTGTATTCTCCAACAAAAATCCGCGGCAGATCTGTAGAACAGAGGTTCACTGGTGTTTGTTTACATTTTGGCGATATTATCCGTGCGCCAACTTTTTAGCTACAATATTTTAATAAATAAGCAAATACTTAACAAATGCACGTTTTGTCATCGAAGTTTTAAGAGCAAATTAATTTCAACAACACAATAAATGTAATTAAATAAATGAAAATTCAGAATAAAAATATAACTTTAAAAGTAATTAAAAAAGCATGAAAACTTACAATATATGCAACATGAATTTTATTTATTTTTTTTTTTTTTTCCATTTTGAAATTTCTGTTGACTCCATAATACGTAAATCACATATCAAATATTTCACTTCGTGCTCAGTTAATTCGTAACATTCGAGGATTTTAAAACCGCATTCAAATGAATCTAAACGCATTGGTATAAAAATTATGAGAATATACAAATAAAATAAAACACATATTTTCAAGTTATCAAATTATACGCTTTCATTTCTCCACACACATATCGTTTCGAATTTTTCATTAACACTTACATTTCAGCGGAGGGGAAAATTCCCTAGTTTTTATAAACTTGACCAACAAGTGATTGAGTGAGTGAGTTTTACGTCGAACTAGTGCTACGTTGTGGGCAATGAGTACAGCAACCAAATATCCCCATTTTCTACAGACAACGTTTACTTTATTCGCATTATTATAATAATTTTTAAAAAAATTATAGAAAGTAAACTATTTAATATTCAAATTTTACTTTTAGTGCTTATTAATTAAAAATGAAAAAAAAGAAATACATGCATAATTAGTTAATTGTAGCAATTTAAAGCTTCTCTGTTTTAAAAGTTCACGGATCCGGCCACTGTAACGACGGAGGATGAATTGGGACATACCCCTAAGGTATATGAACCAACAAAGAAACATGGCTGTATAAAGCCATGAATCTGAAAACGCACGTAACTCGACTCCGCGGCAATCACTGTCGCGCATGTTAAGACCAAAATTTCCCATAATGTAGCTCTAGTGCAATGTAAAATGCGCTCAAAACAAATGAACCAATCAAATATTGCCTAATTTCCCATAATGTAGCTCTAGTGCAATGTAACATATACTCAAAACAAATGAACCAATTAAATATAGCCTAATTACCCATAATGTAGCTCTAGTACAATGTAAAATACACTCAAATCAATAAAAAAAACAAATGAACCAATCAAATCTCTCCATACTGCGTCATAATAGAATTGTTAAGTTATGTTTACAAGGATAGGCAGTTTCTCGCTACGGAAGTTTGCCAAGCAGAAAGTGAACCTCTGTTCTACGGATCAACCAAATCCGCTGTTCACCGGCTACTTTAATTCTCGGATTTGCTGATCCATGGTTTAATCCGAGTGTTAAGGAGTTGGTGAATAAGGCCCTTAGAGTGATTCATTTAAAAATAGGGACCAGCGAAGCGGGCGTTGCCTGCTAGTATATATATAAATGCGTATATATAAATATAAAACCTTCTAACGAATCTGGGTTGAAAACAGAAAAAGGGGAAAATAAATTAGAAATATCATACCTATATTTATAAATTCGGTACCAAATGAAAGGGGAAATTTTTCTGATTCCAGGGGTGCAAACAGTTTTTGGATGCGACAATTAGATTTTTTAAAAATAACTAAAGTATGAAATTTAGGTGGCAACGGAAAAACGGAAAAATAAATTAGAAATATCAGACCTATCGTTACAAATTTAGTACCAAATGAAAGGGGTGATTTTTCTGATTTCTGGGGTGTAAACAGTTTTTCGATACGACAATTACATTTTTTAAAATTACCTAAAGTATGGAATTTAGATGGAAACACTTCATTTCAATCTTTTCATAATTTGTAGTGCGAATCACGCGAATAAAAAGTCTTTAACTTAAAAATTTATATTTTATTTTTCCATTAAAAGCGTTTTACTGAAAAAAATCTTTATGGCGCATGCGCAAGCATTTTTTACCCACAATTCAAAAACTAATCAAAATTTTGAAAATTTCTATAGATATAATTTTAAGTTAGGTAAAGATCTAAGTTTCTGCCAAGCGCCGTTGAATTCCGTCCAGCCATTCTCGAGTGATGCCCGGACAAAAAAAGCGACATACAGACACGATGACACACACACACACAGGCAAAATTTTCTGAAGTCATTTTCAGCTTTCATGGTGTGTGAAACGTAAAGATATAGCAAATGTTTTCGATTCTGACAAATTTACAGACAAAAGTCTGATTTTATTAATATAGATTAACCTCTCTATGTAAAAAAGAACATTCACTTACGACTGTGGTAAATCAATGGGAAATTAGGTAAGGAATTTTGATGTGAAGATTACTTATAGGGGTCTGAATGCAGCCAAGGTGAATTTTTGCAAAATTGCCCCCTCCATCTCTTTGAGAATGGATGACAAAAATACGTTTGCAAGAATAACATGAATCTAATTTACTTCACGGTGAAGAATTTGCACATGACAAAATTATATTCAACTACCAAAAAAAAAAAAAAAAAAAAAATTCAAATTTTAATTTTAGGGTTTGTTTATGGACGTGGAAGGAATTTTTCAGTACCAGATTTTTTGAGTAGAACTCTACCAAATGGGCTCGAAGAGGTTGGAAATAACTGTGTATCTTCTGGAAAATATATCCAAAAACCTATTTTGGATTTTTTTTTAAGGGTTTTCAATTTTTGAGAAGTTACGAGGGAACACATTCAATAGCTTCCATTTTGCATTAATTAATTTATGGGAGCTGTGGGCAGGAATTTTGGTGTGTGCATTGGTTATATGCTTCTAACAAACCTGTGACGAAATTTTGCAAAATTTCTACTTAACAACAACATAAGAAAAAAAAAAGGAACACACTTTCAAGTGTAACTGTCCTAAGGATAGGGATGCTGGGTGTGAATTGGTTATGCGTATGCTCACACACTATGAAAGGATTTCAGGAAATTACACACTTTTCCTCCCTGGAGTGAGTGAGTGGAGCAAAAACCATGTTTTCAAACTTAACTTTCTTCCATAATACCTCAGAAAGGCAAATAAACCTTGCTGCATTGATGATGCACTCTATCTGCCTTTTTGTCCGTCTATCTGCCTGGTCTTCTAATTCCTTCAAATATTTATGGAATCCTTTGAAATTGAAATATATTATTCAAGTTCATTATGTGATGTTTCTTTCTGAAAATGGAGTAAATAACATCGCTGGTTTGTATTCATGGCTAAAACAAAAGATTCCAAAGCGTTGCGTTCTGTCACAAGTATTTCAATAAACCATGTTTTAATATGTTTATTTTACACAGATTTTAATGAAATTGACATTTTATTTAATATTCATATGCACAAATACTGTACTGTATGTATATATGACATATATATGCTATACTGTATATATGTGTGTGTGTGTGTGTGTATATATATATAGTATGACTAGCATTATGATTTACAGGACTACACAAAAATGTTTACATTCGTTAAGGACTATAAATGGAAATTTCTACAATAGTATTTTCGTTTTTATTAACACTTTCATGACCGCATGTGTTTGTCACTGATAGAAGATTCCGCCTGTGGGCGTTATTCTTTTAAGTTACATTATTTCAGAACAAAGTTTTCTGTATCCATATTTATGTTACAAATGTATATACAATATAATTATACTCTTTATAATCAAAATGTTTTTATCCATAGTATTTTGATTGTACAAATATGAATATTGGATATATTCTTAAGAAATACAGTAACACAAAAATTGCAAAAGAAACGCCCATTGGCGTGGTTACAGATTTCCAAATTACGTGAATCTACGTCAGAGGACGCGAAAGTGTTAAGCATTTCTAAAAGTTTCTAAGAATATTTAAGAGTGATTTTGAATTGAGTTAGTCTATTTGTCAATCTTTTTGCCCGTCTGTCTGCCAATTTGCCTATTCTGTCCTCCTCCAGTGTCCGTAAATGTTTTCAGAATTTCTTCAAAATAATATGTTTTTCAAGTTCAATTTGGAATGTTTCTTATTTAATGTGTTATATAAATAGCACAACTGGTTTTTGTACAGGGACACACACAATAATGTCATTGTCTTGTGTTCTATGAGAGGCATTTTAGATAAAACGTATTTAAATAACTTTGCATTGAACAATCATTAGGGAAATTAGCCCGTTATTATCCATACGTTAAAAAATATTTCATAGAATGTAGTATGTTTAGTGTCAAGATTTACAGAACTTTAATAGTTTTTCAGATACATTAAGGGCTATAATTGGAAACTTCATTTACGTTTATGCTAAGTGTTTTTTAACAGTTTCCAACAACTTTCAAGTATGATTATGAATTCAATTAATCTGATCGTCAGACTTTCTGTCCATTGTGTGATCTTGTAGATAAAGTATATTGAAAATTAAACGATGAAACGAATATTCACAGCTGGAAAGTGTTAAAAATCTAAGCATACTTCATGATTTTTAGTTTTCGTTTAATTAATGCAATTGGTAAATGTGCTTTACTATCTTTAGCATGTCCAGAAAAACTGATCAAGAATGAAAATTAACTTCTCATACCCGTACAGTAATTAAAGTATTTTTTAAGTTAAAATTTTCTGAGCTTGATTTTTGTATAATTACTCGCATTGAGGTTCCCTTAATTCTAAAGTTAATTTTTAACAGTTGATCTTTGTGTATAGCTGTTATTAACATTGATTAAAAACATATGATTGCAGGCAAATAAAATATTTTATTTTGAAGTTCATATGAGTTTCTTACTTAAAGTGTTTGACCAAAATTGATGAGTTTCAAGTAGTGATGCAAGTGAAAATTGTTTTAACATTGTGAAAGGAACTTTAAAATTTAATAATAGCCTTCAACTATATATAAATGTAGATATTGTACGAAGACGGGTGGTCGAGGGGGCTGTAGGGACTCTCACATACAGAATTATTTACCATATAAAACTGTTCCTGTTCCTAAACCTAGTTCGAATTATTTTTTATGTAAGTATATATACAGTGCTTGTTATCTTAACCTATCTACAATCTGTCTTTATAGTATTGAAATGCAGGTTAAAAGGAAATCATGTGAGTGCCACACCAGAGTATTTTCAAATAGATGTGTAATTTTATAATCTTTAATTTTATTATTAAATGGAAAATATTCAATCAGTAATAGCGGAATTAGATTTTTTTGGAAATTCCAATGAGTGTACGTTTTTAATTTTCATTCTCCATAGTGATGTAGTTTTGTAAATATTATTTGTAAATATATGTGAAATTAAATTTTCAAGTGTGCAGTTTTAAATAATCACATATATTTTCTTTTCATATAATAATTTCTCTATTTAATTTTACCAAATATCTTTTACGTAGTTCGTTTTAATATAGGGGAGCACCTTTGAACAGTTTTTTGGAAAATCAACATATTTTTTTATTTAGATGATAATTATTAATTTTAATTGTTGCACAAGAAAAAGTAGGAATTTCTTCATCATGTTAGCTAAAAATTAAAAAATAAATTAAATATGTTATAAGACTTTAAAAATTGTTAATATTTCTGTTTAAACCTGCCCCATGTAGGGGTACCTTTGAACAAGCTAGGGGCACCTTTGAACAAACATAAACAAAGAGAAATTATACAGAGTTTTTATCAAATGCTGAATATTTTTAAGGATTATAAAATAATAAGAATAAAATTAAACATATACATTTACTAAAATTACTAAATTTTTATTATTTAACTAAATTTATATCCATCAAAATTGACATCAAAACTCATTGCTGAAACAGCACGTAGGGTACCTCCAGTAATGTTTGGTTGAGACAGTTTTTTTGCAATATCATTGAAATCCACCAAACTGATATCTGGTGCTCCCGGAAACTAAAATTTATCATTTTCTTTTTTACAGAGAAACTTACCATTAAACTCTGTTTTATCCTGTAATTGCAATTCAATCTGACCAACATAGTGAAGAATAGTTTTTTTTGTAGCAAATTTTACTAAAATAAAAGCATTCACATTCAAATCTTCTAAAACAAGAGTTTACCTTCTTCATCCTTCATAACGATAATAGTATCTTCAAAGTCAGTTTCATCATGCACAGAAAATGTGCCATCTTCATCGCTGCTTGAATCAACAAATGTATGCAGTCGCTTCTTAGTTGTTTTTTCAAAAGCAGAGTTATACTATTTAGATTTTTTTCTTTTGTTCTGACGTGCTTTGTTTTCAGCTTCAGTTGCATTTTTCTCAGGAGTCAAAGTCAGTATCCTGGATCGTCCTTTCTTACGTCCACTAAGTATGATGGTAGATGACCATAATCAAAATAATTTTTTTCACTATAAATATTTTTAACTTTTTGCAAAGGAAGCAAACTTTTCTGTAGGAAAAATGACAACATGCAAGATTGAAGTTAGGTTTAAGAATTTGAGTTAAACAAAACTTATAAGCTAAAGCTAAAATCTTCATTTCAACATTGAAACATCAATTAAAATTATAGGTTTACAAGATTGTCAATAAAAAGCTTACAACTTTATTTTGTACAGTTTAGATTCAGGAAAGAGAAAAATACATACCTTGCTTAGACAGCAGTGTGCATGTAAAATGGTAAAGCTTTGGCTAGTTTCTTGCATTGAAACAATAGTAATGTGCTGCCATCATATTAAAATAATAACATAATTTTCTAGGAAAATATTTAGATTGTTCAGAGGTGCCCCCCTCTCCCCTATCATTATCTTCTACGTCTTTCTTTCTTTCCCTTTTTTTCTTCTCTTTAAAATGTGTATTTTTTAAAATGATATTTAGTTAGATATTATAATAAACAATCTGTTAAAGGAAATCAGATCAAGTTTGCTTTATTCTTTATACATTATTTACTCTTATATATTACACTATAAATGATTTCATGTCCGTATGACTTATAATCTCTAACGTTATTGATATTAACAGAATCTGAATTGCCAAAAGGTCTAATTTATTCAGAGCATTGATAGTACCCACCTTATTCCATATCACTTTTCCTGAAGAGTAAGTTTATTTTTATTTAAACTTGGTTACATATTGGAGAAGATTACTCTATTAAGTGTTGTGGAAAGGAGAAGGGTTTGAATAATGCTATAGAATATTTTAGAAATGTTAGTAATTCTGTATTAGTAATTTATTTAATACTGATTCGAAGCTAGAATTTTTTTGTAATAGTTTAATATTGTTACGATTTTGAAGATAATAGTAGTTATTTTTATGTAATTTCATTTAAAGAGGTAGCAGGTTATAAAATGCTAATTTTCTGTATTTCTAACTTGTTTTAGGGTTAAAATAGCCTTTAAAAACCGTTAAAAAGCTTCACCAGGCCAGATAATAGCTTTAGGAACATATTTGGTGACTTTATCTCACCTTGTCAAGAAAAACCTTATTAATGATACACCAATTATATAAGCTCTAACCGAATTATTTCGGAAGTTAGTAGAAAATTATTGTTTTATAGAAAGCTATAAAAGGAATTCCATCCCGATAATTGTGTGTCAGTTTCTTGAAAAGACATTGCGGAATAGAAAATTCTGCTTGATTATGTTTCTGTCATTGAATTGTAGCTTACTGCTGTGTGTTAAAGCTATGGTGCAGTTTATGCTGTGATTTTAGTTCCCCATCATACTATAAATATGGGGAACTTAGGTGATCGTGAAAAATTTCGACCTCTGTTTTTTTACTTTTTTATACGTTTTCAGGTGTGAGGAATCCGAAAATGACAAAATTTGTATGGTGAATGTCTGTAGGGTGTCTGTTAGTGTGTTAGTCCGTTAGTTTGTTAGTCTGTTTACATGATATCTCACGAACAAATAATCGCAGAGAGGTCAGATCAGTTTTTAAATATTATTTTCGATACTGGCAAGAACCCTATTCATTTGCAACATTCGAATTAAAAAACTTCGTAAGTTATTAGAAATTTACGATTTTCTTAATATGGGAGAATAGGACAAAATTTCACTTAAACGTGCATTAAATGAAAACTTTTTACTGTAAAAATGTCGGACAAGTTTTAAAATATCCGTTTTGATGCCGGAATGAACATCAGTAACTATAAATATGCTACTTTGAAAATTTTGCAAGTTATTGGAAATTTACGAATTTCTTAACATGGCAGTATAGGGCAAAATTTCACATAAAGGTCAATTTTGAGCGATATTTTCATCGTAAAGATGTCAGACTACTTTTGAAATATTATTTAGGACACTGGCATAATATTAATGACTATGAATTTTCCAATATAAAAATTTCGTAAGTTATTGGAAATTTACGAATTTCTCAACATGGCAGTATAGAGCAAAATTTCACATAAACGTCAATCTTGAGGGATATTTTCATCGTAAAGATGTCAAACAACTTTCGAAATATTATTTAGGATACTGGCATGAATATCATAGACTATGATTTTTCCAATTTAAAAAATTGGAAAGTTATTTGGAATTTACGATTTACTTAACAAGTCAGAATAAGGCAAAATTGAGCATAAACTTCCATTTTGAGGATCATAAATACATTAGACAACTTCAAAATTACATTTATGATATTTGTTTGAACATGATTGAATACAAATATTCTAATAGGAAAATTTCGTAAATCATTCGTAATTTATGATTTTATCAACATAGCGAAATTTAAATTTTTCATATATATATGAGTTTTGAGGATTATTGCATTGGAAACAGTAGCATGAAAACTAAACAACGGAATCGACCCTGTTAAAATAAATTAATAGATTAGAATAAGATAAATATATCGAAGTGAACGGTAGATAGCCTATTAGGCTGGGATTTCATTCTATCACTGTATCAAGCTTTGGTCAAACTCATTTCTTTTAACATGATTAAAATATGTCTCGCACTAGAAATTTATGAGAGCGTGCATATGATGGGGAACTGAGCAGAGCCCACCTATGCCAGCCAACTAGTTTATATTGTCAAATGTTATTTAAGCTGTGCTTTCTGGTGAAACTGTAGTTGATACTTGGTTAATAGATCTGCAATCTTTCCGAATATTACGTAAATAAACTTTCAAGCCTCTGCAAGATTTGTCATCCATTCAGAGACAATCACCCTGAGTGATATTATATTTTGTAATATTATTAACAATATTATATTTTGGTTTAGTAAAGAAATTTTTATGCTTAGCCTCTTCACCAAGCCTAAATAAGAATTTTTTTTAACATTCATAATGACGATATAATAAATAATATTCTTAAATCAAAAATTAAATCAGCGAAATTTTGTTTTCATCGCAATAATAAATAATAGTTAGGAAGTGAATTTTATTCTTATAAACGTTTCAGTAATTGATGATGAGACAAATAGTGGCATATCATAGGGCCATAGGGACGGCAAAATAATGTTCACCTCAGGCGGCAAAATGTCTGGCGCCGGCCCTGGTTCCATGTTTTACGTTTTCTTATAGCTATGGGCAGTACCTTCCATCTTGAGGAGGGTGGAACCCTAACTATAATTATAATCAATTTATGTCAATAAGTACTTTCAAAGCATGGCTTTCATTTCTATATGACATTTTATTTGCAATATCAACATGTTCTTTTTTAAACCAAGAATTTTAAAAATCAAATTTATATGTTTAATCATTTGATAATTTTATATTCTTATTTTGTAAAAAAAAAAAAAAATCATAATAGAAATTTCAGATGAAAAAAATACAAAATTAAATTTTACTTCCAAATAAAAATGTTATTTATTTTTTTCACTAAAGTAATGTGTAAAATAATGTAAATGTGTGCATATATGTATATGTGTGTATATATATATATAACAATTTGATGAACATGCAAAAACTAAGAGAAATAATAAAAATGTCGAATGACTGCCTTCTAATTGCCAAACATAAAATTAAGTAGGATCTAATTCACTGCTGTTTAAATTAAAATAAAGTTATTAAATAAACAAAAGAGAAATTTATAATAGGTGTTTGTTTATTTTCTCCCACACAGTATATTGTTTAGTGAAACGTACTACACCGTTCAAATTGTTTGTACATTTGTGTAAAAGAATTATTAGTGCTAGATTCACCAAAATATATACAGTTTGTGTGATATAGACCTACAACATGTAACTATAAATTTAAAGCTTAATCAAATGAGGCTTTCAGATGCTGCAGCACACCTGCCAACTTCTTGTGGTAAGAATCAAGATGTTTAAGCTTAATAAAACCTTTTTGTAAAAAAATAGAACCAACTCCAAAAAGCAACTACTATTCAAACAACTAAAAAAAAAAAAAAAAAAAAAAATTGGTATGAAATGAAACTGTAAATTGCACCTAAAAGTATAAAATAATTTCATTCGCCAAACAATCTATAACACTACAATTAATCATAACTTTTGAAGTCGGCGCAAAATTAAATAAAATTTAATTAGTTTTTAAAGGTTTGTTTTTAGATCGGTAGCAACAAATGCTGTTGTCTCGAATGATCCATTTTCATGTTTCCTTTATTGTTTTATCACTGTATACAGTTGGTCCATTAGTAGCATCTACAGAACAGTGAACATTCTTCACAATGCAGTATTTATGTTTCTACAAAGTTAGAGTTTCCTTTGCAAATTTGGTATAACTTTGATAACTATCATCTTTGGTGGCTTTTGGATTTGGCGATGAAAATGTAATGCAAAAATATACACACAGACACAAGATGTATATTTTCATAATATATATTGTACGAAGTATTGTTTCATATTCTTCATTACTCTCTTAATATAACTTATCAAAATAATCATGATATCCCAAAGAAATTAAATATGTTTGCCAGATAATTTTGCGATTTTTCTTTCACCAAGGACGTCAGATACCAGCATCTTCGCCGAATTTTGCTACTTACGAAATCTTATTTGTTTTCTTGAATCAAAGTAGTTTTCAGCTGTGTTTTCAGGTGACAATGTGAGATGTGTATTTTGAATAGGATTTGAATTTTGCATTGAATAAAGGTATCCATTTTTATTTAATTTTGCACCAACTTCAAAAGTTATGATTAATTGTAGTGTTATAGGTTGTTTGACGAAGGAAATTATTTTATACTTTTAGGCGCAATTTACAATTAATTTCATACCAATTTTCTTTTTTTTAGTTGTTTGAATAGTAGTTGCTTTTTGGAGTCGGTTCTATTTTTTTACAAAAAGGTTTTATTTTTCTCTTTTCAGTAAAAACTTATTCATATAGCAGAACATCAAAAGATGTTCGACGCCAGTTTCACAAATCACAACTTCCAAGAAAAGTGACATAACTCAAAAAATGGTTTATGTCACTGAAAAATACATGAAATGCACCCAATGTGAACAAAAAAGTTACATCTCCATCTAGAAAGTTATCCACTCGAGAGACAGTTGTGCCAGTTTTATTCTAGTCAAGTCAAGTTATTTTAAAGTTGATTTTTCTCAAATCCAAATTTTTAAGTTGTGTCACCTTTCTTGCCTTTATCGGATATGAGCAAAAAACTATATATTGAATGAACATATGTTAAGTTAAAAAGTCTTTAGAAATGTAAAGAACGGATACGCTGTATTCATAACCAAAAATTCTGTTAGGCATATATATTGAACTTTACAATGAATATGTGTCACCCGCTGCGCTGGAAATTTTGCAGCGTAAAGTTCAAACAAAGAGCAAAATATGCATTGCAGCTGACGGAGAGAAGTTTCAACATCAATACTTACATACTGCTTTTACCAGTGTACCTGCATGCGTTCAGCAGTTAGAGTGAGAACAGACTTTTGTGAGTATCCTGTAATTTGTTTATATCTTAATGAAATCATAATGAAACCTATTTCAGGCCAAGATCATTACGACAACAAAAAAAGCATTAAAATCAAATCATCTCTTACGAAGTTATAAGCTAACAAATTTCAACAACAACAACGAGAAACATGGTTTGTATTGAGAACCTCTTCCTTTATGAAGTCGGTTTAAAACGTCTATGCATTAATCGATTTGACCGCTTACAGTAACCATACTTTTACATAGCATAAATGTCATGGTTGATGAATAAATTTCTAAATTAAAATAAAATTTCGTGGTCTATTGGAGTTGTGCCATGAATATTAATGTCACTTGATACAGATGTGTTGACAGACTCGGTGACTTTGCCAACGATTGTTATGTGAGAAATGCCTAGCTGGTAATCAGCCAGGGTAGCTCGATGGTTTGAGCATCCGCGCGTAAAGCGGAAGGCCCGGGTTCGATTCCCGGCTCTGGTATTTTTCACATAGTTGGTATAAAATATCTGTCTTCCACTCCAAAATTTTCTGAAACAAATGCACGTTTTAAGTGCTCTGTTTTTAGCATTAATGTCTAAACTACCTTTTCGTACTAAATCGATGATGCTCTGCAATTTTATAATTAACTTTTTTCCCTTGTCTTGAACATTTCCGAGATAGGAATGCTAACTCCACTGTTTTCCACCAGGTGAAGCTGTAGGTGGTTGAATCACGTAGCACATGTCCACTTTACTATAACCACATACCAATTTTATGACTATAGTTGTAGGTGTTCAGCAGTTAAAAGAGTCGGGGCTGACTTTTTTGGGCACCCTGTATTTTCTTTTGATCGTAAAGATGTTACGATGGGACCTTTTTCAGACCAAGACCTTTACAATAAAACAAAAAGTATTCAAATCGGACCATCCGTTCAAAAGTTATGAGCTAACAAACAAGAACAAAAACAAAACAAAAAACACACTTTGAATTGAGAACCTCCACTTTTTTGCAATCGGTTAATTACAGCATCTCTTACGAAGTTATAAGCTTACAAACACCAAGAACAACACATAGCTCGAATTAACAACACCCTCCTTTCTGAAGTTGGTTGAAAACGACTTTGTGCTAATCGATGTGACCGCTTACAGTAACAGTACTTTGAACCACAGAGTATACAAGTCATCCGCTACACCGCAAAGTGTGCACAGTGTAGGAAATTGCGAACAAACAATTGCACGTTTTAAACGTTCTATTTTTAGCAATAATGTCTAAAAACTGTCTTTTCGTAGTAAATCAATGATGCTCTACAACTTCGTAATTAATTTTTCTCCCATCTTGAACCGTTTTTGAGATAGGAGTGCTAATTCCGCTGTTTTTCACTAGACAGCACTTGATTTTCTTTAGATTGTAAAGATATTACAATGGGACCTACTTCAAACCAAGATTTTACAACAAAACAAAAAGTATCAAGTAACCATATTTTGAACTATATAGCGTATGTTTCCCCAGCTACACTACAACGTGTGCAATGTAGCTCAAGTGTGCATAGTGTAAGAAATTGCGAACAAATAAATGCACATTTTTAGCATTGTATTTTTAGTATCAATGTCTAAACTATTTTTTTTGTAATAAATTCATGATGCTCTGTAATTTTATAATTCACTTTTCCCCCTGTCTTGAACCGTTTCCGAGATAGGAACTCTAGCATGAATGTCTAAACTACCTTTTTGTGTACTAAATCGGTGATACTCTTCAACTTGTTATTCCCTTTTTTCTCTAGAACCGTTTCCGAGATAGGAACACTAACTCCGCTATTTTCCACCAGGTGCTGCTGCAAGCGGTTTAACTTTGTACTGTATGGTCACTTTGCTATACTTACATACTATTTTTATCACTATAGCTGCAGCCATTTAGCAGTTAAAAGAGTTGGGACTGATTTTTTTGGGCACCCTGTATTTTCTTTAGACCGTAAAGATATTACAATGGGACCTATTTCAGACCAAGACCTTTTCAACAAAACAAAAAGTATCAAAATCAGAGCATCCGTTCAGAAGTTATGAGCTTAACAAACAAAATAAAAACATACGGTTTGAATTGAGAACCTTCCTTCTTTTTTGAAGTCGGTTAAAAATGTTTAGTTAACATATAATAAATATAAATACCTTAAAATTTTACTTCGTTTATGGCAGAAGAGCTCTTTTCGGAAGGGGGGCCCCCTCCTTCATCGGTGCCGTCATCCGCACTCCGTGGCTGGCGGTCTTGTGTTTGATATTGAAAAATTATAATGTTTAGTTAAGTCTATGTTAAAGTAATCAATCATAACTGATTTTTTTTTTTGTTGTTAATGTAAAGTTGTAGTAAGTACACTTTATTTTATATTTATTCCAGCATTAATTGCATTTATAAATTACTATAACTTAGCAAAAATTTTGCTAAATATTTAAATGAGAAAGAGGTATTGATCATTTATCTTTTCATGTAAGCATAAAACTATTATAGTTATACATGCAATTGCGTTTCTAGTCTTCCCCGCATAATTGAATACCCCGCTTAATCGAATTAATATAGTTGGAACGGTAGATTTTCGTTTAAACAGAGCCGGGCCGATTGTACATCTTTTTTTTTTTTTTTTCCAGTAAGTAATAGTAACTTAAATCAATTTTAAAATAAATTAGTTTTAAAAAGTTATGGTTTAATAGTTTTAGTTCAGAAGGAAATAATTACTGTAATTGTAATATACATTTAATATTTATAATTCAAAATGATGTTTCACGAGAGACAGCTTTTAATTAAAATTAGAGTTCATTAATAAAATGCAGACCCTTATCAAACTTATATTGACAGAATTAAAAAAGATAGAAATAAAATCAAAATTAAAACAATTATAACTTACTTGTTACTTTAAATTTTGTGTTAGTCATAATAATAAACCTAATCATGGCTGCGATCCTCCACATTTTGTGTTTGCCGTTTATCATCATAGCGTAGTGGAAGAGGTAAAAGCTTTAGTTTATGTTTGAAGGTCATTCGCGTATCTGTATCACATGGCTGTTTGACGTCATAGTTAATGTAAAAAAACTAAGGCTCGAAACAAACATTTGAACAACGATACAGAAACCGCTAATGTGCAGATTACCTAGTTAAAATGCGAAAAACTCTTGATTCCGCTCTTTAATGGGTCATTTTAGTTAATCTGCAGATTAGCTAGATAATCTGCACATTAATGGATCTCGAGCTTTAACGGTAACATATACACATACACAAATACACATATTAATAAAAAATTGTTTTGTATACATGGAAAGAATAAAGATAACTTTTAATTCACTACTCACAAGTAATTAATAATGGACAAAATGGTATTTTGTCTGGAATGGTTTTAACCAGGTTTTTTCCACTATGGAAAAAACCTAACAACCCTGGTATTTCCAAATTAAGCCACAAAATTATTGCGTATTTTGAGATTCAGCATTGAAAAAAAGTAGAAATTTCATCAATTCAAAATAATTGAGTATTTGGAGATTCAATATTGTAAAGAATACGAATTTTATGGATTAGGGGCGAAATAATAGCAGATTTCAATAATCGACCACAAAAATATCACAGATTTCAGGAATAGCTTTGGAGAGAAAAACAAAATGTGAATTTTATTCATTAGTAGTGAAATAATAGTGGAGTTTAACAATTAGTTGTGATTAAAATAAATAAAGCAATATTAAGAGAGGAATAAAACAAAATTGAACATTTTTACACAAAAAAAACTAATTGAATGCATACCCAACATATTAAAAATGTAATTTCTTCAAAAGAATGCCCAACAGAATATGAATGAATATTTAGATGACGTTTTTTATAAATAAATTTAAAAAACATAAGTGTCAAAAACAAATGTGAGTCACTGTATTTAACTGCGGTTCACAAATTTAAAAATAATATTCAAATGTAAAATAATATAAAAAACAAACAGTAAAAAAATCATTTCATATTTTTACCGCATGAGCTCATCAAATCAAACAACGATAACGTAACGATGGCAACCAAAAGTTTCGACCCAACACCAACAGTTAACTTTTCAATTTGACCAGTCAGTTCGAAATGGTACTGATAAATATTGGGTCGACGAGAAATACAGGCTTGGGTACTGGAAAATCATCTGTTGATAGTAGTCCGGTTCTGGTGCTTTACTGTAAAATGTACGAGGACCACATGTCCTCGAATTTCGAGGACAGTCCATATTTTGAAATCGTTTAACATAGATCTATTATAAAAGTAGACGGAGCATTCCATTATTAAGGAATATAAGAAGAAACACGTGACTGCTGAAAAAAAGATTATCTTTTCTGGCATTTATCGCGTTATTGGCGATTTTTTGTTCTGAATATAAATATTATTATTATTAAAAGATACAGCATACAGCAAGCAAAACTTGTGTAAAACACTACAGCTGCTGAAATCTATTTTTTACCTGGTTATTAACACTTTCCAACAAAGTTCAAAAGTGCTTATAACTTTGGCTTGTCTACAGTACCGGATATACGTTTTTAAAAGGGGGAGAGCAGACTTCCAATTTGCCACCCTCTAGGTAAAATTTTCAAAAAATAGAATACGGAGATTTTTACAAAATTAATTATTTTAGTGATAAAATTATACATAATTCTAAAAGTGTATTTTTCTCGACTTCATTTCAGTGAAATCGACAATTAAAATGTAATAATCGAGATTAACTACTTCTCTCTCAGTCGATAACGCTCCAATCCGAATGCTCTTGGGACATTTTACTACTCTGTTTAAAAAAAATTAGAATAATGAAAGAAAATATGGTCAGGAAAATTGCAAATCTACTATTTAAATTAAATAATCAATGATGTCAAATATAAATTATATAACATAAATCTAGATATTTTGTAGATTATAAAATTGTAAACTTTTTACAAAGAATGGAGTAGAAGGCTGATTTTTACCAACTATGTGAAAAATACCAGAGCCGGGAATCGAACCCCGGGCCTTCCGGGGCTCTGGCTTCGATTCCCGGCTCTGGTATTTTTCACATAGTTGGTAAAAATCAGCCTTCTACTCCATTCTATCAGATATTAATTTCCAGGTTGATGAATTAAATTTCTAAAGTATTTTACAAAGAAATAAAAATACATATTTAAAATAGCAAGTGATAAAAGATCAAAATGTTAGAATACTTTATAACATGGCTCAAAAAAAATTAGACTATGCAACTATTTTATTATTGATTTACAGAACAGCTGTAAATTTTATTAACTGTGGGACTAACATGCGTTCCACGGAAAATAAAAAGTTGTTTGGCAATTGATTTTATTGTGCACTTGGACAAAGAAGGAAAAACACAACTGTTTATAGCAAAGGAAGTGAAATGTTCTCAAGAAAGTGTTAGTGGAGTTTTAAGAGAATATTCTAATAAGTGTTTTCAAAATAAACACTTTAAAAGCGGTTAAAAGAACTTCGGCAAGAGCTGAAAAAATATAAAAAAAGATTGTCAAGAAATATCGCTTTCGAAGTGTGAGATATTTGCAGAGAAAATGGAAAGAAGTGGGTTCAAATGCCTCTAAATCTACAACATTACGACGACTTCACAAATTAGGTTTTAGATTATGTGTGCCTAATACAAAGCCACCCTTACCATCTAAGTAAATGACTGCTAAAGTTAAATGACTATTTTGGGGTCAAGAAGACTGGAAAAAGGTACTCTTCAGAAATGAAAGTATGTTTTATGTGTCCCATGTGAATCAAGGTATACGTGCTTAGAGACTTAAGCAAGAAGCTTTTGATAAAGAGTATTTAAAACTTTCGGATAAATTTGCGACCTCCGTCATGCACGGTAGGAGACTGCATGACTGCACAAGGCCCAGGTAGCTGTTTACACAAAAGTCAATTTAGATGTATAATAAAAAATTCTTGAACATTTCATGATACCTTCCTCTGAGAATTTATGTGATGACGATTTAATGTTTCAACAAGATTCAGCTTCTTGACGCACTTCCACATCTACAACTAAACGGTTCCGAAACAAGGAAATAAATGTACTCCTATGGCCATAACTCACTAGATCTGAACCCCATCGAGAATTTGTGGGGAATTATGAAAAAACGACTTCAAGAAGTGACACCAAGGACAAAAAAAGATTTTATTTATAGTTTAAAAAATTTTTGAGCGATTTTTGTAAAAAATTTTGTGAACCTTTAGTCAGTAAGATGCCAAACTGTTAAAGAGCTGTCATTAACCCTTTAACGTTCACTACTTAATTTATTTTAAAGATTACTAAACTATTTTTAAAAATGGCTTTTAGACACATAGCTGATCATAAATATTTAAAAAATAAAAAATTAGCATTGTTCCTCTTCGAGAAATTTTCGGTATGAAACATCTGTAAGTAAACCTTATTAAATTCAAATAATATTTAATTTAATAAATAGATCACTTTATAAGTAAACATTATCGACAACAAAAACTCGTAAAAATTGCATACATCCCAACATTTCAATTTATTCCGGAGTATTTTAACCCTTTGCGGCGCAAGGTAATTCGGATCATTTAAATTACACTGCCACCGGAATTTACGACCATAATTAAAATAGAAGAAATTTTAAATTTTCACGTGAAAAAAAGGGCCATTTCTGCTATGTTATAAATGTAAATTTTTGCTAAAAAATTTCCGGGATGAGTTTTTGCACTTGAGAATTAAAATTAGATGTTCCATCAGCGGGAACACTGCGACTGAAAGGGTTAAAGCTAAGGATGATGCGACAATGTACTAATTAGCATGTAAAAACCCTTCGAGTTTCAATTTTGTACAATATATATTTACATTATTCTAATTTTTTGAACCATGTTATGAAGTATTCTAATATGTTTAATTTTTTTTTCACTTGCCGTTTTAAATGTATTTCCAATTTCATTGTAATATGTTTACATTTTATAATCTACAAAATATGCATATTTATATTATGATGATTTATTTTTGATATCATTAATTATTTATTTAATAAATTACATTTGCAATTCCTTTGACCCTATTTTCTTGCATTACTCTAATTTTTTTGAGTCGGAGTAGTAGAATGTAAGTAGTTCTTGGTGAGTTTTATTTTGCTGAATCATGTATGATGTGAAGCAGAAATTGTAATTAGATTTGCATAAATTCTAAGAGCTTTCTTTTTTTAAGTTAGAAAATGCATCTTGCAAATCGTTTTTATATATAACTTCCAATGAAGAAACAGGTTGTAATTTAAAAATATTTGCATGTGGTCCGTGCTTTTTGAAAATTTCAAGATCGAAAATGAATCCTCTGAATTCAAGTCTTTATTACATTTAATATATGTCCTTATCAATTACCCATAGCGCAGTACTAATGCCAACTAATCAAAGTGCTAACAGTTTCTGCTTTTGCTGACCTTCTTGTTTGACTGTTATCCTTGACTCTATTCTTTCATTCTTTGTGTGTTTTTAACACTTTCTAACAACATTGAAAAGTATTTATGATTTCGGTTTGTCTGTCTGCCCTCGCTTTAACTCCCGTAAATATTCGTGAAATTCTTCGAAATTTATATATAATATTCAATTTTACTGTGGAATGTTCCCTATTGAAAATTGGGTAAATAACACAATAGGTTTGTGTACAAGGACACCCAAAAGAAATCAAAGGCAATGCGTTCTATGAGAGGTATTTCGATAAATTATATTTTAATACCTTTTCTTTTACATAAATCATAATAAAACTGATATTTATTATTCATATGCATAGAAAATTATTTTCTATAGAATATAGTATAATTAGCATTAAGAAATATAGGGCCACAAGTGAATATTCAGATGCATTAAGGATTATAATTAAAAATTGCTGCACTTGCATTTTCGCTTTTTTAAGCATTTTTAACACTTTCTAACAACGTTTAAGAGTGATCATGATTTGAATTAATCTGTCCATTTGACTGACCGACTGTCTATCTATCCGTCTGCCCGACTCTAGCGTAGATATATTCAGAATTTCTTTCATTTTATATGTTATTCGAGTTCACTATGGAATGTTTCCTATTTAAAGTGATATAAATAGCACAACTATTTTGTGTACAAGGACACTCAACAGAACGCCAATGAATCGCGTTTTATGAGAGAAAATTTTATAAATCATACAATATCTTTGTACTGCACGAATCATAATTAAATTGACATTTATTATTTATATACTACTTCAAAAAGTTTTCTATCAAATATGGTACGCTTAGCGTTAAGATTTACAGGACTACACTAAAATATTCTGATACGCTAATGTCTACAATTAGAAAATGTTGGTATTGCACTTTTATTTTTATTAAACGTTTTTAACACTATCCAACAATATTTAAGAGTGAATATTAATTCTATTAGTCTGATTGTGTTTCTTTCACTTCGTCTGAATGCACTGAGATCACGTAGGCAAAGTGCAATGAAGATTAAACAATGCAACGGATACCTATAATTGGAAAGTGTTAACTTATGCAAACCGCGTGATTTTTCGTTCTTGTTTCATAATATGCCAGCATAAAGTAGATGAAACACCCATCGAGCTTTAATTTAGGTAGAGAGCGAAATGGCAACCCCTTTGTGTGGCCAACATCATCGAGAAGTGTTACGTGACAATAACTTTGAGATTTCTCCTTTCAACTGTGCGCGTGAACTACTACGGTATTGTGTTAGCCGAAAGCCGAATCATAGAGGTATTGCGCCCGCGTGGTTTGTGATCTTTCCTCGTTGTGCGTAAGCGCATAGCGTCAAGCCACAGTGTGCGCCAGGCGTGAATTCTCGCCAAACTCACTTAGCTCCGTAAGCTCGGTAGAGGTCTGCCGCTACAAAGAGACGCTAGTAACATCGAAATATAGTCTTGATTTTCAATTCTCATAGGAATTATGTATTAAAATAATATTTTTGATTTTCATTATTGACGATATTGGCATACAAAAAAAAAAAAATAATAAATAAATAAATAAACCCATCAAAAATCGGAGCAAAAATTTATAGGAATATAATACTTTCATCTTATAACTGTAAAAGAAATTACATTATAATAATATAAAAAAAAATAGGACAGATTCTATTTTTTAGTGTCTTCATAATATTTTTATTAATAATCTAGATGCATCATTATTTAAGATATTTGTTTTATTTATTATTCTCTTGTTTATATTTAAGAAGAATGTATTCGATTAATGGAAAGTTTTAGTCGCTGGTTTCCAATGAATTTATACGTTTTGACATATCCTGTACACGATTGCACTATTTTAAGTGTCTTCGTGTGTGCCTAAACTTTTGTGGATTCTCTATCTCATAAATAAGTGGACGAAACTTAACCATATTTAGTTCTAACATCGAAAATTAGTGCTTATAAGCTGTTACTGAAAATCGCCCACCAGCGACCGAGCGGTTCCGCGCTGAAAGCTGGTAGACGTGAGGTGCCGGATTCAACCTCAGCTCGCGCTCGTTGGCTTAGTTGTGTGGAGTTTTCCGTGGTTTTCATCGAAACTTGCGTAAATACGGACTAGGAGCCCTTAGAAAGAACTCCCCCACGGAGGGCACTCCTCTTTATGCCTAGGATCCTAGGGTAGTCAATCAGCCTTACATCCAAAACACCAAACGCCCAAAAGTTAGCGCTGTCATCCCGTATATATTTATTTTATTGTATTTATTTATTTGTTTCAACAAAGTACGAAACTTCGCATAAATATGCACTGTGATAATTGTTTTTTAAAGAATTTTTGTGAATTAAAAAGAATTGTTTAAAATAGTAATAATCAATTAAAAAAAAAAAAAAAAAAAAAAAAAAAAGGTAAATGTAAATGCATTACTTTTCCCTTGAGGGGGGGGGGGTAATTTAAATTTTTAATATTAGTGTTTCTGAAAAGAACACATCAATACCTTTAAAACGAATGGTTGAACCATAAATATAGAATAATTAAAAACAAATTTATCAGTTTTTTTTTTCGTTTTTTAATAAATAAATAAAAAACTTATGGAGAAAAATTCAGTTTTTAAAATATGAATATGGTCTATAGGACACATAATAAACTTTCTTTAGCCATCATTATATATATCTCTCTGAAATGAAAATCGTTTTCATTCATCATGAAAAGAAATTTTAATAAAAAAATATTTTAGTTAATATCTAATTTACATTGTGTGTATTTGTATAGGAATAATATAGAAGAAAGTTTTGTGATGGCCACAACATACTATATATTTGAAATATTTTTATTTCTATATTTTATTCAAAAGATTTTTTTTTTTTTAAATCTTTTTTAAAATTGTAATTTATTTGAATAAAAATCGCTTAGCAGAATTTTCATTGGAAAAAGAAATAAGAATAAGAATAATAAATACATAACTCTTCTAATATATTTTTCAAAGAATATCTAATGAGATAATTATTCTTTGGTATTTTCAACCTAAAAATTATTTTTAATGGGAAACAAAATATTGCCAAGAAGGCGATAAGTAGCGAAAAAAAGTTAGCGCAGCGAAATTTCACGTGATACATGTTGGACACGTTTTCTTCCGTAGAAAAGAATAGGGATTCTCCCTCTACTAGTATATCTGCTCGATGGAAACACCAATATTATAAATTCTTTGAACAACTCCAAATAAACATTCAGCCTTAGGGCAGTCAATAAAGGCATGTATAGTGCGACCACGTTTCCTACGACTAGCAGTGAGGTCGAGTCCAAAAGTTTCGAGGGATGTAAAATTGGCCGAGAGATAGTTATTTGGCAAACATCCAGTTATTCGGTGTTCCCTTATCGCTTGTTTTTCTCTCAATCACCCCTATTTTAACACTGGACTCGTTCAATCTGCACTTGCGCAGAGGCTTCCATCCATGGTCGCAAGAAATGTGGTTAAATAATACGCCAACAAGATTAAGGGAATGGGCAATGCACGGCACAAAATTAGCATATTTATTCTTTCCACTTATTGGCTTGGACGCTTGTGACATACTTGAAACACTGCCGTAGGACAGACTACGACAATCACTAATAAATCACCCATTGTCCTTTAACTTTTTAGAAATTATGTTCGCCAATAATTCACCACTTTTATCAGGAACTTAATAAAGTTAACAAATCTCTCAAAAATTTTACATTTTACTTTTTCATTAATTTTGACGTATCTAATTATTTCATTCATTTGTTCAGAGCGAGGAGCATCAGGAATACAATCGAACAGGTGCGTATACTGTCTTTGCAGCCTTTATTTGCATAACCTTTTTTTTTTCTCAAATTTTCTGTGACATATCAAAAATTTCCTTTTGCGTTGTTTTACATTATATATGAAACTTGTCCTTTTTTGTGTGATTTTAATTTATCCTTCAGTACTGAATTATGTTTTCCTTACAAGAGCTACAAGATTTAAAAAGTTGCCATTACCTTAAGAAGATATCATCAGTAATAATGAACAAAAATTTATAGCATAGCCTCGGAAAGAAAAGCAGTTAATAGTCAAATATAGAATGATATCAATTACAATATAAAGAATAACTCTCCACCTATCCTTTTCACTTAGCATAGCTAAGTCAGATGCTTCCGTCTTGCCGTCCTCAACCAACTTTGTGAAAACGCGGCACATCGTCGTCATTCAGATTTTAGTGTTTAATTACTCAAGCTCATATGTTGTACTACAAGATTTTCATCTCGTTTTGATCGTACATCGTGTGTGAGGAGGAGAGGAGGGTGTTAGTTTGTACTGAGCTTGTTACACACGTACGATGCGAAGTATGACAAAAACGGTTTAGAAATAGACTCAGCATAGCAAAAACCGAGAGACCAGCTGGGACTGGTGTCTGCCGCCCCCTAGTCTTCGCCGCCCGGGCAAATGCCCCCTCTCGCCCCCCGCTAGATCCGGGCCTGCTTGTCTATACTCGCTTTAACTCTCATAAATAATCATGGACATTTTTGAAATCATATAAGGTATAATATATTTAAACTTAAACTAATTCAATTTAGCGAATAAAGTATCCGCGATTGTAATGAAATGCTCGCCCTCTGGTGGGCTAAGGCGAAATTTAAATTAATCTGAATTGCTTTCGGCTTTCGTTGAGACGCCATTGCTTGCCGATGTTTAGTTTCACATATATTTATTAAATAAAAATGAATAAATCTGGTAAAAAAGATAACACTTACTGTTGTATGTAGAGATGCAAAAAAAATCCGGCAATTTAAAACCAAGGGAAAAAACTGGGAAATTTGGGAATTTTGTGGGGAAAAAACAAATTAGAAGTCTCTAAAGCGTATAATAAGTTGTTTACTTAATATAAATGGCAATTTTAAGGACTTTGATATACTGATAAGTTTATAACATTAATTTATCATTTTATTTTCAATTTTTCAGAACTTCAGCCAAATCAAAATTTGAAAAGAAATTTAAGCTTTCTTTATTAAATTAGCACTTAAGATAAATGTATCGGTACAATGTTGGATACAATTTCCATATTATACAAGCTGAATAATAGGGCAGTTCCTTGTTTGTAAACAAACATCTCAACTTTTATGAGTGGTTGGCAAAAAGGCTTGGGAAAAGCATAGCGATGGCGATTACTTGATTACTACCAACGGAAAATCAATGGTGGGCGGGGCGCGGGAAAGTCGAGCGCGCTTTTTTGCCAACCACATGACGTCACGAGGAAATGCTCTATTAAGGAAAGCAATGTACATAATTATTAATAATAATAATGACCATCTTCTGTCAGGAACGATTCCGGTTTAGACCGCTTCAAAACAGAGACTTTTGGTAGCCATTTTTTCCCTTAGAAATGCTATGTATTTTTATTTTTATTTATTTATTTTTTTTATTAATCTGCATAAATGTTACGTCATTAGAAAGATCTTTCAAAACTGAATATTTTTTGGGCTTACACTTTTCCCTTAATCTCAATATGTAAAAAGAATTCAACAAAAGTTTATAACTACCATTGCAATTCTAAAATACCCATGGAGGGTAAATTTAAAATTTAATATAAAATTCAATCTTAAAAATGATGGGCTAATAGTTATTACATCATTTTCTTGCAATTATGATAATGTACTTATCTGATATAAACAAACAGTTGATTGTGACGTCATATTTATCAGATTAGTTACAATAAATAAGGTACCTAAGGTTACTTCGTTACAAATATGGTACATTATTTGTAACGAAGTTTTATTAGATACTTTAGAATTAATTAAAATATGAAAGTAATTTCAAAACTGGACATTTAAATTTATGATTGTTGCCAGAAGAATTTATCAGTTATTGTTATACATCTGTATATATATATAAATTACGTGTCACGATGTTTGTCCGGGGTAAACTCCTAAATTAAGGAACCGATTTTAATGAAATTTTGCACACTGTGTGCAGTTTGGTCCAACTTGAGAGATAGGATAGTTTTTATCTCAATTTATTGTCACAATATTGTTTTATTGCAATTATTTGTTAATTATAGACCTTTATTAAAGTTGCTCCAAAATATCTTTGAGTTCCATTAATTTAATTGTTGCCAAAAAAAAAAAAAAAAAACGAGTTCATTTTCTTTCGACATAAAAATAAATACATTTAATCAAACGTGAACGTTAAAAAATTATAAAAAGTTAAATTATGCATCTCACGAAAATTGACGTCATAATCAATTTAAAGATTTTATACACATTGATAAAGTGCTAATGTAGTTCTATCATAGATATAGTAATATATATAGATCTCTCATCCCCATGTTATCGTACAAAGATTTTTGATGCCGAAAAAAAAAAAAAAATAAATAAATAAATAAAAGCTTTGGAAACAGCCATTAAGTGGTATTGAAAAAAAAAAAAAAAAAAAGAAAGAAAAGAAAGAAAGAAATATGAATTTGAAACTGTATCTGGAGTCTTCCATTCCCCTTCAGCAAATAAATTATTCATAAATTTTATTTGCTAAAATATTAGTATGTATTCCCGTGTGTATTCACTCGGGGAAAGACGGCCATATTTTGGTAAAAACGTCGTCTTTTCCCAAATGAAAAGCAATAACTTTTTTCTCCCCAATGATCACTCTATTCTATATATGCTATACTATATCTATGAGTTCTATACGCAAGCGAAGTGTGACTCACTGACCGTCTGTGCAGCCAAGAAAAAGATTTCCTATGTTAATTGCCCACTGGATTTTTTGTAAGAAATTATTAAAAATCGAGGAAATTTATTTCCCGATTTTAATCCTTATATTTGGGTATAGATATGTATTAGTTATCGCGAGTGTCAGATTGAATTATTTTGCTGTCAAAGTAACAAAATTTTAATTTTAAATTTCAAAACTCTGTCGCCCTTGGCTTTTATTATTATTATTATTATTATTATTTGGCGATCAAAAGCGTAACACGAAAATATACATGCCAGATGTATGCATTGTACGAAATGTAATATGTATTATTCATTGCACGTATGTATGACATGTAATATATGTATTGTACGAAATATTGTTTCATATTATTCATTACTCTTTTAATATAAGTTGTTAAAATAACCATGATTTTTGAAAGGAATTAAATATTTTCGCCAGATAATTTGGCGATATTCTTATTTTTTCGCCAAGGATGACAGAAATGAAATCTATTCCGCTGCAAAATATTAGTATCTTACATCAGATATTTTATTTAGACATTTGAAAACAAATTTGACTTCAAACTATGATAGATTATTTATCATTTTCCTTTTAATTAGTATATTATTAGTATATTAAAATTTAAAAGCATGGTATATAAAAAGTTTTTTTTTTTTTTTTTTTTTTTTTTTTTTTTTATCTTATAATTATTATTATCTTAATCCTCAATGTTTCCCATCTTTATTAACTTGAATTTACTATTAAAATTTCAACATACTCAAAAACTTCTCATCACTTCGTTAAAATACACTAAACTTTTCCAAAATCTTTTTCTATTTAAAATGATACATGTATTTACTTTAAATGTCCAATATTTCATAAGATTTCCAATTTTAAAGTTTTAAAATATTTATCAAATTTACTTATTTTTCTGGTTTAGCCTTATTGTTTTCCTTTTTATAACTACAGCTGTTGCCCTCTTTAAAATATTTAAAATGATGAGGTCATTTTATAGTAAAATTATCCATTATAGCATGGGCGTCGGCACATAGAGGCAAGGGGGGACACTTGCCCCCTCCTGGAAAATTCTAATAAGTAAAAAAATACTTTAAAAAATTACAATTAAAACTTTAAAGCTGTGTCATTAGAATTCAAATGACCAAATAAAATTTATGTCTCAGAGCCGATTAGAGTCAAACTGACTCGAACTGCATTTATAAATTGTCTCTAACATTTTCCTGCAAACAGATTTTAAATCGACTTGACAGTACGTTTTTTGGATTAGTGTTGGTTTAGAATAAACTGTATAATTTCTATAAGTAAAAATTTTTAGCTTAAATTGTATGTATAAAATTTTGTTGCAGTAAATGATTACACACAGGCTTGCTTAATCACCTCAATCAACTAGCCAGTCATTTGAATCTAACTGAATTTTTAAACACATGTTGAAATTTTGCAATTTGAAGTTTGCCCCCTCCTGAAAAATTTTCTGGCGACGCCACTGCATTATAGCATATATTATATTTCACTCCTCCATAAAAATTGATTTTAAAATCGTCTGTTTCTTTTATACTTTTATTTTAATAGAATTTTAATAGAATTTAATTTATATATTAGTCATTTTAGCAATTTTATCCAAAGTAGCATTAGAAATAATATATATCACTTCTCCATTAAAATTTATAGGACCCTACAATAAAATTAATTTGTGCTTAATATCAACACTACGAAAATTTTTATCAATCGCTTCCAAATTTTGACCTAAGTCTCAAATCTCAACCCTGTGGGTTTTTACATCGGCTACAACGTTTTCGTCTTTGTTCGTAAATAATAATTTGACTGTACTAAATAGTTTACAGCCGTATAATTCAACGTATAACTTAGTCACAGCAACGCGTGGCCGGGTCTGCTAGTATATATATATATACAGGATGTTTATAAAGTCCCGGACCCATTTTGATGTTTAATAACTCATAAAATAATAAAGATAGATTAAAATTAATAACATAAATGGTTAGATAAACTCAAAAAGTTTCATGACCCTTGTCAATGAACTTCCACGTGTGCCCCCTTCGTCGCACGGAGGATATCAAGTCGATAGTCAATTTCACGCCAGGTAGCGGCAAGCATGTCGGCATCCACAGAGGCTATTGCGGTTGTAATTCTGACTTTTAGGTAATTATTCGACTGAACTTCGAATAAAACATCACATACAAAAGTACTACATAGAACAAACACATCAAAAGTAAACATAACATTGCAATAGTTGCCAAAAACAAAAGAGAGAAAAATGCAATTAATAAGCAGACGATATTTAGAAAAGTACAGATATTTAGACTGGAAAAGGAAATTTTCTGAAATAGACCACACGCGCAGACGATATTTACAAAAGTAAAGATATTCAAACCTGAAAAGAAAATATATGAGTTATTCCATCAATAATTGCCATAAGTTTGTTTATATCTTCATTATTTTATGAGTTATTAAACATCAAAATGGGACCGGGACTTTATAAACACCCTGTATATATATATATATATAATATATAAGAGATAAAAAGAAGTAATAATTAAATTAACATTTTCATAGTTTCAGGGTATTCTGGTTATATTTCAAAGTAATATTGCAAAGTAAATTAAAGGAGATTTCATATTAAGCTGTAAGATTAAAAGCATAAAAAATAATGAACGGAAATTGCAGTCGCGATCATGTGAAATAAACAAGTTAATCATTTTAAGTATTTTGATGTCTGGAAATAGCTTTATAATTGGCCTAGAAAGAAATTTATTAAGCAATAGGCATAGAAAGTAATAAATATTGATTTTAACGAGTCTAAATTGTGGTTTGATAATTTCATGTCAGATACAAAGCAATAAATAATGATTTTAATAACTTGGCGAGTTTGGCAAAATAGGGCGCCGATCAGAATCGCGAGGTCGGCAGAATACAAAAATATAACCAATAAAAAACAATGAAAAGTCAGGAAGAGGCGTTGGTTTTGAATAAAAGAACCAACTAAATAAAATGGGCTGGAATTAGAACTACGCCAAATTACACCAAAAATTACGGGTATAAAAGCCCAAACAGTAAACAAACGGAGCGATTTGACACGATTTAGACTTGTTAAACCTTTCCATGTGGCCAGCCCTCTGAAATTAACGTAAATCTTATAATTATAAGATTGAACTGCAGCGCCCACTGAACTGCCCACTGAACGCAGCGACCCGAAGCGGGTGCGGCCGGCGTGAATTCGGCAGCGCGTCGGATTAACTCCATTCGTCTTGCCTCGTCCCAACTCTGAAATGATGAAGCAATAAAGATGTTTTCCTGAACGGACGCCTTGTCTTCATTGTGTGCGGCGCCTGTCAGCTCTTTTTCAGCGAGCAATTTAATACGTTACATACACATCTGTATATATATATAAATTACGTGTCACGATGTTTGTCCGGGGTAAACTCCTAAACTAAGGAACCGATTTTAATGAAATTTTGCACACTGTGTGCAGTTTGGTCCAACTTGAGAGATAGGATAGTTTTTATCTCAATTTATTGTCACAATATTGTTTTATTGCAATTATTTGTTAATTATAGACCTTTATTAAAGTTGCTCCAAAATATCTTTGAGTTCCATTAATTTAATTGTTGCCAAAAAAAAAAAAAAAAAAAAAAAAAAACGAGTTCATTTTCTTTCGACATAAAAATAAATACATTTAATCAAACGTGAACGTTAAAAAATTATAAAAAGTTAAATTATGCATCTCACGAAAATTGACGTCATAATCAATTTAAAGATTTTATACACATTGATAAAGTGCTAATGTAGTTCTATCATAGATATACTAATATATATAGATCTCTCATCCCCATGTTATCGTACAAAGATTTTTGATGCCGAAAAAAAAAAAAAAATAAATAAATAAATAAAAGCTTTGGAAACAGCCATTAAGTGGTATTGAAAAAAAAAAAAGAAAGAAAAGAAAGAAAGAAATGTGAATTTGAAACTGTATCTGGAGTCTTCCATTCCCCTTCAGCAAATAAATTATTCATAAATTTTATTTGCTAAAATATTAGTATGTATTCCCGTGTGTATTCACTCGGGGAAAGACGGCCATATTTTGGTAAAAACGTCGTCTTTTCCCAAATGAAAAGGAATAACTTTTTTCTCCCCAATGATCACTCTATTCTATATATGCTATACTATATCTATGAGTTCTATACGCAAGCGAAGTGTGACTCACTGACCGTCTGTGCAGCCAAGAAAAAGATTTCCTATGTTAATTGCCCACTGGATTTTTTGTAAGAAATTATTAAAAATCGAGGAAATTTATTTCCCGATTTTAATCCTTAGATTTGGGTATAGATATGTATTAGTTATCGCGAGTGTCAGATTGAATTATTTTGCTGTCAAAGTAACAAAATTTTAATTTTAAATTTCAAAACTCTGTCGCCCTTGGCTTTTATTATTATTATTATTATTATTATTTGGCGATCAAAAGCGTAACACGAAAATATACATGCCAGATGTATGCATTGTACGAAATGTAATATGTATTATTCATTGCACGTATGCATGACATGTAATATATGTATTGTACGAAATATTGTTTCATATTATTCATTACTCTTTTAATATAAGTTGTAAAAATAACCATGATTTTTGAAAGGAATTAAATATTTTCGCCAAGGATGACAGAAATGAAATCTATTCCGCTGCAAAATATTAGTATCTTACATCAGATATTTTATTTAGACATTTGAAAACAAATTTGACTTCAAACTATGATAGAGTATTTATCATTTTCCTTTTAATTAGTATATTATTAGTATATTAAAATTTAAAAGCATGGTATATAAAAAGTTTTTTTTTTTTTTTTTTTTTTTTTTTTAAATCTTATAATTATTATTATCTTAATCCTCAATGTTTCCCATCTTTATTAACTTGAATTTACTATTAAAATTTCAACATACTCAAAAACTTCTCATCACTTCGTTAAAATACACTAAACTTTTCCAAAATCTTTTTCTATTTAAAATGATACATGTATTTACTTTAAATGTCCAATATTTCATAAGATTTCCAATTTTAAAGTTTTAAAATATTTATTAAATTTACTTATTTTTCTGGTTTAGCCTTATTGTTTTCCTTTTTATAACTACAGCTGTTGCCCTCTTTAAAATATTTAAAATGATGAGGTCATTTTATAGTAAAATTATCCATTATAGCATATATTATATTTCACTCCTCCATAAAAATTGATTTTAAAATCGTCTGTTTCTTTTATACTTTTATTTTAATAGAATTTTAATAGAATTTAATTTATATATTAGTCATTTTAGCAATTTTATCCAAAGTAGCATTAGAAATAATATATATCACTTCTCCATTAAAATTTATAGGACCCTACAATAAAATTAATTTGTGCTTAATATCAACACTACGAAAATTTTTATCAATCGCTTCCAAATTTTGACCTAAGTCTCAAATCTCAACCCTGTGGGTTTTTACATCGGCTACAACGTTTTCGTCTTTGTTCGTAAATAATAATTTGACTGTACTAAATAGTTTACAGCCGTATAATTCAACGTATAACTTAGTCACAGCAACGCGTGGCCGGGTCTGCTAGTATACATATATAGTGTTACAAAATTGTAAATATTTGTGTTTATTTTTGTATAAATTCTTTTAAAGAGGCTTAGTAAGTTGATAAAGTGCTAATTTTGTGCATTTCTAGTCGTTTTAGCGTTGAAATAGCCTTAATTTCCCTTAAAAACGCATTAAAAAGCCCCGATAAGGCAGGTAATGGATTTGGCGCCAAATTTGGCGACTTTTTCCCACCTTGGCGATTTTTTTGGCGACCTTGACGAGAAAATCCTTATTAGGGATATACCAAATATGGAAGCTGTAAGTTGATTGGTTGACCACTTCCTAGAGTTTTCTCGAAAAATCTGGGTTCCATGGAACAGTATATAAGAAGCGCTTTCTCGCCAAGGCAGTCAGTTCAGTTCAGTCTTCAGCCAGCTTCGCTAGTGCTTGCATTGCTCTTGAGCCGCTTTGGAAGAGATTTGCTTGATGTGTTATTACTATACAGTTTGTACTGTGGATTTGCTATTGGCAGCTGTTGTTTAAGCTGTGTTTACTGTTTGAATTGAAGCTGATACTTGGTTTATAGACCTGTATTTTTCTGGAACTTTATGTGAATAAATTACTGAAATTTTGTAAGTTTGGCCTTTCATTCTCGGACAACTCACGAACCCCCAAGTACGCAACATTTCTGGTGTCAGAAGTGGGATTGTCTGTGAATGGTGATAACGAGAGCTATGGAGCAGGAAATGAAGAAACTTCTAGAAGGCCTAGCTGCCAAGATGAATGAAATGAAAGAAAGTATGGAAACCGGACAAAGAGAATTGAAAGACGGTTTGACTGAAGAAATGAAGGAAATGAAAGCAGTTCAGGAAAAGATAGAAGACAGCTTAACCGAAGAAATTAAATCTAATCAAGATGAGATGAAGAGAGAGCTTTCAACGGCGAAAGAATCAATAGAGGGTAAATTAACGATGATGGAAAATAGAATGGATGGAATAGAAGAGAAAGTTTTGAAAGTAGAAAGAAATTTTGAAGAGAGATTTATGAAGATAGAAGAGAATTTGGAGGAGAAAGTTAAAGAAAACTTTGATCAAGAGCTGAAAGGAAGGTTTTCAGAGATAGAAAGCAAGTTTAAGAGAATGGAGGAAGATCTTGAAAGAAAAATGAAAGAAGAGTGGAACGGAGAAGTAATAGGGAATGAACTGCAGAGCAAGATTCGGAATCTAGGAGAAAAGTTAGAATCCATGCCTCAGGAAACTGAAAAGAAAGATAAAAGAAACCAGAATCAGGAATTTATTAAGCTATCTACCTACGACGGCAGTTCCTCCTGGCATGTATATAAGACGCAGTTTTCAATCGTAGCTGAAGCTAACGGCTGGGACTCTACCGCCAAGTCAGTCCACTTAGCAGCAGCATTACGGGGAGATGCAGCCGAGATCCTGAGAAATGTTTCGAAAGAAGAAAGGAACGACTTCGAGGCCCTGACTGGAGCACTGGAGCTACGGTTCGGAGAGAAGTGTTCTAAAGATTATAGTCACCTCCAGCTGAAATCCCGTTACCAGAAAACGGGTGAGAGTTTGCAAAAGCTGGCAGCGGACATTCAGTCACACCAAGCACTCTCAGACTGTCAAGCTGACACTCGAAACGACTTAGCTCTTCAGTACTTTATCGATGCTGTTCGGGATCCAGAAATTCAAAAAGCGCTGAGACTCTCCAACATCAGAGACGTAGAATCAGCTTTAGGCTATGCACTTAGGATAGAGGCAGCCCAACAAGCCTCCCGTAAAGACCTCCGTACCATAAGAGCAGTCTCATTAAATGATACGCCTGCTGATGAGAATGTAATGAAGAGAAGTCTCGCAGAGATCTTAAAGAGATTGCGCAGCCTGGAAAATAATATAGACATAAAGGATCGGAAGATAAAGCGCTGGGGCTGTGGAGGGGATGGTCATGTGAAGAGTAACTGCCTTGTACGACCAACTATAGAAAATCACCCGGCTTCACCATCACTGCCGGGAAACTAAGAGGAGGCCATCTCGCAGGGCGGAGGTTGCCTAAAATTAAAGAGCCCCAATTTACAGTATTTCATGTTTCATCGATGAGTGGCGGCGATAATGGACTTTACGTCTATGGCCAAGTTAACAACACCGCCTGCCGGATGATTCTGGACACGGGAGCCAACGTGACCATCATTAGAACGGATTTGGCTCAAGAACTAAAAGAGAAGATCATCTGGACTCCGCCCTGCGTTAAACTCCAGACTGTGACCGGAGACGAGATCAAAATATATGGAAAAATGAAATTGACTATCACTTTTGGGAATGCCAGTTACCATCATATGGCATATGTGGCTGATATACGAGATGCTTTAATCATTGGAGTTGATTTCCTGAGAAAATTTAACTTTCAATTGGACTTCAAGAATAATGAACTGCATTCGAGTTCGGAAGACATCGCTGTGTTCAACACTGAAAATCAAGACATTCAGACAATTTGCTAGATAACAGCCAAGTCTGAAATCTCCATCCCTCCACACACAGAGACAATAGTTTCAGGAACACCTCCCACAAAGCAATATTTCCGTTATGGACTGATTGAATACCCGAATACAGACAATAGCCCAAGAGGAGTTCTGGTAGCTTCATCTCTAGTTGATCTCTCAAAGAGTACTATTCCTGTGAGAGTCGCAAACATCAGCGGTAAGGTCCGAACAGTGAAGAAGGATGAGGTGTTAGCAGCCTGCACTCCTGTAACATGCGTAAACCGCCCCACGCAATCAACCGAATCCAAGTCTTCTGAACAATTAATAACGGAATTACTCAAGAATGCAGAGTTAGGAAAGGAACAGAGATGTACTGCGGAGAAGCTACTCCAAACTTTAAAGACCTTTTTTCTCGAACACCTGAAAACGTCGGGAGAACGAACATCACCCAGCACAGAATTGATACAGGAAATCATCCTCCAATCAAACAACATCCAAGAAGACTTCCATTTGCTAAACAGGAAGAGGTCACTGAACTTCTAAATGAAATGCAGCACAATGACGTCATCGAGCCATCAACGAATCCTTGGGCCTCTCCCATAGTACTGGTGCAAAAAAAGGATGGTTCAACAAGATTTTGTGTGGATTATCGTCGTTTGAATGACATCACGAAGAAAGACAGTTACCCTCTTCCCAGAATAGACGACACATTAGACACACTTGCTGGCAATAAATGGTTCTCGACGTTGGATCTGAAGAGTGGTTACTGGCAGGTAGGATTACATCCTGATGATCGTGAGAAGACCGCATTCACCACGGGGCAAGGGCTGTGGCAATTTAAAGTTATGCCATTCGGATTATGTAATGCACCTGCCACCTTCGAACGCCTGATGGAGACAGTGCTAAAAGGACTTTCCTATGAGGCTTGTCTGGTGTATTTGGATGATATTATCATTGTGGGGCGCACCTTTGAAGACCATCTACGAAACATCCGAAAGGTGCTGGAGAAACTCAGAATGGATAACCTAAAATTGAATCCAGGCAAGTGTAACTTGTTCCGTCGTGAAGAGAGCTACCTCGGCCATATCATCTCCGCCGAATGTGTGAGAACTGATCCTGAGAAGATCTCTGCAGTCGAAAACTAGAGTCGCCCTGAAAATATACACCAACTACGAAGTTTCCTGGGGTTATGCACTTACTACAGGAAGTTTGTCAAGGGTTTCTCAAATATTGCCAGACCAATCCACAAGCTGACGGAAGCCAAACAGAAATTCCTGTGGACAGATGAATGTGAAAAAGCGTTCAAGCGACTTAAAGAGGCTTTAACATCATCGCCTATCTTAACGTATCCACAGCCCGACAGACAGTTCATACTTGATACAGATGCCAGCCATGAGAGTGTCGGTGCTGTTCTGTCGCAGGAAATTGATGGTCAAGAACATGTCATAGCCTATTGGAGTAAATGCCTATCTAAATCAGAGCGAAATTACTGTACTACCAGGAAAGAGCTATTCGCCATCGTAAAAGCCATAGAACATTTCCATTATTACCTCTATGGCAGAAGATTCCTGCTCCGGACTGACCATGCATCTCATCTTTGACGTGGTTGCTCTAGTTCAAGAACCCGGAAGGACAGATTGCCAGGTGGATACAACGCCTCCAGGAATATGACTTTGAGATACGTCATCGTAAAGGGACTCTACATGGTAATGCAGATGCCTTGTCACGGAAGCCCTGCTCGGAAAGCTGCAAGTACTGCTCTAGAGCCGAACAGAAATACCTGCCGATAAATCCGGTTGCCGGCCAAGTTACTGTCTCAACACCATCAGAACAAGATCCCGATCCCTGGAGTGACGAAGAACTTAGACAAGCCTAGTTGGAAGATCCTGACATAAAGCCAATATTACAGCTGAAGGAGACGACCAGCAACAGACCAACCTGGCAGGACATTTCCAGATTCAGTCCCTTTACGAAAAGTTATTGGGCACTTTGGGACTCTCTTCACATCAGAAACGGCGTATTATACAGAAAGTGGGAATCTGATGATGGGAAAAGCTTCAGATGGCAGATTTTATTACCAAGATCAAAAATTCCAGCTGTTTTAGAACAACTGCATAGTAGCTCTACCGGAGGCCATTTTGGGGTAATGAAGACTCTGCAGAAAGTTCGGGTACGCTTCTACTGGTGCAAGGCAAAGGAGGATGTGGAGAAATGGTGTAAATCCTGTGATGCTTGTGCGGCACGTAAAGGCCCGCAGAAACGAAGTCGAGGAAGACTGCAATGGTATAACGTGGGAGCACCATTTGAACGGATTGCAATCGACATCTTGGGTCCTTTGCCACGGACCTCCAGTGGAAATAAATACATCCTCGTCGTGATGGACTATTTCACCAAGTGGCCTGAGGCATATCCCATTCCCAATCAAGAGGCATGCACAGTCACAGAGGTCCTAGTGCAGCAATGGGTGTCAAGGTACGGCACGCCCCTACAACTTCATACCGACCAAGGTAGGAACTTTACCTCTGATGTTTTCAAAAGACTGTGTCAACTACTCGGCATAGACAAAACCCGGACAACACCCTTACATCCCCAGTCGGACGGCATGGTCGAGAGGTTCAATCGTACCATCCTGAATAACCTCTCTCTTCTAGTATCAAGGAACCAGCAAGATTGGGACTTGAAGTGGCCATTGTTCCTGCTGGCTTATCAAAGTGCTGTCCATGAAACCACCGGCTATACTCCAGCCCAGATGCTGTTTGGGCGTGAACTTTGTCTCCCATGTGATCTCCTGTTTGGTTGTTCACCTGATGCGCCTTCATCGCCCGAGGAGTACATCCAAGATCTCCAGGCACGACTTGAGGACGTACACAACTTTGCTCGGGAGCAGATTAACATGGCAACGGAGAAAATGAAGACAAGGTACGATCTAAAGGCTACACAACATGAGTTCCAGGAAGGAGAGAAGGTCTGGTTGTGGAATCCTGTTCGACGCAAAGGACTCTCTCCCAAGTTACAGTGCAACTGGGACGGACCATACACAGTCTTAAAAAGGCTGAATGATGTAGTGGTGTGGATCACTAAAACACCTTCATCAAAACCGAAGGTGGTGCACTATAATAGGCTAGCCAAGTACCACAAGTAACGGTAATATTAAAATTAAAAATGTAAATACTGGTAAAATTTGCGCATGCGTAATGTAAATATTTGTATATAAATATTTGTACATATTTGTCAATTTTGTAAATATTTCTCACTTAATTTATATTTCTATGTTATCTTTATGTGCAACCTAGTTTTTGTATTTTAGATTGTGCAAATTTGTTTAGTTTCGCCTCTTGACCAAGGGTTGCACTGCCCGGGACGTGCAGTCCTTGGGAGGGGGCAGTGTTACAAAATTGTAAATATTTGTGTTTATTTTTGTATAAATTCTTTTAAAGAGGCTTAGTAAGTTGATAAAGTGCTAATTTTGTGCATTTCTAGTCGTTTTAGCGTTGAAATAGCCTTAATTTCCCATAAAAACGCATTAAAAACCCCGATAAGGCAGGTAATGGATTTGGCGCCAAATTTGGCGACTTTTTCCCACCTTGGCGATTTTTTTTGGCGACCTTGGCGAGAAAATCCTTATTAGGGATATACCAAATATGGAAGCTGTAAGTTGATTGGTTGACCACTTTCTAGAGTTTTCTCGAAAAATCTGGGTTCCATGGAACAGTATATAAGAAGCGCTTTCTCGCCAAGGCAGTCAGTTCAGTTCAGTCTTCAGCCAGCTTCGCTAGTGCTTGCATTGCTCTTGAGCCTCTTTGGAAGAGACTTGCTTGATGTGTTATTGCTATACAGTTTGTACTGTGGATTTGCTATTGGCAGCTGTTGTTTAAGCTGTGTTTACTGTTTGAATCGAAGCTGATACTTGGTTTATAGACCTGTATTTTTCTGGAACTTTCTGTGAATAAATTACTGAATTTTTGTAAGTTTGGCCTTTCATTCTCGGATAACTCACGAACCCCCAAGTACGCAACAATATTTATATATATATATATATATATATATATATATACATATATATTGGGGGGGGGGATAAGATAAAATAATGTTTTCACGCGAAAAATTAAAAAATATTAAATTTGCCCATGCTTATAAAAAATATTCATTAAAATGTGTCGAAGAAGGAAGCGAAATAAGTACTGAGTAAATAAAGTATGAGTACGATAAATACGATATATAATACGATACGTTGTATTAGACCTATCGTCCAGGGTCAGTAGGTATTTTCGTTAAAAGAAATAGTTTGTTTGTTCGGTGCAACTTGCACATTAGTACCGTCAGGTACAACTTGCATATTAGTCCCGTCAGGTGCAACTTGCACATTAGTTTCCTTTAAATATAGTGTCCAGCGAAGCTGGCAAAGCATTCGTTGATTAACTACCTTAACTGATTTCACATTCCGTCATTTTTGACGGGGTTATATACTAGTCCTGTAATAGTTTGAGAAGAGGAATAATTAAGATTTGAAAAGTTCTTTAAAAATTTCTATTTTATAAAACTAAAGAATTATTTATAATAATGAAGTGGTTTTTACAAAGAAGAGATGGCGTTTTATGTAAATACTGCAGTGGTATAGTTTTATTTACAAGTTATTTTCATAAATATTTCTTATTAGAGTTTGTAAAAAATTGATATTAAAATTTATACAATGAAAATTTTTTGATAAAAATTTATATACATATTGTTTTCCTGATTTTTATACATATATATATATATATATATATATATATATATATGTATGTATGTATGTGTGTGGGAATTTATGTGGAAAGTTGTGTGGAAAGCCTTGTGGGACGCATTCCTTGTACAGTCAACAGATAGCGCTGCTTCTGATGCGCATCTTTCAACGAGATGACGAACGGGAGTCAGTTGGGATCTGCCTGCAACGAAGAGCTGTTGAGACCGTCAGCTCGAAGGCTGATATGGTCATTTTCTTCTAATTAGAGCTTGAAGTGCTCTTAGTAGTTGTGTAGAGCCACGAAGGGCTCAATACATCAATCTCACATGCTTGATAAAGTGCGCGAAGGTACTTTTTGAATTATAAGTGTGAGTAGGTGCTTAAATGTTGCTTTGTTACGGTTATTCTGATGAAGAAAGCTTGTTCAGTGTTAAGCCTCGACACCAGCAGTTGGTTAATGGTGGAAATTCTGCTATTATTATATTAATCTTTATGTGTAAACTGTGTTGTGTGTGTTCCAATAAATGTTTCGTTATCAAAATCGCATCTCATCATTGCCCCACCTCTAGACGCCCAGCCAAGATCCTACAAGTGGGGACTCTGCCGCGATATTATAGCAACACCAACAAGTTATAAAAGGTAACTTTTATATATTTATCATTCTCTTACGTAATAAATGATAATGAGTAATGCATAAAATGAAGGATGAAGAGTTTAGTACAATTTTGAATCATAGAAATTAACAAAGAAATATTTTTAAGAACAACAGTTTTGGTTTCATTTTGTATGTTTAAGATGAAATAAAAATATCACTTGAGAAGAATGAATAGAAGTAATAATTATGATTAAAAAATATTATTCTGAATAATCTTTTATAATTTTGATTATTATTGTTTGCAATATTATTTTAACAATATTATTTTAAAACGAAAGTGAAAACAATAATTAAATAAAGAATAATGATAATGGTGATATTATGTGTGTATAATAATAACTCAGAAACATATAATTTGTTCTAAATATTCGGTTGAATAATATAAATTGTTCTCAATGTGCTTATTTAAAAATCATAATTTTGATTTGAGAACAAAAACCATAGAATCACTTTTAAGAAAAATCTTCTCATATTGTTTTGTTTCTATTTAAGTATGATTTTTAATTGAAATATTTTTTGGTATAAGTAATTATTTGGAGTTATAATGGCCCAAAACGTTTTACAAGGTATTAGAAAGGCCGACTTAAAAATCATAGCTGAAGAATTATGTATAACTGTTCCGGCAGAAGCTAAGGTATTTGAAATCAAAACTTTAATTGAGAGTTCTGACATTTATAAAAATGATTTAGAATTTGTTAGAGGCGTTATTAAAATGTTAGTAGAAGAGCAAAAGTTGAAATCTTTAGAAGAACAAACCAAAATTGAGATAGAAAGAATTAAATTATCCCAATTAGAAAAAGAAATAGAGCTTCAGAATTTAAAATTACAAGCTGCAGCAAATAATTCTAGTAATAATGCAGAGCAACCAAATTCGGAAACTACCTCACAGTGCTTAGAGAATTTAATTAGAAGCATAAGAACATTAACCATTTCAGTACCTGAGAAACCGGAAGCTTTGCACTTATTTTTTCAATCCCTTGAAAAAGTATTCATTTCTAAAAATGTACAGTCTAAATTTAAATCGGAAATATTGATTAATTTATTGGGATATAAATGTAATCAGGTTCTTGCGTACGTAACCACCGAAGAAATTAACGATTATGAAAAAGTTAAGGAATTAATTTTAAGACAATTTCAACCAACGCCGCGTGAATGTTTAAGTAATTTTAAAAATGCGCTACGGAATCCGTCAGAATCCCATGTCCAGGTTGCTTCCCGTCTAAGCGCTTCTTTTGATTACTATTGTAGATTGAGAGGAGTTAACGATGTTAAGCAATTGTGTGATCTTATAGTTTCTGATAAGTTATATGAAACGTTGGATTCTAGAACTAAGGAACATGAACTCTTGCAGTCCAAAATTTCCCAGAACCCCGTAATGCTGGGGAAGTGCAGAGTTTCTTAGGTTTAACGGGTTACTTTAGAAAATTTATTCGTTCATATGCCAACATAGCAAGACCCCTTAGTGACTTATTACGTGCTTCCACTCCATTTAAATTCCAGCAAGAGCAGAAATTGGCTTTTCAAAAGCTGAAAGACATTTTATTGAATACATCTGTGTTACATCTTTTTAAACAAGGCTATAAATTAGAAGTTCATACAGATGCATCTGAATTAGGATTCGGTGCTATCTTATTACAACAAGACGACGACGGAAAATACTATCCTATTCATTATATGAGTAAAAAGACCTCGGTACAAGAAGAAAAATACTGCAGTTATGAGCTAGGAATGTTAGAAAATTTATACTGAATGTCAAGCGTTCACTAAAACTTTAGATAAACGTGAATTGACACCTAAGGTAGCCAGGTGGTCTTTCCTGCTACAGGAATTCGATTATGAAGTAGAACATCGCCCGGGTAAACAAATGCAGCACGTAGACGCTCTTAGCCGACACCCTGTAATGACTGTAACTACTGATACTCTCCCTCATCGTATTGCTACTGCTCAAGAAAATGACGAGTTTATCAAAACCATGAAATCTCTTTTACAACAGAACCAAAATGACGAATATGTGTTAAAAAACAATATTTTATGTAAAGTGTTAAATGATAGGGATGTACTAATTGTCCCAGAGACCATGCAAATTAATGTCGTAAAGAAATGTCATGCCCTAGGACATTTTTCGGTTAATAAAACTGAAGAGTTAGTCAAAAGAGACTATTATTTTTCTAATATGAAAAAATATATAGATAATGTTGTAAAAAGTTGTGTAGAATGTATACTCATAAACAAGAAACAGAGAAAAGGAGAAGGTTTTTTGAACCACATCCCGAAAAAAGATATACCATTATCTAATTATCACATCGATTTTGTGGGTCCATTACCGACCACTAATAAAAACTATAATCACATTTTTTCAGTTATAGATGGATTTAGTAAATTTTCGTGGCTATATCCCGTGAAATCAACTTCTTCAGCAGACGCCTTGCAAAAATTAAAACAACAAGCTGCTATTTTTGGTAACCCCGCAAGAATAATATCTGATCGTGGACCTGCGTTCACATCGAAGGACTTTACAGATTACTGTGAATCAGAGGGAATCAAACATGTCACCATCACAACTGGAATCCCAAGAGGAAACTGTCAAATAGAGAGACAACACCGAACAATCATACCTGTATTATCCAAGTTATCTATAGATGACCCGAACAAGTGGTACAAGTTTGTTGAGGCTGTCCAGAGAACAATAAATTCCACCGTATCAAGAAGTACCAAAAGAACTCCTTTTGAATTACTCACTGGTGTAACAATGAGAAGGAAAGAAGATAAGAGAATACTAGAACTCCTCGAAGATGAAAGGATAAATTCCATGCTCGATAACCTTAACACCATTCGTGAAGAAGCAAGAAAAAACATCCTTAAGATTCAAGAAGAAAATCGCAGATGTTACAACAAGAAGAGAAAAAAAGCCCATGTGTATAAAATTAATGATCTAGTTGCAATCCAGCGAGCTCAGTTTGGAACTGGCATGAAACTTAGACCAAAATTCTTAGGTCCCTATAAAGTTGTGCGAATAAAGGCCAAAGACAGATATGAAGTCGAGAAGATAGGTGATCACGAAGGTCCTATT